>CM056055.1:5723208-6323208 GCA_029574335.1 Rana kukunoris
TTAAAGTAACGCAGTCCCATATAGCAAAAAAAATTACCTCCAAAGATTTACCCCCCTTTCATGACCCTTTCAAGTGGTTATAGAAGTATATGCTTTATTTTCATGTGAGAGGTTTGCATCCACTTCAAGCTGGTCATACATACCAGGGCCAGTTTACACTAGAGGTCACTAACCTAGCGAGTATGTCTTTGGAGGGTGGGAGGTCACCCTACAAGCAGAGAGAACATGCAGATAGTATATTAGCCAGGATTCTAACATGGGATCCCAGTGCTGCAAGGCAGTATGAAGTTCACTTTTTACTTCCAGGCTCCTTCTCAAGCTCAAATGCCATTGGTTGTGCTTCTGCTGGAAAAACGCTCCTAAGGCCACGTACACACGATCGGGTCCAAACCGATGAAAATGGACTTAAGTCCAGTTATATCGGTCCAAACCGACCGTGTGTACGGCCCATCAGTCTGTCGTCTGTCTAGCCAAAGTTTTAAAACGTGCTTTAAAAATCGGACCGATGGACGCCTGGATCGGACCGATGGTTAGTACGCAAAAGCATCGGTCCAAAAACCCGCACATGCTCAGAATCAAGTCGACGCATGCATGGAAGCATTGAACTTGCCACAGCACGTCAGCACGTCGTTGTGTTTTACGTCACCGCGTACTGACACGATCGGTTTTTGAACTGATGTTGTGTACGCACATCAGACCATCAGTCTGTGAACCGATGAAAACGGTCCGTCGGACCATATTCATCGGTTTGGACTGATCGTGTGTACGCGGCCTAAGAAACTCTCCATATTTTTTTTTTTTTTCTTTTTGTGTGTGTGTTTGTTTGTTTTTTCTTAGGGTGCTTAAAGCGGAGGTTCACCCAAATAACATTTATATAAGAGCAAATTCTTTATACTACCGGCATGTACATTCGGCACTTTATTTTATTATTTTTAGGCTGTACATACCGTATAATCTAAAGTTGCAATCCGGCGTTTCCAAGCTGAGCCGCAATGTAATCTGGCAGTTCGCCCAGATGATTGATGTCCTTCAGAAAATGTTCCCCCCGGCGGATAAGGCCCCGCCCCCCCATATTACGTAGGCGCGTCACAGAGTTTCAGAAAGGAGCCGAAGATGTAGAGCTGCGAGTCGGCTCTACGCGGCGCCTGCGCACCGACTAGGAGCCGCGTAGAGCTGACTGCGCAGGCGCCGTGTAGAGCCGACTCGCAGCTCTACATCTTCGGCTCCTTTCTGAAACTCTGTGACGCGCCTACGCAATACGGGGGGCAGGGCCTTATCCGCCGGGGGGAACATTTTCTGATAGACATCAGATGTCATTACATTGCGGCTCAGCTTGGAAACGCCTACTCCCGCGGGAGAAGAAGCCGGATTGCAAATATAGATTATAAGGTATATACAGCCTAAAAAAAAAGAAATAAAGTGCTGACTGTACATGCTGGTAGTATAAAGAATTTGCTCTTATATAAATGTTATTTGGGTGAACCTCCGCTTTAAGCAAGGCGATTCGGAGATCATGAAAGTTTGCTGTAAACATTGAAGTAGCTGCTTCTAGCTTAACAACAAACACACATGACTTTTACTCTGGGGACATACAATATAATCCCAGCAGGCCCTCTAGCAAAATGATTCTCATCACCCATCAGAAGAGAAGCGTCTGTTTGCTTTGGATCTGATCACTTTTATGGCATCTACAAGGGTAAGGGCTTTTGTAGAGGGCGTTTGAAGTGCTTATGGAACGCACATTAAACGCAGGTTATGATTTATCCTCAGTGCTGTAGTGTGGATTTATTTTCTCTTGTGCATATGTGATGGGCATCTAAATTGAACTCGGGTTCTCCTTCATTTATGTAGTCTGTCTATCCAATGCCAAGCTCTGTCCTGTCAGCAAGGATGTGGTGGATTTTGTTTCCCTGGGGAAAGAAAAAAAAAATTACACATGTGCCTTTAGAGTCGGTTCACACTGGGGCGACACGACTTCCAGCACGACTTTCAGAAGCAACTTCAACACAACTTGAGCATGAACCACAGGGCGATCTGGGGGATTCACAACACGACTTGAAGTCCTTTTCAGGTCAGGAGACATTCCAGTGGCCAATAAAACAACAATCAGCTCTGTGAGAGGGAAGGGGAGGGAGAGGTTTGCCTGAGAAATGTATGTTATCTTGCTGGAAAGTAGCTTCAATTAAAACAGTGATCAGACTTGGAAGCGACTTCCATTGAAATCAATGGGTACAAATCGCCTAGAAGTCTGATTGAAGTAGTACAGGAACCTCTTCTAAAGTCGGAGCGACATGAGTAGTGTGTATTAACACCGCTCCCATTCACTTACATTGCTTTTCTGGACAGCGCGACTTGGGACGACTTGAGACGACTTCAAGTCGGATCCCAAGTCGCCCCAGTGTGAACCGACTCTAAAACCAGTGTTAATTTGATTACAATCGCCCTGGGGTGGTAATCATTCACCCACTAATAGATATGTGCCACATCCTTCAATATAGAGGTTTATGAAAAGAACATGAGAACATGTTGTAAACGAAAAAAAAATGGACTTTGTAGGCACAACCCAAAAAAATTTGATACTTTTTAATAGAAAAATACAGAATACACCACACTTGCACTATGAAAAACAATAGGACAAGAAATGAAATAGAGGCAAAAACAAGTACACCCTAATAGACCCCATACATATAGCTCTGAAATAGACACTCAATAGCCACAGGGCTAGATGTAATTAATACAGATGTAGCGCTGGGTGGAGTGATGATATCAGAGGTTTGGGGCCCTCGGATCATTGAAAGGTTAAAATGATCACAGACCACCTAGGCTTTGAGGAAGGGGGTACGCCCCAGAAACGCGTCAGCCACATTGATGTCAAGGGTCTGACTGGCAGGTGCCATGAGGTCCAGTTTCAGCTGGTTTTAAAAGCGCTTACCTCTGAATGTTTGTAAGTAGGACCATTGCTTTTTATTTTGTGTTTTATTAAACTTTTAAGTGGTAATGCACAAGGTCGGTGCGCCCTCCTTTCTTTTCTTTTTCACACCCAAATAGACCCCATACATATAGCTCTGAAATACACTCAATAGCCACAAGGCTAGATGTAATTAATACAGATGTAGCGCTGGGTGGAGTGATGATATCAGAGGTTTGGGGCCCTCGGATCCTTGAAAGGTTAAAATTCAGCTCGACATGTTTCGCGACATAGAAAAAGTCGCTTCCTCAGGAGCTTCTAGACATTAAAAACATACAATATTGCCATTAGAAAACATGATAAATTCAATAGAAAAATACTACTGAGAAACCTACAAAGTAGGTATAATAATAATAATAACTTATAGTGTCTGTAATTATCTATACTCACCGATAAACGGTGCTTATTGTTAAAGAGAGGGTTGACACACTGGTAATCTGCAAACTGCAAAGACCCACTGGTAATCAACCACACCCAACCCGCAGTAAAACCACCTTGAGACACACACACACACACACACACACACACCCCCCCACCACCTCATTTAACCCTTTGATCACCCTAGCGGTTTAACCCTTTCTGCAGCCATGTCGGACCTGCTTTGCATTTCTTTGATCGCAACAAGTCTTTTGAGCAGTGATGCATTTAAATGCAAAAGGAAGCATTTGACAGTAACGCCTAAAGGTGCTCTTAGTAGACCCTTTGGATTTTTTTTCCTTTTTTTCCTGTATCAGGTGATCAGCCAGTGGGGGTGGGGCAGCAAATGCCCAGTAGCAAAGCCAAACCCTACCTGATCACTATTTTTCTCTCAATCGTGAGACTGCCTACACATGGTTTTCTCTTCCTCCTAGCTTAAAGCGGTGTTCCGCCACCCAAAAAACATTAAAAGCTGGCTTTTAATAAATGGACACTTACCTGTCCTGAAGTCCAGCGATGTTGGCACCCGCAGCTCATGTTTCCATCAGCTGCCACCGCCATTGTGGGTAAGGGAACCCGGCAGTATAGGCTTTCGTCTTCACACCGGGAACCCTACTGTGCATGCGTGGGCCCCCGCTTCTCTCGCCTACTGGCCCGGGGGAGGAAAAGGGAGCCCCGCAGAAGGTCTTATCTTCATCCGATCCCCCCCATAGGAGAGAGCGGAGATCTGACGGGCGGTGTGTGCGTGGACCACCCTGTCATTTGGTGGCTCAGCGCGGGATCAGCGGCGCTATCCCCGCTGAGCAAGTGGAGGTTAACGGGGTGGGTCATCACGGATCCATCCCGTGTGAAAGAGGCCAAAGTGTAGCAATATGATTACATTAAGGCTGCTTTCACATTGCTGCGTGAGCCGCGGTGACGGTATAGCAGGGCGTTGTGTTTTATTTTTTTAGGGCTGCTATACCATCGTATTTACCACGTGTTCGGCCGCTAAAAGTGCGGTCTTAATCCCCGCTAGCGGCCGAAAAAGGGTTAATACCGCCCGCAATGCGCCTCTGTAGAGGCGCATTGCGAGCGGTATTACCGCAGTTTCCCATTGATTTCAATTGGAATGAGCGGTAAACACACCGCTCCTATACCGCAGCGGTCCTGCTAGTGCACCACTTCAGTGTGAAAGCCTTCATGCGGCAAAGCAGCGCTATTTTTAGCGTTGTACTGCGTGAAAAACGCCTCAATGTGAAAGGGGCCTAAATGAAGGTACAACATTTTAGCAACTCGCATGGTTGACGGTTAAGAGGCACATCTAAGTATGGAGGCATCCGTGGTAAAGCGATTCACATAGACTGTCGTCCTTACCACTAACTAACAATATTGCTACACTTGGAGGCACCTCTCTTCTATTTTATACTCGGTTGTGACATGACGCTACTCTTATATCATAACATTGCTTGTATATGAAGTCAAAATTTATAAAAAATAAATAAAAATGTTGCTTGTCTTGCAAAACTCTCTCAAACCAAGGTTTTATTGTGTAATTGCTTTCAAAACATTTAAATGAAGTATAAATGAGTTTCGCAGGATGGGTTCTGTATGGCTAATTTGTAGAATCTCCTCTATTTCAGCTCTCATGTTCAGTACATGCTATTATGGGTTTTGTTACTTGTATTTGTATTGTGTTTGATGTCCAATTCATTCAGGATTATGCCGCAAGGCGAAGTGTAAATTCTAGTAACTCGTAGCAGACTTTCAGAATTATTTTTTTCCTTTTGATCTAACTGCAGTGAATTGAAATCTGATTGGACTCTATGGATGCTGCAGATTTTGTACACTTGTGCAATACTTTGAAGTGCAGGAAGGGGGCAGCACCTCCCTATGAAGTGGATCCATTGAAATGCTTGTGTCAGATTCTCCAAAGCTCATGTTATCCCCTGTGTGTTACATCTGGATTACTGTCTACATTGTTAATCTGCCTTGTAAATATAAAAAGTATTTTAGAATAGTTCGTAACATTAGCATAATCTGGTTGGTCTGCTGAATAAAACGCGAGTGTCATTCAATCATTGTTCAATACATTAGGACAGTAGAAATGTCTATTACCAATGACCTCCCATTCCATATTACTTTCCCCTTCCTTGAGCCCAGCAGTTTGTGTTATCTCCCCCCTCCCCCACCCCCATGTTTTTTGGGGCTGGTCACATGCATTGGGGCCATTTCCATTTCCCTATTTTCCTGGTGCTGATCGGTCCTGGATGATGTAGAGCAGGGGTGTAAAACTATATTTCATTGTGGGACGCATCTGCATTATGATTGTTCTCAAAAGGGCCGGCTGTATCTGTAATGCCCTGTACACACGATCGGTTCGGTTTTTTTATCGGACGAACCGATCGTGTGTGGGACCCATCGTGTTTTTCTTCCCCATCGGTGAAAAAACGTAGCACCTGTTTTAAAATGTTCTGATAGTTAAAAAACCGATAGATAAAAACAATCGTCTGTGGGGAAATCCATCGGTCAAAAACCCACGCATGCTCAGTATCAAGTCGCCGCATGCTCGGAAGCATTGACCTTCATTTTTCTCTGCACGCCGCTGTGTTTTACGTCACCGCGTTTTGACACAAACAGATTTTTAACTGATGGTGTGTAGGCAAGACTGATGAAAGTCGGCTTCATCGGATATCTGATAAAATAATCCATCAGACCGTTTTCATCGGATGAACCGATCGTGTGTACAGGGCATTAGAGTAGATGTCAGTGCATCCCCTCTCCTTACATTAGATGTCAGGAGCCGCCCCCACCATCAGAAGTTGATTCCCCCACTCTCCCTTACATCACAGTGCACCCCCCTTTCTATATGCTGCTGCTGCTGCTGCTGTATTACAGACTTTTTTTATTTTTATTAAACTTCTAGGGGTAACAATTTATAAAATACAACCAGTTTAGCTTGAAGTTGGGCATATGCTTAGCAGGCAGTCAGTTTTCCACCGTTTGACTGCTCCTTCGCTTGCAGCAGGCAATTGGATTCCATGTTCAGTTTTTGCAGTTTGTTGCCCATTAGATCGATTTATTGAATTGCTTCTAGTTGTACATTTTTGGACGATTGTCAAGATTTTGGTAGATGACTGACTTTCAGTTTTTTTGCTGCAGGTTTGAAAGCACACTGCAAGTTGGCAAGCTGCAGGACCTCGTCAACCGCAGTAAGATGGCGAGATGCAGAGGACGCTTCGTCTGCCCGGTGATTCTCTACAAGGGGAAGGTATGAGGTTTACAACTCCTCTCCTCGTCCTAAATTGGCCCTCGCTCTCGAAAGGCGGAACCTTCTGGCTGAGCATTGTACAGAATTGTCAGATGTTTTTAGATGTCTGATTATCTGATTTTGGATGCAGGCATTGTTTTCCACCCAGCTCCTTCAATTTATCAAGATTGCTGCTGTATTGCAGACTTTTAGGGGGCAACCTGCAGCCTCCAGGGCTAGTTGGTGAGCAAATTTTGACTGGTTCATCAGGAACCTGGCAAAATTCTCTGCATGTATGGCTGGCTTAAATTGGAGTTCCACCCTAAAGTGCAACTTCCGCTCATCGAACCCCCCCCCCCCCCCCCCCCCACAATTGGCACCTTTCAGGGAGGAGGGGGGTGCTGATACCTATAATTAGGGTTGTCCCGATACCAGTATCCGGACCGATACCAAGTATTTGCGGGAGTACTTGTGCTCCCGCAAATACCCCCGATACCTAAATAGAATACTTCCACCGCCGCAAAGCCACCGCCGCGTTAATCCCCGTGCAATAGAGCGTGCATTACAAGTATTCGTTTGTATATTTGTAATGCCCGCCTCGCCATGTATAGACACTCCCCTTCTCGGAATTGGACAGATCTGTCCAATCCCGAGAAGGGGAGTGTCTATACATGGCGCGGCACGCATTAGAATACAAACAAAAGCTTGTAATGCAGGGGGATTAACGCGGCGGTATGCGGCGGCATCATATCGGGTGTGGGGGACATACATGGCTGCAATATGTGTGGGGGGACATGGCTGCATCTGTGGGGGACATGGCTGCATTTGGGGACACATTTAAAAAAAGTATCGGTACTTGTACTCGGTCGTAAAAAGGGGGATCGGGACAACCCTACCTATAATACTGGTATTTGCGCCCACTCTTTGGGAGAGATATCTGCAGGTATCTACTCCACATCTCGTCGTAACCCCCCCGCACAGTTCCCCAAACACAACGAGGACCAGTGAAAATGCGCGGCCTGTCCATGCGCAGTAGGGAGCCGGGCAGAGAAGCCGCAAATGCTTCACTTCCTGGTTCCCTCACTGAGGGTGGCGGCGGGGGCAGCTGAGGCGAGCGATTGCTCGTCTTCGGCTGCCGACATCGTGGGCACCCTGGACAGGTAAGTGTCCATTTATTAAAAGTCAGCAGCTGCAGTATTTGTAGCTGCTGGCTTTTTCATTTTTATTTAGGTGGATCTCCACTTTAAGTAGCAAAAATGTGAGCTCTGGCGGGGTGTCTCCAGATTAGAAGGGTTTGACTTGGTCACCTTTTGCCATTCATTGTTGTATTGTGTGTAATCCAGTTGATTATCAAACGTCTTGAATGTAAATGTGATTTTTACTTCTTGTTGCAGCACATCTGCAGGTCCGCAACGCTGGCTGGCTGGGGAGAGTTGTATGGAAGGACCGGGTATAATTACATTTTCTCAGGTAGGTTCACAGAGCTGCATGATTCTGGGGAAATTTTTTTTTTTTTTTTCTTGGAATAAAGTTTATGATTCTCTGTAACATCTTTCACATTATAAAAAATGTTGGCTAATTTTACGGTTTAATTCTTAAAATTCATTGAAGTGTATTTTTCACCTAAAATAGCTTTTGAAAGACTGATGCGCAAATACCGTGTGACAAAAATATTGCAATGACCGCCATTTTATTCTCTAGGGTTTCTGCTAAAAAAATATATATATATATATATATATATATATATATATATATATATATATATATATATATATATATAAGTGTGTGTGTTTGGGGGTTCTAAGTAAATTTCTATCAAAAAAATACTGTTTTTTTTTGTTTTTTTTCTTGTAAGCAACAAATGTCAGAAAAAGGCATAAGTGGTTAAACTGACCTCATTTACAGACCGAAGTTCATCCCTTTTGATCCAAAAGAATTTAATGATGCATTTTTTTTTTTTTTTTATCTCAGCGCTGAGTAATGCAGGCTACTTTATTTTTTGACAGATGTTGGCTGCACTCTCCGCACTGAATCACGGACATGCTGCATTAAGATCATGAGGGGGGTTGCATCAAGATCACAATTCTTTAACGATTAATTGTGCAGCTCTACTCTGTATGCAAAAAGGCAAGAGAAAGGAGTGCACCTCCTAAGTGCAGACAAAGGGGACCCTTTTTTTATTAAAACCAAAAATTGGTCACTCACTTGAACACATTAAACGCTTAAAGAGGAAGTAAACCCTCTGCAAAAGAAGAAGAAAAAATACACCCTGTAAGACAAAGGCATAATGAGCTAGTATGCAAAGAATTATGAATTGCTTGCCGTAAACGGACTTGGAAAAAGCGGACCGTTCGTCCGCTGGTGTGAAAGGGCCCTTAATCTAGGCTTACCTATAGGCAAAAGTGGTCTGTAAGGGTTTACAACCACTTTAAGGACCTCCCCATAGCAGATGTCGTGCTACAGGGTGGCCCTCCTGTGCAGAATTGGAGAAGGAGAGGGAGATGCACCACTGCCTAGGGGAGTGGCCTGTTTTTGCGGCGATTTACACAGTAGAAGACAATCTGTGGGTGCTAGGCACCTGCTGATGATCGGACAGACACATGGTGGAGTGCACAGAATAAAATCTACCACCTTCCCTTAGTAAAAGCACTTCACACAGTACACCTACACCTACAGTTAGCCCTTTGCTTGCCCTAGATGTTTACCTCCTTTCCAGCCAGTGTCATTAGTACAGTGACAGTGCATATTTTGAGCACTGATCACTATTTGTGTCACTGGTTCCCAGAAAGTGTTGGCTAGTCTCTCAATATCGCAGTCCCACTATAAGGCTGGGTTCACACTACGATTTTCCCGTCCGTCAGCCGCATACGATTTATATGAAAAAACGTATGCGGCTGAAACGGATTGAACCGTACGTAAACGTATGCGTTTATAAAACGTATACGGTTTCAAAAGTGCGTACGGTTCCATCCGGTTTTGATTAAAAAAACGCATACGTTTTTGGAATTAGTGTCATTTAATAAATAAAGATGTTCTTGTTTTGAAAATGTGCATGCGCAGACGAAAAACGTATACGGTTTATACGTATAGAACCGCACATATGTGCGCTTTCCATTGACTTTAATGTTAAAAAAAACGTATGCGTTTGCCATACGGTTTCAAAAACTGACTCAAAACCGTGGTCGAACACGGTTTTGTGTACTGTTAAAAAACGTTTTGCCAGCAAATCGTACGCACCCGGATGCATCTGAGTGCATACAATTTGCAATGCATTGTCTATGTATGCGTTTTCCCGTACGGGCCCGTACGTTTTCAAAACTGAAATCGTATGCGGCTGACGGACGGGAAAATCGTAGTGTGAACCCAGCAAGACATTTTTATTTTTTCAATTTTTTTTTTTTTTATAGCAGAAAAGTGATTTATTTTTATTTTTGTGCTACCGGTAAAGGGGGGGGGGGAATCGCAGAGGTGATCAAATACCACCAAAAAGCTCTATTTGTGGGGGGGAGGCATACATTTTGAGTACAGCATCGCATGACCGCACAACTGTCAGTTAAAGGTAAACGCAGTGCTGTATTGCCAAAAAATGACTTAGTCATGAAGGAGGATAAATCTTCCGGAGGTCAGGTGCTTGAAGCACTTTCCATTGTGTATTTCTGTTTTGGTAAATGCCAAAAAAGCGCAACTGATACTACCAGAAATTCAGTGAGCTTTAGGCATGTGCAAAAGTGAAAAATTCGTTTCGTTTCGTTTCGTTTCAATTCGTCATTTAATAAATTTCGTTAAGTTAGGTTCGTTACATGTGTTGAATTCGTTTTCGGAATTCGTTCGTTTTCGACCGAATTTCGAAAAATACAGTCGAAATTGAAAATATTTCGACCGTTTTTCGAATTCGTTCGTTTTCGACCGAATTTCGAAAAAAATCGGTCGAAATCGAAAATATTTCAACCAGATTAGAAAACAAATAGTCTCTTTTCTAATAGAATTTTTTTCGAATTAAATTCGAATTTTTTTTTTTTTTTTTTTTTTTTTTTTTTTTTCGAATTCCGATCGAATTTAGTCCGCGGGTATTCGATTCGGAATTCGAAAAAAAAAATTCGATTTCGACCTTTTTTTTTTTTCGAAATTCGGTCGAAAATGAACGAATTCGGAAAACGGTCGAAATTTTTCGTTATTATAGCAATTCGGAAATTCGTATGCATCCGAATGTCCGAATAATGGAAAATTCGTCCGAATTTCGATTCGGAACGAAACGAAATGCACATGCCTAGTGAGCTTCTAACTTCCTGTAATAAGCTGACAGCGGTGCCTTTGCTGCACTGAAAACTATGGAGTACCTGTCCCTCCTTACAAAGTTGAGAAGGGGGGGGGGGGCAGCCACCACATCGGAGGGATGGTAAGTAACTTGTAAAGGGTCATGTTCTATTTTCCTGAAGAAGCAGCCAGTTCTACTCCTATTTGTATAGTCTTGCAGTGCATAGTGCGGTGCTGGGACTAGTTGTGAAAGCAGAAGTGGTTCCTGATGAGTTTCCGGTCATGTGTTCCTCTGATCTCTTCTTTGTTGTAATCTTCTCTTTAGGGGGCGCTGACGATGCCTGTGCCGATACAGAAGTAGCCGACGACGATGCTGCGGCCAGGTATGCTGGAAAGTACCAACTCATACAGTGGAATGCCTTTAAAGCGGAACTTCAGTCATCTTTCCATCTAACAAATCTTCTGCCCATGTTTTACCTTTTGGATAGTAAAAACATTTTTTTTTCTGCCAGTTAAAGGGGTTGTAAAGTACAATCCCCCCCCCTAAATAGCTTCCTTTACCTTAGTGCAGTCCTCCTTCACTTACCTCCTTCCATTTTGCTTTTAAATGTCCTTATTTCTTCTAAGAAATCCTCACTTCCTGTTCTTCTGTCTGTAACTCCACACAGTAATGTGAGGCTTTCTCCCTGGTGTGGAGTGTCGTGTTCGCCTCCTGCCTTGGGACTACAGGAAAGTCAGGACGCCCACTAACACACAGGTCCTTTCTCTATCTGCAACGTAGAGTGTCCTGACTTTGCTGCGTTCCAAGGGAGGGGTGAGCACGACACTCCACACCAGGGAGTAAGCCTTGCTGTTCTTCTGCCTGTAACTCCACACAGTAATGCAAGTGAGGAATAAGGACATTTAAAAGCAAAATGAAAGGATGAGGTAAGTGAAGGAGGACTGCACTAAGGTAAAGGAAGCTATTTAGGGGGAAAAAAATTACCTTTACAACCCTTTTTAATACCGGATACAGACCACTTACTGTTTCTGGTCTAGTAAAAAGCCTAGGCTTATGACATGTGCAGCTCTCTCACTATGTTTGCCAGGAAGGGATGAGTCATAAGAGAGCCAATTAGAGCTGGAGGTGTGCCTCTGTGTGTCTGTGAATCCAGATCCTCCTCTTCTCGGGTCCCTTGCCGTCACTCTTGGCCCCTCCCTCCTGACGCATTCGCCCACAGCAAGCAGCTTGCTATGGGGGTAGCTGAGCCGCAGCTCTGTATGTCCATTCAGGCACAAAGCTATGGTTCAGCCCCTCCTCCTCTCTCCTCATTGGCTAATTTGACTTTGACAGCAGCCAATCAGAAAGGGGAGTTCCGGATGGCCAAGGCACTCTTACACATCGCTGGATCGAGATGGGCTTCAGGTAAGTGAGGGGAGGCTGCTCCACACAGAAGGGTGTTTTTTTTATTTATTTATTTTTATTTTTTATCTTCATGCATAGAATGCATGAAGATAAAAAAAAAAAAACTTCTGCCTTTTAGAACCGCTTTCATTTTGTACCCCCTTTATGAATTCATCGTTTCTGGACTAATTGATCTGAAAGTTTAGAGCACACTAGTCCTTTCTGTATGAAATTTATTATACAGGATTTATATAGTGCCAACAGTTTTCTCAGCACTTTATAATATAGGGGGAGAAAACATATAATTACAATACAGTTAAATACAGAAGGAATAAGAGGGCCCGGCTCATGGAGATTACAAAGAATAAATAGCCAAATATTTTTAATTCTCTAAGTATAAAAGGAAACATCGTGCTGAAATCTAATGCACATCTTTCAGATCAAACCTTTCTTCTCATTTGCACTTTCAGAAACTGGGATTCACAATTTGACAAGGTCCGCGGTCATGACATCAAACTGTTAAAATACCTCTCTGTGCGATATATCTGCGACTTGATGGTGGAGAATAAGAAAGTGAAATTTGGAGTAAAGTAAGTTTTTACATCGTAAATTGCTAAAATGTTCAGCAAACAATCAACCTTTTTAACTGGGTTTTTATATAAAAAATAAATACATTTAGTCTCCTTTCAAACTGGGACGGCAAGCCATTAGCGCTAAATCGCCGCTCGTTTTTAACAGCTTGAAGCATAACCATGCTCCTCATCTATGTATGTACTATATGCACACACACAGGAGGTCCTCTGTTTTAGACACAGTCTAAAGTTGGGAAATCTCTCTAAATGTTGATTGAAGAGTTCCTCCCATTGGGAGCTTTATTTTTTTGTATTCGGTGACTAATACAATTTGGGGATTTTTTTCCCTTTTTTTTCTAATTCAGTTTTTATTTTTCATCAGAACAAATGTAAAGGGAGAGTCTCAAACAGGCAACAATCCTGACATGGGTTCTAACCTTTTAGACACTCCATTCAAAATGGAAAAGACACATTTTGGAAAATAAGTAAAATTTGGCTTTTAGTTTATCTGCCTTTAAATCAAAATTGTAATAATAAAATGGCCCGGCGTTACTGCTAATATCTACCCTTTAGGTGTTTCTTGGTAAATTTATGTTGTCTTGATAAATTATAGTTTGGTTGTAGGTGGTTCATCTACAATGTGCACCTTTCACAATCCCCTGCATATATAAATCCACCTTTAGATTAATAATTCAGAATTACAGCAGCTGTAACAACTGACCCCATCATTTCTCTTGACTCTCTAAGAAAGTCAGAGGTTTTGCTATCTGTGCCTCCTTGGCTGCTTCCTGTTTGTCTGTGCTCCTTACTTGGGCCTGGTGGTGGCTGGTGTTTGTGTGTTTTTTTTTTTTTGGGGGGGTCATCAAACAGCCGCACTTGCCCCATCTAGGTCGCATGCAGGCAGCGGCTTTAATTGGGTCTCTGCCACCTCTGTATCATGGCGGCTTCCGCTGTGCATCTCCTCCTAGTCATCGAATAGAATCGCCTGTCCTTTCAGCCCTTTTGGGTGATGGGTCTCGAGACCCGCTTCCTGATTGGCTGGGAGGAGGATCAGTGTGACCATGGCGTATATTCATTTACTATTGTCTCAACTGGGTGGGCTCAGGGCGCAGTGCCCTGCTCCCCCGAGCCCAGCCTATTAAAGCCTTAGGCTCTAATCACATGCTATAAATAAATATCCCCATTGGAATCCAAGTGTTTATTGCCCTGCATGTAGATTAGGAGGGGGGGTGCCTGTGCGCCCCTAATGGATGGGCTGCCATTCCTTGGGCCCCTTGCATAATGCAGGCCAGAAAAAATCTAATGTTCACAAGGGCCTAGAGCAGTGTTTCTCAATTCCAGTCCTCAGGCCCCCCCCCCCCCCCCCCCCCCAACAGGTCAGGTTTTCAGGGTTTACATTATTTTGCACAGGTGATTTGATCAGTTTCACTGCCTTAGTAATCACCACAGCCTTTTCATCTGAGGGAAAACCTGACCTGTTGGGGGGGGGGGGGGGGGCCTGAGGACTGGAATTGAGAAACACTGGCCTAGAGGCTTGTTACAGATAGTTGCATGAAAGCATAGGGGCATTAAACATGCACTGGGGGTTTAAGTAATCAGCACAGGGACAAAAAAGCTCTGCTGCTTCCTGTATGACGATATCTGTGGACAGTGAAACTAGGACTTTCTGGTCAGAACTGGGACAGGTTTTGCTCATTCGTGAGCCTTGCTCATTAAAATGAGGAAAGTCCTTCTGGTGGTTGATGTTTCGATTCCTTGGTCAGGTGTGCTGTAAGTACTGTCACTGGCCTTTAGATTTGTGCCTGACATCCGTTTACAAGCTTCTGAAATCCTTCAAAATGTATTGATTGGTACACTTGACCAGCAGTTTACCTCCTTCTGACCTGCTTTTTATAGCAGTTCCTAAAACCTGTTTTTGCATTTCAAAACCTTGAACGAGGCCGATTATAACCGAATAATTTTTTTTATTTAGTAATAAACTAAGAATTTAACTATGTACATTTACAGTTGTACCCCAATTAACTTTGAATGTGGTTTTTTTTTTGCCTAGTGTCACGTCCTCAGAAAAAGTAGATAAAGCCCAACGGTATGCAGACTTCACGCTTCTGTCTATCCCCTATCCAGGTAAAGAATTATAACTTCCTAAATCTAGTTTTGTAATTTTATATGTATTGTCATTAATTATTTATTCCTTCAAGCCCACTGCAAAGGTTAATTGCTCGTTTCACGTTGAAGGGAACGATTAAATCTAAGATTAATACCCAATCCTCTGCTCCTCCCTGTTGGACTGTTCCCGGCAAGATCTTCTCCCCTACACTTTAGCAGCCTAGGGTGCTAAGGTCTTCAAGCTCAATGCAGTGTTCATAGCTCTGCCTTGTGACGTGTTGACATCAAGAGAGCACTCCCCCGTGCTCAGGTGGTGGACTATCTGCCTATGAGTGGAGTGGAGGATCAGGTAAAGTGTTTCTCTTCTCCTCTACACCAGGGGTTGTCAACCTCAGTCCTCAAGTACACCTAACAGGCCATGTTTTGGGAATGTCCCTTAGATAAAATGGCTCTTATCAATACCGTGTCATTGATATTGATTTAAAGCTGCTGTGCAAAGTAAAGGAAAACCTGAAAACATGGCCCATTGGGGGTACTTGAGGCCTGAAGGTGAGAACCACTGCACTAGACAAAACAAGCAATTAACCCATGCAGTGCAGACACTGCTCCATTGCAAGGGATAATCTTACATTGTCCTCGGGTTGGTCTTTAAAGGAGAGGTATGGCTACCCAGATGCCTGGGACAACACCTGGCGATTCGCTGAGAGCCTGAGCCGGCCGCTTCTGCCCCCTTCACAGCCCAACGCTTCAGTGAGTGCTGGAGGGGAGAGCAGAGAGTTGATGACTGACATGCTCAGAGGGGAGAGTTGAGCAATTAGTGGTGGTTGGTTAATTCTCACTGCAGAGCCAGCGGGGGACAGATGCAGCATTAGATTGATGCTGCATCTGCCTGTGAGTGTAAAATGTATTTACTACTACCCTCTTCCCCTTTTTTTTTTTTTTTCCTTACGATACATGAGTATTCTCGTGTTTGCATGCACTTTTGCATAGCGTTTTTTTTTATGTTTTTTTTTTTTTTTTATTCTTTTCAGGCTGTGAATTTTTTAAAGATTACAAGGACCGGGACTATGCTGCAGAGGGCCTTGTTTTTAACTGGAAGCAGGTAGGTCTGGTTTCTGCTGAATATGTCAGCTTTACAAGATTTGAAAGTTATCTCCATGGGTCACCGTGGGTTTTGATTTAATACATGGTAATAGAATGAATCTTGCTAGTCCAGCCGATACCCAATTTAAAATGTGAAAAAATGTGTAATAGAAACACCAAATGCTTGTTTTAAGGCTCTCTGCTGTTGATTTCTTGCCGCCTCTTTGCAGCAATTTTCATTTACATGGGCTTACTATTTTTATCACCTATATGAGAGCCATGCTTGCCCTACAGCCTCGTACACACGATCAGTCCATCCGATGAGAACAGTCTGAAGGACTAGGCATGTGCATTTCGTTTCGTTCCGAATCGAAATTCGGACGAATTTTCTATTATTCGGATGCATACGAATTCCCGAATTGCTATATTATTTCGAAAAAAAAATGGTCGAAATCGAAAAAAAAAATTTTTTTCGAATTCCGAATCGAATACCCGCGGACTAAATTCGATCGGAATTCGAAAAAAAAAAAATATATATATATATATATATATATATATATATATATATATATATATATATATATATATATATATATATATATATATATATATATTTTCGGATTTAATTCGATAAAAATTCTATTCGAAAAGAGACTATTTGTTTTCTAATCTGGTTGAAATATTTTCGATTTCGACCGGATTTTTTCGAAATTCGGTCGAAAACGAACGAATTTTGAAAACGAATTCAACACATGTAACGAACCTAACTTAACGAAATGTATTAAATGACGAATTGAAACGAAACAAATTTTTCACTTTTGCACATGCCTATGAAGGACCGTTGTCATCGGTTAACCGATGAAGCTGATTGATGGTCCGTCGCGCCCACACACCATCGGTTAAATATCCGATCGTGTCAGAACGCAGTGACGTAAAACACAACGACGTGCTGAAGTCGACTTGATTCTGAGCATGCATGGATTTTTAACCGATGGTCGTGCCTACTAACGATCGGTTTTAAACAATCGTTGGGTATCCATCGGTTAAATTTGAAGCAAATAACCTATGGGGCCCACACACGATCGGTTATGACCGATGAAAACGGTCCATCAGACCGTTGTCTTCTGGTTAACCTATTGTGTGTACGAGGCCTAAAAGGTATACATAGGTTTTCTAGCATCCCTGTGCAGGCCTTTCTATTCATGTCATTTGGGATACATCCGCTGCCCCAAATTTAACAGCTGTGTGGGTGCATGGGCCTGGTGCGAACAGTGTGCCAGTGCTATCAAGTTGGGATCGACCAATGCGTCTGTGTAGCTGCTGTGTCCCTATTGACATGACTGGGACCAGCTCCACAAGCATGCAAGAGCTATGTATCCCTTTATGGGCAACATGGCCCTCACATGGGTATATGCTGTAGTACACCCATATGAGGCCTAAGGCCCCTTTTTACACAGGCGCCTCTGTTTAACAGAGTCTGCATGTTCAGCTGGGGATCGCTCCACTGATCGCTGCTGAACAGGCAGGTGACAGTTCTGAGTCCCCTCTATGGTGAAATCGAATCGAAATGGACCACCTGTCTGTTGCCATCCGATTTGGTGGACAAATGGAGAATAGGATCACCATCCTATTTTTTTTGCTGGTGGGATCCGATGGCAGCAGGTGCCTGGTGCTGCTCTATAGAGAAGACTAGAGTGTCTGATCAGGTCTGCCTGAAAACTGACAGGTGGACCTGATTGGACAGCCTGTGTGAAAGGGCCCTACGGCTGCATTTCCTCTCCCAGAGACACAGCTGCTGTGTTTAGTAGCCCTGTTTGGCTATACACAGGTATATGATGGCACCTGCATAATCCTACCCTGTACACAGACCGTCTGCTACCAGGGGCATACGGCTTTATACATGTGCAGGTTTATGCTGTTACTTGGGTATATCCCTGTACAGCTAGTCATTACTATGGACTGCTGTACAATGCAGGGAAATATTCCACAATTTACATTGAATGCAAAAAAAATAAAAAATGCCCGTAATGCAGGATGGGCAAGCTGTTGCGTTTTTTGTTCTTGGGCAGCAATCTGATAAGTGACATTTGTAACCCGTCTTGTTTTCCAGGATCATGTTGATGCGCCCTTGAATATTCCTCCCTGCTTAATGAGGAACTTGAATATCAATTGGAGGGAATACCAGGTAAATCAATAGTTGTTGACACTCCCAATCATTTTGTATGAAGTGTTGTGCAATAAAAAAAAAATCAGCAGAACACACACCGCGTTTGCGCTTTGACGGGTCCTTGCACTCCCCTCTCTCCTCCAAGACTCTGTGTCTGCACTGTCGGTTGCCCTTTTGTTTTCCCCAAAGGCTTGGCTGTGCTGCGTCTCGGCAGACAAAGGGATGAAGGAAGGCACAGTCGGGGGGTCGATCTCCTTAAATAAAGCTTTGTGTCCGGATTGGACAGGTTTCTTCCTCTCGTGCAGCCTCTGGGATATTCCAGAATGCGGGACTCTGCATGTGACGAGCTTGGGAAAATGGGTCAGCACACTGCAGGTAGCTCTGCAGGCAGGTTAAATTAATGGGTTTTGCTGTGACAGGCCTAATTGAGGCTCATTTCACAGGTGGCTCACTCGACCTCCTGGGAGCGTCTGCTCTTGTATTTTCATTAACCCTCTCAATCCGCATGTTCAGTGTGCTTTGCCGTACCGCCTGCCTTTTTTCATGTTCTGTTGTCAGATGGCACTTGGCAATAGTTTAAGACTTTATGCTTCATGTGAAAAGCAAAAAATTCCAACTTTTTTTTTTTTTTTCCCCCTAGTAGTAGAGGTTCAAAATAGAAATCGTAGATCTGAAAATGCAATTAAACTTGTTACAAGGAGGGACCAGGCTAAAAAATGGTGGCACTGGTACCCTGCTCTTTCCTGCTGACAGATTTAAATGAGATGTTTAGCCTGAGCTCATTTGGCTGGACTTCTACTATGAGTCCAGGAGTGAAATTCGTTTTGCACTCCTGTGACCGATTTTCAGCAGGGAGCAGTCTGAAGTCTGCTCTCTGCTGACGTCGCTGGAATCGGTCCAGGCACAGCGTCATCCCGACAAAGCCTTGATCCACCAGGCGCCTGGACTGATGCCTGTCTCAGCCTCTCAGCAAGACACTGAGAGACTAAGATGGCTTCTTCCCGCCCCTCCACAGCTCAGCACTCCAGTGAGCATTGGGGGGGGGGTCAGAGCAGAGAGCTGCAGTCAACAGCTCTCTGCTCAGGGAGGTGGGAGAACTGAGCCATCGGCAGTGTTCAACTGCTTGGTTCTCAGTGCAGAGGCAGCGGGGGACAGATGCAGCATCGGACTGATGATGCATCCACCTAGGCAAGTACAAAAAGGGGGGGAGAAAATGGCATACTGCTTTTAGTGTTTTTTGGGTTAAACAGAGTGGGGAAGTGTTGGAACCTCCATCGGGTTTTATTGCTGTTATCATTGGCAAATTTTTTCCTTGCATCCTTTATCAGGGGCAGATGAGAGGAAATGTTTGCAAGGGGGATATGGCAAAAACCCTTTTACCTATCGTTCCTTGGACACTGCTCTGTAGGTTTTATACCATGGGTTATACAGCCACCTGCAGGAGGATTTGAACACTGAAGCACCTCTGCTGGTCAATATTGTACTCATGAGTACCAGCAAGTCTTGAGGAATATAAAATCTACATCACGTGTACCTGAAACAGATAAGTAATGTACACATTTGGTTATCTGCCATGACACTTGTAGCAGGGCTCCTTGTTGCAGAATGAATGGAGAGATTTCTATATTTCGGATATCAAACATGATTTACCAAGCACCTACTAGACTGAGGAGATCTCGGTGGTCAAAATCCTGCCTCCTTAAGACACTAAGCTGAACATGCATTGGAGGAGGTGGGTTGCGGCCCTCGCGGCCCACGAACGGCCCCCGGCGGCTATTGAGCCTCACTGTGCCCATCAAATGCAGCCACTGGGCCCATCAAATGCTGCTACTGGGCTATCCATTGTCATCACTGTGCCATGCCATCAAACGCAGCCACTTCCTATCTATCTATCTTCCTTCCTTCCCTTCTTTCTTTCTATCTTTTTTTATCTTCCTTCCCTTCTATCTATCTAATCTATCTATCTTATCTATCCACCCACCCATCCATCTTCCTTTCTTTCTATCTTAATCTTTCAATCTATATTTCTTTATCTCACCCCACATCCCGTCATTAACCCCCGCCGTGCCCCCCCCCCCTGGGCTGCTCAGTCTAAAATGCCCGGGCCTATTTTTTCTCCCAGTCCAGGCCTGGTTATAGCCTATAGTGAACTGGCCCCTTTGGACCTTTGTATGTCCAAATCCTGCTGCAGGTGGCAGTATAACCCATGGTATGGAATCTACCAATCTGTGTTGGATTTTGCTGGAAGAATTAAAGCATTGATAATTTACGTAGTGCTTTACATATTATTCACTTGTATCTGTCCCTGTCTATAAGAGGTTTACAACCTTGGGTTCCTACCGTGCATACATACACCTACTAGGGCTAATTTAGATGGGAGCCTGTTAATGTACCAGCATGTCAATGTGTGGGAGGAAACTGAGTACAGAAAGAAAACCCATACAAGCCCAGGGAAAACATGCAGACTCCATCCAGATAGTTCCCTGGTTAGGATTTTTTCTTTCCTGAGATGACCACAACAAAGATCCTCACTCACACGGAGGATCCAACATTGTCGTGCAGAGATTCTGTTCTCGGCAGCCACCGCCGGGCCCTGAACCGCCATATCCCTTTTTGTGATGTTATCAGGAGGCTGCTCTGGCACAACCTACTGATGTGCTGCTTGACCCAGTGGGGCTCCCGGTGCCTCCTGGGATATGAATGTCGCATCACAGGAGTCGCTGGGAGCACCGACGTCATTTTGTCTAGGCAAATGCCAAAACTTAACCACTTCAGACCCGCGCTATTGACATAATACGTCAACAGCGCGGATCTGAGGCGCCAACTTGACGTCTTTGGACGTTATTTGTGTGCATTACCCGCGCGCGCCACTGGGTGGCGCGCAGCGGGTAAACACTGTCCCGCCGCATCGCATGGGGATCCGATGCATGTACCTGGCGGCCGCGATGTCCGTCGGGTACATGCGATCGGCGGGAAACCGAACAGATGACAGCAGGGACGTGGAGCTCTGTGTGTAAACACAGAGCTCCACGTGCTGTCAGCGGAGAGGAGAACGATCCGTGTCTCTTTACATAGGGACACAGCATCGGTCACCCCCCCTCCCCCCACACAGAACACACCCAGGCAATACATTTAACCCCTTCCTCACCCCTTAGTGTTAACCCCTTCCCTGCCAGTCACATTTATACAGTAATTAGTGCATTTCTATATCACTGATCGCTGTATAAATGTTAATGGTCCCAGATTTGTGTCAAAAGTGTCCGATATGTTCGCCGCAATATCGCAGTCGCAATAAAAATCTCAGATCGCCGCCATTACTAGTAAAAAAAAAAAATAATAATAATTCTGTTCCCCATTTTGTAGGCGCTAAAACTTTTGCGCAAACCAGTCGCTTATTGCGATTTTTAATTTTTTTTTTTCAAAAATACGTCAAATTTTGCATCGGCCTTAACTGTGAAAAATTTAAAAAAAAAAAAATGGGATATTTATTATAGCAACAAGTAAAAAATATATATATATTTTTTAAATTGTCGCTCTTTTTTTGTTTATAGCGCAAAAAATAAAAACCGCAGAGGTGATCAAATACCACCAAAATAAAGCTCTATTTGTGGGGAAAAAAGGACGCCAATTTTGTTTGGGAGCCACGTCGCACGACCGCGCAAATGTCAGTTAAAGCGACGCAGTGCCGGAAGCTGAAATTTCGCCTGGGAACGAAGGGGGTTTATGTGCCCAGTAATGAAGTGGTTAATAAACACAGTAAACAAAATATATAAATCATTTCTCCAAAAGGGACATAGTAATACAGAGGGATCTTTCTCTTTGGAGAGTTTCATCCTTCTGATCTGTTCCCCTGTCATTTTGGTGCAGAAAGTGAGGAGAAATCTCTTCCCCCCCCCCCCTCCCCCAGTGACACCAATGGTAATTGAACCTGACCGGTGTTCTAACCTTCCTATATCCAGAAAAAAAAAAGGCGTCACCCTTTAAGGCAGGACTCCATTAAACGGCTCCCAGTTGTCTGAGAAGGGTTATGCCTTTCCAGCTAGTCTGATAAAGGGTGGTTATTGTAGTATCCTTCATGCGTAGTCCTGTGACACCCGGAACTCGGGACTCCTTCTGTCATTTAAAATTAGGACAGAGCCCAGAGGCGGGCTGCAGGGAAGCACTGATTTATTTGGAGAGCTCAAGCAGCAGAGAATTATTGGGTTTTCATGTATTTCAGAGGATCATTCAGGGTTGCTGTATAATTCATTTAAACAGCCTGATTTTTTTTTTTTTTATAAAAAATCTGAACATTTTAGGTGAAGGACTCTGCTCGGCACATATTCTTGTGAGGGTTGTGAATAATAAGTGGTGACGTTTTAATTCACAGCTGAGCTTTACATTTCCCTCTGTCTTTTGTTATTGTGCTTTTATTATTGGAAATTTTACTGTAAAGGGAACCTGCAGTTCACATATATGTGTTGCTATTTTACAGTCGTTTTTTTTGGGCGTTTTTGCAGCTTTTTTTGTACAGGTGTTTTTGAAGTTCAAAAGGTCACCAATGTAAAAGAATTAAAACTCGTGTAATCTGCCAAAAAAGAAGCTCATGTACTTTTTTGAGTCACAGGCGGTTTGCTTTAGGTGACAGATTCCTCAGATGTGAACTGGGGTGAGTGAGTGAGTGAGAAACGTATATAGCGCAACACATGTCAACTGAATCGCCTCTGGGCGCTTGGCATCCATTCCCTATTATACTTTTTGCCCTCAGAAAAGATGGGTTTTGAGGTTTTTTTTTTCTGAAGGCCAGGTGATTCACCTCCAATCGGATGCTGGTTGGTAGAGCGTTCCATAGTCTAGGTCCTTGGACTGCAGTTCTCCTTTGGACTTGTATCTGGCTTTGGGTATCTGGAGTAGATTCTGGCTGGTGGATCGCAGAACGTGATTGGGGTTGTGACATTTTAATTTTTCGCATAAATATTGGGGGGTATTTCCTAGAATACACTTATGCGTAAGGCAGAGTGCCTTGAAAGTGATTCTGTCTTTTACTGGTAACCAATGAAGGGATCTCGGTGAAGGCGAGATTGATTCCCATGGTTTTTTCCCAGTCACGAGTCGAGCGGCCGTATTCTGAACGACTTGCAGACGAGTGATTTGGTATTTTGGGAATCCGAGGTAAAGGGCATTTGCATAGTCGAGTTTGGAGTTAATAATTGTTCCCACCACGACTGCTATGTCGTCTTTTGGCATAAAGGGAGCGAGTCTAAATAGTAGGGGCAGCAGATGGTGGGATCCTCTGACTACAGACCCTATTTGTGCGTCCATTATCATGTGGGTGTCAAAAATGACTTGGAGACTTTTGACTTTGGTGCTAGGGGTGGTGGTTTGTCCCAGAATGGGCGGCTGTGTCCATGTCGGTGGGGAAAGTCTCTTTCGGTTGGCGTGAAACGGGAGAAGTTCTGTTTTGAGACGTTGAGTTTAAGGTAACTCTTCGTCATCTAATTTTCTATCAAATTAAGGCATTTCTCTAGTCGGAGATAATGATCCTTAGGCCTCGTACACTCGATCAAATCTGTCTGCTGGAAACGGTCTGCTAGACCGTCCCAGCAGACAGATTCGATCGTGTGTACGGCCGAGCCGACGGATTTGGCCACCCGACAGATTTCAAAGCATGCTTTGAAATCTATCGGGTGGGAATCCGTCCGCCCGACATGTGTGCCGGTTAGTACACTTACCAGCAGACATGTCGTCCCGCACCGCCGCCGAATGGATTCGGCGCATGCGCGGAAGTGTTTTACTTCCTGGTGCGGTAACGTGGCGGCGTCAACGTCACCGACACGTCAGCGCGCCGTCTGCTGGCGGGGATTTTGGTTTGCTCGTGTGTACACGTGAGCAAACTAAAATCCTATCAGACAGATTTGTTCAAATCGGTCGGTCCGACCGATTTGAACAAATAGATTGCCTCGTGTGTACGAGGCCTTATTGTTGCTGATGCGAAAATATAGTTGCGTGTCATCCGCGTAGGAGTGGTAAAGTAACTTCTGGTTACTGATGATTTCAAAAAGAGGGCGGAGATAAGTATTGAATAATACAGGCGACAAGGGGGATCCCTGAGGGACTCCGCATGACACTGTGCGTTTTTCAGAAGTGAAAAGACCCAGTTTCACTATTTGTGATCGGTTTTCCAAGGAGGAGAACCAGGGTAAATCCGAGTCCCCCCACTCTAGCTACTTCAGCTAGGCGAGTCAGCAGTAATTTGTGGTCTACAGCAGTGTTTCTCAACTCCAGTCCTCAAGGCCCCCCAACAGGTCATGTTTTCAGGCTTTCCATTATTTTGCACAGGGGATTTAATCAGTTTCACTGCCTTAGTAATTACCACAGCCATTTCATCTGAGGGAAATCCTGAAAACATGACCTGTTGGTGCACCTTGAGGACTGGAGTTGAGAAACACTGGTCTACAGTATCAAATGCTGCGCTTAGGTCCAACAGTACCAGAAGACAAGATTCTCCTGTGTCTGCTGCTTCAAGAGCGTCATCCCATATTTTGAGAAGTGCTGTTTCTGTTCCGTGATCAGGACAGAAACCCGATTGAAACAGATCGAGTAATTTATGCGTGTCTAAATGATGTTGTAGCTGTTGTACAACTTCTTTCTCCATTATCTCGGAGAAGACATTAGGCCAGTTATGGGTCGATGATGGTTTGGGTCTTTGGGGTCGAGTGTTTTTTTTTTTTTTTTTTTAGAATTGGTTTGATTATGCCTTGTTTCAGCAAAAAGCATTGAAATGAATGGGATTTGTCTTGGATGTTTTTAGAGCTCAGGCTTGGAGCAGAAAAATGTCTAGATGTGAACGGAGCCTAAAATATGGCAGCCATTGCTACTTTAACTACTTCAGTCCCCGCTCATCGTCAACTGACGGCAGCTTAGGGGATCTGAATATCCAAGCTGCCGTCAATTGATGGCATCGTTTTCTCCGGCCACTGGGGGGCGTGTGCGCACACCCGGCGCGTCCCCGAGATGCCGATGCGCGTGCCTGGCGGTCGCGATGTCCGCCAGGTACCCGCTGATCGGCAGTTTTAGAGCAGGGACGTGGAGCTCTGTGTGTAAACACAGAGCTCCACGTCCTGTCAGTGAGAGGAGACAGATGCTGTTTCTCTTGTACATAGGAAGACAGCATCGGTCACCTCCCTCCCCCCCACACAGTTAGAACACACCCAGGACTCACATTTAACCCCTTCCTCACCCCCTAGTGTTAACCCCTTCACTGCCAGTCACATTTATACAGTAATTAGTGCGTTTTTATAGCACTGATCGCTGTATAAATGTGAATGGTCCCAAAAATGTGTCAAAAGTGTCCGATGTGTCCGTCGCAATATCACAGTCCTGACAAAATTCGCAGATCGCCGTATTATAGCCACTATAACCTTTGCGCAAACCAATTACTATACGCTTATTGCAATGTTTTTTTTTTTACCAAAAATATGTAGAATATATTTCGGCCTAAACTGAGAAAAACATATATTTTTTTTAAATTGGATTTTTATTATAGCAAAAAGTAAAAAATATTCTGTGTTTTTTTTCAAAATTGTCGCTCTTTTTTGTTTATAGCGCCAAAAAAAAACCGCTGAGGCGATCAAATACCACCAAAAGAAAGCTCTATTTGTGGGGAAAAAAAGGGCGTCAATTTTGTTTGTAAGGCACGTCGCACGACTGCGCAATTTTTAATTTAAAGCGACGCTGTGCTGAAAGCTGAAATTTCGCTTGGGCAGGAAGGGGGTATATGTGCCCAGTAAGCAAGTGGTTAAAAACAAACAAAAAAAAAGTTTTAACTATGCAAGGTCAAGGTTGGTCATTGTGATTTGTGTCCATTGAACAGACATGGGGGGGGGGGGGAGATACTGGTTTGTCTGGTGCCTTCACCTTTTCTTTTGGAGGAGCACCAGGCCCCTTCAGCAAAAATTAAGTCAGCAGCTACACTTGCCTGTCCAGGGGTCCAGTGGTGTCTTCGCCCTAGCCGAAATTTGAAATCGGCTCTCGGGTGCTGCCTCCGCCATATCTTGTAAGGGAAACTGGCAATAAAGCCTTTTTTTTTTTTTTTTTCAATTTAAAGCGATTCTAAACCCAAACTGTTAAATTTGCATTTTCCTTTCTATTTCTGTATATGGATGATGGCACTGTAATTATTTTTTTAATAAAAAAAATCTAAGTACCTTTTTTTCCTAATTGATATACAGCTGTCACATGACCCAGCTCTTTCCCAGCATGTCTGCAGGGAATCCTAAGCAGGAGGAACTTTTAGTCATCTGATGCTGGTCATATGTTCGAAATAATAATAAAAAAAAAGGCTTTGGAATACAGAGTAAAAATAAAGATCAATAAACTATTTTTTATATTTCAATGTATTTTTTAATAAAGAAAAACAAGTACCGAAGTAGACAGTCACATTGGTTGTCAATAAACTATTTTAAATCGTCATACAAATATATATTTGATTTTAAAACTTTTGTGGCAATTACATGGTGTGGGTGGATTTCTGCCAGTCACAGGCTGTCGTGCCCCTCCAGCCTCTCTTAAAATGGGAGGTGAAGTCTCCATCAATCTATATGTAATATCCTGCCCCATTGTGTTTAGCTAGTTGGTGGACATGGAGGAGGCAGGGAGCGAGCTATCATGTACCACTGTGTATACGCCCACATGTGTGACACTATAGTCACATGGACTGCTCAGGAACTGATGGGGAGGAAATGCTCAGCATGGAAACTCGCTGAAAGCTGAGCATGTGCAGAGTTGTCACCACAGCTGCAAAATCAATAGCTGAATTGGGCGACCTGGACAGAAGGGGGCGATAGAGAGCAGCAAAATCCATCTGGTTTTTGCAGAATACAGCAAACAAATCTAATATTGACGGAGTATGAACAGCATGTAATGTACTATTTATTGATGGTATTTTTGGGGGTTGTTTTTATGATGTGGGTTTGGTGACACTTTAAGGTACAGTCTCCAGATTAAAGAGACTATATGTATACTTGTATTTGGATGACATTATTTTGGCTGATTTCTATTGCAGAGTTGGGACTTGGTGAAGCAGACCCAGAACTATCTGAGGCTTCTTCTTCATATAATTAATGGCGATGGTAAGACCCCTTACAGATGTTTGTTATAGTTTTTAGTACATTTGTGTCTTGACTCCACCCCCCCCCCCTCCAAAAAAATAAAATAATTCTCCACTCTTGACACCCCCCAAACTTCCCCTCCTGGAACAATGCTAACCCCCTTCCAGCACAAATTTTCAACCCCCCTACATCCTTGTGGAATGCCCTCTCACCTCACATACCACAATGCCCATGGCAGCTTTCCCTCCTGCCCACCCCTTGTCCCTGCCTTGGTCTTATAACTTTTGTCAGTGTCTGGTTAAATCTTGTAGGAGGTGTTTTCATTCTTGCTGTTTTATGAGGCTGCAGGCCACTGACCCTCTGTCTGGATAGTGCGGTTGGCCCTGTGCTTATCATATGCACCCCAAGAAAAACTCCTAGAAATACACACAAAGCTGAGCATGTACAGAATGCCCCCAAGGCTCTCCAGATTGGGGAGCAGTGGTGAGCACAACAAGCATGTCTCCTGAGGAAGCGGACACTGTTCCACGAAACTCTGTGCCTGATTCTCTGCAAGCATCTCCTTAACCATGTAGGTTAAGGAGATATTGCAAGCGCCTTAATGTAGGCTTACCTGTATGTGCAATTACTATCAGAGTGTATGCAACTGCTTTAAGTGCTCTTGTATCTTGTTTATGCATCTCTGCCAGGAAGATATGTATATTGTAAAATGTATTTATTATGACATACAATGTCAAATCTGTTTTTGATTTTAAATATAATGGGAAATAACATTTGTACAGTGGTTTATTTAATTTTTTTTACAAATGTACTTTCCTTTTGTTGTATGATTTTACTGTAGTGGGTTTAGTAACACTTAAGGGAAACTGGATAAGAGGAAAAAGGACTAACCCCTAACATTTCCGGTGGTTTCTCAGCAGCTAATAGATTCTTCTCAATTAGTGGCTCAACATTTCTGTGGAGACAGCCATCTTGGTAGAGGCAGATCTTTCTTTCCTCGCGTCAGGGACTCCAGCGAGGAAAAAGCTGAGCAGCAGAGTAGTGGCATCAAGTCTAGCAGTCAGAGGCAGTAGTGCCTTAGATCTCATAGTGCAGATATAAAACTGAGGCTGTACCTAAGCATGCCCGGACAAGCACTGTATTAAAGTGTTTTTTTTTTTTTTTTGGGGGGGGGCGTGGGGGTGTTTCTCGGACATATAATGCCTGCTAAATGTTCTGTAGTCGATAACATACGAGTTCCGGAGCAGAGTTCCACTAACTTTTTGAATGTAATTTTATAAATGATATTGTCAGTAAAGCCTCTGCTGTATTTTTATTTATTTTGTCTTAAACAAACCTTTGCCTTTGAGTGCTTCCATCTTGCTTGTGGGCATTTTTTTTTTTTTTTGGGGGGCATAAGGTGCTGCTGGCTACCCAGCATAAGTCTCCTGTTCGCAGACATTAAACACAGGGCACAGTGCAGGAAATGTCTCTTGTTGCTATCACATCGGGCGGCATCAGAGGAAGTGCCCAGTGAAGGCAACTAAGCTAATCGGTCAAGAGGTGGCGATGCCCACTGACTCCCGGGAATCACGAACCACATCTCCCAGGAGCCTGTGCGCCGCAGGAAATGACGTCCGTCACCGCGGAGGGAGGAAACGGGGAGAAATAATGAGCCTTAGAAACAAGGTGGTGGGGGGGTGAAAAAAGAAAAGTGCCCAATACTGTTTTTATTTTGGGGGGGGGGGGGGTTCTGAGGCGGCTGGTGGGCAGATGAGGTGGGTGGACCTCCACGTCAAGTTCTGCTCTGCTTTTTAGAAATGCAAAGATACATTTAGATCACATTGTTTTGACGTTTGTCTGCACCGTGTACATTCTAACAAAAGAAATTGTATTTTGCCTTTTTAGACAGCACAAGTAAACCATGAGATGCACAAGAATCATGATGATTTTCTAATTGGGCTGCATTTCTACCAGTTTGCTAAGTTTGTGGGTTTTTTCTTTGTCTGCTCTCAGTACCATATATAAATCTTGATGCAATTAGTTTTGTGTCCTTCACTTTCTCCATAGATAGCAGCGGGTTGTTGGTGCACTGCATCTCCGGGTGGGATCGCACGCCGCTGTTTGTTTCCCTCTTGAGGCTGTCACTGTGGGCGGTAAGTACATTTCAATGCCAAGCAGGGGATAAGGATAATTTTGTTCTTAAAAAAAAAAAAAAAAGCTTTGATAGAAATGGAAAGCAGACGGCTTCCGGAGCCTGCACATTCTTGCAATGCCTTCTTGAGCACTCCAGGATCTCTAAAACCTGAGCCCCCCCCCCCCCCCCATAGACTGATCATTCATTCTGTAAAGTTGAACCCTTGGCAGATTGAAGGGAAAAAAAAACATTATTGCAGCACTGCAATTATAATATATGTTTGAGCGGCATCTTTTTGCACATGCTACACATGGAGTGAACAGGACATTAGATGAGTCAGGTCTCCTTCCCTGCCAAACAGAGCTGTGTAAATCACAGAACCGGATGATCAGAAATACAAATCCTGAGGCAGGTAAAACCTCTCTTATGTGTGTTTTCTGTATTTAGTGGTTCACCTTGAGCTTTTGTGCACTGCATGCAATACCCGCTGAAAGAAGAGACTGACTTGACCAAACTACTGCTGAAAACCTTCAAACTTTTTGTTTGTTCTTTCTTTCTTTCTTTCCTCACTTTGCAGACCTATTTCCTCTTCTTTTTTTTTTTTTCTTTCTTTTTTTTTTTCATCCTCCTGTCTTTGTTCAAGGAAAATGCTTGTAAAACTCCTCTTTTAATAATTCATCAAACAATGGGATCCTTTTGAAAAGTTGAGTTCAAAGAACAAGGTTCGATTTCTTATTAATGGCGGACATGTTTTTGAAAATTAAACAAACTTTATCTCACCGGTAACCTTTTGACATTCATTCATATATTCCTTTTTAGGTAAAAGTATGTGAGCGTTCTAATTGAGGATTCTGACTGAGGATTCTATAACCATAAATATTTGACCATAATATGAAAATGGCACGCTACTTTATTAAAACAATCAAATTGTTTAATTCTGTGTCCGAAGCCTGGCATTTATATGGCAAAAATTCTTTTTTATTTTTTATGCCGGCAGGTTTTGCATAATTTATGCCTTTTTACAAGGTGCTCTCTCCGCAAATGGGTTAAGCTTTGCTAACCTAATTAATAAAAGAAGCAAGGAAAGCCGCAATTTCACATTGATCTATATCAAAGGCTGTGTGTTGGGGAGTGGAATAATGTAATAGTAGCGATTTATTTCAACCTAATATGGCCTTTAAGCTAGCTGCTGTAGGTTTATGTTTGGGAGGGGGTAATTAACCACTCCAGCTCCTGAAGATTTGGCCCCCTTAATGACCAGACAATTTTTTGCAATGCGGCCCTGCGTAGTTTTAACTGACAATTGCGCATTGTGTGATATTGTACAAAAATTACGTCCTTTTTTTCCCACAAACAGAGCTTTCTTTTGGTGGTGTTTGATCACCTCTTCAAATTATTATATATATATATATAATAATATACATATACATATACATACACACACACACACACACACACACTCTCTCTAATATATATATAAATGTTTGCGCTATAAACAAAAAGTGCGACAATTTTGAAAGCTATTGACTTTTTTGCTATAATAAATATCCCCCAAATTCAAACAAAACAAATTTCTTCCTTAGTTTAGGCTGATATGTATTCTTCTACATATGTTTGGTAAAAAAAATGTCAAGTGTATTTATTGGTTTGCGCAAAAGTTATACCGTCTACAAAATAGGGGATAGGTTAATGCCATTTTATTATTGTCCATAGCATACTAGCTCATTATGAATTACTTACTCGAGATTGAAGCCCCCGCAGCGGTCCTCGTTCCCCCTCCTCCGTCGCCGCCATCTCTCCCGGAGTGACTTCCGGGTATCGCGGCTTCGGCGCTGTGATTTATCGAAGCCGCGATGACGTCACTCCTGTGCAGGAGCCGCCAGTCACGGCACATCCTCCTTTAGAAACCGCACGATTGCCGTTTCTAAAGTGCACCTGCGCTGTAGACATCGGGGCAAGACTCTAGTGTAAATATCTCCTAAACTGTGTAGGTTTAGGAGATATTTCTTGCACCTACCTTATTGGAGTCCTCCTTTACTTACCTCATCCTTCCATTTTGCTTTTAAATGTCCTTATTTCTTCTGAGAAATCCTCACTTCCTGTTCTTCTGTCTGTAACTCCACACAGTAATGCAAGGCTTTCTTCCTGGTGTGGAGAAAGCCTCTTGAGGGGGGAGGGGACGAGCAGGAGTGTCAGGAGGCCCACTAACACACAGCTCTTTTCTCTATCTGCAAAGTAGAGAGTGTCCTGACTTGCCTGCTCGCCCTCTCCCCCCTCAAGAGGCTTTCTCCACACCAGGGAGAAAGCCTCACATTACTGTGTGGAGTTACAGACAGAAGAAATGAGGACATTTTAAAAGCAAAATGGAAGGATGAGGTAAGTGAAGGAGGACTGCACGAAGGTAAAGGAAGCTATTTAGGGAAAAACATTTTTTTTTCTTCCTTTTACAACCCCTTTAATCTAGGCTTATCTGTAGGTAAAAGGGGCTGTAAGGGTTCACAACCACTTTCAAATTAAAGTGATAATAAAAGCTGCTGTATCTGAGCCAGTGAGGAGGGAGAGAGCAGAGAGCCTCTGCTCTTGTGCACATCGCTGGAGCTAAATTGGGCTCAGTTTTGGGGGGGGGGGGGGGGTCGCACCAACTTGCCAATTGTGTAGCACAGTTTATTATAATTGGAAAATGGTACTGCCAATGTAGGCACCATGCTGGCAGATGCAAATTACAGTTGCATTTGTATGTACATCTGTAATCCCTGTGCTGACCCTCTGAGTTGTACCCATAACCTCCACTCAGATGACAGCTGTTTACATCATTGTAGGACAGTGAAGGTCTTTATGCCTGGGCAAGAACACCCATAAAATAATTTGATACAAGCTAGCACAATCTCACCATGTTTCTCTTGCAGGACGGCATGGTTCATAGCTCCCTGGAGCCTGCGGAGATCCTTTACCTGACTATAGCCTATGATTGGTTCCTCTTCGGGTAAGTCCTTGGCCTTGAATTTTTCATAATTGCAGTTGATAATTAAAAAGTACAACTTGCACTGGATGGCTGTTAATGGACCAGTATATCTAAAACAGGTTTTAGTTTTTTATGTGGAAGAAAAAATAAAATTAAAACATTGGCACAAACAGTTCCCATATTTGACATTTTTGATCATGAAAGTTTAACACCCACCTTTTTATAGAATCTTGGCACAGTTCAGCATACGAATATTGTAACCTAGAATGTGTTCTCTGACACTTCAGCAAAGTGACCGGTTATGTTCACTGAAGTGGCTGTGTCCTATGCTGTGCGAGCATTTATTATTAAAGATGGGCAAGTACTGCAATGATGATGGCCATTACCAATTGCATAACCTCCCCTCACTGTTTTTTTCCCTCTAATAGGCATATGTTGGTTGATCGTCTTAGCAAAGGTGAAGAGGTAAAGAAAATCACTTGTGTCCTTACTTTCCCTCTTCTAGCTTGCGCTGTGTTCTTCCTGCTCTCCTCCCCTAATTTACTCCCCCAATTTTCCATCCTTGCCTTAATGCTCTCATCTTTTTGCATGCTCTTCTTCCTGTACTTGCATGCTTGTGTGCACTTCCTTCTTCACTCACTCTTCTTTCCCTTCTTCACTTTTTCTCCCCTTTTTTTTTTCCTTCCTTGATTGTATGCACTTCTTCCTTCCATGCTCTTCTCCCTGTACTTGCATGCACAGCTGCTCCTCTTTCTGCATGTGCACCCTTGCATACTTGCCCTTCCTTCCTTCTCTCTTCTCTCGCTCTTCCTTCATTCCTTCCTTCGTTCTCTCTCTTCGCTCGCTCTTCATTCCTTCCTTCCTTCTCTCTCGCTCTTCGCTCGCTCTTCCTTCATTCCTTTTCGCCCTTCCTTCCTTCCTTCCCTTTCTTTCTGCTCTTTCTTTCTTCCTTCCTTTCCTTTCCTTTCCTTTCCTTTCTTTCTTTTTCCCTTCCCTTCCCTTCCCTTCTCTCTCGCTCTTCGCTCGCTCTCTCTCTCTCTCTCTCTCTCTCTCTCTCTCTCTCTCTCTCTCTCTCTCTCTCTCTCTCTCTCTCTCTCTCTCTCTCTCTCTCTCTCTCTCTCTCTCGCCCTTCCTTCCGTCTCTCTCTTCCGCACTCTCGCTCTTGTTTCCCTTCTTCCTCTCTTGCAAGCACTTTACTTGCATGTTCTTCTCCCTGTACTTGAAAGCTTGCATGCTCCTCCTTCTCTTCACTCACTCTACTTCCCCCTTCTTACCCTGCCCTCGCTTTTTCTCCCTCTTTTTTTCCCTTCGATTGCATGCTCTTCTCCCTATACTTGCATGCACACCCTCTTTTCTCCCTGTACTTGCACGCTTGTGTGCTCTCTTCCTTCTCACCTTCATTTGCTCTTCTTTCCTCACACACTCTCTCACTTTTTTTTTTTCTTGCTCTGTTCCTTCCTCTATTCTTTCATCTTATCCATCTTCTCCTTCCTCGCTTTCAAGGAATGTCAGCCCACTCTTCTCCCTGTACTTGCACGCTCTTCCTCTTAAACTCTTGTTTGCGCATTTCAAATTTTATCCACCGATTTTTGTATTTAATTTTGGGATCGCTCATAAAACCCATGTTGTAATGCCTAGGATGACAAAATACTTTATTTCTAATACTTGGCCTTGAATCTATATGCACAATGATCACCAAAACCTTTTCACATCTCTATGGTCGGTGAATATTTTCAGGTATATGCAGCCAAATTTTCTGTTCTGCTTAGCTGTTAATAATTGCTCCCATTTCTCTCACCCAGATCTTCTTTTTCTGCTTCAATTTTCTGAAGCACATCACTTCGGACGAGTTCTCTTCGTCGGGGAGGAAATCACGGTAAGCTTGCGCCCAGCAAAGTATAGAAAAAGCAGCATCTGACCTCGTTAGCGGATCCGGCTTGGGGATATCGATGGAGGCCATCAAACCCCCAGTGTCCTGACCCAGTTTGTTTAATTTATTCTCTGCTGGAATGGTTCCCAGCCTGGGACCAGCCTCCTATGGAGGTGTGTGTGCAGAGGCTCCGCAAGAAGCGGTCCAATTTCAAAACTAAATGTGCAAGCTGGGCACTTGTATAATACACGGGCCTGGCACAGATTTCTTTAAATAGCTCGACAGTCTAAGAATGTCTTCCCTTTTCAGGGATATGTCATCTGTTTTGAGCCATTACATAACCTACAGCTGAGGAAAATGGATTAACTATTGTTAAATATTCTCAATTTCTACTGTGCTTTTGTAGGCTTATCTGCTATAATTGTTTAAAAAATGTATTGAATTTTTGAGCGATTTAAAGGGGGTTGTAAAGGTACAATTTTTTTTATTTTTTCTTCACTAAATCGCTTCCTTTACCTTAGTGCAGTCCTCCTTCACTTACCTCATCCTATTTTGCTTTTAAATGTCCTTATTTCTTCTGAGAAATCCTCACTTCCTGTTCTTCTGTCTGTAACTCCGCACAGTAATGAGAGGCTTTCTCTATGGTGTGGAGTGTCGTGCTCGCCCCCTCCCTTAGACTACAGGAGAGTCAGGATGCCCACTAACACACAGCTCTATCTGAAACGTAGAGAGCATCCTGACTCTCCTGCAGTCCAAGGAAGGGGGCGAGCACGACACTCCACACCTTGCATTACTGTGTGGAGTTAGAGAGAAAGGGGCTGTGTGTTAGTGGGTGTCCTGACTCTCCTGTAGTCCAAGGGAGGGGGCGAACATGACACTCCACACCAGGGAGAAAGCCTTGCATTACTGTGTGGAGTTGCATTTCTCAGAAGAAATAAGGATTTTTGAAAGCAAAATGAAAGGATGAGGTAAGTGAAGGAGGACTGCACTAGGGTAAAGGAAGCTATTTAGGAAAAAAAAAATTGTACCTTTACAACCCCTTTTTGTTTTTCTTCCTTTTTTTTTTACAATTTTTTTCTTTTTATTTATATAAAAGAAACTGGTCCACAAAGATTACAAACAAAGATAATATGACAATAATAATAGATGGTTAGCAATATTGCTCGTGCACCTACATGGATATCATAAACTTAGCAGTTATATTTATTTTCCATTTTCTTGGTGAAATAAAAATCAAATATTTTTGTTTTCTAAAGTGATGTGTATAACGACAATTGCCACTTTTTTTTTTTAACCATTATTAAAACTTGTTTTTGTACTTTGTGTCAAAGTGGTGCTGCCTTACTGCAGCCTTTTTCAATCATTTTCTGTCTATACGCATGCTCGCGTTTTTTTATTTTTTAGACATAATTACGTAGGCATAGTTCATTGTTGTTCAGCAGCAGGATACATTATGAGAAATGCCATATGCACTTAATGGGGAACGTGGCAGTGTTTGGTTGGGCTTTAGGTGAATTTGGGAACCTTTAGCTGGAAGATCCAAAGGCATAGAAATTGGGTGTATTCGGGCTGCCAGGTGATTGGTAATGCGTGGATTTAAGAGTAGCGTGGCTTTTAGCTGTTAAAGAATATGGGCTGTGTATCCTATTGCCTCGTTTCCACCGAACAGAACGGTTCGGTTCGGGTCGGTACAGTTTGGAAGGTCTAGAATGGTCCGGTCTATTGTGAACGTTTCTACTGCAAGTCGGACCATCAGGGGCCGTTGAGGGTTTAGAAAAAATGCCTAGGGTGTCCACCAATCCAGTGGAATGTATTGTAGGTCCGTCCTCACCGAACCGTTCCATTTTCTATGGCCCCACATCTGAAGCAGGACCCAGAATGGTCCAGTACGGTTCGGTTTTATGGCACACTTTCATAATGGAAACACCCAAAATAGCCTACCGAACCGATCCGCTCAGTGGAAACGAGGCATTAATGTATTCTCATGCTAAATGTTCACCCATCTTAAGGATGGAGGAAAAAATAAGCTCATTCAGTCTATGAGTAGAGGAATGGGCTGTAATTTTTGCCACAATCCTTGTTCTGACCGGCTTCTGGCATTCTTCTCTTCTCTCTGGCGCACCTAGTTTTGAGCGGGCCCTCCTCTTCCTTTACAATGTAGGACTGCTGGTCCTGCATTGTCAGATTAACCTCCCTTTCTGTCTGCTGCCTAGTTCCTCTATCTGCATGAGTCACTTTTGATAAGCTTTCCTGACATCAAAGGAATGGTGATGGGAAGGGGGCTCCAGCACACAGCCTGTGATCGACAGCCTCAGCTCAGTGTGAAGGAGTGGGTCCCTTCCCTCCAATCGGCTCCCAAAGCGTTCTTCGCTGTGATCTGCAGAGTGTGATTTCACCTCTCTGCCTCATGTTTATGAAAACTCAGGCAAATTCTGGACTTTGAACAGCTATTGAGAAGAGAAGGCTGCAGATAAACTGGTGTAGGAAGGGTTTTTTTTTTTTTCTTCATCTCGGTGTATCACCTGATGCCAGTCACTTCACTGGGTAAATGAAAGGGTTTACAAGCATTTAACCCTTGCAGTGCGAGGGGACCACTTCAAGGATATTTTGTACAAACGTCCTGAAGTTCAGCAATGTTAAAATTTATAATAAAGTTTGCTCCGTGCAAAACCAAATTCTGGGCTTATTTTCTATTGGACTGTAATTTCTGGACCATTTGTGTTCTTTGCAGGCGGAAAAGCTCACAGCCTCGGGATCCAGGTTTATTGTTGGAAGACTTCTGTGCATTAAGTATGTGCTTTTGAGAATCTGTATTGCTCTAATCTAGCTGTTTATTTTTATATTGTGTTTGGTGCTGTGAATGCTTTCCTAATGAACAGTGTAGTGGCAACAGCGGTACATATTAAACTGCACATTATGTCCAGTTTATGCCCGCTTTGTTTGGGTTAACCAATGGAAAATAACTTTATTTATTTTTTCCAATTTTTAATCTTTGCTTTAAACAAGACAATTATCATTTTTGCCACCTTTCCTGACCTAAACTATCTCACCCTTACCCAAAGTCAATCAGGTGACTGAACCTTTCAGGTGTCTGTTTTTATATTCTAAAACCAGCCATCTGTTTATTTACCATGACCAACTGTTAAAAATAAGACGGTGCCCACAATAGGGCACAAAAAAAAGGAGTTTTGTCGGGGGGAAATATTAAGTCGGCAGCTACAAAAAGTGTAGTTTCTGACTTTTAATAATCGGAACTCGCCTGTCCCACAGGCCAGCGATGTGGGCGTAAAAGCCCCGCTCCTCTCTATGGTGCCTGCGTTCTTTCTGCGGGCACCCGGGTGTGGCTTCACAGCTGGGCACACACTGCGCATGCGTGAGCCGTGCTGTGATTGGCCATGGCATGTCAGGGGGGTCACCATCACTTAAAGCGGAAGTTCCATTTTTTTTTTTTTTTTTAGCAGCTGGTGGCTGCTGCATCCTTAACAATTGGTGAGTCATGAGCTGTGTCGGCAGAATTTTCAGCGCATGCAGGCCAGGAAGGGGGGGGGGGGGAGAGACTAGTAAGCACCCCTTTACCCCAACCCCCATCCATTATTGAACCCTACCAGTCCACATGCCCTCAACATGGCTCCCCATGTTGAGGGCATGTGGTCTTCTATGGTTTTGGCGGGGAGGCTTACTTGTCCCCCTTTATTTTCTGGCCTGCCGGGCTGCATGCTTGGGTAAGGTCCCTGGTATGGATTTTGGGTGGTGCCCCATGCTTGTTTGTGTGTGGTGTTGTGTTTTTTTTTTTACCATTCTTTTGTTTACATTCAGCTGGCAATTTATCGATTAAAGTGTAGCTCCACCCAAAAGTGGAACTTCCCCTCCATTTGTCTCCTCTCACCCTCCAGTGCCACAATTGGCACCTTTCAGGGTGGAGGGGGATACCTGTCTTTGACGGGTGTCCTTTTCCCACTTCCGGGAGTCTGCGCCTTTCCCCATGATGTCGCCACAGGTCACCCTTCTCCCCCTGTTGCCAGGCCAGTAGGAGAGAGGAGCAGGGCCTTGCGCATGCGCAGAAGTGTTCCCCAGCGTGAAGCCGTAAAGGCTGCACTACCGGGTTCCCTTATCCGCAATGGTATCACCCGACAGCTGATGGAAACATCAGCTGCTGTGCTGACATCGCTGGACTCCAGGACAGTTATTTAATATTATTATTATACTTGATAATATTAATAATAAACGTAATATTATTATTTAATAATATTAATAATAAACGTAATATTTTATTAATACAATTATTAACAATCTTAATATTATTATTATTAATAATAATAATTAAAAGCCAGCAGCTGCAGTATGTGTAGCTGTTGGCTATAGTGATATATATATATATTTTTTATTATTTTTATATTTTTTTTGGGGGGGGGGGGGGCAGACCTCCGCTTTACGAATGCAGCAGCTGCTTTCTCCTTAACAACCCGCTATTTACTGCTGAATGCCGTAAAAAAAACGCTAATATGAGAGGTTTGAATCCAGCCTTTTTCTGTGCATTTGCATTTGAGAACAGTGAACACATGCACAGAATACTGGAAGCCATCAGCTTGCTAGATTTGCAATGTTTTGTGGAAAGATCAGGCAGATTTTGTATTTGAAAAAGATGTAGTAAAGCCCGATTTACGAAGCCACATAAGGGAATAGATTCATTGTTGAGGGTTACATACATTTTTAGGATAATAGATTGGTTTCCGGCATCCTGTTTAGGAGGGTCCCTGTTAATTCTCAAACATTGTGCCATAGGTTTTTTAGGTTGTATTCAGCCGACACGTGTTTTGTACCTCCTTCTCCAGAACCCCGGGATCGTGGCAGTAACAACAGTCTGAGCAGTGACTTTTCTGTTATTACGGAGGACTCCCCCAGTGCCTTTGGAAATCATAACTATGAAGCTGTAGACCTCATGACCTTCGGAGCACAGAGCCATGCAGTCTGGTGAGATTACACTGTATACCTATATGCCTTTTTTTTTTTTTTTTTTTTTAACAAGCTGGTTGAACAAAAAAAAATATGGATTCTCTCCATTACACTGTGGCCCCTTTCACACTGGGGTGTTTTTCTGGAATTTTTCAGGCACTTCGGTGTTAAATAGAAGCCTGTAAAGCGCCTGAAAGAAGCCTTGTCTGCAATCCCAATGTGAAAGCCTGAGTGTTTTCAGAGCCCTTTCACACTGCCAGTGCCTGAAAACACTGGTAAAGCGCCGCTAAGACCCCTTTTCACACTGGGGCTTTGGCGTTAAAGCCCCCTTCCCATTTGGGAGCTTTTTTTAGGAGCGGTGTATTCAACGCTCCTAAAGCGCTGCAAAGAAGCTGCTTGCAGTATTTCTTTTTTTTTTTGACGCCCTGCCAGCGCAGCGCCTCAGTGTGAGATCACTCGGGCTTTCCCATTGGGATTGCAGATGCAGCTTCTTTCAAGCACATTACAGGCGCTTTTTTTTTTTTTTCTTTTTTTAATTCCTTTTATTTTCAAATAGAAAAAACAGTACAGCTGTTGACCGGTACAAAATACATACAGCGTCGGCATCTAGTATAGGTCACACAAAAAGATAAAAAATAAAAAGAGGGTCGCCAAACTAAATCGACATAAACACTCCAGCAGTGTACTGTTAACAAGGCATAAATGGCAGGTCAAAGATACCGGAGGCGAATATAAGGCCATAGAGGCAACCAAACGGATGATTATATGACCAATAACCTCTATAAATGCAGATGGTGCTATACTATACATTAACATTTTTGTATTTTAAAAACAGCTTGGGGAGGAGAGCAAACCAACAACCAGATGGGCCCGGATAAAAGGCCCACATAGCTATCGGCGTTCACAGGATAGTGCAGTTTTAAAGTGGAAAAGTCCATTATTGGATGATAGTTAAGGGGAAAGGACATCAGCAAAAATAGAGGAGGGGGAGAGAAAGAGGAGAAGGCCGAGAACCGGCCCTTAAAGAAAGGGGGAGGGGGCCGAAGAAAGAGGGGGGAGGGGAGACAAGAGAATAGAATACAAAAAAAAAGTGGGAGAGGATCCTCCGACCAGGAGGCAAGTCAAGCCCTGCGAGTCAACCAGACCTAGCTACTTCACGGAGATACTCGTCCGTGTAGATAAAATGTTGCCAGGGTCTTTACAGGCGCTTTTTTTATCGCTAAGACCCCTTTCACACTGGAGCGTTTTTCAGGCGCCTTAGTGTGAAAGCACTCAGGCTTTCACATTGGCATTGCAGATGCAGCTTGTTTCAGGCACTTTACAGGTGTGTTTTTAACACTAAAGCACCTGAAAAATGCCCCAGTGTGAAAGGGGTCTGTGGGTGGGGAAATCCTCCCCTGTTCTCTATTGTATTCCAACAGCTGGGAGACCCCCCTCCTCACTATCGGAATACACTGGTCAGTTCTGTCGGCACTGATCATGTTGGGTGTTTTTCCAACAGGCTGGTTGTACGGAAGTTAATCAGTAAACTGACTTCTGTACAACCAGCCTGCCCATACATGGATCGAATTTAATCCGTATTTGGCAGGCTTTAAAATGTATTTAGCATTGGATATTTTAGGAACGGCATCCAAAGATCACAGTAAGCTCCTTCCACCTTCCTCAGCCCAGACAATACCTTCAGCTGGGAGTTCTGCCTAAATACAAATAGTTGATATTGTATATGGACATTTTCAAAAGCAGTTATGGTCTCACTATAGGTCTTTTGTAAACGTTTCCTTGAAAATGCATTTGTGAACCATTTTTTTTTTTTTAATTTTGCCTTTCCTCTTCTATGTGGCAGGAAGAAGACGCACACCTCCTCCCCACACGCAGCAATGTGGAACAGGACTGCAGAGGAGCATTTGCTTTACCCACCGGGAGCTGAAGCAAAGTCATCCAGTTCTTCCTCCTCTAACCACTCAGATGTGTTGCTGAGAGCTGGGAGCAGCCCATTGGAGGTGCCGCAGCGAAGGTGGGACACATGCCGAGCCTTTTCTTCGTACGTTTGACCATTTTATCTTATAAGTATGCAAAAATTATGTATCTTTTATTTATTTTTTACTCAACTTCACTTTTTTTTTTTCAAGCTTTCTACCCTTTTATCCCCTACCTTGTCAGGCTGTGGTTCTTGTAGGGAGACTATATTGGCTGTGTGTGCGTGTGTGTGCATGTGCGTGTGTGGTTTTTTTTTTTTTTAAGGTAGCAAAGACCCTAGGGAATAAAATGTCACACAGTATTTGTACAGCAAGAAAGGGAGAAAACACTTTCACGATTAAAAAACAATATTTACTCATTTGTAAATGTAACGTTCATTTATATATATATATATATATATATAATATTATTATTTTTTTTTCACGGTTTATAGTTTTTTGTTTTTTTTTATTAACCTTTTTTATTTTTTTTAATGTTTTTTTTATCGTTTTTTTTTTCGATCAGACTTTACAGCATAGGGAGATCTGGAGACTTCAAGACCAGATCTCTGTAAAGCGAATCTGTCATGCCCCATTTATTTTATTTTTTTATCTTTTTATCCCTTTTTTTTTTTTTTGATCAGGTTTCACAGCATATGCAGATCTGGAGACTTCAAGCCCAGATCTCTGTAAAAGGAGGACCTGTCATGCCCTATTCCTATTACAAGGGAGGTTTACATTCCTTAGAATTTTTTTTTTTTTAATTGCAACTCTTGGAATGTAAATCTCCCTTGTAATAGGAATAGGACACGACAGGTCCTTTTTACAGAAAGATATGTGGTTAAAGTCTCCAGATCTGCCTATGCAGCAAAGCCTGATTTAAAAAAAAATGGATCTCAGGCTTTCCAGCTAAAAAAGGCAATATTTACATCTTCTGGCACTGAAAGTGACATGACGTCACTTCTGGCCTCTGAGGGTCATAGAAATGGCCAAGGACCATGACCATCTGGTCCACAGCCAGGGCAGGACTTGCTGTGGTGGGGGCCCCTGGGCTTGAGTGTTGATTGAAGGGGCCCCCTGTAGCCGAGAAGCTGTTGCGTGGGGGGGGGGGGGAACGATCTAAGTTGTTGATCGGGGGTGTGCTGCTGAACGACAACCGATCATAGTTGTTGAGCTGGGGTGGGTGGTAGGATCGAAGTTGAGCGGGGGACCGCGCTCCATGCTGGAACGCACACTGCTCTACAGCAGTGTCCACGGCTCCTGGATCTCCTGCTGTCTCCCTAAGGGTTCCAAATAATCGGGACTTTCATCTCCCACGACTCCATGGTATGAAGCCAGCGAGATATAGATGGCGCACGATTAAAAGGCACAATCGATAATACAATTGAATTAAATTTAGCACATCATAAGGTCCATGTCGATAACAGAAAGCAATATTCAAATTAACGAACGAATAAATGACCATACAATAATAGTCAAATAAAAGTCCAATGAAAATTCACTAATGGTCCAATCACACTAGTGGCAGCACAATCCTGAAGCAGAAGCAGACTCTGAAAGATATATACAAACAAGAAGGACATGCGCCAAACTAAGTGCAGTAAGTCAGGATTTAATAAAAATAACTTTATAAACAATAAATTGGCTACTCACAAACATAGTGATAACATGGGCAAGTAAGGGTAAACGGCTGGTCCAATGTCACAACCTGTCTAAACGGATAACACTGACAGGCGTCTCAGCCTATCGGGTTCATTGGTTCTGGTACTGGTAACCTGATTTGGCTGAAGCATCATCGAGGGCGGGAGAAGACATTGAGGGATGGTGGAAGCAGGATTGCTGACCCCAGAAAGGTGAATGCCAGGCAGGGGGGCACAGTGGCAGCAATTGATGAGGGAAAAGTGGCAGCAATTGACGGGGCACAGTGGCTGCCTTTTGGGCACAGTGAGGCTGCAATTATTATTATTAATAATAATAATATTATTATTATTTATTTTTTGTTTGTTTGCCCCCCCCAAAAAAATTTGAGCACCAGCCGCAACTGGTAGTGGTCCTTAACCCAGTATAACCTCTGACATGGAGCCCTGGGTTTAATCCCCTACTAAGCTCCGACATCCAGTAGGGAAAGAGTCCTAGAAGTTGCAGAGCCCTCTGAGGAGGTGTATGACGGCTTCAGTCCGGGGCTCCAACCAGGCCATGCTCTCAAGTTTTAATGAATCCTGGAGCTTAATCCTGGTGCTCAGTCATGATTAAACATTGGGGGTGGAGTGAAACGCATCAGGGGTGTGGCCTAATTGGCATTTGGTCTAAGGCTGTCATACACTACCTCACAGGGTTTTGCTGTGCAACATTTAATACTTTGTCTCCCTTCTGAATGTTTTCAGCTGGGATGAGCTCTTTTCTAGTCGGCACTCTGAGTGGTTTGTCATGCAAGGGGACCTAGTGGAGCCTTGAGTGGCATCTGTCATTTTTGTTGTGGGCCCCGGGGCTCTAGCAATTCAACAGAGGACCAGATCAACGGTATGGGTGGAGATGTGGGTAGGCAAAGTAACCAGTTCCCTTTTTTTAAAGGGGTTGAACATTTCCCTAAATGGCTTCCTTTACCTTAGTGACAGTCCTCTTTCACTTACCTCATCCTTCCATTTTTGCTTTTAAATGTCCTTATTTCTTCTGAGAAATCCTCACTTCCTGTTCTTTTGTCTGTAACTCCACACAGTAATGCGACACTTTCTCCCTGCTGTGGAGAAAGCCTCTTGAGGGGGCGAGCAGGAGTGTCAGGACACCCATTAAACACACAGCTCTTTTCTCTATCTGCAAAGTAGTGAGCGTCCTGACACTCCTGCTCGCCCCTCCCCCCACAAGAGGCTTTCTCCACACCAGGGAGAAAGTGTTGCATTACTGTGTGTAGTTGCAGACAGAAGAACAGGAAGTTAGGATTTCTCAGAAGAAATAACATTTAAAAGCAAAATGGAAGGATGAGGTAAGTGAAGGAGGACTGCACTAAGGTAAAGGAAGCTATTTAGGGAAACATTTTTTTTTACCTTTGCAACCCCTTTAAGATAAACCCGTACTTCAAAAGGATGTCTGCCACTGCAGATTTCTCCTCCTGAAAATTCCGGCTGTCTGACTTTCCTGCTAAATCGGTGGCTTCAGTATATTTTGAGTTACTGACCTGGAACAAGCGTCCAGATCAGGAGTTCCAACTTCAATCCCCAGATATGCAGACTTGTCTGTTCCACGTTGGTGAGTCGAAGGCATTGATGCTAGAGGATCAACAAAGCGGTCAGATAAATAGCATTTTTAGGAAGTCAGCAAAGGCAGACTTGTCTTCTCAGCACAGAATTCCTTTACAAATGGTCTGTCATTAGTGTTAAAGCAGCTGAACTGATTCTTCCACTGGAGAGTGTTTAGAGCGGGTCAGTGCTTCCATATCCCAGCAGTGTATAGAGCGGGTCACTGCCTCCGTAACCAAGCGCTGAACTCCATTCTCCAGCTGCAGTACTGGAGCTCCTGCCTAGAGGAAGAAGGGAATTGGCATGTGGCACGAGAACGGCAGGTGCAGTGTTTTCTGAAGCTGGATGTGTCTACGCAGTTCCCATACCAGCATGCTTGTACCACTCACTGGCCTTGCTTTGTCTGCTTTTATCTAGATCACATCCGTGTTGGAAGCAGCAATATTCAGGAACACCGCTTTTAGTACCATACCTTTTCTGAACTTGGCATTAAATTTGTATGTGGTTCATATCATTTTTTGCAGAACAAGTAAACCTTTCGTTGCTGGGATGCTGGCAATTTTGTCGTTTTTATGGCTTGGGCTTTCATCCTTGAAAGCAAGTTGAAAAATGGATTTTAAAGCAAGGCTAAGCAATCCTGATACGCCAACTGTGGTGAAACCACAAATCTGATCATGTCTCTGGGGGTTTTTTCTGTGACTCTTAAGGCCCGTACACACGATCAGACTTTTTGACAACGAACCTCCAACGGACCTATTTTTGCAGACAATCCGACTGTGTGTACGCTCTAAACTTTCATCGGACAAATGTTCGCTGTGAGAATAGACAGACTTTCTAGCAACAAATGTCCTACGTCAGCTAATCCGATCGTGTGTACACAAGTCCATCGGACTAACGTCCAAAGCACAAAAACACATGCTCATGTTAAAGATCAGACAACAATAGCAGAAGTTGCCCAAAGGGTGTCGGTAAAGAGCAGGAAAAACACGTAGTACGTCGATTACATCAAACGTTCGTGTTGGCTAAAAAAATCCTGCCGTGTGTATGCATACCAAGTTCACGGACAACGCCCTTCGGAGCAAAATCCACAGAAAAGTCAGTTGGAAGTCCGATTGTGTGTATGAGGCTTACAATATTTGATAAGATTTGTAGCTTTACTATAGCTGAAATGTTGAGGTTGCCTACCTGTTTGTATCTGTTGAATCTACCATTGTAGATATACACTATATTGCCAAAAGTATTGCCCATTAACTTTAATGGTATTCCAGTCTTAGTCCGTAGGGTTCAATATTGAATTGGCCCCGCCCTTTGCAGCTATAAAAGCTTCAACTCTTCTGGGAAGACTATCCACAAGGAGTGTCTATGGGAATGTTTGACCATTCTTCCAGAAGTGCATTTGTCAGGTCAGTCACGGATGTTGGACAAGGCCTGGCTTGTGGTCTCTGCACTAATTCGTTCCAAAGGTGTTCTATCGGGTTTAGTGTCGCTTTAATCTAACCTCTAAAACGTTGTTATATAAATGTTAACCAACTTCCTCCAGCTTTTAACCCATCCTGCACAAGTTCTCTTTTTCCTCGTCGGGAGTCTCAATTTCCCCGTCGCGTTTCTCGTCGGGCTGGTTTACGACGTGAAACACGTTCGTGTGTATGCTTGGAAACCCGCACATGCTCAGAATAAAGTATGATACGGGAGCGAATCTTCGGTAAAAGTAGCGTTTGTAATGGAGATGGCACATTCGCCGCGCTATAACAGACTGAAAAGCACGAATCGTCTCTCACCAAACTTTTACTTAAAGCGGTTGTAAACCGCATATACAATTTTTATTCTTTTAAACCTGCAAGGCAAAAGCCATAATGAACTAGTGCACCGCATACTAGCTCATTATGAAATACTTGCCTCGTAACGAGGAGAAGAGAACTTACCCAGTCAACGCCGAGCGAGATATCATCTTGACTCTGTGTGTCTTCTGGGTATCGCCGCTGCAGCGCTATGATTGGCTGGAGTGGCGATGACGTCGCTCCCACGCATGTGTGCGGGAGATTTCAAATCGGCAAGGTCCGGCAGCTGCCGGTCCTTTCGCTGTGGATTCCCCCCTGCACATGCGCCGCTGCAATCAGCGGCGCATTGCGAGGGGAATATCTCCTAAAATGTACAGGTTTAGGAGATATTCTTCATACCTACAGGTAAGCCTTATTATAGGCTTACCTGTAGGTAAAAGTCAAAAAGTGGGGTTTACAACCACTTTAACACGCAGTAACATGAGAATAGCAAAAGCAGCCCCAAGGGTTGTGCCAGTGGAATCGAACTTCCCCTGCCGTCGTACGTGTTGAACGTCACCGCGTTTGAGAACGACAAGATTTGGTCTCGACAGTGTGTATGCAAGGAAAGCTTGTCAAGATTCTCGACAAGCCTAACGAGGAACTCGTCGAGGAAAACGATGTATCTGTTACGAGTTTCTCGGTCGAGTGTATGAGGCCTCAGGCTCTGTTCTAAAGACTACCGAAAAAGGGGTAGCCCGGTAAGTTTTTTTTCTTGCCTTGTGAAGCAAGGTAATACTCTGTCTGCCATCCATCCCTTGGTCTGTTAAGTGTAGGGGGCCACTAATCCCGAGCTGCAGATGTGTTTGCACTGGTCAGTCCGTGATAATCCCCTTGTGGCTGTGTCATTACTGCATACGCCTCTGGACCCTGAGAGGACCCCACCTCTAGACAACCAAAACGATGCAGTCTCCTATAGCCAGAAAACAATGACTCTAGAGTGGAGCATTCCGTGACCATGGCTTTAGGTGAGTAAACAGGGTTTTTAGATAAGTGATGGGGGGGGGGGGGGGGGGCCCCCAATCTAAAGATTGAGCTTGAAAGCTTTGTTTCATTTAAGGTTGTAAACGAAATAGTTTCCTCAATCTTCTCTCTCAGCTGTTTATTATATACTCCTTTCTGTGCAGTATGCCAAATAAACAGCAATATCCTTGATATGGAATTTCAGTAGATCAACTTCTGAATGGTGAAAAAACTGTTTACACCCAGCCTTCCTTATAACTTTATCTAAACTTCACTGACTCACCGAAAGGGATGATGTGTTGTGTGATTGATGGCCTCAATTATACTTCTCTATGCTGTGCAAAAAGCTGGATAGAGTGCCCAGAGGAGGAATAACTGGGTCTATGGGGACACACTGGAGTATTTTCAGTCCACCATTTACACTGCTGTCAATTGTCAAGCAAAATAGTTACATTTTGTGCCAGGTTTTGTAGCCATTGGGGGGGGGGGGGGTTTATGTAACGAACAAACACAGGGAAAAATTCAGAACTATAAACCACAACAGCCAAATAGAGTTCAGCTTCTTGTAGTGCACCTATTGGTTTTCTAGTTCGGCCTTGTAGGGCAACAATGTATTTTTGCATGTTAAGTAGTCTATTGCATATACCTTCTCTCCACCCCTTTTTTTTTATTTTTTTATTTCTATTCTGTACTACTTTTGTTCCCTTTTTTTTAAAATGCATTCTTTCCTTCCCTTTTCCCAATTTATTGCCCTAATTACTCCACTGTGCCCCCCTCCCCCCTTTTTTTTTATCCAAACATATTTGCTGCCTTTCCTTCCACCTTCTGACCCTTTCCATGTGCTTTTTTTCCCCCTCCCTTCCTTTTTTTCTCCATTCATTCCTTCGTTGCTCAATTTCCTTTTTCTTCTCCCTTTTTCCCCAATTGTTCCTTTCCTTTTCCATTCCCTCATCTCTACTAATTTCCTTACTACTTTGTCCCTCCTTGCTTCTTTTTTTTTTATTTTTTCCTTTCTTCTTCCTGTCTCCCCCCCCCCTCTTTCTTTTTCTTCCTGTCTTTCTTCCCCCTCTTTCTTCTTTTTTTTTCCTGTCTTTCTCCTCCCCTTTTCTTGTTCTTCCTGTCTTTCTTTCCCCTCTCTTTTTCTTCCTGTCTTTCTTCCCCCTCTTTCTTTTTTTTTCTTCCTGTCTTTCTTCCCCCTCTTTCTTTTTTTTTCTTCCTGTCTTTCTTCCCCCTCTTTCTTTTTTTTCTTCCTGTCTTTCTTCCCCCTCTTTCTTTTTTTTCTTCCTGTCTTTCTTCCCCCTCTTTCTTTTTTTTCTTCCTGTCTTTCTTCCCCCTCTTTCTTTTTTTTCTTCCTGTCTTTCTTCTTCCCCCTCTTTCTTTTTTTTCTTCCTGTCTTTCTTCTTCCCCCTCTTTCTTTTTTTTCTTCCTGTCTTTCTTCCCCCCTCTTTCTGTCTTTCCCTATACCCATTCAGTCCTTCTTTGCTACTTCCCGTCTTTTTTTTTTTTTTTTTTTTTCAGGTTGTAAAACCATTTCTTATAGTAGCTAACAGGTTAAAATCAGCTGAAGTCACGCCTGCCCTTTTTGAAATAGTTTTAACTCTTGTTTAGAAAGAAAGCATGCAGCAATTCTTCCACACACACGCTAGTTTTTCCATGCCTTGTGTCTTTTTTATATTTTTTCTCTCAAGCACACATTTCTTGCAGTATTTCTAGATTTCTGACTTTGCAGCCTCTACTCTGGTTCTCGTTAACAATAACAAAAATAATTTGGTTGAGTCTTTTCACTTTGGGTTTTGGTGTTGCATGCTTCTAGGCTTGGCACTGTTTGCTTAAATCTGGGAGAGGGCAATGGCTGGCTGCTCCTCCTCCCTGGCTCTCTCCTGATGAGCAGCTATCAACATATGGCACCTCAAGAGACATGGAGGGGACGTCTTTAATATTTTTGGCTGTAGAAGACACTCATTGCACGGTCTTCCCTCTTTCTCTTCGCCGCAGATCAGCGGACCTTTCGTTGCCCGGATCATCCGTCTCTACAGACTATGGCAGCTGGCAGATGGTATCGGAGGGTGGGAGTGTTAATGACCATGGTATCCTGAGCGCCGGACCCTTCCTACCCTTCAGCTTCACAGACGAGAAGTCTAACAATGGCCTGTAAGTGGATCTAGGTTGTCAGGTGCTCAGTTCGCCAGCAGCATGCGGGACTGATGGTGCTGTCACTACAAATGAAATTTTAATACAATAGGGTGTGGGTTTTAGGAAAATTTATCTTGAGCATAATTTCACTGACTAACACCAACGATGGGGCACAATTCCTCCCACTGCCACCAATAATGGGATACAATTCCTACCCACTGCCACCAACGATGGGACACAATTCCTCCCACTGCCACCAATAATGGGATACAATTCCTACCCACTGCCACCAATGATGGGACACAATTCCTACCCACTGCCACCAATGATGGGACACAATTCCTCCCCGCTGCCACCAATGATGGGGCACAATTCCTCCCCGCTGCCACCAATGATGGGGCACAATTCCTCCCCGCTGCCACCAATGATGGGGCACAATTCCTCCCCGCTGCCACCAATGATGGGGCACAATTCCTCCCCGCTGCCACCAATGATGGGGCACAATTCCTCCCCGCTGCCACCAATGATGGGGCACAATTCCTCCCCGCTGCCACCAATGATGGGGCACAATTCCTCCCCGCTGCCACCAATGATGGGCCACCAATGATGGGACACATTCCTCCCCCGCTGCCACCAATGATGGGACACCATTCCTCCCACTGCCACCACTGATGGGACACCATTCCTCCCACTGCCACCACTGATGGGACACCATTCCTCCCACTGCCACCAAAGTTGGTGCATTGTTTTTAACACTGACGTTGGAACTGTCTCTACTCCCATTGGCCACAGTCCGGCCCTCCTAAAGTCTGAAGGGCAGTAAACTGGCCCTTTTTGTTTGGAAAGTTTGGAGCCCCCTGTTCTAGATAATAAAAATAACAATCATTCTAGATGGTGGCTTCTAGTGGGTTCTCCTGTCTTATGCAACTTATTGGAGACTCTGGCAGCGAGATCTCCGTCAACCTAGTATAAAATAAATTTAAAAAATCCTAATTGCGACTGTGGGACCCTCCATTAAAATGGCTTTGGCAAGTGTAGAAATTATGGAGTTGTCACCGCTAAGGTCTCTAAACATGTTAGACTGATTGTAAAAATGTATTTAGAATGATCAAAAATTGTATTAATCGGTTGTCCAGGTAGGCCCTTTTACTACATGTTAAATCTAAAGCAGTTTGTACAGCCAGGTTGTCTTGAAGTTTTAAAGCTGAACTGTAGGCAGATCAAAAATATACAAATTAATGCGGCTCTGCAGTCCTGAATAGAGCAGCAAATGTATTTTTTACATTTTTTAGATGCAAACCATGTACCGTAAGTAGTACCCGTGTTTGACCTGGTATCAGCCTCTTTGAAGACCAAGACCCTGTAAAGCAGAGCTGGAGTAAAAGGATGCAATTCTGATAAGAAGCATGCTAATGGAAGTAGTAGAGTGAGGAGTCCACTTTTGTTGCTTTGTTTTCTCTTCCTCCTTTACTGTCTATTCACAAGCTGAAGAGAGGCCAGGATGACTTGGGTTCAAAGGGAAATGGGTTAAATAATGCTGGCCTACAGCCTGAAGCCTTCTAAAAAAAAAAAAAAGTATAACGCTTAAGTTCTAGAAGGTGATTGATGGAGATTTTCCTCCCTCTTCGTACAAGAAATGGAGATACAGTGCAGCTGTCAAGTGGACCGGGAGGGACAGAATTCAATGAAAGCATTGTTGGAGGTTCTAGTCCACAGGTGTCAAACACAAGGCCTGCGGGCCAAATCCAGCCCTCCAGGCCATTTCATGTGGCCCTTGCCCTCCTCTGGTCCTGCTCAATACCCTTACTTTCTGCTTTAAAAAAATGCATCCAGCTTCTTCCCAGAAGCAGCTTAAGGAAAGGGGGGTGCACTGTGATGTAAGGGAGAGTGGGGGGACTCCACTTCTAAAAAAATTAAACAAAGTCCATAAATGTGTGGTAGAATGGGGAAAAAATGGGTCACTTGTTTGGTTCCTTGGACTTTGTTTAGAGAGGCTTCTCCTCGCTTGTAAGGGATTGGTTTACTGAAACTGGAGAGTGCAAGGTCTGGTGCAGCTGGGTATAGTAGCCAATCGGCTTTTAACAGCTTGTTCAATTAAAGGAGTTGTAAAGGCAGGTTATATCTCAATGCATTCTATGCCGCTATTATTCTTGCGGTGCACAGAATCGCTGGCAGAAAATGATATCCAAATGATGCCCCACTGAAAGTCAAGGACGTCATATGATGTACTGCGGGGTGGGAAGTGGTTAATCGTTCAAGGAATCCCCATAACAGCCCAGCAGCTAGCTTTTTTCTTACAAAAATGTTTTAATAATAATTATTGACCAAGTTTGCATGTTCTCTTTTGCCTTCATGGGTTTCCTACCAAAGACATTCTGGTAGGTTAATTGGCCCCTGTCTAAATTGGCCCCTGTCTAAATTGGCCCCTGTCTAAATTGGCCCCTGTCTAAATTGGCCCTATCAAGTGTATGCATAAATGTGAGTTGGGGACCCTTTTAGATGAACCAAATCTCCCTACATAGGTTTTACATGTATATCTGCTGTCTTCACATTTTATTTACCGTTTTAGAAAGTTGAGATTTTGTTTCTCCTCCTGTTTAACAAAGTGTGATGTCTGGACATGCAGCCAAGATGGCTATGATTGCTGATTGGAGGAAAGGCACACACCCTCTCTCATCATATGCAGAGACTTTCGGAGGTGTTTTGTAATAGGGCCTGCTCCCTGCTAATCTATTTTAGCAACCTCCCTAGACAGAAATATCAGGCTGCTTTTCTCTGATGTGTCTGAGAATTTGTCAGGAGTTATCAGGCTGATAAGAGGAACGGTTTAGGAGAGAGCTATGGGACTTGACTCTTTGAAAAGAGACAAAATACTGCAGATATGTGCCCAGCTCAAATTTCGGGTTTACAGCCACTTTAAATTGATGCAGTGGCAAAAGACAAAAATGTCATGAATGGGTTAGGACATTGATGGCGAACCTTGGCACTCAAGATGTTTTGGAACTACATTTCCCATGATGCTCATGCACTCTGTAGTTGCGCATCATGGAAAATGTAGTTCCAAATCATCTGGGGTGCCAAGGTTCGCCATCACTGGGTTAGAAGGGGCCAAAACAAACTTTATACTCTTTATACTTTTTAGCTACTGTAAACAATGAGTTAAAATGGACAAATATTGAAAAGCCTCCCTTTGTACAGCTTTGCAATACAGGAGAATTGTTTTTTGTTTTTTTGTTATCCCTCTTGGCATATAGCTGCTCAAACATGCATAGTGTGGACAGCTGGAGAGCACCGGGAACAGCTGCCACTAAAAATAGGCACCTGGCATTTGAGTGATTGTCAGCAATCTCGCAATTTAGGAAAGTGTGCTTGGCAAGCAGCTTCCCCACGGACCTGGCATTGTGTAACTGCGGTGATTGAGCGGTTAGTGCTCGTCTCTGTCCTCATCTACTCACTGTACAAGTGTCTGAAACCTGACTGTACTTCTTCCAGCCAGCTGTCGTCCCACCGTCCTCCACCTGATGGAAGTATGTAGCCCCTTCATTAGTATGTGTCAAGGAAACATTCATGGGGTTCCATGTATTGATTGGATTCTAGAACCTAAAACTTTAACTATTTACCTAACCACTTCAATACCCGCCCATAGTCATATGACGTCCACAGAGGGGATCTCCCATCCTGGGTGGATGTCATATGACGTCCTGGGCTTTGTGGGGGGATATCTGAATGATGCCTGCAGCTAGAGGCATCATTCAGATATCATTGTGCGCACCATAAGAATGATCATAGCGGCGGTTCCGCCTCTTAATCGTTCTTACAGGCGGCGGTAGGGGACATCCCCCACCCCCTCCCGCCGCCATGTGGTGCTTCTCCGGGCTCTCCCGTGCCATCGGGGGCCCGGAGAAGGAATCGTCCGGCACAGGCAGGAAGCATAGAGATGACTGGTGACCAGATGGGTCACCAGTCATCTCTATGACCATCGGAGGCCCGGGTGCGATGTGATGACGTCACGCCCAGGTACCCGTAAGTAAACAAAGCCGTGATTGCGACTAGTAAGCAACACACTGATCATGAGATTGGTGAATTTTTTTTCACCGATCTCATGCTTGCCAGCCTGGAGGAGAGATGCGGGGTCTCATTGACACATTTTCTATTACAAGTGATGTTTACATTCCTTGTAATAGGAATAAAAGTGATAATTAAAAAAAAAAAAAAAAAAAACAATAAAAAAAGTAAAAACAATAAAAAATAAAATAAAACTCGCCTGTCCCCGGTAGCTCGCGCGCAGAAGCGATCGCACACACAAGTCCTGCCGACATATGTAAACGCCGTTAAAACCACATATGAGGTATTGCCACGTGCATTAGAGTGCCAGCAACAATTCTAGCACTAGATCGCCTCTGTAAATCTAAACTGGTAACCTGTAAACATTTTCAAATCGTTTCCTATGGAGATTTTTAAGTACCGAAGTTTGGCGCCATTCCATGAGTGTGTGCGATTTTAAAGCGTGACATGTTCGGTATCTATTTACTCGGTGTAACATAATCTTTCATATTTTACAAAAATATTGGTCTAACTACTGTTTAGTTTTTTTTTTTAATTTGTGAATTTTTTCCCCCAAAAATACAGTGCAAGATAAAACGTTGCAATGACCGTCATTTTATTCCCTAGGGTGTCTGCTAAAAAAAAAACATATATAATGTTTGGGGGTTCTGCATAATTTTCTAGCAAAAGAATGATAATTTGTACATGTAGGAGAGAAGTGCCAGAATAGGCCCGGGAAGGAGGTGTGTATGAAAGCCCGGTATTGAAGTGGTTGTAAACTGTTGGGGGGGGGGAACCCTGCAAGACAAAGGCATAATGAGCTAGTAAGCATAGCATACTAGCTATTTATGAATTACTTGCCTTGCAGCGAACCTTGTCACTCCCCTCCTGTGGCGGCATCTCTCCCGGGGGCTACTTCCGGGTATCGCGGCTCCAGCACTGTGATTGGCCGGAACGTCGATGACTTCACTCCCACGCGCACAGTAATGACAGTCACTGAAGCAACGGCACATACGTGCCATTGCTTCAGTTTGCCCCAGTGCCGATGACAGTTTGGAGCGATGTGCTGATCCAGGGAGGGACTGTATTATACCAAATACCTTCCACTTTCTTAATAGACTTTCCTTTGCAATTTCTTTGCATCCATCTCCTGACTTGCCTGTCTATAACTTTATCCCAGAGATATTTTGACAGCGCTTTGCCACCCATAGTTGATTGCATCAGTTGCACTACCAGGGACTGAAAGCCCAGGAAACTAATGGCACTAGCTGGGAAGGAGTTAACCTCAGGGCAGATTAAAGGGTTAGCATTGTGCCTAACCAGTATTTTAGTGTAGTGTAGAAGGTTCCTTTACTAGAGGAATGCATGGACTTACTGACAGAACAGCAATCTGCCTTGTATATATGGTATGTCTGCCATTCTGCCTGTGTACCGAATGATCAGTAGTTTCTGGCGGGCATAGGGTCCCTGGTGAGTGAGTGAGTGAGTCAGCAGAGAATCGCAGCAGGGAGCAAGCCACCGGTGACGCGCACTCGTGCCAGGTACCTGGATGTGCAGGATCACGTGTGTGTGTATACATGATCCTGCACAGTACAGTGGCCCTGTAGCAGTAAAACTGCTATGGGGCAGTTGGCAAGTGGTTCAGGAAAAGCGTAGCCAAAGCTTTTTTTTTTTTTTTTTTTTTTTTGCCATACTTCTCTTTTGGGTCACAGGAGTGCACTTAAGTTGCACTCCTGTGATCCAGAATCGGCCGACAGCTGGAGCTCACTGTCACCTGATGTCAGTCGCTCCAGGTTTCCGAACATATCGTCGGGCTCCTAGAGCTTAGTCGGCAGTTGGCTCAGCCTCTCAGCTCAACAAAACCAGTCTTTCCATAGGCCAGCAATCCAGGCAGTGGGACAGAGTGTGATGAGATGGTCTCTGCGCTCTGCTCAAAACTCGGCGGTCAGTGATCATGTGATTACTCTTGAGGCCCATACTCATGATCGGATTTTCCTACGAGAATTGTGTAATGGCAGGCTGTTGTACGCTCTATCGGACAATTGTTGTCGGATTGCATTCCAACAATTTTTGAATAAATATTTTTTACTTTCCGCTATAAAACCTTCCCACTAAAAAAATCTATTTTCTTCATAAATTTAGGCCGTTTGGATTCTGCTACATATTTTTGGTAACAAAAATCACAATAAGCGTATATTGATTGGTTTGCGCAAAAGTTATCGTGTCTACAAACTCTAGAAAAGGCTTTTTTTTTTTTTTTATTGCTTGTAATGGCAGCAATCAACTATTTAACTATTTTTAGTGTGACTGCGACGTTGTGGTGGACAAATTGAACACGAAGTGACACTTTCTGGAGACCGGTGCCACCAATACAGTGATCAGTGCTAAAAAATATGCACTGGTCGCTGTACAAATGACCAGTGGTAATTTTCCTTGGGGGGCAGCAAACAGTACTACCATGACACTGGCAGGGAAGGGGTTAACACTAGGTGCGTCCCTGGGAGGTGCTTTCTGACTGGGGGGGTTGGATGGATGCATGCATTGGAGAAAAACGGATCCTGTTTCAGCTTGGCTGAAATGCAAGGTCTCTTTTGCTCCTTGACAAATCATCGGTTTTCCTTGGGCACACCACCTCTCTGCAGAACATGTCCATCGTGGGTGCAGGACCCGCTGTGTCTCGCCGTGTGATTTTTGGACCCTGCCACAGTATGAGGTGGGCGATCCGGAAGCGGTTTAAAGTTCATGTGTGTGCATGTATAAAGGCAGGCGTCCCAATACTTTTGGTAATGTGTGTGTGTGTGTGTGTGTGTGTGTGTGTGTGTGTGTGTGTGTGTATGTATGTATGTGTGTGTGTGTGTATATATATATATATATATATATATATATATATATATATATATATATATATATATATATATATATATATATATATATATATATATATATATATATTATTGGACACACCTTTTCATTCCAAGAGTTTATTTTCATGACTATGAAAATTGTAGAGTCACGCTGAAGGCATCAAAACTATGAATTAACACATGTGGAATTATATACATAACAAAAAAGTGTGAAACAACTGAAAATATGTCATATTCTAGGTTCTTCAAAGTAGCCATCTTTTGCAGCAGACACATCTCTAGAACAACTGTTAAGAGGAGACTGTGTGAATCAGGCCTTCATGGTAGAATATCTGCTAGGAAACCACTGCTAAAGAACAAGCAGAAGAGACTTGTTTGGGCTAAAAAACACAAGGAATGGACATTAGACCAGTGGAAATCTGTGCTTTGGTCTGATAAGTCCAAATTTGAGATCTTTGGTTCCAACCACCGTGTCTTTGTGCGACGCAGAAAAGGTGAACGGATGGACTCTACATGCCTGGTTCCCACCGTGAAGCATGGCGGAGGAGGTGTGATGGTGTGGGGGTGCTTTGCTGGTGACACTGTTGGGGATTTATACTGAACCAGCATAGCTACGACAGCAACTTGCAGCGGCATGCTATTCCATCCGGTTTGCGTTTAGTTGGACCATCATTTATTTTTCAACCTCCAGGCGGGGGAAGGGCTATTTGACCAAGAAGGAGAGTGATGGGGTGCTGCGCCATATGACCTGACCTCCACAATCACCGGACCTGAACCGATCGAGATGGTTTGGGGTGAGCTGGACCGCAGAGTGAAGGCAAAAGGGCCAACAAGTGCTAAGCATCTCTGGGAACTCCTTCAAGACTGTTGGAAGACCATTTCAGGTGACTACCTCTTGAAGCTCATCAAGAAAATGCCAAGAGTGTGCAAAGCAGTAATCAAAGCAAAAGGACCTAGAATATGACATATTCAGTTGTTTCACACTTTTTTGTTATGTATATAATTCCACATGTGTTAATTCATAGTTTTGATGCCTTTGGTCTATACTGTGTGTGTGTGTGTGTATGTATGTATGTATGTATGTATGTATGTAATGTATGTATGTATGTATGTATTCATTCATGCATACATATTTTTTTTATTTTTTTATATCTCAAAAGGTGAACTTTTGCTTTTAGAGACTTGCAGAGGGCTGTATGAGGCCTGAGCCTTTATAACTATGTAAACGTAAGCATTTACCTTTTTCTGTAGAACCTTTTTAGTGTTGCAACATCCCTATTGTTGAACAATGTCTTCTCCTAAATCAATATGCTATTGTGTTTTTTTATTTATTTTTTGGGTAGCAGAGTTTAATTTGCGATTGACTTTACTTACTGATCATGCTTTTTTTTTTTTTTCTGCAGGCTGTCAGCACAGTCCGAAAGGGCGTCTCGACTGGAGGCTGTGAAGTCCATCTTTCTCTCCGCCTACAACACCGCCATTGGCCTAAAGACTGTGTCCCCGAGCCCCTCAGGCGCCATCAGCGGCCTTCTGGAACAATTTGCGCGAGGCGTGGGTCTCCGTGGCCCCAGTACTATAGTATGACAGAACTGCACAATTGGAAAAGCCACAGAACCCAAAATAAATTTTTCTAAATGCGGTCACAAAAGCCATATAAGACAATCCAGAATCTGGATGTGCCACATGCTGTTCCTTGTAATGTCTAATCGTACGGTTTTTATGGGGAATCTGACCATTCCTCCGGGAAGAAGCATCAACCATGAGGGTCAAGAAATGGAAATGTTTTTAACAGATTATGTTTTTTTTTTTTGTTTTTGTTTTAAATTGCAACCACTGCAATGCAAGAATCACAGTGTTGCAAACCGATCTCTCTCTCTCGTTTTAAATGAAATTTGATTTATTTTTGATATGCCCAAAAAAAGCCTCTGCTCGTTGAATGCTGTGTGCCAGGCTGAGTTCCTTTTTTTTTTTTTTTTTTTTTTTTTTCAGACCTTCTATAAAGTAATCTGGGTAATTCTATCTGAGCAAATTCATAAGCAGAAGTCTACCTGTTGCAAAAATACTTGTCACTACAATCGGTTGGGTGCAGAAATCTAGGCAGCTGAAGTTATGTGCGGATCTTGATTTCTGTAAAAACTCAAGCTTGGGCCCGTCCCTACCTTCCTATGCAATTTTTTTAAATTTATATGCTCAGTTGAGTTACATAGGTGGGTAAAGATATAGTGTTGGAAAGCAAAACTGTGATGTGAAAAGTCTGAGGGAAGCGGACAATTTTTGCCTCATTTATTGCCGCCAATTTCTGGGAAATGTGAGACTAAACCTACTAATTGGGTCACCGTGCTACCACATGTGTGTGACATGTTGGGGAATGAATTTTTTTTTTTCATCAGAACCTTTTCTTAAGCCCTGTACACACGGCCCGGGTTTCCCGTCAGGAAAACTGCGGGGAGAGCTTTGGCCGGGAATCCTGGCCGTGTGTATGGTCCTTCGCAGTGTTTCCCTATAGAAAAACTGCCGAGTTTAAAACCGCCAGGAATACCGGTGGGATAATCGAGAACCTGCACTCTATTTTCCCGCCGCGATTCCCGGCAGTTTTCCTGTTGGGGAAAACTGCGATGGAGCATACACACGGCTGGGATTCCCGGCCAAAAGCTCTCCCAGGGCTGTCTTAAAGAGGGGACACACCTGGGCACTGCCCAGGGGCCCCAGCTGCATGGGGGGCATCTGCACTTCCCCAAAGCAGGGTGTAGAGGGGTCTGAGTGCTGGGGGGGATATCTGGGGTGTAGAGGGGTCCGAGTGCTGGGGGGACATCTGGTGTGTAGAGGGGTCCGAGTGCTGGGGGGACATCTGGTGTGTAGAGGGGTCCGAGGGCGGGGGGGACATCTGGTGTGTAGAGGGGTCCGAGTGCTGGGGGGACATCTGGAATGTAGAGGGGTCCGAGTGCTGGGGGGACATCTGGAATGTAGAGGGATCCAAGTGCTGGGGGGACATCTGGAATGTAGAGGGTTCCGAGTGCTGGGGGGGGACATCTGGAATGTAGAGGGGTCCGGGTCCTGGGGGGGACATCTGGAATGTAGAGGGGTCCGAGTGCTGGGGGGATATCTGGTGTGTAGAGGGGTCCGAGTGCTGGGGGGGGGACATCTGGAATGTAGAGGGGTCCGGGTCCTGGGGGGGACATCTGGAATGTAGAGGGGTCCGAGTGCTGGGGGGATATCTGGAGTGTAGAGGGGTCCGAGTGCTGGGGGGACATCTGGAACGTAGAGGGGTCCGAGTGCTGGGGGGACATCTGGAATGTAGAGGGGTCCGAGTGCTGGGGGGGGATATCTGGTATGTTTACCTGCGCTGTCTCCATTGTAGGGGTCCCAGAGCATTACTTTTCCCAGGGGCCCATGATGCTATTAAGACGGTCCTGGCTCTCCCTGCAGTTTTCCTGATGGGAAACCCGGTTGTGTGTACGGGGCATGACACGTGAGTACCGGCTGAGTCAATGATGTGTATAGAGCAGAGGTAGGAGGATAGTAACCCATTGTAGCCAGATTTTAGTTTATGGATGAAGGATCAGTAAAAATGATTGGATTTACTACACTTTGCACATTGTCTTTTTCCTTTTTAATAAAGTGTGTCTCCAGCTAAAACTTTTTTTTTGGTCTGCGTTCTTTACTTCCTGTCTAGAGGGCACAGGAAGTAGGGGAGAATCTCCCCAAAGTAAGGGAAAATCCCCCAATAACAGTTTTTTTTTTGTACTGGAAAAGCTGTCCCTATTAGATATTCTTTTATTCTGTTCTGGTGACAATTGTAAAATTTTGGGATTTCAAACCACATTTTGGACCCATGACCATAGTCGTCGGGACACAACAAGGGCTAATCATCCCCGTGGGGAAAGACCTAGTGGAGGATCTAACCCTCCCCCACTCTACATATCCCATTCTAAAGGGAAGTTTTGGTTAGAGATGCACTTTAAAAAAAAGGCCTTCTCTGCTGACTTAAAGCAATCTTTTTAGACCATATTCATTACTTTGCATTTAAAACTGAACTCCAGGCAGATAAAAAATAAATAAATAAACCTAATGGTTGCAGGTTTTGTCAAAAGTGGTTTTAAATAGAACTAGTACAAGTAGCTGAAATCTATATTTATAATGACCGTAAAGTGTTGCTAATCCCAGAACCTGCATTCACTATATCTGGTCTCCCACAGTGCACAGAACATGGAAATGCAATTATTTTAGTAAATATAAACTGCTAAATACCCTTTCTCATCAGCAGTATATGGCAGTCTTGTGACTTCTATCAGTGTTTGGTTAAAACGTGTAGGAGGAGTTTTCATTCTACTCCGACTGTCCTATAATCCACCGTCCGTCTGTTTTTAGCGGATCCTGATGTCGGCGGGTGTCAATGGGCACATGTCCGCTGACATCTCCGCTGCATAGAGCAGTGTTTTCCCAAGGCGTCTTCCAGGACAGCCCTTGAGAGATGGAGCTCCTCCCTGGACAGGAAACACATCACCTCCAGCTCTTTAAAAGGCGGTCCCTCAGGCATCTGGTCAGTTTTTATGTGTTTCCTCAGTCGGAGGAGACATGTTGCCTTGAGGAACCGTCTTTTTTAAAGGAGGGATGGATCCGGGAGAGTATCCATCCCAAGGGCTGGAGGAAGACAGCTTGGGCTGGTTCACCTCACCTTCAGTGAAAATCTCTCCTGTTGGCCACGGGTTCCCTCCGCTTGGGTTTGGAGTTCCCCGTTCCTTCTTCCCTCCGGTGCCCGGCGAGGGAGTGGGCAGTGATGGCCTGCATGGCGGCGGCGTCTACGGCGGGAGAACTACATTCTCCTCGTTGTGGGCGTCGTGACCCGGAAGCCGCCGAGCGTAACCTCCGGCCAGGATGCGCGTCATCACTGCGCGCCGGATACTTTGGTTCCGGTTTCCGGCGCAGGGTAAGAAGGAAGGCCGAGTCGGCGCCGATAAAGGCGTTTAGCACGTGCTAGGTACCGCCTAACGGAGCATCATGGAGGCATCCCAGGTTCCAGGGGAGTCAGGCGCCGGCTCATCGCAGGTAGGCTGGCTGTGCCAGAAGCTTTTTTCCTGCGCTATTCACCCGTTTTTCAAGGGGGGCTAGAAAGGGTGTTTAATCCTCTCAGAGCCCAGTGGGCACCTCTTAGGGGGGGGGGGGACACAGTGTTTTGGCAGTATAACAGGTCCCCCTCTCTTTCTCTCTCCTTTCTTTTGTCACTTCTCAGAAGGATCCCAAAGAGCATAGTACAAAGGGACTGCCAAGAGACAAGAGGAAGTGCCCCACCTGCAATGCAAGGCTTCCATCTGGCTATACAAAAAATTTATGTGGCCCCTGTATCACAACAGTGTTGAATAATGAGGAAGATTCCCCACTTACAAAGTTCCTTGGATCCTTCAAAGAGGAGATGCAATCTACTTTTAAGTCCTTTAGAAAGCTTATTGAGGATACCCAAATTCCAGGCTTAACTGCCAGGCAGCAAGAGGTGCCCACCTCTCCCACTCCGGTGGCATCAGGAGCAGGTGAACCTGTGGAGAATGAGGAGGTTTCCCTTAGAAATTCTGATTCTGATTCCTCCCAGTCAGATTCGGGACAGGAAAAAGATCAGGAGGACTCCCGCACCCCCACCCGTTTCAAACTCTCCCAAGAGGAAGTAGATGAATTGGTAGGGGCCATTCATGAAACGTTAGAGTTGAAGGAAGAAAAAACTTCGCTCTCACGACATGATAAAATGTACCAAGGGTTAAGTAAGAAAAGACAGAAAGTTTTCCCAGTACACCAGCTGATGTCAGATTTGGTGCTCAGGGAATGGGAAGAACCTGATAAGAGACCTTTCTTTTCAGGTGGTCTAAAGAGAAGGTTTCCATTTGATGAAGACCCTAATGCCGTTTGGAACCAGTGTCCAAAATTAGATGTCCCCCTAGCGAAAGTGTCAAAACATTCAGACCTAGTCTTTGAGGACATGGGTCACTTAGCGGATCCCATGGATAAAAGAGGGGATGTTATCCTCAAACGATCCTGGGATACGGCTATGGCTAATCTTAAGCCAGCTCTAGCAACTACGTGTGTAGCCCGTAATTTTGAATTTTGGCTTAAGCAGTTGCAGGAACACCTAACGGCAGGTACCCCTAGAGCAGAGTTACTAAAATCTTTCCCCATGCTTTTTAAGGCGGTAGGTTTTATCGCAGATGCCTCGGCAGAATCGGTAAAACTTTCAGCCAGGGCGGCTTCACTGTCAGTAGCAGCTAGGAGAACTCTGTGGCTAAAAACCTGGCCGGGAGATATCGCCTCTAAGTTACGCCTTTGTAGCGTTCCTTTTTCAGGCAAATTCCTGTTTGGCGCTCCGCTAGATGAAGCGTTAGAACGCACTGCGGATAAGAGGAAGACTTTCCCTGAAAAGAAAAAGCCGTTTAACAGGAAGTTTTTTCGCCCCTTCAAAGGGCAAAAGAAAACGCAGGAAAAAGGGAAACATAACAGACCCTGGACATCACAAGGAGGAAAGCAAAAAGCGAAGGTGCTCTTTAACCCTCCTGACAAAAATCCCAAGTCACAGTGATGTCAGGGTCCAGGTGGGAGGAAGACTGGGGACTTCCTTCCACAATGGATAAAGCTGACCTCAAACAAGTTTGTCAGGGGAATCATAGAAAGGGGCTATGCCCTGGAGTTCAGTCAGTTGCCACCAACAAGATTCTTGGTTACACAGCTGGCAAAAGACCCAGTAAAAGCACAGGCATTACAGCATCTCATTGGAGAATTCATAGATCAAAAAGTCCTAATACCAGTTCCCAAACAGGAAGAGGGACGGGGTTTTTACTCGCACGTCTTTCTGGTTCGAAAAGCATCAGGGAAATATCGCCTGATCCTCAACCTAAAACCATTGAATGCAACCATCCGTTACAAAAAATTCCGGATGGAATCCATTTATTCTGTCAAGAATTTGCTTCAAAAAGATTGCTTCATGGCAAAAATAGACCTGAAGGATGCCTACCTTCACATTCCTATCAGATTAAGCTCCCAAAGGTTCCTCCGCATAGCTATCCGGATAGGGGGAAAGATTTTCCACTATCAGAGCCAAGCCCTCCCCTTTGGCCTCTCCTCGTCCCCGAGGATCTTTACCAAGATCCTTGCGGAAACGTTGGCCCCTCTAAGGCTCCAAGGAGTAACAGTTGTCCCATACTTGGACGACTTGTTGTTCCTGGCACCGACAAAACAAAAGCTACTCGAGGACCTAGTGGTCACACAGCAGTGGTTGACTCAGTTAGGCTGGATAGTCAACAGGGAAAAGTCGATCCTCATTCCCACACAGCAAATCCTGTTCTTGGGCTACATAGTAAGTTCTACAGAGCAAAGGACCTTTCTCCCACAAGAAAAAATAGATCATCTAGGTCAGCGAGTAGCTCAGTTGCAGACAAATCTCCCTGTCACGGTAAGGGAGATCATGTCAGTCCTAGGCCTCATGACAGCCTCCATCCCAGCAGTCAGATGGGCCAGGTTCCACCAAAGGCCACTCCAGTCTTTTCTCCTTCAAAATCTGTCAGGAAAGGACTTGGAGGAGAGGGTATACCTGCCAGGAAGAACAAAACAGGCTCTCTGGTGGTGGAGAAACCAAAACCACCTGAACAAAGGTCTGCTGTGGAACCCACCTGTGACACGCATCTTGACTACGGACGCCAGCAACCAAGGTTGGGGAGCCCACCTAGAAGGTCAGTGGGCACAAGGTGCTTGGAGTCGTCTAGAGAAGAAACGCTCTTCAAATTACAGGGAGTTAAAAGCCGTAGCCAAAGGGATCGCAGCTTTCCAGAATCAGCTCAGGCATCAACATCTACAGATCAGGTCGGACAATACAACTTCTGTAGCGTATTTGAACAAACAAGGGGGGACCAGGAATCCCACCCTGATGGACATAGCAAAATAAATTTTTGTATGGGCAGAAGAGAATCTCGAGTCACTTTCAGCAGTTCATCTCAAAGGTACGCAAAACAGTCTAGCCGATTTCTTGAGCAGAGAATTAGTCTCTCAAGAAGAGTGGTCTCTGGATCCGACAGTCTTTGCCAAGATAGTGTCCAAATGGGGTCTTCCGGAGATCGACTTGTTCGCCAACAGGAGAAATACCAAGCTTCCAGAATTTTTCTCACTGAATCCCAGGGATCAACCGGTGGCAGTCGATGCCCTTCAGAACACATGGTCATTCTCCCTGACATATGCTTTCCCACCTCTGCATCTCTTACCGAGGGTCCTTTCCAAGTTCAGGATGGAGAAGACTTCCCTTATCCTGATAGCCCCCTTCTGGCCGAAAAGGGCGTGGTTTTCGCTTCTACTAGCGCTAGCAGATCGTCCACCATGGATGTTGCCGTGCAGTCAAGATCTGTTGACTCAAGGTCCAGTACGGCACCCCAATCCAGCTTTTCTGAATCTAGCGGCCTGGTTTCTGAAATAGACATCCTGAAGTCTAAGGGTCTATCAGATAGAGTAATCAAAACTCTGTTACAGAGTCGCAAACCAGTTACCAGAGCGATTTATCTGAAACACTGGAAAAAATTCAATCTCTGGCTAAAAGAGAATGGAAAGAGGGGACATGATTCCCCAACGATTTTGGAATTCTTACAGGAGGGCATCGACAAGAAGCTGGCCTTTTTACCTTTTTACCTGCCTGGCCATCCTCGTTTGGCTCTGCCCCAATTCCAGCTAAGCAGGTTAAAAATCTGGGTATAATTTTTGATGCTGAACTAAGTTTCATACCCCACGCAAAATATTGCATAAAATCCGCCAACTACCATCTGCAATTATTACGGAAAATTAAGAATCTTTTCACTCAGCACAACCGTATGATCTTAGTTCATGGACTTATCCACTCTAGGTTGGATTGTTCTAACATTTTCTTCCTAGGGCTCCCACAGAAGTGGATAAAACGATTGCAGATCACACAGAACCATGCTGCAAGATTAGTTACAAACTGCCCAAGGCGGAATCACATCTCCCCGGTACTAAAGAACTTACACTGGCTCCCGATAGTAAAACGGGTTGAGTTCAAGGCACTCTGTTTGGTGTTTCGGGCCTATTGGCAACTAGGTCCGATGTATTTATCAAATATGTCAGAACATTACTGTCCACCCAGAGAGCTTCGCTCGACTGACGCTCTGTTAGCAATTATTAAATCTAGCCGATTAGCTTCGAAAGGTGGCCGCCGGCTCCAAACACTGGGGAATTTTCTGTGGAACCAGCTCCCTCATCAGCTCCGAGCATCCACCTCCTTGATGGCCTTCCGTAAGGGCTTGAAGACACTTTTGTTTTCACAAGCCTATAGATAGAGACCCGCACCTTCCAAGCCCTTAGCAGGACGCTGCCTTAATCCTAGGCTGCGGTCCATTGTCAGGGAGTAGGGATAGGCTTGCTGTGCCCTGACACTCCCCCCCCCCCCCCCTTAGCTTGTTGGTAAGCGCTTAGACGCGAGTATCACAACTTGCATTTGGCGCTCTATAAGTATTTAATCCAATCCAATCCAAGCACGATTAAGGTCCAAATTGCTGCCCTTTCAGTTTATGTTCAGCGCTCCCTACAAGAGGACCCGCCTATCGGTAGATTTTGCAAAGCAATTGCCAAACAACGCCCGGCCCCATGTCGTAAGGTTCCGACGTGGGACCTATCTCTTATGTTGAAAGCGATCATTAAAGAGCCTTTTGAGCCAATATCAGAGGCATCCTTAAAACTAGTTACTTTGAAGACAATTTTTTTGGTCGCTATGACTTCTGCCCGCAGAATCAGCGAGCTTCAGGCTCTCTCAATTAGAGATCCTTACATGCAAATTTTGGAGGATAAAGTTATCCTAAAGACAGATCAGTCCTTTGTGCCAAAAGTCGCCTCTGCTTTCCACAAGAGTCAGGACATTATACTTCCTTCCTTTTGCAATAAACCAAGAAATAACAAAGAAGAACAATTACATCGGCTAGATGTCAGGAGATGCCTTTTAATTTATCTAGAAGCAACTAAAAGCTTTAGAGAATCGGATGCACTGTTTATTCTTTTTTCCGGGAGTCGAAAAGGAAAACAGGCTTCAAAAGGGACACTAGCCAGGTGGATTAAATTGGCCATCTTGGAAGGGTATAAAGCTCTATACTTGGATCCTCCACAGGGATTGAAGGCACACTCTACAAGGGCGTTAGCCACTTCCTGGGCAGAAAGAGCCGGCGCTACCCCGGAGCAGATTTGTAAGGCCGCTACGTGGTCAAGCATGTCTACGTTCATTCGACATTACCGACTGGACGTCCTAAGTAGTCAAGATCAGGCCTTTGGGAGGAAAGTCCTGCAAGCAGTAGTCCCACCCTAATCTGGTGAGTGCTTGCTCATCCTCTCAAGGGCTGTCCTGGAAGACGCCTTGGGAAAATCAGAGTTAGTCTTACTGGAAACTCTGTTTCCAGGAGTCTTCCAGGACAGCACGTTCCCACCCTATACTTTGAGGTAGGTATATATGTATGTATGTATATATGAATGGATAATATGTATGTATGTCATTAACTGTATTTCAGCTCTGTCCTTCGGTTCTTGGATTAAAAACTGACCAGATGCCTGAGGGACCGCCTTTTAAAGAGCTGGAGGTGATGTGTTTCCTGTCCAGGGAGGAGCTCCATCTCTCAAGGGCTGTCCTGGAAGACTCCTGGAAACAGAGTTTCCGGTAAGACTAACTCTGATTTTTCAACTCCAGTCCTCAAGGCACACCAACAGGTCATGTTTTCAAAATTTCCCTCAGATGAAATGGCTGTGGTGATTACTAAGGCAGTGAAACTGATCAAATCACCTGTGCAAAATAATGGAAAGCCTGAAAACATGACCTGTTGTTGTGCCTTGAGGACTGGAGTTGAAAAACACTGGCATAGAGCAATGGATGTTCCGATCAGGTCTGCCTGTCAGGTGGTTTTTTTTTTTTTAGGTGGACCCGATCACACCATTCATTGCTCTCTAAGTGGAGATGTCCGACCATGTGAAAGGCGTGCTGTGGTACTCCCTTTTTTTTTTTTTTCCTGCAATCATCTTGGGGGGGGGGGTCCTTTGTTCTGCAGTAAGCTGAGCTATTCTGTTTTTTTTTTTTTTGCTGCACAAGCTTCCATAGGCTCAATATCTTGGTTTGGTTTCTTTCTAAGGCTGCAGCTGCATAGAAGGACCCTTGCTCTGTGTTAAGCAGTGGTCACACCCTTTACCATGTCAGACCTACAGAATTGTTCTGCAATTCAAAAAGCTCATGCTCCCTACTGATTGGAGAGCTCTAGCTCTGATATGCTAGGAAGCATGTCAATCTTCTACAGGGAGACTACTATTTTCACACAGTGAGCAAGGGTCCCAATCTACAGCATGCTGGCAGTGGGCAGGCTTTTTTATGTACCAGATGTAACCTCTTGGCACTGGCTGTATGTAAATATATGACCTCTTGGCACCTGGTCCTTAGCGCTGAGGGGCTGCTGAGAGCAAGCTGCGTGCTCCCGGGAGTTAATGTTGCCTAACCGAAAGCTTCACTTCTTGCAGTTTGGGAGTTTTTGAACCACGTGACCACAGCGATTGGCTGCCGCGTGGTCCAAAAACTCCTGATTGCCAGGAGCAATCGAGAGCTTTCGGTTAGGTAACTGTAACTGCCAAGAGCAAAGAAGTTACCGCTCCAGGTGGGTATGATGAACAATCAAAGGCTGTTCAGGAGATCAAGGGTGCCGGCAATGCACGAGGCAAACTGTAGAGGATAAGAAATGGACAGCTTCACTCCAAAAATCCTTTTGGTTGTCTTTTAACCACTTCCCGACGGCCGTACGAATATATGCGGCCGTCGGGCTGTCCTGAATCTCTGACAGGGCACATATATGCGCCCTGTGCTTCTAATGGCCAATAGAGGTCGCGCGCCGCCGCCGGCGCGCGCGTGCCCGCTGCATTCCAGAGATGCCGATGCGCGTGCCCGGCGGCCGCGATGTCCGCCAGGCACTCGCAATCGGCGGCTACAGGGACAAGACATGGATCTCTGTGTGTAAACACAGAGATCCACGTCCTGTCAGGGAGTGAGGTGACCGATCTGTGTCTCTTGTACATAGGGACACAGCATCGGTCACCTCCCCCAGTCAGTCCCCCTCCCCCCACACAGTTAGAACACACCCAGAATACATTTAACCCCTTCACTGCCAGTCACATTTATACAGTAATCGGTGCATTTTTATAGCACTGATCGCAGTATAAATGTGAATGGCGCCAAAAATGTGTCAAAAGTGTCCGATGTGTCCACCATAACGTCGCAGTCCCAATAAAAATCGCAGATCGCCGCCATTACTAGTAAAAAAAATTATAAAAATTTATAATAATTCTGTCCCCTATTTTGTATGCGCTATAACTTTTGCGCAAACCAGTCGCTTATTGCGATTTTTTTTTTTTTTTTTTTTTACCAAAAATATGTAGAATAGTACGTATCGGCCTAAACTAAGAATTTTTTTTATTTTATTTTTTTAAAAGTGGGCTATTTATTATAGTAACAAGTAAAAAATATTGACTTTTCAAAATTGTCGCTCTTTTTTTGTTTCTAGCGCAAAAAATAAAAACCGCAGAGATGATCAAATACCACCAAAAGAAAGCTCTATTTGTGGGGAAAAAAGGACGCCAATTTTGTTTGGGAGCCACGTCGCACGACCGCGCATTTGTCGGTTAAAGCGACGCAGTGACATAAGCTGAAATTTCACCTGGTCAGGAAGGGTTATAAGTGCCCAGTAAGGAAGTGGTTAATATAAAACTAATGGAAAAAATGCACTACAAAAAACATCAGAAAATGGGGATAGCAGCCTACGCATTTCACACTATAGATCAGTGCTTAGTCATGGCTGAGCACTGATCTATAGTGTGAAATGCGCTTCATTCATTTATATTATATATTTATATAACTGCCACGGGTGTATTTGCAGTAGTTTAAGCAAACATGCGGCCATAAGAAACATGCACAGAGAGGCCGCATATTTGAGTACGACCCGCGCCAAGGGGTTCAATCCTCTAAATAAAAAAGCCACGTGATCTTAAGCTGCGCCCTACCTCCTGGTGTCCTAAACCTCTTAAAGGACTGGGAGGCGCCGGCGCTAAGGCTGGGTTCACACTACGATTTTCCCGTCCGTCAGCCGCATACGATTTCAGTTTTGAAAACGTACGGGCCCGTACGGGAAAACGCATACATAGACAATGCATTGCAAATCGTATGCACTCAGATGCATCCGGGTGCGTACGATTTGCTGGCAAAACGTTTTTTAACAGTACGCAAAACCGTGTTTGACCACGGTTTTGAGTCCGTTTTTGAAACCGTATGGCAAACGCATACGTTTTTTTTTAACATTCAAGTCAATGGAAAACGCACATATGTGCGGTTCCATACGTATAAACCGTATGCGTTTTTCGTCTGCGCATGTGCATTTTCAAAACAAGAAAATCTTTATTTATTAAATGACACTAATTCCAAAAACATATACGTTTTTTTTAATCAAAACCGGATGGAACCGTACGCACTTTTCGAAACCGTATACGTTTTATAAACGCATATGTTTACGTACGGTTCAATCCGTTTCAGCCGCATACGTTTTTTCATATAAATCGTATGCGGCTGACGGACGGGAAAATCGTAGTGTGAACCCAGCCTAAGAGGGTTAAACAAAGTTCAGTTGTGATTTATATTCCAATTTTTGGAAAATGTGACATCAAAAGGTAAGAAACATGATGCGTGCCCTGGAGCTGTCAACAGTGCACAGAGGAAAGTGTCATACCATGGAATGATGGGTTTTATGCTGAGATAATCTAGCATTTTGTAGACAGAATCCCATCACAACAATGACAATGTGCCGCATTCCCAACTGGTTACTTCAAAGGTCTGCATAATGGAACCAGGGCTGGTGCTACCACTAGGCAGCTGCCTAGGCCGCCCGGCCACTGGTGTGCCTACACTCTCCTCTCTGCAGCAAGCAACTAAGTCTCTGCATCCGGAGGCAGTCCCCACTCCGTTCGCACATAGTGTCTGTGTCCCGACTTCAGAATGAATGGAAGCAAGCAAACATTCATTGATGGGCGCTGGTGAGGCTGCATTTGATGGGCACTTCATTAAAAAGGTGGGGGAATACGTGGCTAAGGCAAAGGGGGGGGGGGGTGGAGCTGCAAAATGAGGTTTCGTCTAGGGTGTCAAATTCTTGCACCAGCCCTGACAAATTTATGCCAATCATTTTACTGCCTTGGATAGTTGATAACCAATTTAGAATAGAGGATGGGATTACACTTTGTGTGATGATCGATGAGTATTTCTAAAGTAACCAGGCTAAGAAAAGGCTGTGTAATATTTTGCTGACTCTTAGTTCAGATGAGTTCCAGTCAAGTTCCTCCACCCCAAACTCGCTCATCCATGTCTTTATGGACCTTGCTTTTGTGCACTGGTCCAAATCATTTCGTAAAAGGGGGGATTAAGCTGTGGGGTTGTTTTTTCAGGGTTCGGTTTGGCCCCTTAGTTCCAATGAAGGGAAATCTTGAGCCATTTTATATAATTTCATGCTCCCAACTCTTTGGGGATGGCCCCTTTCTGTTCCAACATGACCGCGCACCAGTGCACAAAGTAAGGTCCATAAAGGCATGGATGAGTGAGTTTGGGGTGGAGGAACGTGACTGTCCTGACCTCAATCTGATGGAACACCTTTTGGATTAATTAGAGTGGAGACTGTGAGCCAGGCCTTTTTGTCCAACATCAGTGTCTGAGCCCATAAATGCACTTCTGGAATAATGGTCAAACATTCCCATAGACCAGTGTTTCTCAATTCCAGTCCTCACGCCCCCCCAACAGGTCAGGTTTTCAGGATTTCCATTATTTTGCACAGGTGATTTGATCAGTTTCACTGCCTTAGTAATTCCCACAGCCTTTTCATCTGAGGGAAATCCTGAAAACATGACCTGTTGGGGGGGGCATGAGGACTGGAATTGAGAAACACTGCCATAGACACTCCTAAACCTTGTGGACAGCCTTCCCAGAAGAGTTAAAGCTGTTATAGCTGTAAAGGGCGGGCCAACTCAATATTCAACCCTACAGACTAAGGCCGCGTACACACGACAGAGAAACTCGTCGGATGAAACTCATCGTTCCGCCCGTCGAGTTCCTAGTTCCGCAGTCAAAAAGCTTGTCGAGCCAAATGTTCCCATTGAACAACGAGGAAATGGAGAACCTGCTCTCTTTTTGGCTTGACGAGTTCCTCAATGGGTTGCTCGGCGAAAAGTGTACACACGACCGGTTTTCTCGGCAGAATACGTCTCCCATCGAGGTTCTTGCTGGATTCTGCCGAGAAACTCGGTCGTGTGTACGCCGCCTATGACTGGATGCCATTAAAGTTCATGTGCGTGCAAAGGCAGGTGTCTCAATACTTTTGGTAATATAGTGTATTTCTGGTGGTGCCTCTGTAGTTGGAAGCCTTGCACCAAATTCATAAAAAAAAAAAAAACCTTGTGACATTTTCCATTGTTGGTTCTCACCAGTGGAACAAATTCAAGTAGTCCTGAATTGTGACACTTTGACCGTATGGTGCTATTGTTGCGACAAAAAGAAGGATGTGCTGGGACTAGAGCGATTCCGGAGAAGGGCAACAAAGCTAATAAAGGGTCTGGAGGACATTAGTAATGAAGAAATATTATGAGCACTGAGCTTATTCTCTCTGGAGAAGAGACACTTGAGAGGGGATACGGTATCAATTTACAAATACCATTCTGGTGACCCCACAAGAGGGAGAAAACTTTTTTTTGTCACAATGTAGAGAATATGATTTCCTATCATCTGTGCCCAGTCTTGCCACACTGAGCAATCCTATTTTTATTGTTCAGGGAAATCAAACAGACTTCCAGATAAACCAAAGTCCTTGCTTGAGTGGCAGGTTATTTACATATCTTGTGCACTAGCTTGCAGACATGCACAGCTTCTGTAAAAGGTGCTCAATTCACATCCCCCTCTCCTCTGCCCTCCAGCTCTATGTATATTCTGATGGCTGTGACATTTTCTTATGGCACTGAACCACATGTGACTCACCCCATATTTTGAAAACATTTAATCAAAACACAGGGGAGGGGATATGAATGGTGCACTTTTTTTCAGAAGCAAGGACTTTGGTTTTTATCTGGAAGTCTGTTGTATTTCACTGAACAATAAAAGATTGCTCAGAGCTGGATTAACTATGTGTGGCAAGACTGGGCACAGATGATAGGAAAACTTATACTCTACATTGTGACATCAAAAAAAAAAACCTTAAACTGCGTGGAGGGTTTACTGGTAAGCCTCATACACACGCTCAGATTTTTCAATGGAATTGTGTGATGACAGGATGTTGTCGGAAAATCCATCCGTTTGTAAATTCCATCGGACAACTGTTGTCGGATTTTCCGCCAACAAATGTGGGAAAGCGCGCTTTAAAATTTTCCGCTAACAAATGTGTGTTGTCGGATTATCCGATTTCTGTGTACACAAGTCCGTCGGACAAAACTCCAAAGTACAAACACGCATGCTCGGAAGCAATGCTCACCATAACACAACATTAGCAGAAGTTGCCCACAGGGTGGCGCTAAAGAGCTGGAACACGTAGTTTCATGTTTGTTGGCCGACAATTCTTTGCTGTTTGTATGCAACACAAGTTCACTGCCAACACCCTTCGCACAAAATTCCACGGATTTGTCCGCTGGAAGTCCGATCGTGTGTACAAGGCTTTAGTCTTTGCCTGCACCATGAATGTGGAATTTGCATAGTCTTAAAATACATGAAATTATCTGTAATGTCCCAATTTTGCAGTTTTACAAACGCAGTTTATTAGGCTGCTGAAGAACACCAACTTCCGTTTTCTAGATCCTTAAATGCTGGGACTTGTTGTTTTAACACCTGTATCTCTTACTGCCCTTTTATTTGCTGCACACCTTTTATATATGGATTTTTTTGAATGCATTATCTCCCTGCAGACGACCGAGAGTAACTGTACTGATGCCGACCTGCATAAAATAGGGATTTATTTTTGTTACTTTTTTGTTTTGAAAATTTATATTTGTGTATTTTTTTTTCTTCTATTTTTATTTTTTGTAAATCAGATAGTAAAATGTTATTGACAACCATGTTTATCTGCCTTCCATAATAAACTTGACACATTTACTCTTGAGTCTTGTACTCCCAGGCGTTTTGACTGCAGTGGGTAGAGACAAGCACAATAAAGTTTCACCGCTACAATTGGTGGCTGTTCATGTAATTATACACATGCCTGAATCGCAGCAGGTCACACTACTCCTATTTACTGTTTATAGTACAGTGTATCTGTAATTGCTTGGCAATGCAAATTGCTAATCGGCCAATTGCATGGCAGCAACTCGATGCATTTAGACATCTAGCCGTGGTGAAGGTGACTCGCTAAAGTTCAAACCGAGTATTAGAATGGGGAAGAAAGTGACTTTAACCACTACAGATCCGCGCTATGGACAAAAGACGTCAACAGCACGGACCTGAGGTGCCGGGATCACGTCTTTGGACGTCATGTTGTTGTAATTCCCCGCGCGCGCCACTGGGTGGCACGCAGCGGGGAAAAACAGTGCCATTGCATCGCTGAGGATGCGATGCGTGTACCCGGCGACCGCGGTGTCCGCCAGGTACATGCAATTGGCGGTGACAGAGCAGGGGCGTGGAGCTCTGTGTGTATACACAGAGCTCCACGTCCTGTCAGGGAGAAGAGACAGATGCTGTTTCCCCTGTACATAGAGACACAGCATCAGTCACCCCCCCTCCCCCCACACAGTTAGAACACACCCAGGATACACTTTTAACCCCTTCCTCACCCCCTAGTGTTAACCTCTTCAATGCCAGTCACATTTATACAGTAATTGGTGCATGTTTATAGCACTGGTCGCTGTATAAATGTGAATGGTCCCAAAAATGTGTCCGCCGTAATGTCACAGTCCCAATAAAAATCGCAGATCGCCGCCATTACTAGTAAAAAAAAAAAAATTGTAAAAAAAAAATCATAATTCTGTCCCCTATTTTGTAGGCGCTATAACTTTTGCGCAAAGCAGTCGCTTATTGCGTTTTTTTTTTTTTTTTTTTACAAAAATACGTAGAAGAATACGTATTGGCCTTAACTGAGAAAAAAAATTGTTTTAAAAAAAAAAATATTTTTAAATTGTCGCTTTTTTTTTTTTTTTTTTTTGTTTATAACGCAAAAAAATAAAAAACGCATGGGTGATCAAATACCACCAAAATAAAGCTCTATTTGTGGGGAAAAAAGGACGCCAATTTTGTTTGGGTGCCACGTCGCACTACAGCGCAAATGTCAGTTAAAGCGACGCAGTGCCGGAAGCTGAAATTTCACCTGGTCACGAAGGGGGTTTATGTGCCCAGTGAGCAAGTGGTTAAACATGACATGGGTGTTGGTGCCAGACGGTTGGTCTGAGTATTTCAAAAACTGCTGATCTACTGGGATTTTCACAGGCAACCATCTCTCGGGTTTATGGAGAATGGTCCAAAAAAGAGAAAATTTCCAGCGAGTGGCAGTTGTGTGAAGGAAAATGCCTTATTGTCAGAGGAGATGATAGAAAGGTAACAGTAACTCAATGAAACACTTTGTACAACCAGGGGCGGATTCCACACAAGGCCACCGAGGCCAGGCCTCGGGGCGGTAGTGGGTGCAGGGGCGCCGTGGCAACAGGGGGCAGGGATGGACTGGCCATTAGGAATACCGGGAGTTTCCCAGTGGGCCGATTGGCTCAGTGGGCCGGTTACAGCGTCCGCCTAATCTGCATCAGAGGTCCACGGCGATCTACCCGTCAATCGCCGACAGCTGGCGCCTGACGGGTAGATCGAGATTTAGCCAGCATGCAGAGTAGCGCAGGAAGCGTCTGTAATAAGTTCTTTCTCATGTCATTCTGCTCCCCGGCTGCCCCTCTTCTTTTCTTGTCTATCCCCATTTTCTTGCGACATCATCTTGGATGGACGAGAAGAGAGGAGAGGCCGCCGGGGAGCAGAGTGACATGAGAGAGAACTTATTACACACGCTTCCTGTGCTACTCTGCATCCTGCCTGTAAAACGATATGTGCCCTGTGCCCCGCGCCCTGATGTGCCCTGTACCCTGATGTGTTGTGTCCTGGGCCGGTCTGGATGAAGGCCCCCGATGTGGTTTGTGTGTGTGGGAGGGGGGGGGGCAGCGGCATTGAAGGACCTGGGCTTGGGGCAGCAAAGGGAGTAAATCCGGGCCTGGTTACAACCAAGGTATGCAGAATACCATCTCTTTACGACGCACAACACATCTAACCCTGAAGCAGAAGACCACACCGGGTGTTACTCGGTACTATTTTTTTCCTAAATATCTTCCTTTACCTTAGTGCAGTCCTCCTTCACTTACCTCATCCTTCCATTTTGCTTTTAAATGTCCTTATGTCTTCTGAGAAATCCTCACTTCCTGTTCTTCTGCCTGTAACTCCACACAGTAATGCAAGGCTTTCTCCCTGGTGTGGAGTGCCGTGCTCGCCCCTTCCTTGCAGTACAGAAGAGTCAGGGCGCTCTCTACGCTGCAGATAGAGAAAGGAGCTGTGTGTTATTGGGTGTCCCGACTCTCCTGTAGTATTGACCCAATATAGTGGAGACTGATTCGATCCCATTCACGATTGGTCTGGAGGGGGGAGGGGGGGGGGTTGACACTGTCCTTATAGATTTTTGGGAGAAAATAAATGATAGGGGCTCTACAAAAAAGAGGATCCAAATACGCAGCGTCCTCTACCCTTCCCATCTTCAACTATGGTGTGTAAGTTCATCGTTGAACTCCATCATAGGATCCTTATTCAAAAATGTATACATGTCACGATTACTCAATGGGCGACCCATCTCTGCTTGGTAGTATGACTTACTTAGGACAACTAAACCACCCCCCTTATCCGCAGGGCGTCTGATGATGATTTCCTTTTGCTTCTCTAGAGACTCTATATCATTCCTAATATAATGGGGATCTTCCAATTTCCTCACTTTAAGACCATCCAGATCCTAACCACCATATTCTTAAACACCTCTAGGAATTGGTTGTCCATGTTGAGAGAGTTAAATATGGGTGTAGCAGAAGGGGTTGCAGGGGTCACAATCGCAACCCCACCCCTAGCTCCAGGGGGCCCCTGCAGCCTCCCTATCATATTATGATATCCTCCACAAAGTCCAGCTCCGATCTGCACAAGGGTCCCACAGCCACACTCAAGTACTGGGCTTCCACTTTGCCTTTCACAGTCCACACCCCTCCATTCTCATTGGGGGAGGGGGGATTACTGCTCCAGGTGGTTCCGCTTATGTGATCAGTGTCCTCCCAGGAAAGCAAGGGTGCCAGCAATCCACTAGGCCAGTGATGGCGAACTTTGGCACCCCAGATGTTTTGGAACTACATTTCCCATGATGCTCATGCACTCTGCAGTGTAGTGGAGCATCATGGGAAATGTAGTTCCAAAACATCTGGGGCGCCAAGGTTCAACATCACTGCACTAGGCAATCAATAGAACGGGAAAATGTATGGACAGCTGCACTCCAAAAAACCTTTGTAGGTTGTCTTTATTGTAAAAAAGCTAGCTATGATTAACCTGTTGAGATCCGCGCTATAGCCGAATGACGGCTTCAGCGCGGATCTAAATATCTAACAAGCCGTCAATTGACGACCTGTCACTAGCACGTTCCCCGCGCGCGCTCCAGAGTGCGCTGCGGGGAAATTCTGTGTTGGCCGTGTCCCTTGGACACAGCCAATCACAGATCGCCGCGAACGGCCAATCAAAGTGGCTGTTTGCAATGTGATCTGTGCGGCCAATGAAAGATGATCTCGTATGTAAACATATGAGATCATCTCTCATTGCAGTTTTACACAGAGACAGCGTCCTGTCTCTGGAGGGGAGACCAATCTGTGTCCCCAGTCACCCCCCCCCTCCCCCCACAGTTAGAACACTATGTAGGGAATACATTTAACCCCTTCCTCACCCCCTAGTGTTAACCCCTTCAATGCCAGTCACAATTATACAGTAATTAGTGCATATTTATAGCACTGATCGCAGTATAAATGTGAATGGCGCCAAAAATGTGTCAGATGTGTTCGCCATAACTAGGGTTGCCACCTCATCTCTTTAAAACAGAACACATATGAATTACACAGGTTCCGAGGCTCAGGCTAATGCAGATTAGGCACCGAGTGAGTTTAACTGATTGCCGACCGCCCGCCGTCATATTACTGACGGTGGCACTGCTGGGCGAGAGCACGTAGCTCTACATCCTATCTTTTTCGGCCACTAGGGGGCGCGCGCGTTACAGAGCGGGGAACGGGAGGTATGTGTGTAAACACATTCCTCTCGTTCCTGTCAGCGGGGGAAACGCTGATCTCCCCTTCATACAATGTATGAACGGAAGATCAGTGATTCCCCCTAGTGAGTCAACCCCCCCCCCCCCCATACAGTTAGAACACACCAGGAACATACTTAACCCCTTCCCCGCCCCCTAGTGTTAACCCCTTCACTGCCAATGGCATTTTTATAGTAATCCAATGCATTTTTATAGCATTGATCGCTATAAAAATGCCAATGGTCCCAAAAATGTGTCAAAAGTGTCCGATGTGTCCGCCATAATATCGCAGTACCGAAAAAAAACGCTGATCGCCGCCATTACTAGTAAAAAAAAAATATTAATAAAAATGCCATAAAACTACCCCTTTTTTTGTAAACGCTATAAATTTTGCGCTAACCAATCAATAAACGCTAATTGCGATTTTTTTTTTACAAAAAATATGTAGAAGAATACGTATCGGCCTAAACTGAAGAAAAAAAAAAATGTATTTCTTTTTTGGGGATATTTATTATAGCAAAATTTAAAAAATATTGCATTTTTTTCAAAATAGTCGCTCTATTTTTGTTTATAGCGCAAAAAATAAAAACCGCAGAGATGATCAAATACCACCAAAAGAAAGCTCTATTTGTGGGAAAAAAAGGACGCCAATTTTGTTTGGAAAACACATCGCACGATCGTACAATTGTCAGTTAAAGCGACGCAGTGCCGAATCACAAAAAGTGCTCTGGTCTATGGACAGCAATATGGTCCGGGGCTAAAGTGGTTAATTACCACCATAATCAGCCAGAGAACCTGTGTAATTCATATGTGTTCTGTTTTAAAGGTGGCAACCCTAGCCATAACGTTGCAGTCCCAATAAAAATCGCAGATCGCCGCCATTTCTAGTAAAAAAAATAATAATAAAAAATAATAATTCTGTCCCCTATTTTGTAGGCGCTATAACTTGTGCGCAAACCAGTATCTTATTGCGATTTTTTTTTTTTTACCAAAAATATGTAGAAGAATACGTATCGGCCTAAACTGAGAAAAAAAAGTTTTTTGTTTTTTTTTAATTGGGATATTATAGCAACAAGTAAAAAATATTGTATTTTTTTTTTTTCAAAATTGTCGCTCTTTTTTGTTTATAGCGCAAAAAATAAAAACCGCACAGGCGATCAAATACCACCAAAAGAAAGCTCTACTTGTGGGGAAAAAAGGACGTCAATTTTGTTTGGGAGCCACGTCGCACGACCGCGCAATTGTCAGTTAAAGCGACGCAGTGCCTGAAGCTGAAATTTCACCTGGGCAGGAGGGGGGTATATGTGCCCGAAACGCGTCAACTATTTATTTTTGTTGTTCTGTTGTGATTTATAGTGCGGTTCATCCTTTTTTTTTTTTTTTTTACAATAAAGATAACCTACAAAGGTTTTTTGGAGTGTGGCTGTCCATACATTTTCCTGTTCTATTGACCTTTATTCTCATTGGCTGGGGGACACGCTGTGAGCCATTTCCTGAATGTAGGGGAGCACAGAGTGAGAACAGCCCAGGGGCCAGGTCAACTTTTGCATCAGGGCCCACAAGCTTCAAGCTACACCTCTGGGGTTAAATGTTGATTAATTACGAACACAGCGTGGGGGAGGGGCCAGAACTTTGTGCCGCGATCTTCCCCCCCGGAAGTGGGCGCAGATACCTTGATTTGACATCCGATCAGCGGAAGTTCCATTTCTGGGTTGATCTCCGCTTCAAATACTCTGTTTCAAAGAAGCCTTTTTTTTAAATCTTTTAGACTTTTCTTTCAAGATTGAGGGCTTTTTATATATTTTGCTGACCTGTTAACCTTGGTTATGGTCAGCCGCCCACCCAAACAAAGATGGACATTGTAGCTCTGCCATGAGAATATTACAGATTTTTTTTTGTATTCTTTGTTTTTGAATAACCTTTGTCTGACCCCCTCCGTACAGCACCCTTCGGAGTCTCCAATCTGCACCGCTGATGTTCCACGAGTAAAAGTAATTTAAATCACACAAAAAAATATGGCATTGATTAGGACATAAAGGGACCGCCGAAGAGCAATTTGTGATCAAAGTGTGATTTTCCACAAACCACTGATGACAGCTCTCTCGGAATAATTGTCCATAAGAGCTGAATTAATTCCATATGATTGTAGGTGTTTATGTAAAAGTATTGCTTATTTCAAATATGATCAAAAACAGATTTTCAAAAAAGAAGATTCCGTTTTTTTTTTGTTTTTTTGGTGCAAAGGACTCTGCATTTCTCTTCTGCAAAAAATAAAAATAGCTAGGAAAGGTTCTTGTTTCTTCTTTTTTTTTTTACCGATACGGTCTGCTGTGCATACTCTTTAGCAGCATACATTCTTAGCATTTGTAAGAAACTGAAAGATTGTGCCTAGTGCTGGGTTGGTGCAACACCCTTGTGCATGCATGGCTGGGCATCAATACTGGCTGTCCTACAGAAGAGGACAGGCAGTGGAACAAGCTAAAGTTGGCACAGGGGTCTTCACAGCCGCCATCATATGCAACTATTCTGTGGACACTGCTATGTACCGTGTCAAAGTAAGCTGCCATTGCTGACCTTCAAAATGGTAACCAGGGCCGCAATCAGGAATTATGGGGCCCCTTACACAGCTTCAGGCATGGTCCCCTGGAGCAGAGAACCAGGTCGGGGGGTGCTGCCGCCTCAAATTGAGAAGCGGGGGGCTGCTGCAAATTGAGAAGCGGGGAAGGGGCTGCCACTAATTGAGAAAATTGAGAATCAGGGGGACTGTGAATTGATAAGGGGGGTTCCACAAATTGAAAAGCGGGGATGCTGCCTCCGCGAATTGTGGTCAGGGGGGGTTTGGGCCCCTTACAAAAAAGAAATAAAAAAATATTAAAAGAAATAATAAAAAAAAAGGGGGGTAGCCACCTGGGGCCCTGGGGATCTCTGGGCCCTTTGATAAAAATAAAAATAAAGATATATAAAAAAAAAAAAAGGGGGGCCCCTGGTGACCTCTGGGCCCTTTTAATAAAAACAAAAAATAAAAAACAAAAACAGATATATATATATATATATATATATAAACAAAAAAATGTTTTATAATTTTTTTATTTTTTTTAAAAAAAGGGGGGTTGCCATCCGGGTCCCTGGGGACCTCCGGGCCCCTTACAAAAAAAGGTGGTTGCCACCCGGGCCCCTTACAGGTGTACTGCCTGTACCCCCCTGATGGCGGCCCTGATAGTAACTGCCTGGGTTTCACTGGCTTGAGTACTTATGAGCATCTTGTTAGGCTGGATTCACACATTGCAGTGACACACATGAGAATTGCTGCACTGTGGTGCCATTCATTCTGAATGGAGCCCCAACGGCACCTTTTAAATGCACCTGCATTGTATTACAGGGTTGCAGCATTAAGAGTTGGACCTGCTTATCCTACTCCTGGAAGATGGTCTTGCTTTCACACTTATTCAATGCCACCATGCCACCAGATAAAATTACCTCAAACAATAGTGATACATGCAGTCCAATTGTGCCAGAAAGTGTGACAAAGACAAACCACAACATCAGTATGAAAGGCTCTCTCCAACGTGTTTCGTCCTATGGGACGTCATCAGGGCCCCCCTAGTAAAATTTGGATCATACATGCATATCGCACTTGCTTTTCTTGACCTTTTACTGTATATTGTTTAGGGTTGTTTTATCTGGTGAGTGGTGGCATTGAATAGGTATAAAAGCAGGACCATGTTCCATAAACAATTTATTATAAAAACAATATCCACTCACATGGAAGAAGGTAAAGTTGAATTTGGGTGCATCTCTGGGCAGGAGAGGTGGAACTACAGGTCCCAGAGAGTTTGCTTCCAGCTGGCAAGGTGCGACACATCAGATTCCAGGGAGGAAAGCCATTGTTTAAAGAAAGCCGTAAGAAGTCCTGTTTCCAGTTTGCGAGAAGCCATGTGGGGGACACAGCAAACATGTGGAAGAAGGTGCTCTGGTCAGATGAGACCAAAAATGTTACTTTTGGCCTGAAAGCAAAAGGGGCTATGAGTGGCGTAAAATTACCACTGCACATCACCCTGAACACTCCATCCCCACCGTGAAGCATGGTGGTGGCAGCATCATGTGGTGGGGACGCTTTTCTTCAGCAGGGACAGGAAGCTGGTTAGAGTTGATAGGAAGATGAATGGAGCTAAATACAGGGCAATCTTAGAAGAAAACCTGTTAGGCCCCGTACACTCGACCGAGAACCTCGTCGGGCTAAACCCATCGTTCCGCCCGACGAGGTTCTCGGCCGGCCGTCGAGTTCGTCGACCTGGCTGTCGAAAAAGGCATCGAGCCATTAGTCCCAATGGCCCGTCGAGCAAATAGAGAACCTGTTCTCTATTTTGGCTCGACGAGCTTCCCGACGGGACGCTCGACGAAAGTGTACACACGATCGAGCTTCTCGGCAGAATCCAGCGAGAAGCTCGCTGGGATCCATATTCTGGGGCCTGTATGGGGCCTTAGAGTCTGCAAAAGACTTGAGATTGGGGGGAGGTTCAGCTTCCGTCAAGACAACGAACCTAAACATACAGCCAGAGCTACAATGGAATGGTTTAGATCAGGGATCTCCAAACTACGGCCCTCCAGCTGCTGTGGAACTACACTTCCCATGAGGCATTGTAAAACTCTGACATTCGTAGACATGACTAGGCATGATGGGAATTGTAGTACACCTGGAGGGCCGTAGTTTGGAGACTCCTGGTTTAGATCAAAGCATATTCATGTGTTAGAATGGCCCAGTCAAAGCCCAGACCTAAATCTAAATGAGAATCTGTGGCAAGACTTTAAAATTGCTGATTACAGACGCTCTCCATCCATCTCTCTCCAGACATCCCCAAAAAGACTTGCAGCAGTAATTGCAGTGAAAGGAGGTTTTACATAGTATTGACTCAGGGGGGCGCTGTACAAATGTACCCCACACTTTTCATATATTTATTTGTAAAAAAAATTGAAAACCATTTATCCTTTTTCGTTTCACTTTACAATTATGTGCCACTTTGTGTTGGTCTATCACATAAAATCCCAATAAAATACATTTATGTTTTTGGCTGTAACGTGACAAAATGTGGAAAATTTCAAGGGGGATGAATACTTTTTTCAAGTCACTGTAAACAGGGTATTATCGAGCAGACTCATCATTTTCCACGGCTCTAATCCATATGTTGCCATAGACAGAATAAGGATTTGTTTACTACTGTAATCTATACACACCAATATCCTACTATAGCCTTGTGTAAGGACCCCTCCCCCTTCCTCTATGCAGACCGAGCGGCTTAACTCTGCTCATCTGGAAACCAAATTATGTGTGTCAATTACCCCTTTGACCCATTAAAGATAGAACTGAAGCCAAAGCCGCTCATCTGACTACAGGAACGCAGGGCTTTGCTTAATAAAGGGCAATGTGCCAAAGCAACCAATCAGGATTCTTCTTTTAGTGATCAAACTTTTGTTAATTGGAAGCCGGTATAGATTGAGCAGCAGCAGGGCTGTAGAGAGATTGGGCTTTTTGAAGCTCGCCATCTCTAATGATGTACAATGAAGGGCTTGCAACACAAATATTCTCATCAAAATGTCTGTAGGATGGAAAAGGATGGAGGATACAAGATTCCCAAACCACAATGACTAAATGTTGGGCTACCTAACTTGCTACAAGTCTATGTGAACCCAATTCCTAAAATCTCACATAAGACTCAAAGCGGAACTTCACCTTAAAAGGGAAGTTCCATTGATGCCCGGCCACACCAACACTTTTGAGATTTTTTGCATGAACCCGCTTCTACTTCTACCAGTGGCGGCTGGTGCTCAAAATGTTTGGGGGGGGCTCAAACAAACGGAAAAAAAAATGTGCCATCAAACCCAGCTACTGTGCAAAACGCAGCCATTGTGCTTATCAAACGCAGCCACTGTGCTATCAAACGCAGCTACTGTGCCATCAAACCCAGCTACTGTGCAAAACGCAGCCATTGTGCCCATCAAACGCAGCCACTGTGCTATCAAACGCAGCTACTGTGCCATCAAACCCAGCTACTGTGCAAAACGCAGCCATTGTGCCCATCAAACGCAGCCACTGTGCCATCAAACGCAGCTACTGTGCCATCAAACCCAGCCACTGTGCCATCAAACCCAGCTACTGTGCCATCAAACCCAGCTACTGTGCAAAACGCAGCCATTGTGCCCATCAAACGCAGCCACTGTGCCATCAAACGCAGCTACTGTGCCATCAAACCCAGCTACTGTGCCATCAAACCCAGCTACTGTGCCATCAAACCCAGCTACTGTGCAAAACGCAGCCATTGTGCCCATCAATCGCAGCCACTGTGCCCATCAAACGCAGCCACTCTACCCATAAATTGCCACCACTATGCCCATCAAACACAGCCATTGTGCCATCAAACGCAACACCTGTACCCATAAATTGCCACCACTGTGCCCATCAAACGCAGCCACTGGGCCATCAAACGCAGCCTCTGTGCCCATCAAACGCAGTCACTATGCCTATCAAACGCAGACTCTGTGCCATCAAACGCAACCACTGTACTCATAAATTGCCACCACTGTGCCCATCAAACGCAGCCACTGTACCCATAAATTGCCACCACTGTGCCCATCAAATGCAGCTACTGTGCCCATCAAACGCAGTCCCTGTGCCCATCAATTGCTGACACTGTGCCTATCAATTTCTGCCAGTGTGCCCATCAATTACCGCTACTGTGCCCATCAATTGTCGCTACTGTGCCCCATAAGAGGCTGCCAGTGTGCCCATCAGATGTCGCCAGTGTGCCCCATCAGATCCTGCAGTGTGCCCCATTAGATGCGCCAGTGTGCCCCATCATAGGTCTTCTTCCGTCCTCTCTCAAGCGTCCAATCACTGCACCGGACGTTTCAGCTAATCAGGTGACCAGTAACAGACCCGGCAACCTGATTGGCTAACCCCGTCCATAAAAGGCGCAGGAGAGCCGCCCCCTCTCTCCTGCACCGCTCTATCACCTTAGATAGATTCATGCATTGCATGAATCTATCTATGGTCGCTGCTGACACCCCCTATTCAGATGTCCGGACCCTTTTCGGGTTTTATGACTTTATTTTCTATTATATTTTATTATCTTTGGAAATTGGAAAACTATTTGAATTCGAAAAGTTTTCGAATTTGAAAATGATTCGAAATTCGAAAACTATTATATTACAAGTATGTGATATACATAGGGACGTTGGTCCAACCAATGCAGAAAATATCCATACCTGGAATTTTTCTTTAACATATCAGTGTAATTTCCCCCCCTTATCCCACCCCCCTCTCATTCTTTCTGTCTATCTACCCCTCCCCCCAACACAACACTCTCTCTCTTTTCCCGTCTCTCTCTTCCCTTTCCCGTAAATTTTCTTTTTATTCTCCTCTTGCGATTTCTGACCAATTTCTTGACCACCATTGTTCTGTAAGAAGCAAGACGCTCTCTCTTTATAGCTCTTCGCCTTTCTGGAAAAGAAAACCAGTGCTAGTGTTTACAACTTTGTCTCCATCAATGTCTCTTGTAGTTTGGGGTTGTCTCGTATTTTTGTTTTCTTCTCATTGCGCCCGTGGCTTCCGGCGTTCTCGCTGCACACGACATAAAAATAGACGTCTCTTTTATGTGCGCAGATATAGATTTATACTGGTGCCTCTCTGAAATCCCCAGTGCTCCAGTGAACTTCCAGCTCCACACATCTGTCGCTGCTTACAGCCACACAGCTCCAGAGGATCTGTCAGGGATTGTCATTTTAATCTACGTATTAGTGTTAATGCTGAATGTGGATGCCACGTGACACCGCAGGACGCCTGAGATGGCATCAGATGGCAGAAAACATTGTGTGCAGGGGGAAAAAAAAACATATTGCAAGGGTATCAAAGCCCAACGTCTTTGTCTTTCGGTGTTCCGAACAATGCGGGCTGTATCTGTACAAATCCCCATTGCTCACAGGCAGAGTTATGCTACATGCCTCCTTGTATATTACTTTAAGAAAACAACAAGGAAAGAGCTGGAAACATATGCACAGGAATTTTTGCAACTGCCAGAAGATTTGTCAGTGCTACTCTACCAGTGAACATTACCATAGTGGCCACACCCACTTTGATTGGACATTACCATATTGGCCACACCCACTTTGAGTGAACATTACCATGGTGGCCACACCCACTTCGAGTGAACATTACCATAGTGGCCACACCCACTTTAAGGGACCATTACCATAGTTGCCACACCCACTTTGAGTGAACATTGCCATAGTGGCCACATCCACTTTGAGCTGTCCCCTTTCTATAAGTTTACCCAACCCAACCTCTGTGATTGGACAGTAAAGGAGCAGCAGCACATTATGAGGCTCTTTGACTGGATAGTAAAGGAGCAGCAGCACATTAGGAGGCTCTGTGATTGGCCAGTAAAGGAGCAGCAGCACATTAGAAGACTTTGATTGGACAGTAAAGAAGCAGAAGCACATTAGAAGACTCTGTTATTGGACACTAAAAGAGCAGCAGTACATTAGGAGGCTTTGTGATTGGACAGTAAAGGAGCAGCAGCACAGGCTCTGTGATTGGATAGTAAATGAGCAACAGCACATTATGAGGCTCTGCGATTGGACAGTAAAAGAGCAGCAGTACATTAGGAGGCTCTGTGGTTGGATAGTAAAGGAGCAGCAGAACATTAGGAGGCTCTGTGATTGGACAGTAAAGGAGTAGCAGCACATTATGAGTCTCTGTGATTGGACAGTATAGGCCCTATACTGTCCAATCACAGAGCCTCATAATGTGCTGCTGCTCCTTTACAGTCCAATCACAGAGCCTCCTAATGTGCTGCTGCCCTAGGGGCAGCAGCACATTAGGAGGCTCTGTGATTGGACAGTAAAGGAGCAGCAGCACATTATGAGGCTCTGTGATTGGACAGTAAAGGAGCAGCAGCACATTATGAGGCTCTGTGATTGGACAGTAAAGAAGCAGCAGCACATTATGAGGCTCTGTGAGTGGACAGTAAAGAAGCAGCAGCACATTATGAGGCTCTGTGATTGGACAGTAAAGAAGCAGCAGCACATTATGAGGCTCTGTGATTGGACAGTAAAGGAGCAGCAGCACATTATGTGGCCCCGTACACACGACCGAGAATCCAGCAAGAAGCTCGCTGGGAGACATATTCTGGCGAGAAGCTCGATCGTGTGTACACTTCCGACGAGCGTCCCGTCGGGAATCTCGTCGAGCCAAAAAAGAGAGCACGCTCTCTTTTTCCTCGTTGTTCAATGAGGACTTTGGCTCGACAAGCTTTTCTGACCGCTCATCGGGAACCTCGTCGGGCGGAACGACGAGGTTCTCGGACGTGTGTACGCGGCCTGAGTCTCTGTGATTGGACAGTAAAGGAGCAGCAGCACATTAGGAGGCTCTGTGATTGGACAGTAAAAGAGCAGCAGAACTTTAGGAGGCTCTGTGATTGGACAGTAAAAGAGCAGCAGAACATTTTGAGGCTCTTTAATTGGACAGTAAAGAAGCAGAAGCACATTAGGAGGCTCTGTGATTGGACAGTAAAGGAGCAGCAGCACATTAGGAGGATCTGTGATTGGAAACTAAAGGAGCAGCAGCACATTAGGAGGATCTGTGATTGGAAACTAAAGGAGCAGCAGCACAGGCTCTGTGATTGGATAGTAAAGGAGCAGCAGCACATTAGGAGGCTCTGTGATTGGACAGAAAAAAAGAGCAACAGAACATTAAGAGGCTCTGTGGTTGGATAGTAAAGGAGCAGCAGCACATTATGAGTTAAAGCCCCAGTCCTTCCGTATGCATGTACACACAGTGTTCTATTGATAGAGTAAGAAAAAAGAAAGGCGCACCAGCCTAGTGTATTACCATTTGACAATTTAATAAATAAAAATGGTATTAAAAACTACTCACAAGAAAATGGTGATAAAAAGGCTTGTCACAAAAACGATGAAGTAAATACCCCTCGAACCACACTCCTGAATGTAGGGGGGGTTTTGAGGTGTGACACTGCTGGCTTACGCGTTTCGAAGCATCAGGGGCCTCTTCATCAGAGCCCATACACTAGGCTGCTGCGCCTTTCTTTTTTCTTATCTGTTTTTTGCCAGGATTTTCCCCATCCATGAAGGGCAGCAAGGCCACTGTTACCATTTTGACACCTGTGGAAATCTCTATGCTGAACACTGACTAATTGTTGAACAACCCATTGGTGCGCAGGAGTTTGCTTTCTATTGATGGGGTGACCAGACATCCTCGGTTTCAGGGGACAGTCCCCAGATTGTGGACACTGTTCCTGGACCAAGTCTGTCCCCGGTTGCACGGACGTAAACCAAGCTAAACGGCCTTTGATAACCAACAAAATAGCGCCGCCGTTTATGAGACACTGAGACAGAAGGGTAAACTACGTTCCACGGCATTCACATCAGATTCCTTTGTGTGAATTACTCAAAAACCGTGTTATATGGGGTTATGCATACACTTTAAGACCCCTTTCACACTGAGGGTTTTATCAGGCATTTAAGCGCTAAAAATAGCGCCTAAATACCACTTGAAAAACTCCTGCCCTGCAGTCTCAGGGTGAAAGGCTTTTACACTGATGCAGTGCGCTAGCAGGACCGCTCCTAAAGTCCTGCTAGCTGCATCTTTGAAGCGGTGAAGGAGCGGTGTGTTTACCGCTCCTCCACCGCTCCTTCCCGTTGAAAGCAATGGGAAACCGCAGTAATACCTCTGCAGAAGCACATTGCAGGCAGTATTAACCCTTTTTTCGGCTGCTAGTGGGGGTTAAAACTGCACCGCTAGCGGCCTAATACTGCCACAATTCCAACGGTATAGCGCCGATAAAAATATCGGCGCTATACCATCAGCGTACCTCCCGCCCCAGTGTGAAAGGGGCCTAACTGCTGTTTAATCAACCCACCCAACAAAAGCATGTGTATGCTAGGGTGACCACATTTCCAAACTACCATTCAGGGACACCCTCCCAAAAATCAGCTTGTGGTGTAACGAATCACGGCACAGCGATTGGACACAAGAGGCGGGATTTATGATTTCTCCAATCAGAAGCAGGGGGCGGGGATTGTGCTCCTCCAGGCATTCCCGGCCAGGACAAGTACTGTCAGTGAGTAAAGCGGTGATGTGGTGGCCTTTTTTGGGGGAATTAGATTGGTCCAGGGGATGGCTGTGTCAGTTTCATTCCGGGACATTGTATTGTCCTGGAATGAAGGTGCCCGGGACAGACCTGCAAAATGCGGGACTGTCCCGGGCAATCCGGGACACGTGGTCACCCTAGTGTATGCTCGTCGTAGACAAATTAGACTGTAAGCTTCTGTGTACGCTGATGTATTTGTCAGCACTATGTGAATAAATAAAAAATGTATTATGTGTATGACCTGCCTATTATAAGAGCTGTCACTATGGCTGCCTGATCCTTTCTCCTTCACCTGCCTTGCACTTCCGTTATATAGTCACAGATCTGCCATTTCAGGGGGAATCCATTGTTCGTTACCCCCTGCTAGGAAAGAAGGACATGTTCCACTGATCTCCCTGAACGTCCTGAAAATCCAGCCAGCCTGGTAGTTCTGATGCTTATACAATGACATTTACAATGCAGTCTGATCTCACCAGCTCTGGAGGAAGAAGACCGACCTTTCATCTTTCCTCTTGTCTTTCTCCATGAGCGCAAGTGAGAATTGTTAAACTGATCTTATATCTTCACACATTTTTCTGCCCCACCTACACGCAGCAAAATGGCAAACACCAGAAAAGATGACACAGAGATAGGCGAGGTACACTGGTAGAAAGACTGACCTTTGAATCAGAGTAAAACGATGTTGTATACTACTTTCTTTGGAACGATATACAGATACGGTAAAACCTTGGTTTGAGAGTAACTTAAGAGCGTTTTGAAAGACAAGCAACATTTTTAAATTCATATTTGACTTGATATACAAGCGATGTCTTGATATAAGAGTAGCGTCATGTCACGACTGAGGATAAAAGAGAAGAGAGGCGTGTTAAGACCTGCAGAGGCGCCTCTAAGGCCGCGTACACACGGAGGGACATATCCGATGGAAGCGGTCCTCGGACCGTGTACACACCATCGGATCAAAATCCCCGCCGGCAGACAGCGCAGTTACGTGGCGGTGGCGTTGACGCCGCCACATCACCGCACCAGGAAGTAAACAACTTCCACGCATGCGTCGCATCCATACGACGCTTGTGCGGGCAGATATGTCCGCTGGAGAGTGTACTGACCAGCGCACATATCCGACGGACATGTCCCCGGCGGACAAATTTTAAAGCATGTTTTAAAATTTGTCCGCCGGTCAGACATGTCCGCTAGCCTATACACACGATCGGATTTGTCCGCTGAACTGGTCCGTCGGACCAGTTTCAGCGGACAAATTCGATCGTGTGTACGCGGCCTAAGTGTAGCAATATGGTTACATTTAATGAAGGTACAACAGTTATAAACTCACATGGTTGATGATTAAACCAGGCACATCTAAATATGCAGGCACTATAGCACTGATAGGTTGCACTGGAGACGCTGTATACAGCTGCGCACCCTTTGAGGTGAGTGCGGCGGCTGTTGCCTTCGCAGCTGAGCATTTGCCAATGCACTTCAGGGAGGCAGATTCGAGCTTTCCCGTTTAGGGATTGATTTGGGGACGGGATCTGCTTATCACATCTTTACACACATAGGGCCAGATTCTTGTAGATCTGCGTTTTTTTTGCGTATCGTAGCGTATCCCATTTACGCTACGCCTCCGCAGCTTTTACGGGCAAGTGCTGTATTCTCAAAGCACTTGCTCCGTAATTTGCAGCGGCGTAGCGTAAATGGGCCGGCGTAAGCCCGCGTAATTCAAAGTAGGAAGGAGGTGGACGTGTTGTATTTAAATTAAGCGCCCCCCGCGCCGAACTAACTGCGCATGCGCCGGCCGTAAATGTAGCCCAGTGCGCATGCTCCAAATCACATCGCAAAAAGTCAATGAAACTGACGTGAACGCCCTATTCGAGAACGAGTTACGCAAACGACGTAAACGATGGAAAAACACGACGCTGTCCCGACGTCCATACTTAACATGGCGTACGCCGAACCTACACAAGGTTACCCCTCATATAGCAGGGGTAACCTTACGCGTACGTAAACTACGTAAAACTACGACAACGGGGCGCAAATACGTTCGGGAATCGGCGTATCTAGCTCATTTGCATATTTAACGCAGAAATTGACGGAAACGCCACCTAGCGGCCAGCGTAGAATTGCATCTAAGATCCGACGGTGTAAGTGACTTACGCCAGTCGGATCTACGCCAAATCTATGCGTAACTGATTCTAAGAATCAGTCGCATAGATAGGAGGGCTCAGAAACAGAGATACGAGGGGGTATCTGGAGATACCCCGTCGTATCTCTTCTGAGAATCTGACCCATACACACATATATACTGGAGGGCCCTTTGGAAAGAGACACAGCAGACTTCTTAGGCTCTGAGGAAAGGGGTGCGCCCCAGAAACGTTAGCCATTCTGTCGTTAAAAAGGGTACCATTGAATCCTCTGTATCAGGTGTCTCCAAACTTTCTAAACAAAGGGCCGGTTCACCGTCCTTCAGACTTTAGGAGGACCGGATCATGGCCAGTGGGAGTGGAAATTTTTCTGGCATCAGGTTAGGAGGAATAATGGCCTAGCTTTGCTATCATAGGGAGTTATTGTGCTCCATTATTGGTGTCAGTAGAATAAATGGTGCCCCATTGTTTGGTGTTAGATGTCAGAATAGGGTCTCATATAAGTGGGAGGATTAGTGCCTCAAGGGCTGGATAAAGGCAAGGAAAGGGCCGCATCCGGCCCCTGGGCTGCAGTTTGGAGACCCCTGCTCTGTATCATCTTTATTTGCTGGCTGGAACCAAGATGACTGGTCTGACCAATTAATTAAGCTGTATCTAGACTCTCGTTTGTGAGTATCATTTACTTGTTTTTATTAAAATAAAAATCTCTTATGATAAATGCACTAGGTCGTTGCGCCCTCCCTCTTTTGTTTTTTTCTCTTAGTTTATAAACACCCATGGTTCAGAGGAGGGCTGCAAGACCTGCGATTCTATCTCATGATTGGACTACAATACCCCATAACAAAAACACCAGAGCGCAGGAGAATTTTTTGTAAGGCTGCACTGATGGGCACTGATAGGCCGCACTTATGGGCACTGTTATGTGGCACTGATAGGCTGCATTGATGGGCACTGATGGGAACTGATAGGCTGCACTGATGGGCACTGATAGGCAGCACTTATGGGCACTGTTAGGTGGCACAGCTATGACGAAGCACTAGTGTTAGTGCGAAACGCGTCAGCGGTTGGGTTTTATTTTACTTTGCTGTGCTGTGACTTGTAGTGCTGTCCTTTTTTCAATAAAGGCTACAATTTGTCCAGAGACAATCTTTGTTTCTGCTTTGCTAAGTGCATTGCCTGCACCTGAGTTGTCTGCAACGGTGGATGTTCGTTTGGGTTCCCACCTATTCCCTTTCCCCTAGGTGGCACTGATAGGCTGCACTGATGAGGAGGCACTAATTGTCACTTTTGGGGCTGCACTGATATTCAGGACACTGATGATCAGTGCCCTGATTATCAGTGTAGATGTTCCCTGTCACACTTGCCAGTTACCGACTCTCCTCTCCTCACACTGTGATCGCTTTTGGGGGAAATAAATGCAGATACCTGGCAAATGTGTTTACATTGTGATCAGCTGATCAGATGGTAAAGGGCCGCTGTGATTGGCCCTTTACCCCAATCACAGAGCGTGCCAAGGGTGCACTTCAGTGAGCGCATGGCGTACGTGATTCTGGGAGGAGGTTAATAGGCACATTCCCAGAACTGGATGACCGCGCTCTATGCCATCGTTCGGCTATTGCACGGTTGGCAAGTGGTTAAAATACGTCAATAGCATGTGTTTACTAAACCTATGGATAGCTAGGATCAGAACAGCTGAAAGAGGATTCTAAGCATTTTATGATATTTATTACATAAGCTAGCGACTAGGAATGAGCTTGGGTTTGGTCTGAAGACTATAGTTAGCTGTCAGTGATGGGCCAATGAATTGAAGGTGGAAGATTCCTCACCCCGCACCTGCATGTATACAAAGGGGCAGGGGTGCTCTTGACATCATTGCTGCTTGGCCATATTAGGTCAATATCTGAAGTTAGTGGCAGACAGCGCTGTACTGGTTTACCTGCTGACTGGTTACTGGTAGGTATCTCCATGGAGAATATGGAAGGAATTACTTCCTCTGGATTGTTGCTCAATGGTGGATGAGGGTGATAGTCTCCCTTGGGATCTGGGGCTGCTGCTTTTCTGTCAGGACAATAAGGTTGTTTCAGCAGAAGACACTTGGATAAATATGAAGGAGAACCTGCTGTAAAAAAAGTCTCACTGGATGAATTGTTAAAACCTTTTATTGAAGATGCATAACTACAAGTTGTGCCAATGTGTTTCGGGGGAACAGCCTACTTCTTCAGGGCTGTCTTAGAGTACTTTTGGAGGGTGGTGGGCTCTCAGATTGGTGGTGTGTCAACAAACTGTGGAGCTAAGGCGTATGCCTCAACTCCACAGTTTTCCGGCACACCACCAACCTGCTGTCGTGTTTGATTAACCCCCTTGGAGCCCACCACCCTCCAAAAGTACTTTGAAACAACCCTAAAGAAGGGGAAAGCTGTTCCCCAAAACGTGTTGGCCCTACTTGTACATACACATCTTCTATAATAGGTTTTAAAAATTCATCAAGTGAGACTTTTTTTGACACTGGGCGCTCCGCTCCTTCATATTCACCCAAATATGGGCATGTGGTCGTATTAGGTCAATGATGTCATGAGCATCCCTACCCCAGGGAATCTCCCTCCTGCATCTTGTTGGCCCAGCCATGACAGCTAACGTTTGGGTTCAAACTTGGGTTTGGAACAGTGTCGACAACTGTCCGTATTTTTACAGACAGTTCGTAAAAACGGGCACTTTTTTCCCCGTTTGTAAATGTTCGTTGTTGCGGGAATGTGGCAGTAAGAGACCGGTTCGGCTTGGAACTGCGCAAGTAGATTGGAGACAGGGGGTGATGGTGGCTGCAGTGGCATCGCAGAGGGGGATAGACGCAGGGGGCAATAGGGACAGGGGGAGATTGGAGGCACGGGGAGATTGGAGGCAGGGGGTGATGGGAGGCAGGGGGTGATGGGAGGCAGGGGGTGTTGGTGGCACCGCAGAGGGGGGTGGTGGCACTGCAGAGGGTGGGGGATGGAGACAGGGGTTGTTGGTGGCACTGCAGAGGGGGATGGAGGCAGGGGACGATGGAGTTAGGGGGTGATTGGAGGCAGGGGGCCTGGGGGAGATTGGAGGCAGGGAGAGAGTGTGGCACCACAGAGGGGGGTGAAGGCAGGGGGTGTTGGTGGCAGAGGGGGATGGAGGCAGGGGGTGATGTGACTAAATAATTTGCCCTTAATTTATCGAAAATAACAAAAATATGTTTTTTTTTACCTTAATATCTACCTTAAATCACATTACTATTTGCCTAGCGTACTTGTTTGTAGACTAAATACTAAATTTTGCATCTAAAAATTTAATTTATTAACTTTTGTGAAATGCCAGTAAAAACATGGCTGTGCCAGTAAATTTCGGGTGTTGTGCCAGTAAATTTCAATTGGGTAGGTTGGCAACACTGGTTTGGACCAAACCCAAGCTCATTGCTACTAGCTTCAACTTGTAAGTTTGCTCCCTGTTGTTGTGCAATTAAACATAAAACGGAGGTGCAATTACTAACAATGTCACGTTAACACTAACAATGTTTTGTCATTCGACACATCAAATCGATAACTCCACATTGATTTTAGGCTCAATAATGCAGAGAATCCTATTTCAAGTTTCTTTTTTAATTATTCAGAGATCCAACCCCCACACTCCCATCAGTTGATTGCCATATCCATCCACTGGAGGCACCTGTCATGTGTGAGATTTTGAACTGCTTTGAATGACAAGCTCCACCACGTTAGGTTTGCGTCTAGAACAAACATATCATACTTACCTCCACTGTGCAGCTCGTTTTGCACAGAGTGGCCCGAACATCCTTCTGGGGTCCCTTTGCGGTTCTCGTGGCTCGCCCCCGGCATTAGATAACCCCCTTGGAGATGCGCTCTCCCAAGAGGATTACCTTGCAGGCTCGCTCCTGAGTCATACACTCGGCGTCCATAGACGAGTGTATGTCTCGTCCCTGATGGATCCATTAGGAACCCTTAAAGAGTTGTTTCATCTTTACAAAAAACTGACCATACATGTAAGGGGTGTTTGTAGATAAAAAAATTGTGTAGCTCAGACTAAGGTTGAATAATGCTATACAGTAGGTGTAGGTCATTTACATTGTGTTTTGCTTGGCACCTTTTAAGATTTTTTGTGGTAAACTGAAGGAAGCAATAAAACCTCTGAAGTGTATTAATGTGCTTTTATCAAACAAAATTCTCCAGGCTTAATTTACAATGATTGCAAGAAATCAGGTGCTAGTGTCACTCTCATGTGAGATTTTTTCTTGGTTCTAGGAAGTTTCCTGTGCCATGGATCTTCCTTGCTGTTCATTATAGAGCTCTTTGTCAGCTTGTGCTGCTGTCCTTTTATTTGGAAAGTTTAGGTAGACAATACCACATGGGCAACTTGCACTGGACTTGCAGAATGTTTGCAAAGAAAGTTGATGTAACGGTCAGGGGTTAACGCCGTTTACAATATTCCATTTCACCAACCCACGACAGCTTATCCGACACTCCGACAATCCAGCAGAAACGATCCATATCAATTCCCCAGAAAACGAGACACACAGCTCTGTTCTCTGGTTCCAAATGAATGAATGCTTTAATGGTAAACTTAGCTTGTTATATACAGTTTAGAAACCAAATATTGACAATGACTTAACTCCACCCACAACATGACACAAAGAACTTCAATACACATTCTGTTAGATAATGACATTCAGATGAGCTAATTACTACTCATTTCCCCGTCGTCCTGACTCCGCGACAAGCTGTTCTCACCTGATACACAATACACAGGCGTTTAGTAAACATAATTGACATACTAATCCACTACACCTGAAAGGTCAGACATCTGACCTTTCAGACTGCCAAAGCATATCTATCATCATTAGAACTTTCACACAATACAGTGTAATTAGCATCAGACAATAGACAATGAAATATCTTAGGAGCCCGACTCAATTAACACCTCAAAAGTATGTTTCCCCACATTGAATGAAACACTCTATTGACCTGTTGGAGTCAGAATAAACAACTTATAATATTTCAAGATCTACTGCAATACATGAATTACCATTAATGTCCCATCTCATGTAATCCGAGATATCATTTCTCAGTCATCCTATGCCCCTATGGGACATAGGATGACCCTACACATATGAGTCATTGGTGAAGCTGGCACAGGAGTACCGCATCCTTCAAAAGTCTTCTCTGGGTATCACGGGCCATTCCGTTACAGTCGATCCGCAGTCATGCAATGTGGACTTGCTGCAATTCTGAAATGAACTTGTGAAGCCTGGCAAGTCTAACAATAGCTTAGCAAGTCTTTTTCAAACATGCAGCACAATTGCTTGCTATCTGGGAAGTTGTCTAATTTTGTTTGCACAGCTTCTTCATGAAATCTACATAAGTGTACAGCAGGTAAGCTCGGACTTGTCTGAGGAGAACGCACATGAACCAAAATGAAACTAAAGATGTTTTCATTTTTATCTTGACCAATTATATGAATTCTTGTCTTGCTGGCATTAAGACATTGGGGAAAACTTCCACAATTGCTTCCCAGATCAAAATAGAAAGCAGGCAAAAATGATAACTCTTCTCCAGGAGTGTCAAACTCAATTTCATTGTGGGCCGCACCAGCATTCTGATTGATCGCAAAAGGGCTGGTTGTATCTGTAAGATTAGATGTCCAGAGCATCCCCTCCCCTTAAATTAGATGTCAAGAGCCACCCCACCATCATAAGTTGAGTCCCCCACTCTCCCTTGCATCAAAGTTCACCCCGTTTCCTTATGCTGCTAATGGGAAGAAGACGGATGCATTACTTGAAAGCAGGGTCTGGGGGAGGACCAGAGGAGGGCTGGAGCTCTTCTGCAGCTGCAGGAAAGGTGCGAGGGCCACATGAAATGGCCTTGAGGACCGGATTCGGCTTGCAGGCCTTGTATTTGACACCTGTGCTCTTCTTCAAACTATCTAAAAGTATTATTAAAAAGATATTGGGCTGGAGTTAGGCTTGAACACTTTAAACACAGATGCACAGTATATGAAGCTCTGCTTAGTATATTTCAACCTCAAATGACCCCTCCATTAAACTCAAAACTCTGTATAAAAAAATAAAAACCATGGCCAGTATTTATAAATGCAAATATATTTAATAGCATTTTATGAATCCATGCAATGACAAATTCCTCAATGCTTCTGAGAGTTGCCTAGCGGCAGGGAGCCAGGTTGGCTCTCTATTGTCCTCTTGCAAATGACAAATAGACGGCAGAAATAAGATTCTCACCCTGCACCGCTTCTCACGTCTTTCACCTTGATGAGAACACAGGGAGCCAATCACAAAAAAAAATCCTCATTGAAATTCATAAATAATTTGCTGACCACATTATCGGGCTGTAAGAAGACGTGCTCAGAGTGCTTGGGAACATCTCATTCATTACCAGCAAAGTCGTTAATTCAGGCTTAGATTGACTTGTAATTTGGATTTCTCTTATCGCTAAATGAAGCAAATGTAAGGGCATTGTGATTTTCTTTGTCTGCGCTTTAAACATGTAATTTGCAACATCTGGGAGTCTAAAGACTCTTTAAATGGCTTTTGTGAGGTTTTGCAGATCTGTGCTTATCTTAAATCGAGTAGCAGATTTAAGTCCCCTGCATCTGAAGTATGCACAAAATAATGTTTGTTTAAGCGGAATTTCCAGATGCACCGTAGTGTGGAAAAAAAATTCTTCTAAATTAAAAATAACAGCACAGTCTGATGAATGCTAATTGTTCTTTTTTTTCTTCCAAAACGGGGCACCTTTCTAAAAAATGCCACCCCTTGGAAAAAAGTATGTTGGCTATCCACCCACACCAAGGACCCTAATGTCTGATTATTTTTAAAAAGTAAATCTGGGCTTGAGTACCCCTCTGCTTTTGCAACCATACATCTGTATCTAGCACTACCCCCAAAGGAGCTGCTGGTTTGTTTTGGGTGACATGTTACCTCGTGGCTCCTCCGCCGTCTAAGGGTGTATGGTGAATGTATCAGTAATGAAATGTCCATGACAGGTGTCTTTTTCTGTGCTCTTTATTACTCAGCCAGGTAAAAACAATAAACCTTTGTGGTGATAGAAGAGTTGAAGTAAAAGGAGAAATAGCAGATTCAGGCGTAGCAATAGAGAAACAGTCCTGCTTCCAACAACACTTAGTCTTCTTCACCACTCCAGCCAGAGTGGGTATAGTGTACTTGGACAGGTCTCTCTCACTGACCTGGCAGCCGGAGTATCACTCGGAACTCAGAGCAAAAGTCTCTGCCACAGACCCTCCTTAGGATTGAGGTAGCGGAGGTAATCCTCCTAAATAGACTTTGGCCTGGATCTCCTTCAGGTAGTTTGCAGGTTACCGACTGACAGGTGACCAATGTCCATCCTTTCAGTAACCGGATCCCTTGATCCCCGGTGGATTGACGGGACCCTATTGGATTGCCAGCTTCTCTTGGCTCTCCTCAGATGGACTCCCCACCGAACAGCTTCCTCTAAATTTAACAAAGCACCAATACTTGGAAGTAACCAGGCGCTACATGTATGTTTGGGGTTGTTTTCCTGTTGCAGAATACATTTGGGGCCAATCACATGCCTCCCTGAAAGTATGGCATAATGGAAAAGTTTCTGCCTGTATTTCTCAGCATTAATGACCCCCTCCTATAGCATTGGGCCCCTCCTATTCTCACTCCTCCTATAGCATTGGGCCCCTCCTATTCTCACTCCTCCTATAGCATTGGGCCCCTCCTATTCTTGCTCCTCCTATAGCATTGGGCCCCTCCTATTCTCACTCTATACCTCCTCCCTGGGCCAGTTGATAACCCCCCATGGCTTCCAATACCACCTCTATGCCAACGACACCCAGATCTATCTCTCCATTCCTCAACTCACCCCCTCGATCTCCTCTCAGATCTCAAACTTACTGAATGGCATATCGGTATGGATGTCACACCACTTCCTCAAACTCAGTCTTTCTAAAACTGAGCTTGTTGTATTTCTTCCTTCACGGTCCCCCCCCCCCCATGACTTTACCATTAATATCAACAACACAACCATTGGTCCCTCCACACATGCCAGGTGCTGGGTGTAATCCTTGACTCTGACCTCTACTTCAGCCCCCATATCTAATCATTGGCTAAATCCTGCCGCCTTAACCTCCACAACAACTTGAGAAATTGGCGCTTCCTGACTAATGACACCACAAAGCAACTTATTCACTCCTTGATTATTTCGCGTCTTGACTACTGCAACTCTCTCCTTAATGGCCTACCCTTACGCAGGCTATCCCCCCTTCATTCTATTATGAATTCTGCTGCTAGGCTAATAAACCTCACTAACCGATCCGTGACTGCTGCTCCCCTCTGCCAATCCCTTCACTGGCTTCCCCCCGTGTAAAATTCTAAATGCTAACCATAACATACAAGGCCATTCACCACCACCCCCACATCACCAACCTCACCTGCAGATATCGCCCAAATCGTCCCCTCCGCTCCTCCCAGGACCCCCTGCTCTCTAGCTCCCTTGTTACCTCCTCCCATGCTCGCCTTCAGGACTTCTCCAGAGCCTCTCCCATCCTCTGAAACTCCCTGCCCTGGTATGTCGGATGAGCTCCTACCCTGTCCACCTTTAGGAGATCCCTGAAAACGTATTTATTCAGGGAAATTTTTAATTTTAAATGTTGGGAGGTATGCTTCTGTATTTAACTGTACTGTAATTGTGTTGTCCCCCCTATACATTGTAAAGCGCTGCGTAAACTGTTGGCGCTATATAAATTGTGTATAATAATAATAATAATTAAGCACACCATTGATCCTGACTGTGAGGGAAATTCACCTTAGACCACACTCAGGATCAAGTTAAGAAGTTTATTTCTTGTACGTGGAGACAAATCACAACAAAAGAACAGATATTTGCCTATTGTTTCTAACTACTGTGACCCGTGCAATAGGGCAGCATACATAGCAGTTAGCCTGATAGATGCCTAGCTGGGCTTGTTTAATTGGCAAAGGAAATACTTTGATTTTATATACTTTTACAAGTGTCAACTTAGCCACCTCTTCTGGACAATGATTGGTTGACATGTGTGTCTGGGCTTAACCTTTATTTTCATTTCCTAGAAGTAGGTGTAGCTTAGCCTTACAAACGTAGTTAAAGGGTCACTAAAGGAAAAAAATGTTTTTGCTGAAATGACTGTTTACAGGGTATAGAGACATAAAAGTTAACTGATTCCTTTTAAAAATGATTAAAAATAGATAAAAATCAATCATATAATGTGCTTCTAGTTTCACTTTCGTTTTTAAACTGGTTTCATGTTTCTGTGAAGTACAGGATGAAGGATTTTACTTACAACTACAGTTACCCTTTAAGCCTTTTTTTCAAGCCTGATAAGACATAACAATAGACTACACAGTGAACGCTATATGAATGTGAAATATCTATTTTTGTGCAGCTATGAAATCTTTTTTAAGAATAAATAATGTGTGTGAATGTCTCTTAAGAGTTTCTATGGAAAGTACCTTTTTTCAATAGTGTTGCTGGTCCTTTAAGAAATCTAGAGCCATCCAACAAAGACTAATGGGCCCAGATTTTGCTTTTTGCCCCGAAGCTCACAATTGTCTACCTCCCGTACCTGTGGTTAACGTGTGACCTCCAGTTGTAGAACACGGTGAAGTGTCATTAAATGTTTACACATGTTGAGACATGGTGTAACAAATGATCATCTGCTTGCTACCTCAACTGTTGCTGTCCTGGCGGATCCGCTAATTAAGAAATGACAGAATTGGGGCACCTGAACTCTGCAGGGAGGCGTCGATGAGACAGATTTCAGCAAGAGGAAAACTCAAACTGTTTTTGTAATTGGGGCATCGAGGCTGCTCCGGTTTTGCAGAATATGGAGGTGCCTAAGAAACCTGACAGGTTGAATCCACCATTTCCTTACTGGAGCTGGTTATAAAAAAAAAAAAAATAAGTACCCAAAAAGAAGGCCTGCTTTTGCATTTCTAGAAATAGACGAAGATCTGTTTATATCGAACATATGGCAGAAGCAGAGATGGTGTTATGTTGTCTTATTTTGTTGTAGAAAGAATAATGGAAAATAAGAACTTATAAAGAGAAACTCCAGGCAAAAAGTGAGAAAAATCAATCAATTGGTTGCTTATGCTATCGAGGAAATATCGCAACAGTAATCATAAAGAGTCAGTATGCCTTTGAAGGGGAATTGTTGTTGCCTACAAAAATCTTCAAGTGACACTAAACTCTGTTTAAAAAAAAAAATCCATTCAAAATAAATTGGCTTCCCTTCTTGTATTAAAGGGGTTGTATGGCTTTGGGTTTAAAAAAATAAAAATAACAAACATGTCATACTTACCTCCACTGTGCAGTTAATTTTGCACAGAGTGGTCCCGATCCTGGTCTTCTGGGGTCCCTCGGCGGCTGTCTCGGCACCCCCTTCATGGGAAGCTCTCAGGCTTGCTTGCAGGCTCGCTCCCGTAATACAGCTGGTGGCGAAAGCCTCCGACTGTATCACTCGGCCCCGCCCCCGGCGCTCTGTGCAATTGGGTGTGATTGACAGCAGTGCGATCCAATGGCTGCACTACTATCAATTTCCAATGATGAGCTGTCTCAAGCAGGGGGAAACTATTGCGGGAACAAGCCCAAGAGTTTTGTGGCTATGGTAAGTAAAAGGGGGAGGCTGGGGGGCGTGAGATTGCAAGGTGTTTTTTCACCTTGATGCATATGATGCATTAAAGTAAAAAAAAACACAAAGCTTTACAACCCCTTTAAGAGAGGTATGGACTTCAGAGAGAGAGAGAGAGAGAGAGAGAGAGAGAGAGAGAGAGAGAGAGAGAGGAGAGAGAGAGAGAGAGAGAGAGAGAGAGAGAATTTTGCCCCTGTACAAATTATTAGTAAGACCTCATCTGGAAAATGCAGTTCAGTTTTGGGCCCCAGTTCTCAAAAAGGATATCAGGGAACTGGAGAAAGTGCAGAGAAGTGCAACCAAATTGATAAGAGGCATGAAGGAGCTCAGTCATGAGGAAAAATTAGAGGAACTGAGGCCAGAGTCTTTAATTGACTTAAAAAAAGGTTGGGCTTGGGGGAAGGAGCACTGCGCCCTGAGCCCACCCAGTTGTGTGACATTCACAAGTTTTTCCTTCCCCATCTCCCCATCTCCTCATCTCCTCATCCCTCCTCATCTCCATAAACCCTACTTGTACACAAGCAGAGAGCACAAGAAGTCATCAGCTCACTAGATTTCTGGCAACATCAACAAGTGTTTTTTGCACTTATTGAACTAATAAGCAAAAAAATAAAAAATTAAAAGCAAGCAAACAGAAGAAGTTTATCGGTAGAGTTTACACTTTAAGTCTATTTTAAATGATTAGGATAAAATTAGGGACGGTGGCAAGCATTATGGGAATTCAGCAATTTCTGAGAAATCCTCACTTCCTGTTCTTCTGTCTGTAACTCCACACCGTAATGCAAGGCTTTCTCCCTGGTGTGGAGTGTTGTGCTCGCCCCCTCCCTTGGACTACAGGAGAGTCAGGATGCCCACTAACACACAGCTCCTTTCTCTACCTGACACTCCACACCATGGAGAAAGCCTTGCATTACTGTGTGGAGTTACAGACAGAAGAACAGGAAGTGACGATTTCTCAGAAGAAATAAGGACATTTAAGAGCAAAATGGAAGGATGAGGTAAGTGAAGGAGGACTGCAAGGTAAAGGAAGCTGTTTAGGAAAAAAAATTGTACCTTTACAACCTCTAACCAGAGCCGGATTCCAGACAAGGACACCGAGGCCAGGCCTCTCGGTGGCATTGGGTGCAGTGGCGGCGCTGCAGCAACAGGGAGCAGGGATAACTGGCCATCGGGACTATCGGGAGTTTCCCGGTGGGCCGGCCTTGGGAGTATAGGGAGTAAATCCGGACCTGCCTTTAACTGAGAGGCAGAAATTGCTCATTGTTCAAGGAACCTCTAGCAACCTCTCAGGGAACCTTTTTCCCACCAATGTTATAGAAAAACACTTTTACATAAAGTAGCTTTTAATAAAACACAACAGGGAGCTGGAAGACATTTTTAGAAAACATTTTCCTGGCAGTTATTAAAATAACATATCCATATGCTCATTGTTATACTTTTTCATCAATACCAGTTCTATGCTATATTTTTATACTTGATATAATACACTTGAGCCTCACAATACCTTCTGTCTGTGACTCTCTAGCAGACTGAGTCTCTCCGGACCTGACCATCCAGCCTTACAGACATCAAAGGAGCTAATAAATAATAAACTTTTCTTTTTCCAAAATTGACTTTTCTGTTCTTTCCAATTCTACATTATTCCGTTTTAGTAGTCTTCCTAAAAAAGATTTTTGGAGCCTTCAAATATTGGAAGAAATTAGGCCGGTAAATGTGAGAGAGAGAAGTTGAGAATGTATGATGGAGAAGATGGGAAGAGAGAGTGAAAAAGATGGAATTAAATATGATTCACTCTTGCATCTGCCACCCTGAACTTTCATCTACAGTAGGTTTCCTCCATCGCATGGTCTCCAGAAAGACGTCCCCCGGGGAGCCTTTTGAGGGATTCTGGGACTTACTGTAGAAGCTGATGAAGATTGCAAGCCAGCAGGTGGAACGATCATGATACATTTCCCTAGAGAATTCAAGTGTGAAGTGAATTTGCTTAGATTTGCTCATATGGAAAGAAACAAAAGACAGAAAGAGAAAGCTGGACTGAGGAATACAAATAGTATGGTAACGGGAGAGAGAGGGTATTTGGAGTATGTAAACAAGGCAGGGATCATTACTAGGGTGCAAAAACACCCAGAGCAGTGAGAGCACCCTAGAGAACCCCAAGAGTTCATCTTCTGTTCTCACAATCTCTTCTCTCAGTTTGATTCCTTTTTTTGTGCAAACAAACTGAAAAAAACCCCACATCAATTGCAGCCTGTGGGGCCCATCAAAGGCAGCCACTGTACCCATAAATTGCCTCCACTGTGCCATCAAATGCAGCTACTGTAACCATCAATTGTTGCCAGTGTGCCCATCAATTGCTGCCAGTGTGCCCCATCAATTACTGCTGGTATGCCCCATCAATTGCTGCCAGTGTGCCTCGTCAATTGCCACCAGTGTGCCTATCAAGTGCCGCTGGTGTGCCCATCAATTTGTGCCAGTATGTTCATCAATTGCTGCCAGTGTGCCCCATCAATTATTGCCAGTGGGCCCCATCAATTGCTGCAAGTTTGCCCTATCAATTGCTGCCAGTGTGCCCCATCAATTACTACCAGTGTGATCCATCATGTGTGCCAATGAATTGCTGCCAGTGTACCCCATCAATTGCTACCAGTGTGCCCCATTAATTGCCGCCAGTGTGCCCCATTAATTGCCGCCAGTGTGTCCCATGAATTGCCGCCAATGTGCCCATCAAATGCCACAAGTGTGCCCCTGTAATTGCCGCCAGTTTTCCCCATCAATTGCCGCCATTTTGCCCCATCAATTGCCGTCAATGTGTCCCATCAAACGCTCCCAGTGTGCCCCATCAAATGCTGTCAGTGGGCCCCCCAGCCTGGCACTTACCTGTCTTGGGTCACGGCGCTGTCCTCCATGCTCTCTCTGAGTCCTAGATGTCTTCTCCTCTTCTCATCTTCTGCTATGATTGGACACCTGATAGGTGACAGGTAACCAGACCCGGTGCACCTGATTGGCTGAGAGGCGGGTCAGTGTTAGGGAAGCGATTTATTTTTCGTAAATAGCAAACACACAGCATTGCTCCCACTGTTTGCCAAATCAGAACGCCTATTAGAGCCCATGGCTCTAATCAGGCGCTTCCAAAAACACCCCCGATGCTGTAATTCAGATGCCCGGTGCCCGACAAGGGGCAGGACACCTAAATAGGGGGCAGCATCTGTGTTCACGTTCAACTGGACTTGTTCTGTAATGTGGAAGATGTTTGTTCAAGACACTGCTTTGGTTCAAATAAGTGTCATCCACATATGATTCCTTTTTAAAGGGATTGTAAAGGCAGAAGGATTGTTTTTATCTTAATTCATTCTATGCATTAAGTTAAAGCCTTCTGTGTTCAGCAGCCTCCCTTAGTCCGCAAAACACTTACCTGAGGTCCCTCTCTGTCCAGCGATATACACGAGTGTCTGAGCCGTCTGAGATTCTTCCTCCTGATTGGCTAAAACATAGCAGCGGTACCATTGGCTCTTGATGCTGTCAATCAAAGTCAGTTAGCCACTCAGGAGAGAGAAGGTGCGGGGCCAGGTCGGGGGTCCATGTCTAAATGAACACAGGGAGCTGTGACTTGACTTGTGTGTCTCCTCAGCAAGCTGCTTGCTGTGGGGGCACCGAACATGAGGGAGGGGACCAGGATCACAGAAGGGGGACCCAAGAAAAGGAGGATCTGGGCTGCTCGGTGCAAATTCACTGCAACAGAACAGGTAAGTATAACATGTCTGTTATTTTTATAGGAACAAAAAAACAAGACTTTACAATCACTTTAAACTTCTCTACCTCAGCATTTTGACAAGAGCCAAATAAATATAACGTACCTTCAGCCGTATAAATCAAAGAATTACCATTTATGAAGCCTGCCCGATACCCAGAATGGGATTATAAAGCTAGAACATGGTAATTCCACATTTTTAACAACTCCCACCCTGTCCTTAGACAATTGCATCTGCCTTTCTATGGAAATTGGTTCATGGCGTTGGTGCTACCTGTCTGGATAATAATGCTGGAGTATTCTCCTGTCACTCATTAGAACAGAATAAGTGGCTTGGACAAGCTACCAAATGTTTTGAACATTACAGAACAAGTCCATTTGAATGTGACTACTACTAGATATTCCATGACCTTGATAACCTTCGCAGAGATAGGGAACTAAACTTTGATTCCTTGGTAGATTGAATATTTATTGTCCAGTATATCTGTCTGCTGTTTTGCCTGTAGTATCAGACTTGAAGCTTCTAATACACTTCTGATCAACATTAGAGGTTGCAGGTTGAACACAAGAGTATACAGTATGTCTGTCTATTACAAAGAACATGACTTGATAGTAGCAGCTGGAACTCTAACCCTTTCTATGAATTTTAGACCTGATATCTAGAACACTTGGTTGAACACTAGCGACCAAGAGCACTTGGTTTGACATTAGTAACCTAGAGCACTTGGTTGGACATTAGTGGCCAAGAGCACTTGGTTTAACATTAGTGGCCAAGAGCACTTGATTTGACATTAGTGGCCAAGAGCACTTGGTTTGACATTAGTGGCCTGTAGCACTTGGTTGGACATTAGTGGCCAAGAGCACTTGGTTGGACATTAGTAACCTAGAGCACTTGGTTTAACATTAGTGGCCAAGAGCACTTGGTTTGACATTAGTGACCAAGAGCACTTGGTTGGACATTAGTAGCCTAGAGCACTTGGTTGCACATTAGTGGCCAAGAGCACTTGGTTGGACATTAGTAGCCAAGAGTACTTGGTTGTACATTAGTGGCCTAGAGCACTTGGTTGGGCATTAGCGGCCAAGAGCACTTGGTTGGACATTGGTGGTCTAGAGCACTTGGCTGAACACTAGTGGCTGGCCAAGAGCACTTGGTTGAACATTAGTGGCCTAGAACACTTGTTTGGACATTAGTGGCCTAGAGCACTTGGTTGGTCATTAGTGGCCTAGAGCACTTGGTTGAACACTAGTGGCCAAGAGCATTTGGTTGGACATTAGTGGCCTAGAGCACTTGGTTGGACATTAGTGGCCAAGAGCACTTGGTTTAACATTAGTGGCCAAGAGCACTTGGTTTGACATTAGTGACCAAGAGCACTTGGTTGGACATTAGTGGCCTAGAGCACTTGGTTGGACATTAGTGGCCAAGAGCACTTGGTTGGACATTAGTAGCCAAGAGTACTTGGTTGTACATTAGTGGCCTAGAGCACTTGGTTGGGCATTAGCGGCCAAGAGCACTTGGTTGGACATTATTGGCCTGTAGCATTTGGTTGGATATTGGTGGTCTAGAGCATTCAGCTGAACACTAGTGGCTGGCCAAGAGCACTTGGTTGAACATTAGTGGCCTAGAACACTTGGTTGGACATTAGTGGCCTAGAGCACTTGGTTGGTCATTAGTGGCCTAGAGCACTTGGTTGAACACTAGTGGCCAAGAGCATTTGGTTGGACATTAGTGGCCTAAAGCACTTGGTTGGTCATTAGTGGCCTAGAGCACTTGGTTGAACACTAGTGGCCAAGAACACTTGGTTGGACATTAGTGGCCTAGAGCACTTGGTTGGACATTAGTAGCCTAGAGCACTTGGTTGGCCACATTCCCTAGCAGGAGAGAAGACGGAGAAAAAGATGGAAATGGAGGGATAGGGGTTCTGGGCATAATAAACACTGAGAAAAGAAAATAGAGTGCAAGTGTGGGAGAAATAAAGGACAACAGAAAGTGAGACAGAGGGTAACAGACTAATGACAAGGAGACAGAGGGGGTGAGGTGAGAGAGAGGACGCAATAGAGGATTTACCAATGGGATATTATATTTATTATATTATGTTAAATATATCACATCATTCATTTGAATAATTAATAAAAATAATAATAATAATAATAATAAAAACTGAGAGAGGAAAAAATGCAATAGAAAGAGAGAGAGACTAACGAAGAGATCAAAAAGGGGAGGAGGCTAAACAGGAAAAAGAAGATACAGCAGAACCTTGGTTTATAAGTAACGTGGTTAACAAGCATTTTAAATAATGAGCAACTTTTTTTTTTTTAAATCCTGACTCGGTTTGCCAGTGTTGTCTCGCAAAATGAGCATAATTCAAGCCAATGGGGTGTGCAGTACTGCATTTGGCCAGAGGTGCGGGGAGCTGGTTTGGAAATACTCAGAATCACTCGGAAATAACCAGAAATACTCTGTTCCTGAGTGTTTCCGAACCTTTCAGATGGTTTCCGAGATCAGATGAGCTGTCCCAGAGTATTTCCAAGGCTCTCCGTGCCCCCCCCCACCTCTGGCCACATGTGGTATTGCATGCCATAGAAGTCAATGTGGAACAAATTATCTTTGTTTCCATTGACTTCTATGGGGAAACTCCCTTTGATATGCGAGTGCTTTGGATTACAAGCATTCTTCTGGAACGGATTATGCCCGTAATCCAAGGTTCCACTGCAAATAATTAAGAATAGAATATCCTACATATAATGTCACGCAAATGAATATATTTTTTTTTAACTTTGTCCTTTTTGTTGAAATTAAATACTCTAATGCCGCGTACACACGATCACTTTTTGTGATGAAAAAACAATGTTTTTAAACCCGCGCATGCTCAGAAGCAAGTTATGAGATGGAGCTTTAATGGAACAGAGTGCCGTCGAACGTGGTGTACGTCACCACGCTTTGCTAGAGCATTTTGGAAAAACGATGGTGTGTATGCAACGTCGTTATGGAAAATGAAGTTAGAAAAACGTTGTTTTGTTTCGTCACATAAAACGTCGTTTTTTTTCATCACAAAAAGTGATCGTGTGTACGCGGCGTCGGAAGTCCGACGGACAAAAGGAGAACAGGTTCTCTATCTAAGGTCCATTAGACTTCCGAGAAAAAAAGTCCGATGGAGGCTACACACGGCTGGACTTTCCGAGAAAAAAAGAAAAAAGCTAGTCGGACTATTTTTCTCAGGAAAGTCCAGCCGTGTGTACGAGGCAAAAGAGGAAGTTTTTTTTTTATCCAAAGTCCTTTTTGGTAACACTCGGCAATATCCGGGCTCTGCTCAGACCTTGTGGATGCTTGTAATTGCCTCTTGCATCATGCTGAGATTTGGATTACATTCTTCTAAAGCATGATATAAGTTTAGAAACTCACAAATGCCATAAAATGTAACCTGCTATATTTTAAAAAAGGTGAGAGCAATTATTCCAAATTGGCAATGAGCCTGTAAATGGAATATAGTTTCAGGAACTTATTTCTGCAGATTGCAGTGTATGCTGTAAGCGTAGAATACATTTATAGCATAAAGTAAATAGCAGCATTTAAAGGGGTTGTAAAGGTACAATTTTTGTTTTGTTTCCTAAATAGCTTCCTTTACCTTAGTGCAGTCCTCCTTCACTTACCTCATCCTTCCATTTTGCATTTAAATGTCCTTATTTCTTCTGAGAAATCCTCACTTCCTGTTCTTCTGTCTGTAACGCCACACAGTAATGAGCATTGTTACTGAGCTGCATATCTCTATTTGTCCACAAGATGGCACTGTTCACAACTTTGTCAAACTATAATTTGAACACTAGTGTCCAGAGCTGTCTGGGAATTGTAGTCCCGAAGGAGGACCTTGAGCTCAGTGGCACTAGGATAACCACCACAAGGCCCACAAGCACCAGAAAAAGAGAGGGACGATATTAAAAACAAAAGCCTGGATAGTAGCAGGGCAGTTAGAGAGGGACGCACCAACCGGGACAGCTGTGCTATGTTGAGGCTGGACTGCATCTGCCGAGACTGTAGCAGAGCTGAGCTGTGAGGTAACCGAGGCGATGCATCCATCCTCCACACAATTGCTGTTTGAGCCCCATTCATCTTGACCTCTGTTGCTGCGGGGATGTTTATCAGCGGCAGGAACTGGGAGACTAGTCAGGATCGAGGGAAAGATGAATGCAGCAATGTACAGAGACATTCTTGATGAAAACCTGCTCCAGAGTGCTCTGGACTTCAGACTGGGGCGAAGGTTCATCTTCCAACAGGACAATGACCCTAAGCACACAGCCACGATAACAAAGGAGTGGCTATGGAACAACTCTGTGAAAATCCTTGAGTGGCCCAGCCAGAGCCCAGACTTGAACCCGATTGAACATCTCTGGAGAGATCTGAAAATGGCTGTGCATCGTTCTCACTCTCTCATACTGGTCACTGGAAGTTCAATATGGCACCTCATGACAAAGAACTCTCTGAGGATCTGAAAGAAAAGAATTGTTGCTCTACATAAAGATGGCCTAGGCTATAAGAAGATTTCCAAGACCCTGAAACTGAGCTGCAGCATGGTGTTCAAGACCATCCAGCGGTATTCCACTCAGAACAGGCCTCGCCATGGTCGTCCAAAGAAGTTGCGTGCACGTGCTCAGCGTCATATCCAGAGGTTGTCTTTGGGAAATAGACATATGAGTGCTGCCAGCATTGCTGCAGATTTTGAAGGGGTGAGGAGTCAGCCTGTCAGTGCTCAGACCATACGCCGCACACTGCATCAAATTGGTCTGCATGGCTGTCACCCCAGAAGGAAGCCTCTTCTAAAGATGATGCACAAGAAAGCCTGCAAACAGTTTGTTGAAGAAAAACAGACTAAGGACATGGATTACTGGAATCATGTCCTGTGGTCTGATGAGACCAGGATAAACTGTTTTGGTGTCAGATGGTGTCAGAGGTGTGTGGCGGCAACCAGGTGAGGAGAACAGACAAGTGTGTCTTGCCTACAGTCAAGCATGGTGGTGGGAGTGTCATGGTCTGAGGCTGTGTGAGTGCTGTTGGAAATGGGGAGCTACAGATCATTGAGGGAACCATGAATGCCAACATGTACTGTGACATACTGAAGCAGAGCATGATCCCCTCCCTTCAGAGACTGGACCGCAGGGCAGTATTCCAACATGATAACGACCCCAAACACACCTCCAAGACAACCTGTCAGGGATTCTAGATGGACCAGGACTGTGTGCCTACACTGAGGAGACCAACACTGTATATAGTGGAAAAAGGTGTTTATTTACAAAGGTGAGAAAATAAGTGCAAGAATAACACAAAAGCTATATACAAGTTCAGGGAGAATGCAATACTCATAAGCCAAAGCCAAGCCGGGGTCAAATACCAGGAGATCATTCAAAGAGATTGCAGGAAGGAAATGTCCAGGAGAGGGATCAGGATCAGGTCAGGACAGATCAGATCAGATCAGATCAGGTCAGAGGTCCAGAGCAGGTTCAGGGTCCGGTTAGTAAACAGATACCAGGGCGAGTTCTGTTTGAACTCGCCGGGTATTTATAGTGGGTGTACTGATTGGGTTCAGGTCACACCTGAACGGAGCAAAGGCCAGGTGTTCCACACTGCCAGGGTCCATCCGCTGGTGGAGGTCAGTACTGCATCCCAAAGGTGATATACCAGCAGGGGAAGTTCCCCTGACAGCTCCGAACTGCCAGGAGACCCCTGCTGGTGGGACGCAGCACTGCAAGACAAAATATCAATAGCACCAGCGGATGGACCTTTTCCTGACAGTACCCCCCCTCAAAGGAGCGGCCTCTGGACGCTCCAACTATCCGTTGCCGGGGAAAGTCCAGAGTGACCAACTGGGCAATGGGAGGCTTGAGCCGAGAGGTGGGTACATCCGGGTCGTCGAGCTGGGGAGCAGGCACCGGGTCAGCGAACTGAGCAGCAGGCTCCGGGTCAGCGAACTGGGCAGCAGGCTCCGGGTCATCGAGCTGGGCAGCAGGCTCCGGGTCATCGAGCTGGGCAGCAGGCTCCGGGTCATCGAGCTGGGCAGCAGGCTCCGGGTCATCGAGCTGGGCAGCAGGCTCCGGGTCATCGAGCTGGGCAGCAGGCTCCGGGTCATCGAGCTGGGCAGCAGGCTCCGGGTCATCAGCCAGGGCAGCAGACTGGAAGTCATCAACCGGGGCAGCAGACTGGAAGTCATCAACCGGGGCAGCAGACTGGACGTCATCAACCGGGGCAGCAGACTGGACATCATCAACCGGGGCAGCAGACTGGACGTCATCAACCGGGGCAGCAGACTGGACGTCATCAACCGGGGCAGCAGACTGGAAGTCATCAACCGGGGCAGCAGACTGGAAGTCATCAAGCTGGGCTGCGGACTGGAAGTCATCGGACTGGCAAGCTGGCACAGCAACATCAGGTTGGCAGGCTGGCACAGGAATATCAGGTTGGCAGGCTGGCACAGGAACGTCAGGTTGGCAGGCTGGCACAGGAACGTCAGGTTGGCAGGCTGGCACAGGAACGTCAGGTTGGCAGGCTGGCACAGGAACGTCAGGTTGGCAGGCTGGCACAGGACGTCAGGTTGGCAGGCTGGCACAGGAACGTCAGGTTGGCAGGCTGGCACAGGAACGTCAGGTTGGCAGGCTGGCACAGGAACAGATCAGATCAGATCAGATCAGGTCAGAGGTCCAGAGCAGGTTCAGGGTCCGGTTAGTAAACAGATACCAGGGCGAGTTCTGTTTGAACTCGCCGGGTATTTATAGTGGGTGTACTGATTGGGTTCAGGTCACACCTGAACGGAGCAAAGGCCAGGTGTTCCACACTGCCAGGGTCCATCCGCTGGTGGAGGTCAGTACTGCATCCCAAAGGTGATATACCAGCAGGGGGAAGTTCCCCTGACAGCTCCGAACTGCCAGGAGACCCCTGCTGGTGGGACGCTGCACTGCAAGACAAAATATCAATAGCACCAGCGGATGGACCTTTTCCTGACACAACCACTGCCTTGGTAAAGAAGCTGAGGGTAAAGATGATGGACTGGCCAAGCATGTCTCCAGACCAAAACCATATTGAGCATCTGTGGGGCATCCTCAAATGGAAGGTGGACGAGCAAAAGGTCTCTAACATCTACCAGCTCCGTGATGTCGTCATGGAGGAGTGGAAGAGGACTCCAGTGGCAACCAGTGAAGCTCCAGTGAACTCCATGCCCATGAGGACTGAAGCCCCGTACACACAGCCGAGAACCTCGACGGGCGGAACACATTATTCCGCCCGTCGAGGTTCTCGGCCAGCCGTCAGATTCGGCGACCAGCCCGTCGCGAAAGGCGACCAGCCATTCATCCCGACGGGCCGTCAAGCAAATAGAGAACCTGCTCTCTATTTGCTCGACGGGTTTCCCGACGGGCTGGGCTCGGCGAATCCGTATACACGGCCTAGGTTCTCGGCAGAATGAGGATCCCAGCGGTTTAGACGTGAATGGTTGTGTGTTGAGTTATTTTGAAGGCATGGCAAATTTACACTGTTATACAAGCTGTACACTCACTACACAACATTGTAGCGAAGTGTCATTTCTTAAGTGTTGTCAGATCAAAAGATAGAATAAAATATTTACAAAGATGTTAGGGGTGTACTCACTTTTGTGAGATACTGTGTGTGTATATATATATATATATATATATATACACACACACACAGATATGTATGTTTAAACTTTGGGGTGCACACCCTAATGCAATAGGTTGCGCACACCTATCCCCAGAACCAGCATGCGGCTAGAGAAGTCAAAACTCCTGTTCTGCATCAATTCTTCCAGAGCAGTGACTCAGAAAGCATTGAAGCCTTTGGATAACCATAACATCCAAGCCACTGACATTTTCAGAAGCAGAGCTCAGCATTGGCAGCATTCCTCTCTTTACATATTTTCCTGCCCACAAGACAGACAGCCAAACTGAACACTCATCTCTACATAGTGCTGTACACCTTTTGACCACAAGGGGGCCTCTTGTGACCAGAAGGAAGCACTATCTCAAACTCTCCATTGAATGATATTTTTTTCTTCTTCTTTTTTTTGGTACGATATTCACCAAGTCGGACTCCTTCCTCTTCCATCCTCTGTAAATTTTGCACATGCATGGAATAATGGCATGCACTTGAGGATTTCTGTATGCTGATGAGCCAGGAATACAAAGCAACTCTGCAAGTTAACAGGTAAGGCAATGGGGGAAGTTCAGGGGATGCTTCTTTTGGTCCTTCTAGGTTAGCATGAGCCAATTCTGCTGTTATTTTTCTTGCTAGTAACCCTTTGGTGAAGCTGAGAAAACTTCTGGGCTTGCAAAGCACAATGATGCTGTGCTAGCTGCAGCAGGATCCTCAGCCTTCAGCTTCCTGGGGTATACAAGACCCTTAAAACTGTGACAGTTGATGGGTTTCTATAGTTTATTGCACTGAACTGACCACTATTGGTTGTATTCATTGAGCCCAGCATGTGTGCATGCCCTCTACTCTGACATGTCAGATGCTATGCCATACATTGTTTGGGTACCAGTGGTTGAGAAACAGTAACAGATGTAGGGAAAAGCTCCAGTGCTCTCAGATGGAATTGTAATTCCATGTTACATCTGTGGTGGGTTAATCCCAGTATGCCACTGGTTTTACACTAGGAGAACCTTGAAGCAGCGGCGTGGAAAGGATCATTATTGATGCATAACTAAGTGGTCCCCTCAGTAGGAAGTCGCTTCTTTGTTTAGGATGCATTTTATGGAGAAAGTGTCAGGGATTGTACAGCATGCAATAAAAGCCTGAGGACTCTAGATTTTCTTTTGGACCAAGCCAGTGATGTTCTGTTAGCAGCGAAAGGGTTAACTTGGGTGACACAGATATGGAGTGACTTTAATGAAGCTGACTGTTACTCCAGAAAACCTGCTACCTGGGGGATTAGATGGGATGGAAGACCCTCAGAGCGGCTCAGGAATCATTGCAGACTCTTCGTAGCCAACAAACACCCAAGTGGAGAGTTGTTGCCAGGTGTCCGTTATCATTTTTTTATTTATTTTTTGTCTTCCTCATTTGGCTTTTGTAGTTTTCATGGACTGGTGTCCCAGAACTTTCCTCGGTGTGACAAAGGGGCTGATGCAGCTTTGAGACCAGCGTAAGCGCAGCCAAGGGACACCGCAAGACTGCAGAAGACTCCTAGCAGCAGCTGGACCTGCAGACTTCAGAAAGATGGCATCCATTGGAGACTTTGACCCTGTGCACACCAGTGTCCCTGCCACTAAGATCGAGATCACTGTATCATGCAGGTAGGTGCTGGGGCGAAGTCGATCGGAGTAAAAAAGGGATGGTTAGAATAAGCCTTGCAAGGGTTAATATGGTGGGATGGAGAACTCAAGGTCTGATTTAGTCTTTCTCAACCAGGGTTCCATTAAACTTTGGGGTTCCTCCAGAGATTGTTAGGGGTTCCTTGAGCTATGAGTAATTATTGCCTCTTAGATATGTAGTGGAATGTGGGACTAAAGGTGTAGATTAGCCTTTCTCAACCAGGGTTTCTTAGCCTTTGCTAGAGTTTTCATAGTGGAATGAGGAACTCAAGATCTTGATTAGCCCTTTTGCAACCAAGGTCTCATGGAACCCTGGGATTCCTCGAGAGCTTGTTATGGATTTTTTGAGCTATGAGCAATTTTTGGCTCTTGGGTTTGTGATAGGGTGAGTATGAGTTACTCACCCTATCACAAACCCAAGAGCCAAAAATTGGCTGATCTACACCTTGAGCAGGTGTAGATCAGAATTTCTCAACCAGGGTTTCTTAGCCTTGCTAGGGTTTTTATGGTGCATTGAGGAACTCAAGTTCTAGAATAGCCTTTCTAAACCAAGGTCTCATGGAACCCTGGGATTTCTCAAAAGGTTGTTAGGGGTTCTTTGAGCTATGAGCAATTTTTGCCTCTTGAATTGGTGGTGGGGGTGAGGATCTAAAGGTGTAGATCAGATTTTCTCAACCAGGGATTCTTAACCTTGCTAGGGTTTTTATGGTGCGATGAGGAACTCAAGGTCTGTATTAGCCTCTTTCAGCCAGGGTTCCATGAAACCCTGGGATTCCTCAAAAGGTTGTTAGGGGTTCTTTGAGCTATGAGCAATTTTTGCCTCTTGGATTTGTGATGGGGTGAGTAACTCAAGGTGTAGATCAGAATTTCTCAACCAGGGTTTCTTAGCCTTGCTAGAGTTTTTATGGTGAGATGAGGAACTCGAGATCTGGATTAGCCTTTTTTAATTAAGGTTTTATGGAACCCTGGGATTCCTTAAGAGGTTTTTAGGTGTTCTTTGAGCTATGAGCAATTTTTGCCTCTTGAGTTTGTGATAGGGTGAGTATTTGAATAACTCAAGGTGTAGATCAGAATTTCTCAACCAGGGCTTCTTATCCTTGCTATGGTTTTTATGGTGCGATGAGGAACTCAAGTTTTAGAATAGCCTTTCTAAACCAAGGTCTCATGGAAAGCTGGGATTCCTCAAGAGGTTGTTAGTGGTTCTTTGAGCTATGAGCAATTTTTGCCTATTAAATTGGTGGTGGGGTGAGGATCTAAAGATGTAGTTCAGATTTTCTCAACCAGGGTTTCTTAGCCTTGCTAGGGTTTTCATGGTGGGATAAGGAACTCAAGGTCTGTATTAGCCTCTTTCAGCCAGGGTTCCATGAAACCTTGGGGTTCCTCCAGAGGGTGTTAAGGGTTCCTTAAGCTGTATGCAATTTCTGCCTCTCAGATAAGTGGTGGGATGATGAACTAAAAAGTGTAGATCAGCCTTTCTCAACCAGGGATCTATGGAACCTTGGGGTTCCTTCAGAGGTTGCAAGGGTTCCTTGAGCAAAGGACTCTCAGATAAGTTCACCCTGACACTAATGAGCATTTTAGCTCTTTGTAAGGGGGAGAGGGGAGGGGGATGGGGGTTTTCCCCATCACTCTATTGTACTGAGAGCTATAGATATATTAATTTTTAGCAGGGTTTCCCTGCTAATGGAAAGTTTTTTCAAGAGTTCCTATGTGTTAAAAAAAAGGCTGAGAAAGACCGGTGCAGATGGACCCTAGAGAGATAGTCTCAGCCATTTATGTTGTCCTCCTATAGCTATAATAAATAGTATACTGTATATAGTAAATAGTACATTAGCCTATAACAACCAATCAGAACTCAACTGATATCCAGTTACTTTGGGTTCCTGTATGTTGCCTGGCTTGGTTGCCCTTGAATAACTCCCGTCTGTTTTTCTTGGAGGGCAAGTCACTGTTTTCCAACCAAATCTCTTTCTGCCTCAAGTTGTCCCTCTTTTTGGTCTGTATGGACCTCTTTGAGTAATTTCAGATTAATTATATCACATTTAACTTTTTTCCCAAGCTTTATATTGTTACATTTGTTATTTTCAAATGCTAGTATAAAAAAAAGGTGTCCCTGTTTTCAACCTTAGAAATTTGGGGATGTTCCCTTGCGCTGCCCGATGGTATGCTCCAGAATCATGGCAGTGAGATAGGTGGAGCCCTGGCATGGAAAACTTGTACACGGCTGACCAATAGCAGGCTATAGCAACTCTAGCTCTTGAAGTTCTAGGGCATGCTGGGACTTGTAGTTCTACCACAGCCAGAAGTCTATGCTTTATGTAGAATGTCAGGTGCTGGATGTTCTGCTTAATTAACTAAGCGTTGTGTCGTGATGTCTACTGTACCAATCACGCTTTCACGAGTCTGGCTCTTCTGCTAAAAGATTATTTCGAATTGGTCCTGATGTGGCGTAAAGCACTGCACAGCATCCAATGACAACCATTTAACAATCAACTCTCTCAGCGCTGTCTGCTTTGACCTCATAAAAGGCGAGAGCTGATTGGTGGCTGTGGGTTTTTATGCTAGTACCGCACTAATAGCTGCCTTATGAAGTCACCTTGCGTTGGACTTATTCGATAGGACTGCAAGTGTAAGCTAGCCATTCTCAACCAGGGTTCTGTGGAACTGTAGGGTTTCTCCAGAGAATGCTAAGGGTTCCTAAAGCTGTGGTTGATTGACCTCCCGTTTGATGATGCCTGTATAGTTTTGGGGCCAATGCAGGGCCGTCGTAATAGCATTATGGGCCCCTGGGAAAAGTAATGCTCTGGGGACCCTACAATGATGACAGTGCAGGTAAACAGACATCAAGTACATAGGAGACAGACTCCCTCCCCTGTGTATCTATCACTTTCAGTACCACCATGGGGCCTCCAATTTTGGGTCACCGTGGGCTCAAGGACCAGCTGCTTTGGGGAAAGTGCAGGGGCCCCCATGCATCTGGGGCCCCTGGGCAGTGCCCAGCTGTGCCCTCTCATTAAGGCTGACCTGGGCCAAAGCCGCTTGGCATAGCCAGCACCATAACACCAATGATCTTTTTCCCTATCTGCAATGGGACATTCTTCTCACTGATCATCCCTGTAAGGGAGGCATTCTTCTAATAACCTTCAATTTTAGGGACCTGTTCCCACTGACCAGCAGTAAATTGGTTTAATTAGGGAGATAATTATTTGAAGGTTTCCTCTGGGGTTGAGAAAGGCTGCTATAATCTATTGCAACCAGACATGTGCATTAGTTTTCGTCCGAATTTCGGGGATTTTCGGGGATTTTCGCATTCGTTTTAACAAACGATAACGAACGTGCAGAATCCCAAATCCGAAAGATCCGATGTAAAAAAAAAAAAGATTTATTTTTATTTAGTTGCGATAACAGTTTGATATAGATAGGAGATTTGACATGACAGTGACAATAGCGATCTGTGTCTATCGAACCTGCGGTGGAATGTGCCTAACCTAACTCTATTAGTCTGAGATTATTCGACCGAGAAAACAGTCGACACAGAGAAAAAAGATTCGACATAGAAAGAAAAGATTGGACATTATAGAGAGAAAAGATTCAACATTATACAGAGAAAAGATTCAACATTATAGAGAGAAAAAATTTGATATTATAGAGAGAAAATATTTGATATTTTAGAGAGAAAAGATCAGACATTATAGAGAGAAAAGAGTCAACATTATAGAGAGAAAAGAGTCAACATTATAGAGGGAAATGCTTTGACATAGAGAGAAAAGATTCGACATCATAGAGAGAAAAGATTCAACATTATAGAGAGAAAAGATTTGACATAGAGAGAAAAGATTCAACATCATAGAGAGAAAAGATTCAACATTATAGAGAGAAAAGATTCGACATTATAGAGAGAAAAGATTCAACATTATAGAGAGAAAAGATTCGACATAGAGAGAAAAGATTCGACATCATAGAGAGAAAAGATTCGACATTATAGAGAGAAAAGATTCAACATAGAAAGAAAAAAGATTCGACATAGAGAGAAAAGATTTGACATTATAGAGAGAAAAGAATCGACATAGAGAGAAAAGAATTGACATTATAGAGAGAAAAAACTTGACATAGAGAGAAAAGACTCGACATAGAGAGAAAAGAGTCGACATTATAGAGACATGAAGATTCGACGAAGCAGCTAAAAACATATGATCGCCACAAACGGACATCTATGGTCAAATGCTCCGCCCATAGGCTATAGAAGAATTCTAATGTTGGTTGACTAGTAATAATAATTAATAAATATAATTATTACTAGTCATACAACATTACAATTCTTCTATAGCTTGTAGGCGGAGCATTCGACCGGAAATGTAAGATTGCGGCATCGTACAATTTAGCTCCTTCGTCGAATCTTCTTAGAACATTCGACAGACACCATAAGCCTTCAATGACAGATTCGACCTTAGTTGATTCAGATTTTCGGATGAATGCATTTTTTAAGGAAAAAAATTAATAAAAACAAATTTTGGGAGTAATTAAATAAATGTATTTTTCGGACGAAAACTAAATTCCGAAACAAAATATTTCAGTGTGCACATGTCTAATTGTCTAATTGTAACCAGATGTGTGTCAGTTTTCTGCAGTTAGATAAGTGGAAGATAAGTTCTCGTTGGTAGGGTGCACCATACTGCACCATGAACATTGCTTCTTGACCTAGGGCTTCATTCACACGTGTGTGATAAAATAATGATATCTATGCAGGATCTTGCTAGCAGAAAGCTGGCAGCATGGTCCTGCCTAAAAAAATAAATTTTTGGAAAACGTCCACATCCGTAAAATTCTTCTTCGTTTTCAATCCCAACATGCATTTACATGCCTACACCTGTAATCTACGCACAAATACTGCCCCCGGCACTGCATGGTTGTTGGTAGATGTAATAATCAGCATACACCGTACAGTATGACTACAACCTTTGTACAATCCCCTTCAGATTTATGTAATGAATATAAAATGTAATATAACATATCTATGTAATATGATTTTGTATCCAGGGCGGCACATGATTTTATTATGAAGTTGTTGTTGTAATAGAATGTATTATAATAATAATAACTGACTCTATTTACTTTAAGTAGAAATTAACTTTTGAATGTATGCGTTTTGACATAGAAACACACCCTGTCAATCACTGTGGTTAAGCTGATTCACGGAGCAGCCTGTTGTGTCAGACAAGTCATCAGCTAGTTCTTGCTAACTTAAGTCAGCAGTTTAAATCATGAGTTTGTATAACTTTTAGAAACATATGCATTAAAACACAGCCCCTCCCTTCTTTCTTCTGCATATAAGCCACTGTTGTAAAAAAAAGCCAGAGATCTTATAAACACACTCAAATCTTATTTGGTCTCCCATCCGTGGGTCATTGAAGCTCTTCTTACATTACTTGGGTGGTCGTATTATCTGTTCCTCTTCAGTTGGTAGATCTGAAGGAGAATGTAAAGTCAAATTGTAATGTGTATGGTTGGCTTAAAGCGGAACTGAAGGGGTTAATAGTTCGTGCAGGGCTGCTATTCAAAATTATGGGGCCCCATACAGCCTACCTGACAGGTTTGAACTGAGGACTCCTGGTGATGCAAGTCATAAGTTATGCTTATGTTAGATGGCTAGCACTCATGCCTTGCAGCACTGGTGAACCTCCATTCAAATCCCAGCCAGGTCACTGTCTACATGGAGTTTGCATGTTCTCCCTGTGCTTGTGTGGGTTTCCTCTATGTACTCTGGTTTCCTCCTACACTCAAAAGCCATGTTTAACCGCATTGCATTGCATGCAGTTGTAGGGTGTTTGCTGAGCTTCTCTTAAATAGGTTGTGTTCGGTGGGCTTGTGGCCCCACTCATCGCAATATGCATAGGTGTGTGCACCCGTTCAAACACATGTGTGTCTACATATATAATACTGCGTACACACGACCGTTATTCATGTCATGGAAAAAAACAATGTTTTTCTTGACATAATTCTTTTCAAGCCTGCCATTTGAATAGCGCCACCCTTTGGGCTGATTATGCAAATTTTCCTTCTCATAACTTGCTTCTTGCTTTTGCCCGTCGTTAAAGCGTACACACGACCATTTTTTACGACGAGAAAAAATAGAGCAGGTTCTAAATTTTTAATGCCCATTTTTCTCATCGAGAAAAATTCTCTGGAGCCTACACACTTCCGTTTTTAATGACCAATTAAAAAAATTAAATTTTTCTCATCGTGTGTACGCGGCATAAGACCCTGGCACATTGATCTCCCTGCCGGGACAGTGAAAGAGAAGTGAGTAAACACTTTTCCTATGGGAGATCTTCTTGCTGACACACAGAGCGATAATGCTAAAGCTCATGGAGTGATTATGGTGTGCCCAGGCACGTCCGGCATACCCTGTGCGCAATATGTTGGATCATTTTTGCTATTGGAGCAGTGGCGGTGCGTCCATAGAGGGCGCCAGAGCGCCACCCCCTCTCGCTCCCGCACCGCCACTGAATACAATACACAGATTCATGAATCTATGTATTTTTTTTTTTCCTTTTTTTTTTTTTTTCTTCCACTTCAGACTTAACCATAACTTGAGACCTGCTCATGGTTACATTCAATGATTATGTCTCGACTTAGGTTTTGCATCATATGTGGAAAATATATGTATATATAAATCTTTTTTTTTTCCCTTTTCTCTCCCTCTTTTCCCCCCCTCCCTCCCCCTCTTCCCCTCCCTCATCCACATCTCCCCCCCCCTCTCCTCCCCAACCTCCCACCGATCCCCCTACTAGGCCTCTATCGTCTCTTCCATTTGATAATTTCCTCTCCTCTTTGTTACTTAAACTTCCATAATTTCTGCGTATTCCATCTTAACTTTATATTTTTTCCAGGGATCCCATTTATCTTCAAATTCTGCCCAGGATTCCTCCTCTCTGTATCTTAAATATTCGTCAACCTTTTTCCCCCATTCTCTTAATGTAGGACTCGTTTCCAGTTACTCGAGATCTGGCTTTTTGCGGCGTTAAGAAAATCTGTGTATTGCCGCTCCTGCCGACTCTTTAGATGGCCGACCCCCTGGTGAGCACTGGCCTTCTGAATAACGGCAGCTGGTTGGCTGTGGAAGTGCCGATCAGAGCCAGCTGCTCTGATAGGCTTTCCATTTACAGCCCTTAGGCTGTAATCGGCTTCCAAATACTTATCCAGGGGATGCACGGGGGTGCGTTCCTTGGATAAGACTGACAGGTGTTTCAGCCAATCAGGTTCACCGGTTCTGGTTACTGGTAACCTGATTGGCTGAAGCATCATCGAGGGCAGAGAAGACATTGAGGGACCGTGGAAGGAGGATGGCTGACCCCAGAAAGGTAATTACCGGGCGGGGGGGGGGGCAGCATTTCACAGGGCACAGTGGCGACAATTGCAGCGCACAGTAGTGACAATTAAAGGGCAAAGGGTAACAATTGGCACAGTGGCGACAATTGATGGGCACAGTGGCTGCGTATGATAGCATGGCACAGTGGTGACAATTGATGGCACAGTGGCTGCGTTTGATGGCATGGCACAGTGGTGACAATTGATGGCACAGTGGCTGTGTTTGATGGCATGGCACAGTGGTGACAATTGATGGCACAGTGGCTGCGTTTAATGGCATGGCACAGTGATGACAATTGATGGCACAGTGGCTGCGTTTAATGGCATGGCACAGTGGTGACAATTGATGGCACAGTGGCTGTGTTTAATGGCATGGCACAGTGGTGACAATTGATGGCACAGTGGCTGCATTTGATGGGCACATTGAGGCTGCAATTGTTTTTTTTTTTCCGTTTCTTTGCACCCCCCTCCCCCAAAATTTTGAGCGCCAGGTGCAACTGTATTGGAGTGAAGTGAAACATGTGAACACCCTTGCTCCCTGCCATTGCAGCTTAGGGGTGCAGTTGGGGGCGTGCTAAAAACATGACAAAACCCTGTGCTTTTCATGGCCCGCCGACGAGAGTCTAAATGAGGCCCGAGGGGCTAAAAAATGGGCAGTCAGAAGGCAGGGTTTTGACTCCTGTATGCCTGTCACCTGAGTCCTAACTGCCTCTAAAAATCGATCCAACGCAGGGGCAATTATAAAAGGACCGCACGTGTAAACGAGGCCTGTAATACGTTGGGTGACATTCACAATGAATGGTAATGCATGTACCGTGTGTTTTGGTAACATGCGTTTTAATGTGTGGGTTCCCACAATGCATAGATGTAAATGAAGGGTGAAAAATGTGACATCTTTCATTGTATACAATCCAGATCTGTGTATCTAACTCCTGTATATGTTACATTGTATGCACATGTCAGTGTCCTCAGTACCCAAGACGTCCCTTGTATTGAGGACTTGAGGACTGATGGAGAGTGCGGCCAGCTTGTTTCTCCTTAATCACAGCTGATGCTTGGAGAAAAAAAAAATCTTCTGCTGGATCTCTCTTAATTACTTCTGCCGGCTTCAGCGGATTGCTGGACTCCCTCAATTAACAGTGGATTCCAATCCAAGAGCCAGTAGAGCGGAAAATGACTACAGATTGCTGGCGGATGGGGTTAATGCAGGGTGCAGAGCAACAGGGGGAGAATAGGGGGGGGGGGGTATCAATAATGACAGCAATAATAATATGATGATGATGAGTGGGAGCCTGGAAGCTTAGGGGTTAAAGTCTTCCCATTACACGCCGGCCCCCATAGAAAACAACATGAAATGTTCCGGAGAAGCTCTGCGATCCGCCGTCAGTGAGGGGGAATTCAGGCGACATATGGACAGAGATTGGAGGAATCACTCACAATGCTGGAGGCCTGACATCTACCCATCCCCCCCCCCCCCCCCCGATCTTTTCCAATGTCTGATCCCCAGAGATACACAAATCGTGTATACAGATCTATCTACGACTTCTCATACATAATCCTACAATACCATTACATATCTATACTGTAATACATTATTCTATTCTACTCTATTCTATCTATCACTCTATGACATATATCATCTATCTATCTATCTATCTATCTATCTATCTATCTATCTATCTATCTATCTATCTATCTATCTATCTATCTATCTATCTATCTATGTTCTATTCATCCAATTATCTATCTATCTAGCAATAACCCCTTAGGGGCTGCTGAAATGTTGGATTGTCTGACACCCTGCCCGCCCCGGAATTCACCTCTCAGGCCGCATACACACGGCAGAGAACCTCGACGGGCAGAACACATCGTTCCGCCCGTGGAGGTTCTCTGCCGGCCGTCAGATTCGGCGACCCGCCCGTCGGGAAAGGCAACCAGCCATTCATCCCGACGGACCGTCGAGCAAATAGAGAACTTGCTCTCTATTTTGGCTCGACGGGTTTCCCGACGGGATGCTCGCCGAATCCGTACACACGGCCGAGGTTCTCGGCAGAATGCGGCTCCCAGCGAGGTTCTCGCTGGTTTCTGCCGAGAACCTCGGCCGTTTGTACGCCGCCTCAGACACTCAGAGACATAGAACAGTCCATATGCTTTGTTATTTTTTGTTTTATTGAGGGGATTGAACTTGGATGGGTAAGGAAAATATGGGATACCCAATAGAATCGGTCGCACTTGCTTGGGACAGCTATATACAGTCCAGTATATAGACTCCATTTCTCCTCCTGCAAATCACTTCCTCTCTAATCTTTAGGCACAGCTAGCACAGAGTGGTTAGGCCTGACACTGGCTCAGCAAGGCCTTAAGCAATTTCACTTTGCAGGCAGGGGCCATGGGCCCCTATAGTGTAGCAAAATAGAAAGTCTCTGGTGCTAGCTGTCCTATATGTGGCTACTGAGACCAACAAGTCATCTTCTGGCCCTGCCAACAACAAGAACCTGGGGAATGCCCAGGGAATAACCAAGCCTACTTACCGACCAGCTAGCAGAACAACCAATTAACCTGTCTAACAATGTGCGTTAAAAACAGGGGTTTTGTCCGCACGCATTTGCAAACGCATGCGTGAGCCACAGAGCCGCGCCAAGGCACCCCATAATTCTGTGGTCCTAACACTAACAGTGAGTGTCCTCACAATGGAGGCACATGCATTTTAATGGATAGATAGGGGCAGGTGGACTGAAGGGCCCACCTAGCTGTTGCTGCCCTACTCCACTGCACCTTTCACCACACTCCACACTTATGGTTCTGCTCCCATCTCAGACTGCAAGCTCCCAGTCCTTAGGTGTGCCTCCCCAGTCCTCCTGACTGTGCCCCCCTGGCTGAAACCAGTTGTCCTCCCTGGAGACTCTTAGTAGTGCTCTCTCCAGCTGTCCTCTCCTTGCTCTCTATTGTGCCTCCAGGTCAGGACCTCTTCATGTGTTCTTGAAGGAGAACCTGACTGTACCCGAGCCCAGTCCCAAAATCACCCCCCCCCCCGCCCCAGACTGGGGACCTCCCTCAAAAGCCTGACAGCCTCTGCACCCTCTCACTCCAGCTCTTACACCCGACAACTCCTCCCCATCTGGGCTGACCCTGGGTATTTAAAGAGGCCTGTCCCCTGCCAATCCAAGTTGGGGGGATTGGTCAGGGCTCCTTAGAATACCACAGACAGTGCCACCTCTCCTCTTCTCCTCCCTTTCCAGAATCATCTGGAAATAAGAGGGGGGTCTTGGGAATGCTGCCTGTGAGTTACCAGCTGCTACCCTGAGCCACTCCCAGCCCAAAATGAAACAAAACAAACAGGCCTGACTGCCAGCCAGGCCTATCTAAATTTACCTGTCCACAAAAATCTTACCTCTAGCACATACCTACCTAGAGAGTGCTACATATCTATCTATCCTGCATTCCTCATATCTAAAGTCAACCATATGTTACATGGGAGAGAGAGAGAGAGAGAGAGAGGGAGAGAGAGAGAGAGAGAGAGAGAACATTGTTGGTTGGATAGCTGGATGGAAAGATGAATAGATAGACCAATTAATAGATCATAGATAGATGTCAGGAAAATAGATGAATATATAAATATCTATTCATCTTTCCATCCAGCTATCCAACCAACAATGTTCTCTCTCTCTCTCTCTCTCTTTCTCACTCTCTCACTCACTCTCGTGGCAGTCCGCTGTCATCCAGCTGATCCCAGTATGACGCTCCTCTGTGGTCTGTAGATTGAATGTCATCCCTTCTCGGTGTGATTCAGAACTTTCTATGTGTATGGAGGTGTTGTGATGTGATGTGTGTTCCCAGGTATCAGAGCTCTCATGCGTGTGACGGTACAGCCTGTAGTCTCTGACATGTAGCGGAAATGTGAAATGGGCACCTTCAGATGTGGTTATAGGAACAACCTTCGCCCCAGTAACAAATGAGTGTAATTGGCGTAAAAGAGGAATGAGCACAACACGGAGCCCTGGACTGAACGACTCATTCTGCAAATATTGCCAACCCCAGGGAAAGCACATTACCGCCACATACACACTTCCAGCCAGAGCACTCTTAAAGGGATGCTCACTTCTAAATGATGCCATGTGTCATTGTTTTCCCTACAGAATAATATGATTGCTACATACAGTTATATAAAAATCTAGGGCCAGATTCAGAAAGAATTATGCCGGCGTATCAGTGATACGCCGGCATAACTCAAACTTTGCGCCGGCTTATCTGTTTTCTGTATGCAGAAAGCAAGATAAGCCGGTTTGCAGCAAAGATCTGACAGGCGTAATTGTATTCTTAACTGCAATTTTAAAATGGCCGCTGGGGGCGTTTTCACTGATTTACGCCCAGAATATGTAAATCAGCGAGATACGCCAATTCACGAACGTACGCGGGCCCGACGCAGTCACTTTAAGCCGTTTACGTAAGGGTTTTCCTGGCGTAAAGATAAAGCTGCTCAAAGCAGGCGCATCCTATGTTAAGTATGGACGTCGTGACCGCGGGAAATTTGAAAAGTTTCACGTCGTTTGCGTAACTCGTCCATGAATGGGGATTTACGTTGATTACGTTCACGTCGAAAACACAGTCATAATTCGGAGCATGCGCACTGGGATTTTTCTAAGGCGGCGCATGCGCAGTACGTTCGGCGCATGGACGTGCCTAATTTAAATAGGAGACACCCCCTACCCACCTATTTTAAATTAGGCCGCCCAATTTACACTACGCCGCCGCAACTTAACACGCAAATGCTTTGTGAATACAGCACTTGCGTGTTAAGTTGCGGCGGCTTAATGTAAATAAGTAAAGTTAGGCCGCCGCAAATTTGCGCGCAGCTTTCTGAATCTGGCGCCTAGTCTAGATTTCTCCCTGGTGTGGAGAAAGCCTCCTGAGGGGGCGAGCAGGAGTGTCAGGACGCCCACTAACACACAGCTCCTTTCTTTATCTGCAAAGTAGGGAGTGTCCTGACTTGCCTGCTCGCCCCCTCCCCCCTCAAGAGGCTTTCTCCACACCAGGGAGAAAGCCTCTCATTACTGTGTGGAGTTACAGACAGAAGAACAGGAAGTGACGATTTCTCAGAAGAAATAAGGACATTTAAAAGCAAAATGGAAGGATGAGGTAAGTGAAGGAGGACTGCACTAAGGTAAAGGAAGCTATTTAGGGAAAAAAAAGGGATTGTACCGCTTCGTGTTTTTTCACCTTAATGCATACTAAGGTCCCGTCGCACATGTTCCTGGTATAAGCTCTCAGAAATAGAGCGCTGTAGCAACAACCAGCTGGATACTGGTTCAAGTTACAAGGTAGATATTTGCCAGCACACCAAGGATCACCATAGAGTGGCGTCCAAACGTGTAGTTTATTGCATGATCACAACACAAGAAAAGTGCAATGTTTCGGAGTCATGCAGGACCCCTTCGTCAGGCATGTGATCACAAACCTGACGAAGGGGTCCTGCGTGACTCCAAAATGTTGCACTTTTCTTGTGTTGTGATCATGCAATAAACTACCCAGTTTGGATGCCACTCTGTACTGATCCTTGGTGTGCTGGCAAATATCTACCTTGCAACCTCCAACAGTGTCCCACCATGCCCCTCCAACCTCCCACAGTGCTGCCCAGCCTCCCACAATACCCTCCTGCCTGCTGCAAAGCTTCCAGCCCTCCAACCTCCAACAGTGCCCCCCTCATCCTCTTACAGTGCTGCCCAGAGTAAGGGGGAGGGTCATTTGGGGGTTGAGGGGCAGGGGAATATGGTCATGTTTCATCCTAAATATGAGTGGAATACAACAACATAAGTAGGCTTGGTTTTTCCCTGGGCATTCCACAGGTTTTGTTGTTATCTGTTGTAATACACCAAAACATGGTCCCAAAGGTGGTCACAAAAGTTCAGGCACTTTCTATATAGACATCTTTCTCTCAATTGTGCGTGTTGTCACTTGAGTCTTTGATGGAGGCTGTACCCAGGTACACTGGCAGTAGTAAGAAACTGACTACTGTTCCATGAAACATGGTCACAAAGTGTTCCATGGAACATGGTCGCAAAGGTAGACTATGCCTTTAAGGTCCATATTCAGTCAACTCCTATGGTTACAACATTCTCCCAATTATGTTGTCCCTTGCATCCTTGATGGAGGTTGCAACCCTCTGTCCCAGGGTCACTGGCAAGAGTTAGAACCTGAAAGATGTTCCATGAAACATGATCCCAGAGGAGGACTATGCCTTTAAGGTCCTTCTTCAGGCATTTTCCTATGGCAACAACTTTCTCCAAATTGTGTGTGTGGTGTTACTTGTGTCCTTGATGGGGCTGCAAGCTGCTGTTTCTGTGACACTGGATAGAGGTGAGAACCTAATGGATACTCCCTGAAACATTGTTGCAAGGGTGGACTATACCTTTTAGGTCATCATTAAGGCTCTTCCTATGGTGATATTGTTTTCCTGATGGTGTTCCTGTGTTTTCCCTTGCATCATTGATGGTGGTTGCAAGCTTCTATCCCAGGGTCACTGGCAAGAGTAAGATCCCGATAAAACATGGTCCCGAAGGAGGACTATGCCTTTAAAGGCATAGTCCTCCTTTGGGACCATGTTTTATGGAACATCTTGAAAGAGATTAATTGATTTCCTGACACAATTTCTCAGGGTGAACCCCATTTCTGCCACTTGACCCAGATTATATGATGAAATGTGCTATCCAGACAAAAAGATTTACATCTCACCTTTTCCAGCTTCTCAGCCCAACAGGAAGTTACTGAGCCTTGCCATTTCTTTTATTGGCAAATTGACATCACAAAACATATGCATTCAATTGGTTCACATTATACATTCACACCCACTGATTACACCCCTGTGACGTCTGTACTTGGCATGGAGCCCTCATCATCCTTGTAAGTCCATGTGTCATATAGGCATAAAAAAGTCCATTGTCAGCTCTGCAAGAGTTTTCTTCCAAAGTCACACAAGCTTGCAGCAGGAGATCCGAGTGAGGAGGAGGGGCGGTTTCCTCTTACAATTTGAAGTGAAGCTTTTTAGGAATGCAATAGGGGGAAGGGAAGAAGGTCTGAACATGTTTGAAACATGAGGGAAAAATGGCATCTGAACAAACAGCTCTCCTTTGTCCTTTTTCCCAATGCTGAGTCCATAACTTTCATCAAAACACAATTTCTGACAAATCTTTTCAAGGAAAATATCCACTTCATTTCAGTGGTTCTAATCATAACACAAAATAGCATAGAATAAAAATAGGAATTTTAGCCTAATCCATGACAATCTATCAGGTTCTTACTCTTACCAGTGACCCTGGGACAACAACATATTGGTAACAACATTCTTCCAATTGTGTTCCTCCGTTGTCCTTTGTATCCTTGTTGAAGGTTACAAGCTTCTATCCCAGGGATATGGGCAAGAGTAAGAACCTGATAGAGGTATCATGAAACATGTTCCCAAAGAAGGACTATGCCTTTAAGCTTCTTGTTCAGGCATTTCCTATGGTGACAACTTTCTCCCAATTGCGTGGCGCCCTTGACGAGGCTGCAAGTTGCTGTTCCAGGGACACTGGAAAAGGTGAGAGCCTAATGAATGCTCCATGAAAGACGGTTGCAAGGGTGAACTATGCCCTTAAGGTCCTTGTTCAGGTACTTCCTTTAGTGTCAACAATTATAATTATGTTCCTACACTGTCACTTGATGGGGGGTGAAAGTCCCAGGGACACTGGCAGTAGTAAGAATTTGATAGGAGTTCCAGCGCTTTCCCCCTCTGTACACAGCTAAAAAAGTGTTGGCTGGATTTGGGCATTAATATAGTTGGGCTTTTGAAAGCTGACTTTTGATTGGCTGCCGCACAATGGTCTCAGTTGCTGTCCCAATACTATGATGAAGTCTTACTTCAGGCATTAGAAGATGCTGAGCTGTGATGGCAGAGCTAAGTAGAGCTGGGCATATACAAAATATGTGGTGTAGGTGGGATTTACAAGGGAGCCTCTATGGTACCGTTACACCAAGGTGCAGCCACCAGCACCCAGGTGTGCATGTTATTTATATGGAAATGTGTCCAGCCATTATTATGAATTTCACACTTGTTGCCTCTGTCTCATCAATTGTAGTGTTCACATAGGCAGAACGCTGATTGCAAGGCAGTTGGGGCACTGACAGCAACGACAACAAGATTTTAAGACTCAGGGCTTTGTTAAAGGAAACCTGCGCTGAGACAAATCTAGAGGCTTCCACTGCCAACCTCCTACCGAAAATGCTACTTACCCGACTATCATGCTCACCCAATGGCTTCAGTTCTGTTTAGGTCGTAAAACAAATGTTTAAGGCGTGCATGGCATTTGTTTTCAAGAAGCAGCGCACCACCACCTTCAATATATGCCTAGTGAAGCACTATAGTGTGTTGTGCGCTACAATGCATTGGGTGCCAGTCATAATGAATGGCACGGCAATGCAAGACGCAGAGAGCATGTGCATTGCAATGCGTTGAGGCAACATAAAGCACAAATGTGTAAGGGCCCCAAAGTGTAAGTAAGCCCTGACCATGAATGTCTCTTATTTGCTACCTTTTGGTTCAGAACCATGGACAGTGGTAATGCGGTTTAAGAACCATGGACAGCGGTAATGAGGTTTCAGAACCACGGACAGCGGTAATGAGGTTTCAGAACCACGGACAGCGGTAATGAGGTTTCAGAACCATGGACAGCGGTAATGAGGTTTCAGAACCATGGACAGCGGTAATGAGGTTTCAGAACCATTGACAGTGGTAATGCGATTTCAGAACCATGGACAGTGGTAATGCGATTTCAGAACCATGGACAGAGGTAATGAGATATCAGAACCAGCTGACAGCGGTAATGGGGTTTCAGAACCATGGACATCGGTAAAGAGGTTAAAGGGGTATTAAAGGTACAATTCTTTTTCCCCTAAATAGCTTCCTTTACCTTAGTGCAGTCCTCCTTCACTTACCTCATCCTTCCATTTTGCTTTAAATGTCCTTATTTCTTCTGAGAAATCCTCACTTCATGTTCTTCTGTCTGTAACTACACACAGTAATGCGAGGCATTCTCCCTGGTGTGGAGTGTCGTCCTCACCCCCTCCCTTGAGGAGGGGGCAAGCAGGAGAGTCAGGACGCTCTCTATGTTGCAGATAAAGAAAGGAGCTGTGTGTTAGTGGGCGTCCTGACTCTCCTGTAGTCCAAGGAAGGGGGCGAGCACAACACTCCACACCAGGGATAAAGACTCTCATTACTGTGTAGAGTTACAGACAGAAGAACAGGAAGTGAGGATTTCTCAGAAGAAATAAGGACATTTAAAGCAAAATGGAAGGATGAGGTAATTGAAGGAGGACTGCACTAAGGTAAAGGAAGCTATTTAGGATTTTTTTTTTACCTTTAAAACCCCTTTAAGGTGAAAAAACATCCACTAATTACTGCCCCCAGCCCCCCGGTTTACTTACCTGAGCCCTTGAAAGTCCTGCTTCGAGAACACGCTGGCTCCTCCCGGCCCTTCATTGGATAGATTGATAGCAGCGCAGCCATTGGCTCCCGCTGCTGTCAATCAAATCAAATGACACGGTGGACGGGGACAAGTCCGGCATTTGTGTCTGTGGATGCAAATGCTGGACTCGGGAGTGCGCCCGAAAAATAACCCCTTTGGAAAAGCGCACCCCAGAGGAGGTTATCTGATGCAGGGAGGAGCTGAGACAGCCACCCAGGGACCCCAGAAGACGAGGTTCGGGGCCACTCTTTTGCAAAGTGAGCTGCACAGCGGAGGTAAGTATGGTATGTGTGTTATTTAAAAAAAAATATGAACCTTTAGTGTCTTTTTAATGGGGTTTCTGAACAATGGACAGCGATAATGCGGTTTCAGAACCATGTACAGCGGTAATGAGGTTTCAGAACCATGTACAGCAGTAATGAGGTTTCAGAACCATGGACAGCGGCAACGAGGTTTCAGAACCATGGACAGCGGTAATAAGGTTTCAAAACCATGGACAGCGGTAATAAGGTTTCAGAACCATGGACAGCGGTAATAAGGTTTCAAAACCATGGACAGCGGTAATAAGGTTTCAGAACCATGGACAGCGGTAATAAGGTTTCAGAACCATGGACAGCGGTAATAAGGTTTCAGATCCATGGACAGCAGTAATGAGGTTTTAGCACCGTGGACAGCGATAATGGGGTTTCAGAACCATGGACAGTGAATGGACGGTGTTTTTCAAAGTGATTTGTCAACAAAATAAAGCATGGAGGGATGGATGGGGAAGATTTCTTTGAAGATTAAAAATTAATTAGAGTGTTTTCAGTTTTTGGCGCACAGATACAGGGAAACGATCCGACTGTGCGGCCAGCTGCTCCCATAGGCGATCAAAGAGTAGATCTTTTTTGAATGCCTCTATGGCCTTGGAGGACCAAAGCAATGTCATGATGTCAGTTCAGGTCCAGGTTGGAAGTAAATACATTTTGTTTTAAAGCAAAAGATCAAAAAAAAAAGTATTTTTTTGATCTTTTGCTTTTTTAGATAAAGAAAAATGTTAGGGTGTTTTTGACCTCAGATCTCTCCAAAAAGAGGACCTGTCATAGTTTTTCCTATTACAATGGATGTTTACATTCGTTCTAATTGGAATAAAAGCGATAAAAAAATAAAAAAAGTAAAAATAAAAAAATAAATAAATAAGAAAACATATTTTTTTAAAGCACCCCCATCCCTTCGTGCTTGTGCACAGAAGTGAATACAATACGTAAGTGACTGACGTATATGAAAATGGTATTCCCACCACACATGTAAGATATCGCCGCAAACCTTAGAAAGAGAGCAATAATTCTAGCACCTCTTCTGAGATTTTTAAGTATCGTAGTTTATCTCCATTTCACGTTTGCGTGCGATTATAATGCGTGACATGTTATAGTATTTATTTGGCGTAACATCAACTTTCACGTTATACAAAAAAAATTGGGTAAATTTGGTGTTTTGATTTTTAGTGTATTTTTTCCAAATAAACTGCATTAGAAAAACTGCTACGGAATTACTATGACATTACAACGATCGCCATTTTATTCCCTAAGAAAATGTATGTTTGGGGGGTTATAAGTACAGTTGAACCTCGGATTACGATCATAGTCCGTTCCAGGAGTATGCTCGTAATCCAAAGTACTTGCATATCAAAGTGAGTTTTCCCATTGAAGTCAATGGAAACTAAAATAATTTGTTCCGCATTGACTTCAATGGATGCAATACCAAATGTGGCCTTTTTTTGGAAACGGCTGGAAAGGCCCGAGGGCACTTTGGCTCGTTTCCTGCGCCCCCGTACCTCAGGCCAAATGAGGTACTGCAGGCCAATGTTCGGCTTTTCTCAGCTCCTGCGCCCCCGTACCTCAGGCCAAATGAGGTACTGCAAGCCTATTTTTGGCTCTGCTTGGCTTCTGCGCCTCCGTACCTCAGGCCAAACGAGGTATTGGCAAATCAAAACGCTCTCAAACCAAGTTACTCTTAAACTGAGGATCCACTGTACATTTATAGCAAAAAATATTGACTAAAACTTGTAAACAAAAAGTGCCAGAAAAAAGTTTGGCCGGCAAGTGGTTTTATTACTACTACAAAGACAACGGGACAGGGCTTATGCTATTCAGCCCATGCGCCCCCGTACCCCAGGCCAAATTAGGTACTGCAGCCCAATGTTTGGCTTTTCTCAGCTCCTGCGCCCCTGTACCTCAGGCCAAATGAGGTACTGCAAGCCTATTTTGGCTCTGCTTGGCTTCTGTGCCCCCGTACCTCAGGCCAAACGAGGTATTGCAGGCCTATTTTGTTTGAATTCTGCTCGTCTTGCGAGTCAACACTCGCAAACCGAGTCAGAATTAAAAAAAAAAAAGTTGCTCGCAAATCAAAAAGAAAATCAAAAAGCTCTCAAACCAAGTTACTCTTGAAGGTGGGGGGGGGGGGGGCACCAGAGAGTGCCGAAAACATCCGAAAAGGCCCGAGGACACTTTGGCTCGTTTGCTGCGCCCCCATACCTTAGGCCAAATGAGGTACTGCAGGCCAATGTTTGGCTTTTCTCGGCTCCTGAGCCCCCGTACCTCAGGCCAAATGAGGTACTGCAGTCCTATTTTCGGCTCTGCTCGGCTTCTGCGCCCCCTGTACCTCAGGCCAAATGAGGTACTGCAGTCCTATTTAGCTTGAATTCTGCTCGTCTTGCTCCCAAATCAAAACGCTCTCAAACCAAGTTACTCTTAAACTGAGGTTCCACTGTACATTTATAACAAAAAATACTGACTTAAACTTGTAAACAAAAAGTGCCAGTACTACAAAGACAACGGGGCAGGGCTTATGCCATTCAGCCCATCAAAATGTGCGTTGTTAACCTGAAACAGGATTTAAAAGCATTTCTGGCAGAGCGGCAGATAATTCTCTGTACTTGCACAGGCTTTATACAGAGAAAAACTTGGGAAATGTGCATGTATTGCAGAAATGTGCTGCACATGTTTCTTTTGGCACATACTGCTTTGCTGTAGTTCTTTCTCTATCTCTCTCTCTCTCTTATGTCAGTCAAAAAGAAAGCTGATACTTAATTCCAGAATTATTAATTGTAATAAGAAGCCCATGATTTATTCCCCCCCTAATTCATCTCCCATCATCTGAATATCTGCACACATGGCCGAATGTGACCTTTTCTAAATATGCATCCATCATATTCCAGCAAACATTTGGGAGTCATGCTTGGGTAAGATGTCAAGTGTGAGCGTTATATTAGCTGAACTGTCATTTGCAGTATGAATTATATTGAACTGACTAGCAGGGATTACACAAGGGAGAGCACAACGAGCCTGCTGCTCAGCTGACCATTCACAATACAATCTGTACACAGGGTGTGTCAGGTGTGCATGGGCACACCCTAATTACCCCCACATGGTGCAGATTCTCCCTGTTTAGACACCTGGGGCCAGATTCAGTAGGAATTTACGTGGCTTATCTTAGTTGCATATTTACGCTGGCCGCTAGGTGGCGCTTCCCTCTATTTACGTCTATTTACGTGTCGAATATGTAAATTAGCTAGATCCGCCGATTCACGAACGTACGCCTGGCCGTCACAGTAAGATACGCCGTTTACGTAAGGCCTTTTTCAGGCGTAAAGATATTCCAACAAAAAGCAGGCGCAGCCGATGTTAAGTATGGATGTCGGGACCGCGTCGAAATTTAAAAATGTCACGTCGTTTGCGTAAGCCGATTCAGAATGGGGCTGGGTGTAAGTTACGTTCAGGTCGTTTTCAGGACTATTTGCGACGTGATTTGAGGCATGCGCACTGGGATACGTCCACGACCGGCGCATTCGCGCTGTTCGTTCGGCGCGTCATTTACGTGGGGTCACCATTAATTTAAATACAACACGCCCCTACATGTCCAATTTGAATTGCGCGTGGATACGCCGGCCCATTTACGCTACGCCGACGCAACTTACGGAGCAAGTGCTTTGTGAATACAGCACTTGTCTGTAAAACTTGCGGAGGCGTAACATAAATAGGATACGTTACGTCTGCACAAAGATATGCGCTCCTACGTGAATCTGGCCCATGATATTTTACGTAAGCCCCCTAATGGGGCTCCTTTTAATATTTTTTTTTTTTATATATAAAAAATAAAATAATAAAAACGAATAAAAAATGTTTTTAAAAATAAATAAAAACTACTTGCACCGTTCACTGCCCTACTGACACTGTCAGTATATATACACACACACACACATATAAGTGTTTGATCTTTGGGGTGCATGTGCACACCCTAATGCAGGGGTGTCAAACTCAATTTCATAGTGGGCTGCATCAGCATTATTATTGCCCTCAAAAGGGCCGGTTGTATCTGTAAGATTAGATGTCCAGCGCATCTACGGTGACCACGTGTCCCGGATTGCCCAGGACAGTCCCGCATTTTGCAGGTCTGTCCCGGCCACCTTCATTCCAGGACAATACAGTGTCCCGGAATGAAACTGATACAGCTTCCCCCGGGCCGATCGAATGCCCCCCAAAAAAAGAACGCCACATCACCGCTTTACTCACTGACAATACTTGTCCTGGCCAGGAATGCCTGGAGGAGCACAATCCCTGCCCTCTGCTTGTGATTGGAGAAATCATAAATCCCACCTCTTGTGTCCAATCACTGTGCTGTGATTCGTTACAGCACAAGCTGATTTTTGGGAAGGGAGGGTGTCTCTGAATGGTAGTTTGGAAATGTGGTCACCCCGAGCGCATCCCCTCCCTTTTACATTAGATGTCAAGAGCCACCCCACCATCAGAAGTTGAGTCCCCCACTCTCCCTTACATCACAGTGCACCCCCCTTTTCTTATGCTGCTGCTGGGAAGAAGCTGGATACATTGCTTGAACGCAGAAAGTACCGGTCTGGAGGACGACCAGAGGAGGGCCTGGAGGGCCGGATTTGGCCCGCGGGCCTTGCGTTTCACACCTTTGCCCTAATGCATTAGGCTGTTCACACCTATGACAACCTCCTTTAGATATGTAGTGGGACATCCTGCCAGATTGGATGCAAATTTAAGTACATCTCAAGGCAAAACCTTTTTTTAGTTTTGGATAGAGTGAAGAGGGAATAGAACCCCTGACAGTTTTTATTGCTGTTTGTGCACCCTTTAAAGTCGGTTCACACTGGGGCGACACGACTTCCAGCGTGACTTTCAGAGGCAACTCCAACATGAATTGAGCATGAACCACAGGGCGATCTGGGGCGATTTACAACATGACTCCAGGACAGGAGACTCTCCAGTGGCCAATCAAACAACAATCAGCTCTGGGAGAGGGAGGGGGAGGGAGGGGTTTGCCTGAGAAATGTATGTTATCTTTCTGGAAAGTTGCTTCAGTTAAGACAGTGATCAGACTTGGAGGCGACTTCTATTGAAACCAATGGGTACAAATCGCCTAGAAGTCTGATTGAAGTAGTACAGGAACTTCTTCTGAAGTCGGAGCGACATGAGTAGTGTGTATTAACAACGCTCCCATTCACTTACATTGCTTTTCTGGACAGCGCGACTTGGGACGACTTGAGGCGACTTCAAGTCGGATCCCAAGTCGCTCCAGTGTGAACTGACTCTTAAGGAGATTCTTCTTCTCCATTTGTCCTAAAAATAAAAAAAAACACAAATTAGTGGTTGTCGCCAGAAAGGTAATAGAAGGGAAATCTTCCAATGGGGACACTAGTTCTGGGGTCCCCAAGGAATTTCCTTAATTTTCAGGGATTTCCTCCCACTTCCTGTTTGGTTATGGGACAGGAAGTGAAGTGAAGTGAATAAAAAACCTCCCTTACTCTATCCAAAATGAAAAAAAAAAAAAAGGTTTACCTTTTATGGTACTTTAACCACTTTAGCCCCGGGCCTGTTTTTGAGATTCGGTGTTTACGAGACTAAAACATTTTTTTTTGCTATAAAATTACTTAAAACCCCCAAACATTATATATTTTTTTTTTCTAACACTCTAGAGAATAAAATGGCAGTCATTGCAATACTTTTTGTTACACCGTATTTGCGCAGCGGTCTTACAAGCGCACTTTTTTTGGAAAAAATTCACTTTTTTAAATTAAAAAATAAGACAACAATAAATTTGGCCCAATTTTTTTACATATTGTGAAAGATAATGTTACGCCAAGTAAAATGATACCCAACATGTCACGCTTAAAAATTGCGCCCGCTCGTGGCATGGCGTCAAACTTTTACCCTTAAAAATCTCGATATGCGATGTTTAAAAAATTCTACAGGTTGCATTTTTTGAGATACAGAGGAGGTCTAGGGCTAGAATTATTGCTCTCGCTCTAACGATCGCGGCGATACCTCACTTGTGTGGTTTGAACACCGTTTTCATATGCGGGCGCTACTCGCGTATGCGTTCGCTTCTGCGCGCGAGCTCGTTGTGAAGGGGCGATTTAAAAAAAAAATTTTTTTGTTTTCGTATTTATTTGTATTTATTTTACCAATTTTTAACACTAAAATAAAAAAAATAAAAAAATTATCACTTTTATTCCTATTACAAGGAATGTAAACATCCCTTGTAATAGAAAAAAGCATGACAGGTCCTCTTAAATATGAGATCTGGGGTCAAAAAGACCTCACATCTCATATTTAGGCTAAAATGACATTTAAAAAAAAAATGTCTCTTTAAGACGCTGTTTGGAACTGACGTTTGACGTCACTTCCGCCCAGCAGAGCTACGGGGATGGACGAGGGAAATTTTTTCCCTCACTCGCATCTCCGCTGAACAGACGAGCGCACCCGATCGCCTCCGCCGCTACCGACGGCTCCGGTAAGCGGCGGAGGGTGCGGGAGGGGGGGGGACGCTCGCCCGCCACCGATAACGGCGATCTCGCGGCGATTCCGCCGCGGAGACCGCCATTATCGTTTACCCGACCGCCCACAGAAGAGATGGATATCTCGGTTGTGGCAGCAGCTGCTGCCGTTACCGAGATATCCATCTTCAAAGTGCCGACGTATACCTGCGGTGGGCGGTCGGGAAGTAGTTAAAGTAGTTGTAAAGGCAGATTATTTTTTTTTATCCTAATGCCCACGGTTGTCTCAGCCATCCCTCCTGATTGGCTGAGATACAGCAGTGGCGCAATTACTGTCAATTAAAGTTTGTTAGCCAATCAGGGAAGATTCCCCTGCTGTAGCAAATTGGATCATGCTCTGCTGTTTTTTTTTGCCTTCCTCTGAATCAACTGTGGGTATGGATTTGGGTGTATGGAATTGTACTGTGTTTTTTATTTTGTTTGTTTATTTTTTTAATGTGGCATACACACACATAAGGGCCCCATGTCACATGCATACACACACATAAGGGTCCCATGTCACATGCATACACACACATAAGGGCCCCATGTCACATGCATACACACACATAAGGGCCCTATGTCACATGCATACACACACACATATAAGGGCCCTATGTCACATGCATACACACACATATAAGGGCTCCATGTCACATGCATACACACACATAAGGGCCCTATGTCACATGCATACACACACATATAAGGGCCCTATGTCACATGCATACACACACATATAAGGGCTCCATGTCACATGCATACACACATATAAGGGCCCTATGTCACATGCATACACACACATATAAGGCCCTTATCACATGCATACACACACATAAGGGCCCTATGTCACATGCATACACACACATATAAGGCCCTTATCACATGCATACACACACATAAGGGCCCTATGTCACATGCATACCCACACATATAAGGGCCCCATGTCACATGCATACACACACATAAGGGCCCTATGTCACATGCATACACACACATATAAGGGCCCTATGTCACATGCATACACACACATATAAGGGCTCCATGTCACATGCATACACACATATAAGGGCCCCATGTCACATGCATAGACACACATATAAGGGCCCTATGTCACATACATACACACACATATAAGGGCCCTATGTCATATGGATACACACACATATAAGACCCTTATCACATGCATACACACACATATAAGGCCCATGTCACATGCATACACACACATATAAGGGCCCTATGTCACATGCATACACACACATATAAGGGCCCATGTCACATGCATACACACATATAAGGGCCCATGTCACATGCATACACACACATAAGGGCCCCATGTCACATGCATACACACACACATAAGGGCCCCATGTCACATGCATACACACACACATAAGGGCCCCATGTCACATGCATACACACACATATAAGGGCCCATGTCACATGCATACACACATATAAGGGCCCATGTCACATGCATACACACACATAAGGGCCCCATGTCACATGCATACACACATATAAGGGCCCCATGTCACATGCATACACACACATAAGGGCCCTATGTCACATGCATACCCACACATATAAGGGCCCCATGTCACATGCATACACACACATATAAGGGCCCCATGTCACATGCATACACACACATATAAGGGCCCAATGTCACACGCATACACACACATATAAGGGCTCCATGTCACATGCATACACACATATAAGGGCCCCATGTCACATGCATAGACACACATATAAGGGCCCTATGTCACATACATACACACACATATAAGGGCCCTATGTCATATGGATACACACACATATAAGACCCTTATCACATGCATACACACACATATAAGGGCCCTATGTCATATGGATACACACACATATAAGACCCTTATCACATGCATACACACACATATAAGGCCCATGTCACATGCATACACACACACACATAAGGGCGCCATGTCACATGCATACACACACATATAAGGCCCTTATCACATGCATACACACACATATAAGGGCCCTATGTCACATGCATACACACACATATAAGGGCCCTATGTCACATGCATACACACACATATAAGGGCCCTATGTCACATGCATACACACACATATAAGGCCCTTATCACATGCATACACACACATATACTGTAAGGCCCTTATCACATACATACACACACATTTAAGGGCCCTATGTCACATGCATACACACACATATAAGGGCCCTATGTCACATGCATACACACACATATAAGGGCCCTATGTCACATGCATACACACACATATAAGGCCCTATGTCACATGCATACACACACATATAAGGCCCTTATCACATGCATACACACACATATAAGGCCCTTATCACATGCATACACACACACACACACATGTAAGGCCCTTATCACATACATACACACACATATAAGGCCCATGTCACATGCATACACACATATAAGGGCCCCATGTCACATGCATACACACACATATAAGGGCCCCATGTCACATGCATACACACACATATAAGGCCCTTATCACATGCATACACACACATATAAGGCCCATGTCACATGCATACACACACATATAAGGGCCCCATGTCACATGCATACACACACATATAAGGACCAGCTTACACAGGAGCCAATTAACCTTTCAGAATGTCTCAGGAAGTACTGAATCCACAGGATCAGCATGACAACCAGCATCTTTGGAAGGAGAGGTCTGCAGTAACGGCCTTTCTATTTTTTTGTTAGCGTAGGTTCCCTTTAAGCAGCGTTTCCTATTTTAAGCGTGCCAGCCGCAGGTGACAGCGAGTCCTTAATCTGTGACGGACAGCCGGGGCCCAGATGCTTGGCACGCCTTAATTACCAGGCAGGAATCTGACTTCCCAAGATGCCTTGCAGGCATGATAATGACATGGAGACCATTGCTGGCACAATAAAGCTGCCTACAGCTAGAGAACGTTTCCTCTGATCTGATGTCCGGACTGGGAAACCGTCAGATGCCCGAAAGCCTTCGCTAGTGCCGTATGGTCAGGATTATCCATCGACTAGGATGGGTTTTCTCTGTCAATCTCTATTGTTTTCTCCTGTTACAGAGGCAACTACAGAGTTCCCCTATTACCCTATAGGCACAGACATACAAATTCACCATTGTTCTTAAAGAGGACCTGTCACTAAGGGCAAAGTAACAGGTTCTCTTTATAGCAACCTCCTCCACTAACACTAACCTAATCCCTAATTATTCCATAAGGAATGACAGTCTTATTAAAGAAATGGACTTTACCTGTACTTTACTTTACATATACTGATATAGCACTGACAATTTAAGCAGCACTTTACATATACACTATATTACCAAAAGTTTTGGTACGCTTGCCTTTTACACGCACATGAACTTTAATGGCATCCTAGTCTTATGCCCCATACACATGATCGGAAATTCCGACAGCAAATGTCCGATATGCGCTTTTGAACGGAAATTCCGACCGTGTGTATGCTAGGGTGACCACGTTTTGCAGTTTTGTCCCGGGCACATTCATTCCAGGACAATACAGTGTCCCAGAATGAAACTGACACAGCCACACCCCCCCCCGGGCCAATCTGATACCCACAAAAAAAGCCGCCACATCACCGCTTTACTCACTGACAGTACTTGTCCTGGCTGGGAATGCCTGGAGGAGCACAATCCCCGCCCCCTGCTTGTGATTGGAGAAATCATAAATCCCACCTCTTGTGTCCAATCACTGTGCTGTGATTCGTTACAGCACAAGCTGATTTTTGGGAAGGGAGGGTGTCCCTGAATAGTTTGGAAATGTGGTCACGCTAATGTATGCTCCATCGGACTTTTGCTGTCGGAATTTCCGCCAAAAAAAGACTGAGAGCTGGTTCTCAATTTTTCAGACAAAAAAAAATCCCATCGGAAAATCCGATCGTCTGCAGCAATTTCGAAGCTCAAAATTCTGACGCATGCTCGGAAGCAACTTAATTTTCTTGGATTGTTGTAGTGTTGTACGTCACCGTCTTCTTGAGGGTCTAAAGTTCAGAGAACTTTTGTGTGACCGTGTGAATGCAAGCGAAGGTTTTTCCAACGGAAAATCCGATCATGTGTACGGGGCTTTAGTCAGTAGGGTTCAATATTGAGTTGGCCCACCCTTTGTAGCTATAAAAGCTTCAACTCTTCTGGGAAGACTGTCCACAAGGTTTAGGAGTGTCTATGGGAATGTTTGACCATTCTTCCAGAAGCACATCTGTGAGGTCAGGCACTGATGTTGGACGAGAAGGCCTGGCTCGCAGTCTCCACTCTAATTCATCCCAAAGGTGTTCTGTCAGGTGTTTTACACGCGGCTGTGGGGTGCATGCAGAGCGACAGGTCTGCCACGGCCTTGAAGCAAATCATCCGAGCTGCGGCATTTGTACACCCCTTGCTGCTGCATCTGCAGCTAAAGGGGAGAAGTTGGGGGTCAGTAAAAATGCAGTTCAACTGCTGCGTTTTACCGCTCTTTAACTGACATGTGTGAATGAGGCTTAATGCCGCGTACTCGATCGTTTTTCATGACGAGAAAAATGCTATTTTTTAAATTGGTCGTTAAAAACGATCGTGTGCGGGCTCCAGAGCATTTTTTTTTTTTGGCGAGAAAAATGGGCATTAAAAATTTAGGACCTGCCCTATGTTTTCTCGTAGTTTTACACATCGTAATTTTTTTTTAACGACGGGGAAAAAACGTGCATGCTCAGAAGCAAGTTGTGAGATGGGAAATTAGCATAATCAGCCCAAAGGGTGGCGCCAGTCGAATGGAACTTCCCCTTTATAGTGCCGTCGTACGTGTTGTACGTCACCGCGCTTTGCTCGAGAATTTTTTATCACGATCGTGTGTATGCAAGGCAGGCTTGAGAGAAATCACGTCGAGAAAAACTTTGTTTTTTCCATGACATGAATAACGGTCCTGTGTACGCGGCATTAGAACCAGAATACCCATTAGAACAGAGGTGGCAAACACAAGGCCCGCGGGCCGAATGCGGCCCTCCTGGCCTTTTTATGCGGCCCTCGCACCTCTCCAGTCATCCTCCAGACCCTTACTTTCTGCTTTCAAGCAATGCATCTAACTTCTTCCCAGCAGCAGCATAAGGAAAGGGGGTGCACTGTGATGTAAGGGAGAGGGGGGGACTCAACTTCTGATGGTGGGGTGGCTCTTGACATCTAATGTAAGGGGAGGGGATGCTCTGGACATCTAATCTTAAAGATACAACCGGCCCTTTTGAGAACAATCATAATGGTGATTAAATTGAGTTTGACACCCCTGCATTAGAAGATTTCCCCTTCATTCCTGATCTGGTGGGCCTGTTACTCAAGGCTCCATATAGCCCCCTGTGTACCTCTTTCATCATCCTTCCATGCAATGCTTTGTAGACTGAGGCCGGGGGGGTCAGCGTCACTCTCTGCCTCCACTCCTAATAACCGTTGACAAATAGCAGATCAGTCCACATTTCTGTCAGTCATTCTCCGCCAACTGTCAGCCCTCCGCAGTAACTCCTCGCTACAGGAGTCCCATTACACAGAGATCATTTTACTGCACAGCCCACTATAATCCACAGGGGGTATTTATTAGACAGCGAGGGGGAAAATGTTTTGCTTTTTTTTTTGTGTGTGTCTTCATGTGATTGTTAGGACATCTATCATCCCCTGACAGTGTGCATCCTAATCATTTCTTTTTAATGACGCCTTATAACTGTCTTTAGTTGCAGAGGGCCACTAAACAATTCCAGACAAAAACAACAAGATGAAAATTAATTGCTTGTTAATAGAGAAAAGGACAAAAACCTGTGTTTGCTGCTATATCTACCTTCAACCCTGAGATTTGCCTGCAGGACTTTTTTTCTGCCACTAGATGTCCTCAGTCTAATGGTAAGCATTATTCAACCTATTTCTTGGACCTCCCCACAGCTTGTGACTGGACAGTGACAAGTGAAGCACTTCGCTACTCTGCTCTTTCCTCCTATAAGCATGCAGATTGGCTCCTTGTGCTGCTTCTTCCAATCAGATCCCAAGCCTGCTGTACATCCACTATATTACCAAAAGTATTGGGACACCTACCTTTAAACGCACATGAACTTTAATGGCATCCCAGTCTTAGTCCATAGGGTTGAATATTGAGTTGCCCCCCTTTACAGCTATAACAGCTTCAACTCTTCTGAGAAGACTGTCCACAAGGTTTAGGAGTGTCTATGGGAATGTTTGACCATTCTTCCAGAAAGAAGCGCATTTTTGAGGACATGAACTGATATTGGACGGGAAGGCCACCAGGGCCACAAAAGATTTATACCGTATTTATTTGCGCTGCCTCAGAGGGGACAGGGAGGGGCTGGGACGAGTGACGTCAGATTACATACAGGAGAATTTCCTGTTTACCCTGGGGCATCTGTAATAAGGAAGTCCCATCTCCTGGACTGGCATTGGACTGTCTATCATATTAGGCGGGACTTTGTATTAAAGAGGCTGCCGAGTAAACATGAGATTCTCCGGGAAGGAAATCTGTTGGCGCCCGTCCCACCCCCCTCCCTGTCCCCTCCGAGGCTGCAGATGGTCATTGTTCAGGCTGCAATTATGGCAATGGCGGGGCTGCATTCATGGCAATGGTGAGGTTGCATTCATGGCAATGGGGAGGTTGCATTCATGGCAATGGGGAGGCTGCATTCATGACAATGGCAAAGTTGCATTCTTGGCAATGGCGAGGTTGCATTCGTGGAAATTGTGAGGTTGCATTCATGGCAATGTTGAGGCTGCATTCATGGCAATGGGGAGGCTGTATTCATGGCAATGGGGAGGTTGCATTTATGGCAACGGTGAGGTTGCATTCATGTAAATAGTGAGGTTGCATTCATGGCATTGGTGAGGCTTAATTGATTGCAATGGTAAGGCTGCATTCATGGCAATGGTGGGGCTACATTCATGGTAATGGGGAGGTGGTACTCATTGATGGCACTTGTGTGGCTGCATTTATGACAATGGTGAGGCTGCATTGATGCCAATGGTGAGGCTGCATTCATGGCATTGGAGAGGTTGCATTCATGGCACTTGTGTGGCTACATAATTGCAATGGTGAGGTTGCATTTGTGGCAATGGTATGGCTGCATTCATGGCAATGGTGGGGCTGCATTCATGATAATTGGCGAGGCTGCATTCAAGCAATGATGAGGTTGCATTCAGGCAATGGTGAGGCTGCATTCATGTCAATGGTAGGGCTGTATTCATGGCCATATGGAGGTTGCATTCATGGCAATGGTAAGGCTGCATTAGTGGCAGTAGTGAGGTTGCATTGATTGCAATGGTAAGGCTGCATTCATGGCAATGGTAAAGCTGCATTCGTGGCAACGGTGAGACAGCTTTCATGGCAATGGAGAGGCTGCATTTATGGCAATGGAGAGGCTGCTTTCATGGCAATGGTGAGGCTGCAGATGGGCACTGATTAGGTTGCATTAATGGGCACTGACCCTTGATTTGCTTCACAGTTCTTTAATAAAAATTAAAAAATTTCCTGAAACTTCCCTCTTAAAGTGAAGGTACGTGTTACACACCAAAAAATGTGGTATATCCAAATAACACGCCCAAGCTCATCTCTTCACCACACACAGCCACAAAGGCAGGAGAATTTTTGTTGGGCAGTGTATTGGTGCTCGGATGGACACACTTAGACCAAATTTTAATGGTTTAAAGAATGGCAGCAAAATGGTCGGCCCAAACGCATGTTCACTCCATCAAATCTGGCCCTCTTTGAAAAAAGTTTGGACACCCCTACTGTAAAGCAAGTGGCTGTTTATTTATTAGGTTTGTATAATCCCCATATAGTGACGTGTCTGTAGGCAGCACAAAGCTTGATATTACATGATCTATGGGGACACGATTGGTGACGGGCTCTTTAGGATGAAGCAATTATAAGGCACGGGAGAGAGAAAACTAACATTCATCATCAGCACAGAACAAGAAGTTATTTTACAGGAGGGAAGGGATCTTTATAGCCAGCTGAGGATAACTTTTTTTTTTTTTTTTTGGTGTCTCCATTTCATTTTCAAAATCTTCCACGACCTCAATCACGGAGCGTAGGAGGACTTGCTCCTTACGTTGCACTGTTAACCGCAGCGCAAACTTGTGCGATCCCACGGGCCATGTTATATTAATGAAAGCTGCTCGATTTTTTAGCATTGCATTAAACTCTCCGCTACAATTTATTTCATATTCTCCGTTTTAAAAATTCCCCCGGCAAAAGCTTGAAGTAGCAAGTGTAATAAGGGTAATGTAATTGTTATTAGTCTTTACAAGCGGGGAGCGAGGCCGCGGCGTGTGCCCGCCTACTCAGGAGCTGGGTAAGCCTGGAATGAGTCAGAAGGTCTCCTGGAGGGAGAAGAGAGGTCAGGATGTTGTGGAATTGCCTGTACAGATACAGACTGCACAGGCTAACATAGGTTTATGTAGTGTCGTTTATGTGTACTGTAATGGATTTTCCCAAATTCCCAAATTCATGACGATGTGAGTCTGCAGACAGCAGACAATAACTCAGACTACAGTCCCCATCGTCTTCCAACAGCAAAGAGAGAGGCTTTATTCAAAGTTACAGCTTTTTTTTTTTTTTTCAAGTCGATGCATGCTCGGAAGCATTGAACTTCATTTTTTTCAGCACGTTGTTGTGTTTTACGTCACCGCATTCTGACACTATCGTTTTTTTAACCGATGGTGTGTAGGCGCGATGCACCATCAGTTAGCTTCATCGGTTAACCGATGAAAACGGTCCATCAGACCGTTCTCATCGGATGGACCGATCGTGTGTACACGGCATTACAATTTGAATGTGAGTAATGTGGCTCTCTGATATCTAATATCAAATACATTTTTCTTAGAATTTTTTTGATGATTTTTAAATTGAATATTATATCAAACAGCTTTGGGTTTATCAGACGATTTTCTGGCAAACACAGTTTTTTTTCTTGCTAAATGTTGTGTTATCCAATCTCATTACGAAAAAGTAAAATATTATTTATATGGCTAGAAAGGAAAGAAATTACTTTTTTTTGGTCAAACTTAGAAAATCACATCTGACCTCAGCAGGAAATGGAAAAGGTACATTTTAATACTATTTTAAAATTGACTTGTGGAGCAATTATTTATATTAAGGCATTTTGTTTAAAAAATAAAAAATAAAGGGCCAGATTCAGGTAGATGGGAGCATCTTTGCTCTGGAGTAACGCTTCTCATTTACGTTACTCTGCCTAAATTTTAGGAGCAAGTGCTGTTATTCATGAAGCACTTGCTCCTAAAGTTGCGGCAGCGCATCGCAAATGAGCCGGCGGAATTCAAATTGGGCGGGTACGGGGCGTGTATTATTTAAACTATGCGCGATCCCGCGGCGAATGTACTGCGCATGCGTCGAGTGTCAATGCATCCCAGTGCGCATGCTCCAAATTCTGTCAGTGAACGTCAATGACGTCACATCCCCATTCATGAATGTTTTACGCAAGCGACGCGATTATTTTTTTTTCCGACGCGATGACGACGGCTATACCTAACATAGGATACTCCACTAGGAGGCTGCTTAATCTTTACGTCGCGTATCGCTTCCGGAAACGTCGTAAAGTCACTGCGTCGCGCCCGAAAACGATCGTGAATTTCCGACTCCCGCTGATTAACATATTTTTTCAGCGTTAATCAGCGGGAACGCCCCCGGCGCCATTTTTAAGTTGAAGTAACGATGCGATGGCGAAATTCAATTACGCTGCTCGCATCGGAACTCCAACCCGGCGTTTCTTGTTTTCTGGTTACAGAAAACAAAAACGCCGGCTTAAAGCGACAATTAGGCTGGAGTATCACAGATACTCCAGCCTAACTCTACCTGAATCTGGCCCAAAAAGTGGAGTTTTCCTTCAAACAAATTATGTCGCAGTGATTGCCCGCATAATAGTTGGCTCAGCAATCGCTTGGGGAATCCCGCTATAGAGTTACATGTTTTTCACATTGCAATAACATTAATTAATTCACACGTATACGATTGCATGCGGGCTGGGAGAATGCGTAACGAATCATACTGGCGGAAGAGCCGTGAATAAAATAACAAGTAAAGGACCTTCCTGGGATTCGTAATATTCCATTAATAAGTCATGGAGGATATGAGCAAGGCTCCTCATTTCACACAACCCTGCAATAATAATTTTACTTTGAAAAATGCTGTTCCCTCGGGGTGTCAGGTGAATTATTGGAGTAGTTAACACATTCTAGCCTAATCCAACGACTGCAGATTTATTTGTGCTGTATTGGGAGCAAGATCCATTGAGATATGAGGAAAGAAGGGTGCCTGGGTTCTCAAAACAGCCAATCAAATTTCAGCTTTAATTTTTCCAGGTGGGGTTAGAAAAGGAGAACCTAATAGGAAACTGTCACCCCTAAAACCTTTAACAAGAGTCTAAGTTTAGGGGTCTCCCAACCTTCTAAACAAAAGACTAGTTTACTGTCATTCAGACTTTAGGTTGGGATGGATTGTGGTCGGTGGGAGTAGAAAATGTAACGCCATCCGTGGAAGTAAATCATGCCTCAAGTTTGGTGGTTAGTGGGAGTAAACAATTTATATGACCCCTGTGATCAAAAAAAGGAGAAATAGTCCCCCATCAGTGGTTGTAGTTGTAGTCACATCAGACTTTTGCTGGTGGAAAATCGTATGTACGCGGCATTGTTTTTTTTCTAAGATTGCCCTGTATTCGGCTCCATCTATCTTCTCATCAACTCTGAACAGCTTCCCTGTCCCTGCTGAAGAAAAGAATCCCAACCACAACATGATGCTGCCACCACCACGTTTCACAGTGGGGATGGTGTGTTCAGGGTGATGTGCAGTGTTAGTTTTACGCCACACATACAGCTAGATTCACGTACCTTGGCGCATCTTTCTGCCGGCGTAACGTATCTTCTTTACGCTATGCCGGCGCAACGTTGAGAGGCAAGCATGGTATTCACAAAGCAAATGCTCTCAACGTTGCACCAGCGTAGCGTATAGTTGTCGGCGTAAGCCGACGTAAGTCAAAGTAGGTGGAAGTGGGCTGGAAGTGGGCGTGTAACATTTAAATGAAGCGTGACCTCATTCAAATGATGATGGGCTGAGCTTCAAAAAATGAACTGCGCATGCGTCGTATCTTGGACGCATCCCAGTGCACATACTCACAGTCACGTCAAAATAACTGGCTAAGATACGTCAAAACACTGCCTACGACGTGAACGTAACCTACGCACAGCCCTATTCACGTACTACGTAAACAACTAAAAAATCGACGGTGTTCGTTCCCTGGTCCATACCTTTGCATGGGTTGCGCCTCATATATGAGGAATAACTTTACGCCGGATGTAACCCTTACGCAAATCGCTTAAAACATGCGCCGGGCGCAAGTACGTTCGTGAATTGGCGTATCTTACTCATTTGCATATTTAAAATGGGAACGCCAGATGTATCCAGCGTAACTATGCGCCCACGATACGCCGGCGTAGGCAAGTTACGTCGGGCGGCTGAAGCCTTATTTTTCGACGTATCTAGCTTTGGGAATGGGCGCAAAGATACGAAGGCGCACATTTGTACTTTCGACGGCGTAAGTGCTTTGTGAATCCGGGCCACTGTGTTTTGCTTTTAGGCCAAAAGTTACATTTTGGTCTCATCTGACCAGAGAACCTTCTTTCACATGTTTGCTGTGTCCCCCACATGGCTTCTCGCAAACTGTACATGGGACTTCTTATGTCTTTCTTTCAACAATGACTTTCTTCTTGCCATTCTTCCATAAAGGGCAGATTTGTGGAGAACTAATATTTGTCCTGTGGACAGATTCTCCCACCTGAGATGTGGATCTCTGCAGCTACTCCAGAGTTACCATGGACCTCTTGGCTACTTCTCTGATTAATGCTCTCTTTGCCCGGCCTGTCAGTTTAGGTGGACGGCCATGTCTTGGTAGGTTTTCAGTTGTGCCATACTCTTTCCATTTTCGGATGATGGATTGAACAGTTCTCTGTGAGATGTTCAAAGCTTGGGAGATATTGTTATAACCTAACCTTGCTTTAAACTTCTACACAACTTTATCCCTGACCTGTCTGGTGTTTTCTTTGTCCTACACAATGCTGTTTGTTTACTAAGATTCTTTAACAAGCCACTGAGGGCTTCACAGAACAGCTGTACTTATACTGAGATTAAATTACACACAGGTGGACTCTATTTACTAATTAGATGACTTCAAAAGGCAATTGGTTCCACTAGATTTTAATTAGAGGTATCAGAGTAAAGAGGGCTGAATACAAATGCACACCACACTTTTTACATGTTTATTGGTAAAAAAAATTGAAAACCATTTATCATTTTCCTCCCACTTCACAATTGTCTGCCACTTTGTGTTGGTCTATCACATAAAATCCCAATAAAATAAATGTATGTTTTTGATTGTAATATGACAAAATGTGGAGAATTTCAAGAGGAATGAATACTTTTTCAAGGCACTGTATATTAATATGAATTTATGCATGGGTTGGGTTTGTTGGATTTCAGGCTACCCCTGTCCTGTCCATTGTATTAATCCTTTTTTGCTTCACATGTCCCTTGTGGTGTTTTTGCTCCCATAAATGTGTTAAAGCGGCTCATAAATGAGTAAAATCATCACTCGGAGTTTCATCTCCTGCTGGTTACCTGTCAGATGCAATCAGTGTTTATTGTGGGTCTTCCCGGTGAAGCTCACTCACCTCCACCTGCCGTGTCAGGAGACATCCGCTTTGTAGTGTGAAAATAGGCCCAGCCGTGGATGGCGGGCTTCTCACCTTTCTAATGTAGAAGCTTCCACAATCATTGCTGGTCCATTGTTCAGATTTTTAAATACATGTTTATTTTTTTGTATCAATATGGTCAGCACTACAGGAAGAATATGTAATGAAAGCAGTAGTACAATGAGGGTCATACTGCTTGAAAGATGGCCACGGGGAGGGGGGATCACTTCTTATTACTACTTATTACCTACGATTTTTTTCCCCCGATTCCCACTTTTAAATCTACCTATGACCCATGTGTTGCCATATATATTGTGAACTTTAACCCCTTCCCATCCCACAGTCTGTATAATGACATTCCATAGCACATTTTGCTTGTGTGCATATGTATCATATCTTCTCTCTGTTAGAGCAAAACTTTTTTTCCCACTTTTCCACTGATTCCACATTTTTTTCCTGTGAATTCCAGCTACATGTTCTACATGCAGGACATCTTTCTATACTATAATCAAAAAAAAATCAGTGCTACTACCCATACATCACATAGAAAGCAGAGCTCCCGGGTGCTCGATCCACAGTCGCTGGCTGAGTAGAGTAATGAGGAAAAGATGATCCGCACTCTGGTCGTTTCTCTTAAAAAATCATTGTATTTATTAACAAGCCACAGTGAACAAACGCAAATGAGAACAGTTGACGTGTTTCCGCCTATAAGTCCTTAGTCATTTGACTAAGGCCTTATAGGCTGAAACATGTCAACTGTCGGAACATCTGACTGCCCAACATTGAGCCTCAGCAGGCCCTTGAGGTTGTGGCCTCTGGTCGTTTTAATGCCCCTCTGGAGTTCTCAGGGCTATAGGGGCGACGTAATAATGCAGCCACAGCCAGTGGGCTTTACTATTGGCCCAAAAAGATGTATAAAGTCATAACAATACATTTTAGAACAGGCACAAGATTCTCCAACAGTTCTTCTATCTAGACCAGGGGTCTCTAAATGTTCTAAATAAAGAGCCAGTTTACAGTCCTTCAAACTTTAGGGGGGCCTGACTGTGGCCAGTAAGAGTAGAAATTGCTCCAGTGTCAGGGGGAGAGTACAATGTCTTGGTAAAGTGCGAGTATAAAAAATGAATGCCTGGTCAGTAGGAGGAGGAATAGTGCCCCACCATTGGTCGGTGGGATGAATAGTTCCCAATGTTTGGGGTCAGTGGGAGGAATAGTTCCCCATCCTTGGTGTTGGTGGAAGGAATAGCGTTCCATCTTTGGTGTCAATGGGAGGACCAGTGCCCCATCCTTGGTGTTGGTGGAAGGAATAGTGTTCCATCTGTGGTGCCAATGGGAGGTATAGTGCCTCATCTTTGGTGCCAATAAGAAAAATAGTACTCCATCTTTGGTGTCAATGGAAGAAATCGTGCCCCATCTTTGGTGTCAGTGGAAGGAATAGTACCTCATCAATGGCGTCAGCAGAAAAGTGCCCCATATCAGTGGGAGAAATATAGCCCCAAGGGCTGGAAAAAGGAAAGCTAAGGGCTGTTTGGAGTTTGGAAACCAGTGATTTAGACAAAAGAAAATTCTTGGCTACAAACATCTAATTTTCTTTAAGAACAGGGAGGAGATGCAGACGAAAGGTACAGAGATTAATAACAAGCATTAATGAACATAGATAGTGTGACAGACCCAACCGATACAGGGGCTTTTGGAGAGGACTGCAGGGTAGCTTCTTACCTACTGACTGTGGACCCTGGCATTTAGAAGGAGGCTGTCCTGTTATATAATGCAAGATGACATGTTATTACCACTTTTGATAGTCAAGGAAGCCATGATGGTCTCTGCCAGCTTGAGATTCAGTGACAAGATGGGTGTGGAAAGAAAGCTGGTTAATGAGATCTGTTGCCGGACTGTCTGGGGTGGACTCTCTGACTAACCAAGGCTTGTCTAGGGGCCTAACTGTTGACTAGATTACTGTTAATTCACTGTTAAAATTAGGCTACTGTTAGTTGCTAAAGAGTCCTGTTTGCACCTAAGCTAGTGTCGTCTAGTTCTTGGGTGCAATTCCCAACTATAATTACCTGTTCCTAGGTTCCAGTGGCAAGGAAGCTGTATCTTGATGGAAGCACCCAAACGGGGTGCCAGCCAGGCACTCCGCCACAGTTAGATACCAGAAAAATTCTTCAGTTGGCATGCAGACACATTTAGGATTAGGTGTAGTTGGGATTCACAACGTTTTGGAGCAGAAACCCCTTTTTTCAAAGCAGATCCACACTTGAATTTTTAGCTTTCAACACTTCTAGGAGTATCATATGCCTATGTCCCGCACATGTGTGCTGTATGTCCATTGTCCCTCAAAGTCAAATGTAGAAAATTCTAATGCAGGCTGTAATGCTTCAACAGGAGGAAAAGGTAGGAGACACCGGCCACCAGAGAGGTAAGAGCAATTCCTCTTCTATCAAAGGGAACTGCTTTGGGTTTTTCGGGAGAGATGACAGTTTCACTTTAAATCCTTACATTTCTTTGTAGCAAGAGAGTCACCTTGTAAACAGCTATTACTGTAACAAAAGAGGTCTGCTCTTTCCGAGAAATCCTGAATTTACCCCGATGAAGAAAAAACGTCATTGACTGTCACCTTCCCTTGATCTCTCTCTTATTATACCACCATATGGGAAGTGTTGTTGTCACACATTGCTAATAAAGCTCCACACTGTATCCCAAAGCCTCTTCCACAAATTAATTGCCTTCTCGTGCTTTTGTTGTTGCATTTTCCCCTTCTCTGAATGGGAGCTGATGGATCTGCAGCAGAGACGTTGGTTCAATTCATTTCCAAATCAGCTGTTTGTAAAACTGGGAAGAATTGTCTAGTACTGCCAAATGCAGCGTACACACGATCGGACATTCCGACAACAAAACTGTGGATTTTTTTTCGACAGATGTTGGCTCAAATTTGTCTTGCATACACAAATGTCGGAAATTCCGAACGTCAAGATCGCAGTGACGTACAACACGTGCAACGACACTAGAAAAGGGAAGTTCAATACCAGTCGTGTTAGTAGAGGTTTGGTGAGAGACGATTTGCGATTTTCAGCCTCGTACTTTTCAGTCCGTTACAGCGTTACGAATGTGCTATCTCCATTACGAACGCTAGTTTTACCAGACCGAGCGCTTCCGTCTCGTACTTGATTCAGAGCATGCATGACATTTTGTGTGTCGGAATTGTCCACACACACGATCGGAATTTCCGAGAACGGATTTCCGGAACCAGCTCTCAAATTTTTGTTGTCGGAAATTCTGACCAAAAGCTCCCATCGAACATTTGTTGTCGGAAATTCCGAGGGTGTGTACGCAGCAAAAGAAGGATGTATGCTCAGAGTAATTTAATAGGGTAAATAACAACTTGGAAGTTGTGTCAGCCAATCAGATTTTGTTCCAGCACCTACAAGCCAATGAAGATTGAAATGGTTGTAGAGACGGATTCAAGGATAAGTCCACCTTTTTCAAGTAAATGTGATTGTTGAGCGGGTTAGTACTTTTTTGCATTGAAGCCTGCAGAGCATTACACCTATGATCAAGGCATCATGGGTAAAATGCACATGGTCTTAACCAGGGGTGGACTGACCATTGAGTCACTCTTGCACTGCCCGAGGGCCCCATGCCACTAGGGGGCCCCATCAGGGTTGCCAGGCTCAGTAAAACCAGGGACAGTATGTAAAAATCTATGTTTTTTTTACATCTGTCCCTGATATGTCCAAAACCGACATGCTTTTGATGTGAAAATCCCAAAATTTTAGCTGCCCTGCTTCTGCACTGCCTCCTGGCGTGGTGGCCATCTGTAAGTCCAGGGGCCCCATAATATTCTCTTGCCCGGGGGCCCCATGAGTTGTCAGTCCGCCCCTGGTCTTAACCCCAATCCCAGGTCCATACCTCCATTATGTTATGGGACTTGGTAGTAGATCTGAACTACATTTGCGCCAATGTCACAGTCTTGCTGCCAGCATGTTCTGTTGAGCTCACCTGTCACAGTGGAAGATGGGACCTATAGTGACTTCCATTACCAGACTTTAATGATGTGGCTATGTGGGTAAAACCACAGACAGTGGCTTTAAAAAATATATAAGACTTTTTTGGGAAGATGCACCTGGTGATTCAGGTAAGGGGGGTAGTGTTGGTTTTGGGGAAGGGATATGCAATCATTTTTTAGTTGAATGGCTGCCTTTATTGTTTGGACAGCTTTTTTCTAAGTTACAATTTGGCGAGCAGGTTGATGTGGGCAAGGCCAACCACGGCTTGAAGATAAAGTGCTGCCTTAGACCAAACACCAGGAGACATTTGCTGTTTCCGTCACTTCAATGAAAAGTGTCTTTTGTGCTTGATTTGGTTTGTTTAATAATGGGTCCTTCCAAATGTCTTTCCAATGTACACTGAGACTGCCTCTGTGGCCACTAAAGGAACTCTCATTGGACGGTGGCGGGGGGCAGATGGTGGAACTTGGCAATCAAGCCCCAGTAACAAACACTGCTGTGACACTAATTTAGATAGAGGGGGATGGGTTAGGCTTTTTCTAACTAATAAAGGTAATAGCAGACATGCTTTTATTAAAATATGCCCATTTCGTTTTTATCTTTCTGCCAAAAGCTAGCAGAGAAATCCATCGTAAAGAGAAAGATGCATTTTTGGATGATGGTTGTCATCAGAGCCTCCCCTCATTTACTAAGCTTTGGAGCGGTGTTAAGTTTGTTGACCAAAACCGACTAAAATATTTTAGTTGACTAACCTAATAGCATTTTAGTCAACTAAAATACGACTAAAACTAAAACAATTGAGATGACTAAAATACGACTAAAATGGCCAAGAAATAATAAATTCTGCCAGGGTATGTAAACTTATGAGAACAACCGTGTATGTATATATACAGTGCGGAAAATAAGTATTTGAACACCCTGCTATTTTGCAAGTTCTCCCACTTGGAAATCATGGAGGGGTCTGAAATTGTTATCGTAGGTGCATGTCCACTGTGAGAGACATAATCAAAAAAAAATTCCAGAAATCACAATGTATGATTTTTTTAACTATTTATTTGTATGATACAGCTGCAAATAAGTATTTGAACACCTGAGAAAATCAATGTTAATATTTGGTACAGTGGCCTTTGTTTGCAATTACAGAGGTCAAACGTTTCTTGTAGTTTTTCACCAGGTTTGCACACACTGGAGGAGGGATTTTGGCCCACTCCTCCACACAGATCTTCTCTAGATCAGTCAGGTTTCTGGGCTGTCACTGAGAAACACGGAGTTTGAGCTCCCTCCAAAGATTCTCTATTGGGTTTAGGTCTGGAGACTGGCTAGGCCACGCCAGAACCTTGATATGCTTCTTACAGAGCCACTCCTTGGTTATCCTGGCTGTGTGCTTCGGGTCATTGTCATGTTGGAAGACCCAGCCTCGACCCATCTTCAAAGCTCTAACTGAGGGAAGGAGGTTGTTGCCCAAAATCTCGCAATACATGGCCCCGGTCATCCTCTCCTTAATACAGTGCAGTCGCCCTGTCCCATGTGCAGAAAAACACCACCAAAGCATGATGCTACCACCCCCATGCTTCACAGTAGGGATGGTGTTCTTGGGATGGTACTCATCATTCTTCTTCCTCCAAACACGGTTAGTGGAATTATGACCAAAAAGTTCTATTTTGGTCTCATCTGACCACATGACTTTCTCCCATGACTCCGCTGGATCTTCCAAATGGTCATTGGCAAACTTAAGACGGGCCTTGACATGTGCTGGTTTAAGCAGGGGAACCTTCCGTGCCATGCATGATTTCAAACCATGACGTCTTAGTGTATTACCAACAGTAACCTTGGAAACGGTGGTCCCAGCTCTTTTCAGGTCATTGACCAGCTCCTCCCGTGTAGTCCTGGGCTGATTTCTCACCTTTCTTATGATCATTGAGAGCCCACAAGGTGAGATTTTTCATGGAGCCCCAGTCCGAGGGAGATTGACAGTCATGTTTAGCTTCTTTCATTTTCTAATGATTGCTCCAACAGTGGACCTTTTTTCACCAAGCTGCTTGGCAATTTCCCCGTAGCCCTTTCCAGCCTTATGGAGGTGTACAATTTTGTCTCTAGTGTCTTTGGACAGCTCTTTGGTCTTGGCCATGTTAGTAGTTGGATTCTTACTGATTGTATGGGGTGGACAGGTGTCTTTATGCAGCTAATGACCTCAAACAGGTGCATCTAATTTAGGATAATAAATGGAGTGGAGGTGGACATTTTAAAGGCAGACTAACAGGTCTTTGAGGGTCAGAATTCTAGCTGATAGACAGGTGTTCAAATACTTCTTTGCAGCTGTATCATACAAATAAATAGTTAAAAAATCATAAATTGTGATTTCTGGATTATTTTTTTTGGATTATGTGGACATGCACCTACGATGACAATTTCAGACCCCTCCATGATTTCCAAGTGGGAGAACTTACAAAATAGCAGGGTGTTCAAATACTTATTTTCCGCACTGTATATATGTATATACATATATAGATAGTTAGATAAGATTAATACGATTATAATGTATTTGAGGTTTTTCATGTAGTTTTTTTAAATACTTGCCGACCAGCCTCCGCAGTTATACGGCGGCAGGTCGGCGCAGCTGGGCGAGATCACGTAGGTATACATCATCTCGCAGCTCAGACAATAGGGGTGCGCGCGCGCCCCCCGCTCGCCCCTGATCCCAACGCGCATGCCCGGTGGGGCTCGATCGCCGCCGGGTACCCGCGATCTCTCGTTACAGAGCGAGAAACGGGAGCTGTGTGTGTAAATACACAGCTCCCAGTCCTGTCAGGGGGAGAAATGCCTGATCGTCTGTTCATACAATGTATGAACAGCGATCAGTCATTTCCCCTAGTCAGTCCCACCCCCTTTAGTTAGAACACACCCAGGAAACATGATTAACCCCTTCCTCGCCCCCTAGTGTTAACCCCTTACCTGCCAGTGGCATTTTTATAGTAATCAATGCATTTTTATAGCACTGATCGCTATAAAAATGCCAATGGTCCCAAAAATGTGTCCGAAGTGTCCGCCATAATGTCGCAGTACCGATAAAAATCGCTGATCGCCGCCATTATTAGTAAAAATGCCATAAAACTTTCCCCTATTTTGTAAACGCTATAACTTTTGCGCAAACCAATCAATAAATGCTTATTGCGTTTTTTTTTTACGAAAAATATGTAGAAGAATACGTATCGACCTAAACTGAGGAAAACAATAGTTTTTTTTATATATTTTTGGGAATATTTATTACAGCAAAAAGTAAAAAATATATATATTTTTTCAAAATTGTCGCTCTATTTTTGTTTATAGCGCAAAAAATGAAAACCGCAGAGGTGATCAAATACCACCAAAAGAAAGTTCTATTTGTGGGAAGGATGCCAATTTTGTTTGGGAGCCACGTCGCACTACCGCGCAATTGTCAGTTAAAGCGTCGCAGTGCCGAATCGCAAAAAGTGGCCCAGTCATTGACCAGCAATATGGTTCGGGGGTGAAGTGGTTAATAGCGGCACCTAGTTTTTCATTTTTTGAAGAAGAAATCCTTCGTATTCAGCGACCATCTGTCCATTAAATTAATTACTTTCACAGCTGAGACACTTGTATCTTATTGGCTGTTTGGGCTTTTAAAGTTCTGACAGACGTGTTTGCGAGTTACTCTGTGACTAAGCATTGATATAAAGTAAACCAGGTAAGATCTTAAGGGCTACTGATGTATTCTTGTTGGTTTGAAAAATGGAGTGGTATTGGTTGTAAAGTCTTCTATTTCTTCCTGTATTTATAAAGTGCTGAAAGTCAAATTCACCCATTAATTGTTATGCATATTAAAAATATACTATACTGTATTATGTATTATTATATATACATTATATCAGGGTTTGACAAATTTGATTGGATACTAGGAGCCAGCTAAAAAAGTTAGGAGCTAGAAAACGCGCCCGTCCCGCCGAGCTCACGCGCAGAAGCAAACGCATACGCGAGAAGCGCCCACATATGTAAACGGTATTCAAATCACACATGTGAAGTTTCGCCGCGATTGGTAGAGCGAGAGCAATAATTCTAGCCCTAGACCTCCTCTGTAACTCAAAACATGCAACCTGTAGAATTTTTAAAATGTCGCCAATGTAGATTTTAAAGGGTAAAAGTTTGTCGCCATTCCACGAGTGGACGCAATTTTGAAGCGTGACATGTTGGTTATCAATTTACTCGGCGTAACATTATCTTGCACAGTATAAAAAAAATTGGGCTAACTTTACTGCTGTTTTTTTTTATAAATAAAAAAAGTGTTTTCGATACTCATTCTCTTCTGGAACTGCAGGTGGCTATTGCCGTCTGCTTCTTACCTTATATTGTGTCTATGGCCTATACTTTGTTATTATTGTATTGTGTTTTCTTGCAAAATGAAAAATAAACACCTTTAAAAAAAAAAGAAGTGTGCTTTTAAGACTGCAGCGCAAATACGTACACAAAGTATTGCAAAGACCGCCATTTTATTCTCTAGGGTGTTAGAAAAAAATATGTAATTTTCGAGCAAAAATTTTTTTTTTAACTTGTAAACAACACATCTCAGAAAGAGGCTCGGACCTTAAGCTCCCCAAAATCACATTTACTTCAACAGGTGCTGAGAAAATCAAATGCCAACTTGAACCCCTGCGTCCTGGTGCCAGGGCAGCCATCACAAATTTTGGGGCCCCTTACACAGCTTTAGGAAGGACCCCCCTGGAGCAGAAAACCAGGGAGGGGGGTGCTGACGATAACCTCTTCTCTCCTGACACAAGATAATAAGCGGGGGATGGGCAGCTGGGGACATCGGGCCCCTTAGGCCGCGTACACACGATCAAATCTATCTGCATGCTTTGAAATCTGTCAGCTGGGAACCCGTCCGCCCGACATGTCTGCTGGTTAGTAGTGATGAGCGGAATACGCCATATTCGATTTCGCGATATTTCGCGAATATTTCGAAGAATATTCGCGAATATTCGTTAATATCGAATATTCGTGATATTTTATATAAAAAAAAAAAAATTTGCGAATTTTCGCCAATGCGAATTTTCGCGATTTTTTTTTTTTATAAAATATCACGAATATTCGATATTTACGAATATTCGCTGTATTTTATAAAAAAAAAATAGCGAAATTTCGCATATGCGAAAGCGAAAATGATAGCAAAATTTCGCTATTTTTTTTTTGGATAAAATATCACGAATATTCGATATTTACGAATATTCGCTATATTTTATAAAAAAAAAAATTGCGAAATTTCGCTATTGCGAATTTTTCGCTATTGCAAAATTTAGCGAATGCGAAATTTATTGCGAAATTTGAAAAATACGAATATTCGAAATAGCGAATATTCGCCGCGATATTCGAGTTATTCGCGAATACTCGAATATGCAATATTCGTAGCGAATATTCGCATTGCGAATATTCGTGAGCAACACTACTGGTTAGTACGCTAACCAGCAGACATGTCTTCTCGCACACGCGCCGAATGGTTTAGAAGCATGTGCGGAAGTGTTTTACTTCCTGGTGCGGTGACGTGGCGGCGTCAACGTCACCGTCACGTCACCGCGCTGTCTGGCGGCAGGGATTTTGGTTTGATCGTGTGTACACGATCAAACCAATACGTCCCCAACAGACAGATTTGTTCAAATCGGTTGGCCCGACCGATTTGAACAAATCTGTCTGCTCGTGTGTACGCGGCCTTACAGGTGTAATGCAAAAAAAGATCTAAATAAAAAAAAAAAATGGGAGAGGGGCCCTGGGGACCATTGGGCCCCTTACAGGTGTAATGCAAAAAAATATATAAAAAGGAAGGGGGGCCAACCGGGCCTGTAAGGGGCCCTGGGGACCATCCGCCCCCTTCCAGATGTAATGCAAAAAAAAAATTAAATAAAAAAAAAGAACGGGAGAGGTGCCCTGGGGACCATTGGGCACTTTACAGGTGTAATGCAATTTTTTTATATATAAAAATAAATAAATAAAAGTAAAATAAAATGGGAGGGGGGGGCAAGCCGGGCCTGTAAGAGGCCCTGGGGACCATCGGGCTCCTTACAGGTGTAATGCAAAAAAATAAAACAGGAGGGGGGCCAGCCGGGCCCCTTACATGTGTAATGCCTGTACCCCCCTGATAGCGGCCCTGTCTGGTGCCACCATTGAATCCAGTGTGTCATGTTTATAGGACTCGGTGCTAAACCCAATGGGGACAGGAGAGACATTTTAAAATGTATTTGCATTTTAAATGCCCAACCGCTGTAACAGCTGTATCCTCCAGTCTCTGCTTAAGTCAATATTAGACGCTTTTCTTATTTAATTTGCTCTGGAAGCCTTTTGAATTTAATTTGTGTGCTTATTAGCGAAGGATTGGAAGGAGCCTTGTCTGATAATCACGTCTATAGGCAAGCTAATGCTATTTTTAAAACCAATTTTACATTTTTATTAGAAAAGCATAAACTGGGAATTAGCTGGGTCATTTTAGCTGCCATTAATATGAAAATGTTACTAGTATATTTATTTTAAATTATTTTTTTTTCTCACCTCCGTCACACGCATCGTGGTAGATGAAGATATTGAGTTTATGTCTGAAGGAAAACTGTTACGTCGCTGATAAAGCCTCTTATTTCATCAATCTTGGAGATACAAGAGTTATGAGTATAGCCTTACATAAAATGATATAATGAACCATAATATAGTACCATCATCCAAATTGATATAGGGAAGGCGAAAGCGGGATGGGGATGTGAGGGCAATTGCTGAGGCTGACCAAACACCCACCCCAGAGAATTGTAATGGACTATCTCGGTACTGAGACAAAACAATATTTTTTCGAGTATAAAAATTTGTTTAATACACATAAAAAAGTAACATACAGAAGCAAACAGATTGAAATAAAATAACCACTGTTGAAGTGGAGATAGACAGGTCTTTGCTCAACTAGTTTCGCGGAATGGAACCGCTTCTTCAGGAGGAGTTGTCTATGAAACAAATATTACAGTAAGATACAAGGTAAATACAGTATAAGACCATAGATGCAAACATAGTAACACAGCGCACAATGTAATATAGAGATCCACTCACCTAAACGGTCAAGATCGGCTATGCGAACAGGCCACTCGAAAAACCTGGAGATACAGTATATCATGTCCTCAAATATATTTGGACAAATCAAAAACTATTTTTGCAATACAGTAAAACCTTGGTTTGCGAGCATAATTCATTCCAGAAAATGCTTGTAATGCAAAGCATTTGTATATCAAAGCATTTTTTTTTTAACAGGGTATAAAAAAGAAGAGAGGAGCCTCTAAGTGTAGCAATAAGTTGCTAAATGTTGTACCTTCATTAAATGTAAACATATTGCTACACTTAGAGGCTCCTCTCTTGTTTTTTATACTCATTTGTGACATGACGCTACTCTTATTGCAACACATCGCTTGTAAATCAAGGCATAATGTATTAAAACATTTTGCTTGGCTTACAAAACACTCTTAAACCAAGTTACTCTCAAACCAAGGTTTTACTGTACTTTTAACCAATTCAGCCCTGAGCCAACTCTGACACTTCTCACATATGTGTAAAAATCAAATTTGTTTTGCTAGAAAATGACTTAGAACCTTAAGCTCTGTACACACGATCGGATATCTGATGGAATCTAATCCAATGGATTTTTTCGTCTGATCTCCAATGAAGCTGAATGAAGCTGGGACCCAGAGGCTCTTGAAGGATGCGGGGTACTTCTCTTTCAGCTTCACCAATGACTCTTGTGTCTAGGGTCATCCTATGTCCACTAGGGGCATAGGATGACTGAGAACTGATATCCTGGATTACATAAAATGAGACAGTAATGATAATTCACAATATATTTAAGAATGTCTAGAAGAACTAATTACAACCGGTCAATAGAGTGACTCGTTCAATGTGGAACATAGTCTGTTAAGGGGGTAATTAAGTCTGCTACTGTCATGTAAATTAACCTTAGTTTGGCTTCTAAAGACCTGTTCATTGTGTGATGCTAATTAACACTGTATTGTGTGAAATTTCTATTGATGATAGATGTGGAATGTGAATTAGCACCCTCTAAAGGTCAGGCGTCTGACTTATGTTTACTAAAGGAATGTGTATTGAATAGCAGGTGAGATAAGCTGAATCATAACGTCTGCCTTGTCAGCTATAGTAATTAACTCATGTAGATTTGCGCCAGAAAGTGTGACTAAAAATGTGTATTGAGTTAATTGTGTAATGTGGTGTGTTGTGTTGTGGGTGGAGTTGATTCATTGTTCACTTGGTTACTGACTGTATAAAAAGAACCTGAGTTTGTCATTAAAATCTATTCCGTTTGGAACCAGAGAACAGAGCTGTGTCTCGTTTTTCTGGGGAATTCTTATGGGTCCTGTCTGCTGGATTGTGGAGTGCGTTGGTGGAATAGAATATCGTAAACGGCGTTAACCCCTGACCGTTACAAAACCTTCACTCAAAAATCCGACCGTGCCAAAACACGGTGACGTAAAACACTACGACGTGCTGAGAAAAATGAAGTTCAATGCTTCCGAGCATGCGTCGACTTGATTCTGAGCATGCATGGATTTTTGACTGATGGACTTGCCCACAGAAGATCGTTTTTTTATCCATAGGAAAAATTTAAAACATGTTCTATTTTTTTTCACCGATGGAAAACAAACCGATGGGGCCCACACACGATCGGTTTGTCCGATGTAAACGGTCCATTGGTCTGTTTTCATCGGACAGACTGATTGTGTGTACAGGGCTTTAGAGTATAAGTTGCTGCTTTTTAACCTGTTGATGCAAATATGGATTCGGACAAGAACAGATTCAGGAACTGTAGCAAAAAAAAATACAGCTGGAATGTCTAATGCCGTGTACACACGACCGTTATTCATGTCATGAAAAAAAAATGTTTTTCTTGACGTGATTGCTTTTTTTTAAGCCTGCCTTGCATACACACGTTCGTGAAAGAAAAAGCTTGAGCAAAGCGCAGTGACGTACAACGCGTACGACGGCACTATAAAGGGGAAGTTCCATTCGAATGGCGCCACCCTTTGGGCTGCTTATGCTAATTTCATCGTCTCATAACTTGCTTCTGAGCATGCACGTTTTTTTCCCCTTTGTTAAAGTCTACACACGACCATTTTTCACAATGTGAAAAGTAACAACGTGAAAAAACGCAGAGAAAAAATAGAGCGGGTTGAAAAAAAAATGTAGCCATTTTTTTCGTCGAGAAAAATTCTCTGGAGCATACACACGACCGCTTTTCACGACCAATTTAAAAAAAGGCATTTTCTCGTCATGAAAATCGATCGTGTGTACGCGGCATAAGATTTAAAGAAGCTGAATTTTTTTTCCGCCATGATCCACCAATAACTGAAATATTGTTAGAGGGTAGATTAGCTGTTCAACCCTATTCTACATGTTTTACCACAAACGGAAAAGCCATGGGCAGAGATTCTCTATGGGCTCCATCTGGCTTTCAGAAGACTTATGAGTGTGCTTCTTGATCTCAGACTTCAGAGGAACAAGGCCTGGCTTCTATAGGATTTAATTTTGTCTGCATAAAAGGAACAGCGCACAAAAAGGCAGCTTATGAAGAGCTAGCTGTGAAGCTGAAAGTTTTTGTTTGCCAGGAATAGATGTTGGAACTCAGAGAATTGCAATGTCCTTGTGAGGGAACGGGCAGGACAGCAGGAGCTGTAGTTACGCAGAACATTATGCAATTCCCTTAGACACCAAGACTCGTTGAAGTTTCAGGACGAGCTTCAAGTTCTTTCAGTACTTTTACAAAGTCACTAGAATGTCCTTTGGAGGTTAGCAGAGACGTTATGGCAGGGGTGTATTTAGGTTTTGTGCTGCCCTAGGCCTGACGAAACCCGCACACCTACTACTTAATATATGACGCACCCCTTCCTGTCAAGACTACACCCCTTCCTTTTTAAGACCCGCCCTGTCATTTTTATGGGAGGAGGACAGAGGGACGCGGTGGGAGGGGATTAGGGTGGGATGAGGACAGGAGGACAGGGGGACAGGGTGGGATGAGGACAGAGGGACGCGGTGGGATGAGGACAGGAGGACAGGGTGGGATGAGGACAGGGGGACAGGGTGGGATGGGGACAGGTAGACAGGCTTTTTTGCCGCCCCCCCACAAAGTGCCGCCCTAGGCCTGGGCCTTGTTGGCCTAGGCCATAATACAGCACTGCGTTATGGGACTAAAGTCACATACCTTTTCAAATTTTCACGTCCAAAACATGAACACCTTTAGGCCTCATGCACACTGGACGTTAAAATAACGTTATAAAAACGTCGGTAGCTTTGCAGTGATTTTTTAAAAATTTTTGCAATAGCATTTATTAGCGTTTGTTAGGGTTTTTTTAAAGAAAAAAAAAATAAACTTTAAAACGTTACAAAACGCTGGTCAGTGAAACTTTTAAAGCTGAAAAACGTATTTCAGAACCCACTAGTTTTGGGTTTATTTTACTGCTCAAAAACGCCACTGCCCAAAACTGCTGATAACAGCCTATGTGTGCATGGGCACATAGGACAACATGATAGAGCAGGGCTCGACAAAATCCGGGCGCCCGGTCACAATTGTGACAAGAAAATGTGATCCCGTGTCTCCGTGCGCCACCACCTACCCAGGCCCGCGCCCGCCGTTAATTGAGGCCGCGGCTTTGCAGCCTTCTTCAGGCCTAAGCTTCCTTCTGTGATCTGGCGCCATCTTGTGGTGGCCGTTGGCATTACAAGTAAACCAGCAGTTCTAATGTGTAATTTTTCACTGTTTTCACTGCCATCTCCTTCCCTCTAATTAGAACCCCCAAACATTATATTATTTTTTTTTCTAACATCCTAGAGAAAAAAATGACAGTCGTTGCAATACTTTCTGTCTCACTGTATTTGCGCAGTGGTCTTACAAGCACACTATTTTGGGGAAAAAATACACTTTTTTTAATAAATAAATAAGACAACAGTAAAGTTAGCCCATTTTTTTTTAGATTGTGAAAGATAATGTTACGCCGTGTAAATTGATACCCAACATGTTACGCTTCAAAATTGCGTCCACTCGTGGAATGGCAACAAACTTTTACCCTTTAAAATCTCAATAGGCGACGTTTAAAAAATTCTACAGGTTGCATGTTTTGAGTTACAGAGGAGGTCTAGGGCTAGAATTATTACTCTCGCTCTACCAACCACAGCGATACCTCACATGTGTGGTTTAAATACCGTTTACATATGCGGGCGCTACACGCGTATGCGTTCGCTTCTGCGCTGGAGCTTGGAGGGACAGGCGCGTTTTCTGGCTCCTAACTTTTTTAGCTGGCTCCTAGATTCCAAGCAAATTTGTCAAACCCTGAGATAGAGTTTAATGACTGTAGAAAAAAGCGTCTACTGCCAAAAACAGCTGCTGTAAAAACGTCAAAAATCATCCAGTGTGCACGAGGCATAAAAGTACAAGTATCTTTTGGACTTGCCAACGTATAGTTAATTTTTAGATGGAGGTGGTGGATTAGTATACCACTTGGCATCCCGGCTATTGTACATTGACGGCCTCAAGGTGGCTCTACAATGCCAGGAGGACGTCATATGACCTCCTCGGGCCTCCTGGCCGCTGGATCTTCTCAATGACCACAAAAGTAAGGAGAATTTTTGCCACTGAGGCCGCGTACACACGATCGGTTTGGTCCGATGAAACTGGCCTTAAGGCCAGTTTTATCGGACCAAACCGATCGTGTGTACGGCCCATCGGACTGTTGTCCGCCGGACCAAAGTTTTAAAACTTGCTTCAAAATCGGACCGATGGACACCTGACCATCGGACCAAACCGATGGTTAGTACGCAAAAGCATCGGGCCAAAAACCTGTGCATGCTCAGAATCAAGTCGACGCATGCTTGGAAGCATTAAACTTCATTTTTCAGCACATTGTTGTGTTCTAGGTCACCCCGTTCTGACCCGATCGGATTTTGGACTTTGATTTTGGATTTTGAACCGATGAAAACGGTCCTTCGGACCATTCTCATCGGGTTGGACCAATCGTGTATACGCGGCCTGACCGTCACACCAATGTAATGTGAGCTGTAAATATAATATTAATTAGAAGAGGTTCCCTAAAGCCAAAAAACTTTCCTCCATGTTAAAAAGTCTGCTCCAAATGGTGGTGCAAACCTCCTCTTTTCCCCCCCACAGAAATACCACTGGCTGGCACTACAGGTGGCACAAGTTGCATGCACTAGTCTTCGGTGGATATGACAGGTTCACTTTAATGCATTAAAAACTCTTTCACCTTCCTTGGTCAATTCTTACAAGGTAGATAAATCTGAGAAAAGTCAAAATATAATACATGAGAAGGATTTTTAGAGATTACTATTGCAGCTGCCTATAAACCTTGCTGCCTTCCCCTGAATCCTATTCCAGAGTATACCTTCAATCCCATAACTCTGCCAGGCTTATTAAAACCAGGTCACAGTTCCGATTCATGATTGTGGCCGATTTTTCTTGCCTCAGGTTTCAGTTTGTTAATGCCACACTTATTTTTATTCTACACACCTCCAGACTAATTGGCTACTATGGACCCAATTTTGCATTGATGCCGCTCCTCTAGGTACTTGTGATTGGTACACTTTTTGATCACAAGTAATGCCCGTATGTTTTGCCAGCTTTGTTATGTGTAGAGATGAAGTTCCAGTTTGTGGCAATCAGTAAAGTTTGCAAATAACAAACCCGTGTCCAACAACTTTGCAAGTTTGCTGCCAGAAACCAGGAACAACTTGTAATGAAATACATAGTGATTGTCCTAGTCAGTAGCCATATTTTAGGTGTGTGTGCTGGACCTTTTTTTTTTTTAAGGAGAGCTGACAATGCTGTGTAGGGTTACAGAGATTTCAATATTTGGTAGGTGCTGGAGAATTCTTATACAATATGTTACCAAAAGTATTGGGACACCTGCCTTTACACGCACATGAACTTTAAAGGCAGTCTTACTCAGTAGGGTTCAATATTGAGTTGGCCCGCCCTTTGTAACGTTAACAGCTTCAACTCTTCTGGGAAGGCTGTCCACAAGGTTTAGGAGTGTCGATGGGAATGTTTGACCATTCATCCAGTGATGTTGGACAAAAAGGCCTGGCTCACAGTCTCCACTCGAATTAATCCAAAAGGTGTTCCGTCAGGTTGAGGTCAGGACTCTGCAGGCCAGTCAAGTTCCTCCACTCCAAACTCACTCATCCATGCCATTATGGACCTTGCTTTGTGCACTCGTGTGCAGTCATGTTGGAACAGGAAGGGGTCATCCCCAAAGAGTTGGGAGCATGAAATTATTTAAAATGCCTTAAGATTTCCCTTCACTGGAACTAAGGCGCTAAGCCGAACCCTGAAAAAACAATCCCACACCTTAATGCCCCATTTACAAAATTATTTGGACCAGTGCACAAAAGCAAGGTCCATAAGGCCATGAATGAGCGAGTTTGGGGTGTCCACAAGGTTTAGGAGTGTCTATGGGAATGTTTGACCGTTCTTGCAGAAGCACATTTGTGAGGTCAGGGACTGATGTTGGAACAGAAGGCCTGGCTCGCATTCTCCACTCTAATTCACCCCAAAAGTGTTCTATCTATATTATGGACCTTGCTTTGTGCACTGGTCTAAATCATTTGGTGGAGGGGGGATTATGGTGTGGGGTTGTTTTTCAGAGGTTGGGCTTGGCCCCTTAGTTCCAGTGAAGGGAATTCTTAATGCCTCAGAATACCAAGATATTTTTTACATTTTCATGCTCTCAACTTTGTGGGAACAGTTTGAGGATGGCCGCCAGTGCACAAAGGAAGGTCCATAAAGAAATGAATGAGCGAGTTTGGGGCGGAGGAACTTGACTGGCCTGCACAACCCGATAGAACACCTTTGGAAAGAATTAGAGCAAAGACTGCGAGCCAGGCCTTCTCGTGCAACATCAGTGCCTGACCTCACAAATGCGCTTCTGGAAGAATGGTCAAACCTTCCCATAGACACTCCGAAACCTTGTGGACAGTCTCCACAGAAGAGTTGAAGCTGCTATAGCTGCAAAGGGTGGGCCAACTTAATATTGAACCTTAAGCACTAAGACTGGGGTGCCATTAAAGTTAGGGTGACCAGACGTCCCCGGATTGGGGATTGGGGACACTGTCCCCGGACCAAGTCTGTCCCCGGATTGGATTTGATAAGTGGCTCGGGCAATTTCAAAGACAGTAGGTGCAGAATGAAAAAAAAAAATCTGAATTACTATTTTTTTCTATTATCTGTGCCCCTTTCTGATGATGATGTGCTGGTCGGAGCGGAGCGAATAATTCTTCTGTTTCGGGTGCATGCCCATTCAGCTCAGCTCGCTGTTCTTCTGCCTTGGCTCAAGTCAGACCAGCCGCCTGCCTGCTTATCTTCTTGCCTTCCCTGGAGGAGTGATCTTGCTCTGCTCCTCAAACAGTAGTAGCCGGGGCCCGGAGAGTGAGACTTGACAGCCTGTGAGGCAGGCGGCGGCGACAGGCAGAGAGTTGCTGATTGTTGCCATTACTAGAAAAAAAAAAATATGTCCCTGGATTTCATTTAAAAAATCTGGTCACCTTAGTTAAAGTTCATATGCGTTTAAAGGCAGGTGTCCCAATACTTTTGTTAATATAGTGTATCTCTTGAATACCTTATTAGTGAGATTTCTGTTATTATCTGTGCAGGTTTTCATTCATCTAGGTCATGTTATAGCGAGCAGGTCATCAGTCCCTATCAACTGGAATTGTTCTCTTTTGTTGAAGAATGAAGACCTTTTATCATTCATCCAAGTGTCATTCTCAGTGTAACTGAAGCTGTACACAAAGACTGAATTTTAAACAATATTCTGTGGCACCCTGTACACCTCGTTTCCATTCCGGTGTTCTCTGTAGCTCTTTTCTGTTGCAGGAAATGTTTTAGTTTGCCCTGTGCTTCTTAATTAAATCCTAGTCATGTTTTGCCTTGGAGGGTGAGGTAAATCCAGCCTTTCCTATGAAGTGATCAATAAAGTTCACAGTAAGCTTGTTCCTTATTAGTGAGCGGGCCTATTTCAGCCTGGCGCTCTCGGAGGAACAGCGGGCCTGTGCTTGGCTTAGTGCGCACCTCACATAGCAGTCATTTATGAATTCTGGGGCTATAATGGGCCTGATGTCTGTATGGACTAGTCAGGTGTTGGCCTTTATAACTAGGTGACTCAGGAGAAGTCAAAAAAAAATTCCATCTCTAATAATGTGGGCTAAATTTCTACATAGATGACACACACCTTGGTCTAGGGAGCTTGGACTGTCAGGGGCAGCACACATCTACCCATACATCAAAAAATTCAAAACAGGCCCTAATAAGAATGTAATTGAATCCCCAACATATTGGCCATAATTTAAAAGATAGGTGTTACAACACATATGCAAGCACAGGAAAACTCTAAGTTGTATACTCGCACCACAAGTAACACAACCGCCACATCCCAGGACTGGTAAGTTACAACATATGACATGTTTTGTCTTAGTTTTAGATATCTTTTAAAAAAAAATTGCATTAACGGTAATATTGGTAGATATAGGGACCAGTGGCGGCTGGTGCTCAAAATGTTTGCCGCCACTGTGCCCATCAAACGCAGCCACTGTGTCATCTAACGCAGCCACTGTGCCATCAAACACATCCACTGTGCCCATCAAACGCAGCCACTGTGCCCATCAAACGCAGCCACTGTGCCATCAAATGCATCCACTGTGCCATTAAACGCAGCCACTGTGCCATTAAACGCAGCCACTGTGCCCATCAATTTCTGCCACTGTACCCATCAATTGCCACCACTGTACCCATCAAACGCAGCCACTGTGCCCATCAAACACTGCCATTGTGCCATCAAACACAGCCAGAGTGCCCATCAATTGCCACCACTGTGCACTTTAAATTCAGCCACTGTGCCCAAACGCTGCCACTGTGCCATCAAATGCTCCCACTGTGCCCATCAAATGCTGCCAGTGTGCCCCCCCAATGCATGAATCTATCTATTGGTGTAGAGGAGGTGGCAGGAGAGATGGGGTAGCGCACTTATGGACGCCCAGCCACGGATAGGGACCAATTCAAACAGAGCGTGGATATCTCTTGTCGCTTTCCGGTGCTCACTGCTATAGAAATCCCCACTGTGGTCTACATTCTACATCCCATTCATAAATTGCAGACCAAAGTGTGTAGCCTTCAGTGTCCCACAGAGTTCCCTTTGCTTACAGCTAGGGTTGTCCAGATACTAGTATCGATATCGGGACCGATACCAAGTATTTGCGGGAGTACTTGTACTCGCACAAATGCTCCCGATACCTAAATAGAATACTTTTTTTGTATTTATCAACATGTTCTGTGAAAATTCTTTGAGTTATTTACTACTGCGTGACAAGCAAATAAAACATTTTTATTCATTTTTATTCTTTTATAATGTCTTGAGTTAGAGTTCTTCATAATTCTAAAGAAAATATCCCTAGTCTGTATTGTGGATTGAAAACGGTCACATGACATTTAAAAAAAGTATCGGTATTCGGTATCGGCGTGTACATGAAAAAAAGTATCGGTACTCGTACTCGGTCCTAAAAAAGTGGTATCGGGACAACCCTACTTACAGCTGCAGAGAATCTCCATGATTGGGGAAGAGGCTCGTCACATGACTAAGACAGTGTCTTTGAATAGGGTTCCGCTTGCAAGAAGAGGCAATATACATTTGTAAAGCACAATGATTTGCTTTATAAGTAGCATCAAGGCTGCAGTAAGGCCAATGGCTGCTTTATAAATGGGGCCCTTATTGAGTTTATCAACATTGGCAGTTCCTTCACATCTGAGCGACAAAACGCCGGTCGCCCGTCGCTCTTGTCGCTCGAGATGTGAAATAACATTGCGGTCTATGGAGATGGTTCACATCTCAACGCCTGTCGCCTGAAAAAAAGTCCCGGACCCTTTTTTTCAGGCGACATTGGCGTTTCCTCATAGACCGCAATGTTAAAGAAAGATAAAACTTTCTTTTTTTTTCTACAGGCGGCAAGATAAGCCGCATACGCGGCGTATCGTGTCGCCTAGGTGTGAATGCAGCCTAAATGATTTCACTTTAAGTGGGCCATGATACTGGAGGCCAGTAGGATGGGCTTTCATTTATTTGTTCACTGCGGTTGGCTGCATAGTAATGACATCATCGGAACTCCACCCTACCGGTTCCCGATCATCAATATTTTACTATCAGGCCTCGTACACACGACTGATTTTCTCGACAGAATCCATCAAGAAACTTGGTGGCAGAGCTTTTTTGCCGAGGAAAACAGTCGTGTTATCGTTTTTCATCGAGAAAACTGTCGTGGAACGCGATCAGAAATTGTCGGGAGTCTCTATTGTACTCCTGATGGAGTCTGCAAAAGACCTGAGACTGGGACGGAGATTTGACTTCCAACAAGACAATGATCCAAAACATAAAGCAAAATCTACAATAGAATGGTTCACAAATAAACATATCCAGGTGTTAGAATGGCCAAGTCATAGTCCAGACCTGAATCAAATGGAGAATCTGTGGAAAGAACTGAAAACTGCTGTTCACAAATGCTCTCCATCCAACCTCACTGAGCTCGAGCTGTTTTGCAAGGAGGAATGGGCAAAAATTTCAGTCTCTCGATATGCAAAACTGATAGAGACATACCCCAAGCGACTTACAGCAGTAATCGCAGCAAAAGGTGGCGCTACAAAGTATTAACTTAAGGGGGCTGAATAATTTTGCACGCCCAATTTTTCAGTTTTTTATTTGTTAAACATTTTTGAAATATCCAATAAATTTCGTTCCACTTCATGATTGTGTCCCACTTGTTGTTGATTCTTTACAAAAAATACAGTTTTATATCTTTATGTTTGAAGCCTGAAATGTGGCAAAAGGTCGCAAAGTTCAAGGGGGCCGAATACTTTGGCAAGGCACTATATATATATATATATATATATATATATATATATATATATTACAGGCACTGAAAATATCCAATGATACAGTGCATTGTATTTCCCTGTATAGCAGCCGAATTACGTTCTTAATGTATGAGTAAGATAGGTCACAGCTAAAGCCCAATTTATCCGGTAAGGTATAATTGAGAGATTAAGGCAATTCTATTAAATTAACAAGCCGTTATGTTGGCCGTGATTATAGATGTAGGATATTAAGTGCTACATGTAATTATTATTGCCATGTTTCCTGATACAGGTTACAGAGCTGCGTTTAACCTTTATAGAAGGTATAATAACAGTGAGAATGACTCGGAATGGTTCAGTATATCGACATTAATAAAACATTAGGACACATCTAGGATGGTTGCTGGGAAATGGGATTATGGGAAGCAGAAAGGAACATAATTCAGAAGATACCCCAGAATTTATATTTATAGATACAGGGCTGTTCAGTCTCATGTTATTTATTTGTAAATCTGTTTGTAGCCCTGTTTTTAGTGAATGGACTTTAAATTGAAGCCTGAATGGTAAAAAGGGATTGGAAAAGAGCCAAATTTTCACCCAAAATATATGCAGAGAAGGATAAGTTACTGTGATCTACCTATCCATCCTTCTTTTCTTCTCTTTATTCTCTCTCCCTTCTCTTTTAACTTCTACTTATCGTTTCCTCCTTATAGTTCCTTCCTTGCTTCCCTTTTCCCCTTCCTTCTTTCTGTCCATTCTGCTCTTCTTCCTACCTTCATTAAGTCCTTTCTCTCCCCTATCTATCTTCCTTCCTTCACTTCTTCCTCCCACCCTCCTTCATTTTCTTCAATCCTTCCTTCTCTTTATCTCCCTTGCTTACCCTTCCTTAATCCTTTCTCCTCTTTATCTTTCTTCCTTCCTTTCTCATCTTTATCTTCCTCTCTTCCTAACTTCCCCCCCTTCAATTCTTTCTCCTCTTTACTTTCCTTCCTTTCTCATTTTTATCTTCCTTCCTTTCTTCCTTTAATCCTTTCCCCTCTTTACCTTCCTTCCCTTCCATCCCTTTTTCTTTATCCTCTTTATCTTCCCTCCTTCCTTCATCTACCTTTCTTTTTTCCTCCCTTCCTTTAATTCTTTCTCCACTTTATCTTCAGAAGCTTCCTTCGCTCCCTTTAAATCTTTCGCCTCTTTCCTTCCTCTTTCTTTCCTTCCTTAATTCTTTCCTTTCCCTTGTAATCTTATTCCCTTTCTTCATCTTCCTTCCTCCATCCCTTTCTTTAGTCATTTCTTCTTCCTTCCTTTAATCTTTTTTCTACTTTATCTTCCTTCCTTCCTTCTTCACTCCCCTCCCTAGTTCTTTCTCTTCTTTACTTCCCTTCCTTTATCTTCTTTCCATCTTTTTTCATCTTCTTTCCTTCCTCCCTCCCTTCCCTTAGTCCTTTCTCCTTCCTTCCTTTAATCTTTTCTCCACTTTATCTTCCTTCTTAGGTCCTTTCAAACTTTTCTCTACATTATCTTCCTTCCTTCTTCGCTCCCTTTGATTCCTTCTTCTCTATACTTTCCTTCCTCCCTTCCTTTCCCCTTGTTATCTTCTTTCCTTTCTTTTCTCCATCTTTCTTCATCTTCTGTCCTTCCTCCTTCCCTTTGTCCGTTCTCCTTCCTTCCTTTTACACTTTATCTTCCTTCTTCGCTCCCTTTAATTTCTTTCTCCTCTTTACTTTCCTTCCTTTCTCCTTGTTATGTTATTTCATTTCTTTTGTCCCTCCCTCCTCTTCCTATAATCCTTTCTCCTCTATATCTTCTTCCTTCCCTTTCATTCTTTTTTGTCTTCATATTCCTTCCTTCCTCCTCTTTATCTACCTTCCTTCCTTCTACTCTCCCTTCCTTTCTCCTCTTTATTGTCCTTCCTTCCTTCCTGCGGTTCCACACATTTTTCATATGTTCCTGCGTGCAGCATGTAGGGCAGTCCTATTTATTTAATTGGGCTGCCCTACCTGCGAGAAACACAGGGAAGTCCCCTACCCTTTTGTAAAATTGTGCCACACTAAAAATGCATGCAACTGTTCATACATGAGGTGCCAATAAGCATCAGCTAAAGAGCAGCGTTTTTCTGTGTGTGTAAAGAAATTTTCCCGCACGTTCCCACCACGCATAGATGTGAACAAAGTCTAAAGTTACTCCTTTCATTCCCACCTTTAAATTTTATAATTTGGAAGTGTACCCACATACTGTTGCCCATGTAGTGTATGTATTGTATACAGTATATCATTTGTATATATATATATATATATATTAGGGCTGTTACTAATTACATTTTTTGTGTTCAATTAATCGATTTTTTTCATCGATTTATTGACTAATTTTGATTAATTATAACGCACATACAGATCCAACTACTTTTAGCTGATCTCCTTGCAGGCTGATTCCCAGTGCAGCTACCAACCACTGGAAAAATGGATAGCAGGATACAGAAAACACACAAAGGCAGCGCTCGATGGGAATAGCATTAAAACTTTTATAGTCTTCAAGTAGATAACAAAATAAATATTGCACTGGAGATAAAATCGATGTAGCTACATAAACTGTAAAAATGGTGCGAGTAATACCAAACGGTACCAAAAGCAGTCATAAAAACATGTAGCTAAGTATGATACTGGTATAAAAATGTGTAAAACGATGTCACTGCTGAATCCAGATGAGGAGGGGTTTACATCAGTCAGTCGGCATGTAGATGTCCCGTGAAGGGAACTATCACAACTCCCAGTGGATGGTTGTAGAATCCCAGGTTGATAGAGGGAAGTGATAGAGGGAAGTCTAACAGCTCTTGCGTGTGGCAGATAGTAAGGTCCCGCCGGCATGCAGACATGAAGGCACAGCAAAGGAGCCCTTCAGATGGACACGCAAGCCCCGCCAATGTCCATGACATCCCTGGATCTCCGACGGAATTTCCTGAAGACCCGGAAGCCGTTGGAGAGGTGAGTACTAATCAACAGAATTTTGATCGATCAAAAAAATGTACGATTAATTGAGAAATTAATAGTTAATTTCCACAGCCCTAGTATATATATATATATATATATATATATATATATATATATATATACACACTATCATTTCTGTTTGACTTCTCTATCCATGCACTGTTTGCAGTACGCTGTACATAATGCCAGCTCTTTGCATAATGCTAAATTATAATTACTGCTGCATTTCCCATTTGGTCTCGTGAGCCATTTTAATGTATACATAATATTTATACCGGTAGACACGTTTTCCAAGTACCATAATGACTGCATTAACACACATAAGAAAATAATAATGAAATAATTTCTATACGGTGCAGCTTCTGGAAGGCTGAAATAAAACTTACCTGCATTATTCATAGATAATAAATATTCTATATGTGTACTGGTGCAAGATTGATTCGATTTCTCTGCATATCCTGTGTATGTGTCATTATTAAAGGGGTGACAATAGCAACAAATACATTCCCGAATACTGAGAAACTGACGCATTTAACATAATGACAAATTAAACTGTAATTCTGGGAAGTTCTATGCACTGAATTGAGAATTTGTAATCAATTTTATTGCGGCTCAGGATAAAGATTTAAAGGGAAACTTCGCTATACAGCTTTAAGCCATTGCCAAACTGATACTATCTATTGGTGGGTGCTGGGGAGTTGAATCACCCACATACTCTTTATATCTCCTTGTGTATCCTATGTTGGCATCGACGTGTGCAGGGGGTGTGCCAGGTGTGCCGATTCTCCCTAGGCTTCCCCTGTGTTGGCCCCGCAGTACTGCTGGATTCCCTCCTATCCCCCCAGCTGCTGTGGGGGATGTTTCAGAATGGAGAATGGGGCTAGTATATATATATATATATATATATGTCATTTACCAGCACCTTCCTTTTCTAAATGAACACAGTGAACGCACTCACTCACTGTGTTCAATCATAGCTGAAGCATAGTAAACAGTGCTTGCTGTGCTTTAGCTTGTGAATGAACAGGAAGCTGTTCAGCACAGAGCACTTCCCATCCGTTCACTGTCCAGTGCAGCTGAGACTGCAGGGAAAGTTATTTGTGTTTAAGCTTTGGGGTGCACACCAGTGGCAGCTGGTGCTCAATAACTCGGAGGGCGGCAAACCAACGGCAACACCCCCCCTCGGAGGGAGAAAAGGCTGTCCCCCCGGAAACTAGGCCGCCCGACACAAATGCTGGAACACCAGCAAGACACACCCCCCCTGTGACTCTTATGTTCCCCTCCTCCACCCACAGTGCTGGATGACTGAGCTACTGCAGATGAGCCATTTCTAAAGTCACAGTGGCGGCTGGTGGGTCGTTTGGTCAGGCTTCCCCTGTGTCTCCCTTGGCCGCGTGTCTCCTCCCTCCTCCTCTTCCTAGGCCAAAAGGATCACTCTCATGACCCGCTTCCTGATTGGCCGAGAGGAGAATCAGTATGACAATAGTGAATATTCATTCGCTATTTTCACACGACTGGGTGGGCTCAGAAGCCTATTAGAAGCCTCTGGATCTGATCACATGCTTCAAACCCCCCCCCCCCCCATTGGAATCAATCCATCAATCCATGCCTCTGGTGCCCTACATGTAAATCAGGGGGCTGGACACATAAATGGGGGGGGGGGGTGGCACACCCTAGTGCAACGGTAAAGAGCTGAAAAACACTTTTTTCATATTTTTTTAACTCTCTCACTCTCACTCTCGTTCTCTTCTTTCTCTCTCCTCTCTCTGTTCGTTCTCGCTCTCTCTCACTGTCTCTCTTTCTCTTTTCTCTCACTCTCTCTTTCTCTTCTCACACTCTCTCTCTTCTCTCTCCCCCATACACACACACTTTTTTCATCTTCTTTTATAACTCTCTCACTCTCATTTCTCTCGCTCTCTCATCTTTCTCAGGCCCCGTACACAGGGCCGAAAACCTCGACGGGCGGAATACATCGTTCCGCCCGTCGAGGTTCTCGGCTGGCCATCAGATTCGGCGACCAGCCCGTCGGGAAAGGCGACCAGCTATTCATCCCGACGGGCCGTCGAGCAAATAGAGAACCTGTTCTCTATTTGCTCGACGGGTTTCCCGACGGGCTGGGCTCGGCAAATCCGTACACACGGCAGAGGTTCTCGGCAGAATGAGGATCCCAGCGAGGTTCTCGCTGGTTTCTGCCGAGAACCTCAGCCGTGTGTACGGGGCTTCACTCTCTTTTCGTTCTCTCTCACTATCTTCTGTCTTGCTCTCTCTTTTTCTCTATCTTCTTTCTTGCTCTACCTCTTCTCTCCCTCTTGCTCTATTCTCTCTGTGTTCGTTCTCGCTCTCTCTTTTGCTCTCTCCCAGTCTATCTTCTCTCACACTCTCACTGTCTCGTTCTCTTCTCACCCTCTCTCTCTTCTCTCTCCCCCATACACACACACTTTTTTTCATTTTCTTTTATAACTCTCTCACTCTCATTTCTCTCACTCTCTCTTCGTTCTCACTCTCTCTATTCTCTCTCACTGTCTGTCTTCTCTCTCTATCTTCTCTGTCTTCTTTCTTGCTCTGCCTCTTCTCTCCCTCTTGCTCTATTCTCTCTCTGTTTGTTCTCTCTCATCTCTCTCAGGCCCCATACACACGATCGGACATATCCGATGAAAACGGTCCGCGGACCATTTCCATCGGATATGTCCGATCGGGAGTTTGATCCGATGGCGTGTACACACCATCGGTTCAAATTCCCCGCCGCCGGACGGCGCGGTGACGCGGCGGTGACGTTGACGCCGCCGCGTCACCGCACCAGGAAGTAAAACACTTCCGCGCATGCGCCGAATCCATTCGGCAGCGGCGCGGCGGCGGTGGGGGACGACATGTCTGCTGGTAAGTGTACTAACCAGCAGACATGTCGGGCGGACAGATTCCCACCGGATAGATTTCAAAGCTTGCTTTGAAATCTGTCAGGTGGACAAATCTGTCCGCTAGCCCATACACACGAGCGGAGATGTCTGCTGAAACGGTCCATCGGACCGTTTTCAGCGGACATATCCCCTCGTGTGTACGCGGCCTCACTGTCTCTCTTTTCTCTCACTCTCTTGTTCTCTTCTCACCCTCTCTCTCTTCTCTCTCCCCCATACACACACACTTTTTTTATTTTATAACTCTCTCACTCTCATTTCTCTCTTCTTTCTCACTATCTCTTCGTTCTCACTCTCTCTCACTGTCTTCTCTCTCTATCTTCTGTCTTCTTTCTTGCTCTGCCTCTTCTCTCCCTCTTGCTCTATTCTCTCTCTGTTCATTCTTGCTCTCTCTTTTGCTCTCTTTTATCTCTCTCACTGTCTCTCTTCTCTCACACACTCTTTCTCTTCTCTCTCACTGTCTCGTTCTCTTTTCACCCTCTCTCTCTCTCTTCTCTCTCCCCCGTACACACACACACTTTTTTAATTTTCTTTTGTCTCTCTCACTCTCATCTCTCTCTCTCTTGGGATCTCTTCATAATCTGTGTTTGCCTGCGCTGTAATACATGTTTTTATACTGCAGGTAAACGCCAGGACAGCAAATATTAATTGATGGCTATGTAGGATGTTGGCGTCACAATGCTGTCTTCCAGCGAGGTGGAAGTAAGAACATCCTACAAAGAAGTACATAGAATGGATGTTAATGCATATATTATCTTCTACGTTTGCAGCATGGTAAAGGTGTAGCGGTGCTGTTTTTTTCTCTCCCGTCTTCCATTTGTATCTCTCTCTTTTGTCCCTCGGTAGCGCTTTTTTTTCTTTTCTCATTTCATCTTTAGCGGACTTGCGCTCAGACGGCATTAAAGTATTACATATTCTCAACAAGCATGAACCCTTTCACTGCCGGGGCTGTGTTTTTTAATTTCTTGCACACATTTAACCACTTCCATACCGGGCACTTACGCAGCTTCCTGCCCAAGCCAATTTTCAGCTTTCAGCGCTGTCACACTTTGAATGACAATTGCGTGGTCGTGCTACACTGTACTCAAATGAAATTTGTATCATTTTGTTCCCACAAATAGAGCTTTCTTTTAGTGGTATTTGATCACCTCTGCGATTTTTTTTTTTTGCGCAACAACTAAAAAAAGACGGAACATTTTGAAAAAAATAAAGTTTTTATTTTTTCTGTTAATTTTTTTTGTAAATAAGTACGTTTTCTTCTTCAATTACGGGCACTGATATGGCAGCACTGATGGGCACTGATGAGGTGGCACTGATGGGCATCAATGAGGTGGCACTGATGGGCACCGATGAAGCGGCACTGATAGGCAGCGCTGGCATGCGACACCGATGGGCACTCATAGGCGGCACTGATGGGCATTCATAGGCGGCACTGGGTACTAATAGGCAGCATTGATGGGCACTCATAGGTGGCACTTACGGGTGACACTGATGGGTACTTATGGGTGGCACAGATGGGCACTGATAGGTAGGCACTGGGCATGGATGGGCACTGAGAGGTGGCACTGATGGACACTGAGGGGTGGCACTGATGGCATTGCTGGGGATCACTTGTTTATCCCATATTGTGCCAGTCAGTGCCCATGTTGCCAGTCAGTGCCCATTTGTGGGCACTGATTGGCATCTATTGTTCTCATTTAAAAAATATATATATATTCTTGCCCCCTTCCCTGGTGGCTTCCCTGGTGGTCCAGTGTGGGGATCCGAGGGGGGGCTACGCTGATAAACAATCAGCGCGAACCCCCCCTATCAGGAGAGCCGCCGATCGGCTCTCCTCCACTCGCATCTATCACCTGATCAACGGCTCTTCCTGTTTACATCGTGATCAGCTGATTGGACACGGCTGTTCACGTGGTAAAGAGCCTCCACCGGAGGCTCTTTACCGAGATCGGAGATGCAGGGTGTCAGACTGACACCCCGTATCACCGATCGCCGCCTGCGCGCCCCCGACGGGCATGTGCCAGCATGTAATCCTGCTGGACGTCAATAGACGTCCAGTCAGGATAACTGAACCACTTCCCGGACATTGATATACTATTGACCGGGCGGGAAGTGGTTAAAAGATCATTTTAGGCCTGAAGATTACATAAAACCCCCTAAGCATTACTGTATATGTTTGTTTGTCACATATTAGTGCAACAGTTTATGAAATGCACAATGTCAGTGAAAAATACACTCAAGTATATTTTAGGGCACATAAACACAGCAAATTACCCAACATTTTTTGTAAAGTAAAAAAGATTAGGTAGCACCGAGTAAATAGATACCCCATGCCTTGTATTCGGATTTCCCCTTTTGGGTGGCGTATCCGCTGTAAGGACTCACTTGCAAGATCCACCAACAAAATTGATGGAGGTCGTCTGGGGTTGTCAAAGGGCAATTGAATAGTTTAAGCAAAAGGAGATGTGGTGAGATAAAACCCACAAAGTATCAGATTCCCAGACAGAGTGTGCACCAAGATTAGGTTGAGAGGTTTGGGAGGTAAGGGAGAATAGATTTTGATAAGGCAGGGAATGGACAATGAGTGGACATCTATACCTAGAGCAGGCATGTCCAAAGTCTGGCCCGCGGGCAAAATGCGGCCCCCTGTTGATTTAATACGGCCCCCCATGGATATATACCATATTTATGGGCGCTGCCTTGGAGGGGACAGGACGAGCGCCATCAGATTACATGAAGAGAATCTCCTGTTTACTCAGCAGCGTCTGTATTGGAAGTCAGTCTCCTGGGATGCCATTGGGCGACTGTTCTGTCCATCATAAGAGGCAAGACTTTGTATTAAAGAGGCCACAGAGTAAACAAGAGCTTCTCCTGTTTGTAATCTGTTGGCACTCGTCCCGCCCTTCTCCCTCTGCCCTCCGAGGCTGCAGATGGGCATCGATCAGGCTGCACTGATGGCAATGTTAAGGTTGCATTCGTGGCACATGTGAGGCTGCATTTATGGCACATGTGAACTGAATTTATGGCACTGGTAAGGCTACATTGGTTGCAATGATAAGGCTGCATTGCAGCACATGTGAGGCTGCATTGTTTGCAATGGTAAGGCTGCATTCATGGCAATAGTGAGGCTGCATTCATGGCAATGGTAAGCCTGTGAGTGTTATACGTCAATAAATACAGTATATCCAAATAACATGCCCAAGCTCATCCTTAGTCCTGAGCAGCGCTCTGGGATTATTTGAGGCCACAAAAGAAATATATACAGTATATCCAAATAACACGCCCGAGCTCCTCTCTTCACCACACACAGCCACGAGAATTCTTGTTGGGCAGTGTATTATTTGCTTGGACGAACACACTTAGACCGAATTTTAATGGTTCAGAGAATGTCAGGCAAAATAGTCGGCCCTCACGCATGTTCACTTCATCAATTCTGGCCCTCTTTGAAAAAATTTTGAACACCCCTGACCTAGAGGAATCCATAATGGGGGTTAAGAAACAGAAGGTATTTGGATTAGTGGTGCTATTTGGGCAACTTTATATTAATGAGTAACGTTAGGTACTCCCAGCCTTTCTTTAGGCTTGGGTTTGTAAAGAGTGTGTTCCTATTAAGACAGGGTTTAATAAGACCTCAAATTTCAATTTCTGATCAAAGTATATGGGAGGAAATAGTGATGGGTAGGACCAGGGGCGGACTGACAACTCATGGGGCCCCCGGGCAATAAAAGATTATGGGGCCCCCAGGCCAGGTGGCAGTGCAGAGGCGGGGCAGCTAAAATCTCGGGATTTTCACATCAAAAGCATGTAGGTTTTGGACATATCAGGAACAGATGTAAAAAAAACACAGATTGGTACATAATGTCCCTGGTTTTAATAAGCCTGGCAACCCCGATGGGGCCCTCGAGTGGCATGGGGCCCCTCGGGCAGTGCCCAAGTTCCTTAATGGTCAGTCCGCCCCTGGGTAGGACGTGGAAGGTATCGGCTTTTGCCTTCTTTTCTGTGTCCTTTTTTCTTTCCTTCTCCTCTTACTATCATGTTCTTTATCTCTTGTTTTACAGGAGTTTGCTGGATATGGACACATTTTCCAAGTCTGACCCAGGTTAGTGCTAATATTGTCATTGACCATGTGAACTATCCTTGGATCTGCTTTGCAGTAAATGTTGCGGTTAACCAAAATACAGTGGAACCTCGGATTACGAGTATAATCTGTTGCAGGAGAATACTCGTAATCCAAAGTACTCGCATATCAAAGTAAGTTTCCCCATTGAAGTCAATGGAGACAAAAATAATTTGTTCCGCATTGACTTCAATGGCATGCGATACCGCAGAGCCACCAGCCTTCCACAATGCCCCCAACTTTTAAAAGTGCCCCACAGCGCAGCATTTTGCAATACAGCATGCACTAGACATGTGCAATTTTATTCCTAATTAGTTTTTCGCTGAAATTTGACAAATTCGTTAGCTTGGACATATTCAAGTCAACGAAAGCCCGTCTGACAAAAATTTGTTAGACGGGCTTTCGTTAATTCGAATATTTCCGAACTAACGAATTTGTAAGATTTCAGCGAAAAACGAATTAGAAAAAAAAATTGCACGTGTCTAGAGCATGCTGTAATGCAATAGGCTGCGTTGGGGGGCTCTTTTAAAAAAGTTGGGGGCACTGTGGAAGGTTGGTGGCTCTGCAGCAAGCTACCTAGATTGCCTAGAGAAGTGGTTCTCAATTGTATTGAAATTAGGGCCTGATAAATGCTTTAAAAAAAAAAAAAGAAAAAAAGAGATTTAGGCCCCTTTCGCATTGGGACGGGAGCCGCACTGGCGTCGGATTTGCCGCGAGTTGCGGCCGCTAGCAGTGTGGTAATAAAATCCCCGCTAGCGGCTGTGAAAGGGTTAATACCGCCCGCAGTGCGCCTCTATAGAGGCGCATTGCGGGTGGTATTGCCGCAGTTTCCCATTGTTTTCAATGGGAAGGAGCGGTATACATGCCGCTCCTCTAACCGCTCCAAAGATGTTGCTGACAGGAGATTTTTTTCTCTCCCGCCAGCACATCGCCTCAGTGTGAAAGCTTTCGGACTTTCACATTGAGGTTGCGTGGCAGGAGTTTTTCAGGCGTTATAACAGCGCTATGTTTAGCGATGTACCGCCTTAAAAACTCCTCAGTGTTAAAGGGGCTTTATACTCCCATTAGAAGTATGGGAATATAAAATATGTTCTGAAATGCTGGAAGGCTCTGGATGGGGTTGTGTGTCACTTTGGGGTGGTGGTAGCCTTGTTGAGGATTTGATTAGGGGACTCAGCAGCAGACTTGGTGTTGGGGGCCTTGTAGAGGATGAGGTTTCTAGGGGGAACTGTGGAAGTTGAGGTCTCTGGAGAAGGTGGTAGATTTTGCATGAGCACTGTGTGAGACCTGAGGGCACTCAGGTGCTCTGAGGGAGGTCGCGGAGCACTGTGTGGGGATGGGAGTTCTGAAGGGGGTTAAGAGACTCAGTGGTGGTATCCTTGTTGAGGATTTGGTTAGGGGACTCGGCAGCAGACTTGGTGGTGGGGGCCTTGTAGGGACTGAGGTTTCTAGGGGCAACTCTCTGGAGGCTGTTGTGGGTTTTGCATAGGCACTGAGGGAGTTTTGAGGGCACTGCAGGGACTCAGGTGCTCTGAGGGAGGTTCAGGAGCACTGTGGGGCACTTTTAAAAGTTGGGGGCACTATGGAGGGCTGATGGCTGCTGAGCATTGCAGGGGGCTGGAGAACACTATGGGGGCTAAGGGCTCCCAGGTGGGCCCTGGAAAGACTGTAGGAGGTTAGAGAATCTACAACTGGCTGGAGGCTGGGGAGTAAGATGGCAATGGCCCAATAGAGGCTCACAGCCTGTTGGTTGAGAACCACTGGCCTAGAGTTTGGCTTCAACCCTTCTCTACTCCATCCAAAACTAAGCAATGGCAAAAATTTGGGCTGACTTTAGGTTTTCCAGGTGTTCTTGGCCTCCTTGTGACATTATCCTTTTCTCTTGCAGTGGTGGTCTTGTACATACAAGGGGTTGGCAACAAAGAATGGACAGAAGTAAGTAAATATATCCAATTGCTTTTCTCAAAATGTGATTTAATGCCGGGTAAAGAACATCTTGTACGACCGGTCACTGATCCACTTTAGCTCGCTTTGGGCACATGCTGAAATTTCATCACGTAACTTTACTTATAAACTGTCAGCCATGTGTGAAGCACTTTACAAGATTACACAGGGAACCGGAGCAGAGCAATACGGAGGGAGATTGCACTTATTGGTTTATGTGTCCCTTTCATGGGATATAGATGAAAATAGATACTGTATATAGTACGTGCTTTGCATCATGTATATCTATGATCAGCAGCATTGCAATCCAACCCTGAGTAAAAGCTACAGTTTTTTTGCTTCTCATGTGATTAGTATGAACATTTAAAGAGAACCAGTCCTGATTATTGGGTTTATGCAACAATTATACTATTTGCTGTTAAAGGTAATGTAACCGCAGCCTATAAGGTTCTCATCCGCTGATATTGGGCTTCGGCCCGCAAAGCTCAATCAAACCCATCGTACAATGATAGATGCTTCCGGGGATGTGGCCAACGCGGAGACGCGATTCACATTTGGTGGTCTTGCCTATGATTGGTGGGATTCTGGTCGTCTAGGGTCTATGGCAGCCTTTCTCAACCTTTTTACCCCAAAGGGAACCCTTAAAATAATTTTCAGGTCTTGGGGAACCCCTAATAAAACCCATTCATTGGGGGTCAGTGGGAAGAATGCCCCTTACTTTGGTGTTCAGTGAGAAGAATTCCTTTTTTTACAGTGGTGGCAAGAATGGTCCCCTTAGAGAGAGCTATAAAGATCATTGACGTCATACCACTGGCTCCTCCAAGTGGAATTGGCGCAAAACTATGTAGGCCCTATCAAACAGGAGGTAAATCAGCCACAGCTCAAGGAACCCCTAACCACCTCTGGAGGAACCCTGGTTGAGAATGGCTGGTCTATGGCCTCCTTTCAACCCTTTTTCATGTACCCTTCCACAAAGACACCCGACATGCACTTCTCCACTGCCCCCTCCTTGGCCTCTACTCATTCCAACAAAAGCAGGCCACCTACCTCTTCGTTGCTGCAAAACACCCTTTTGCTAAAGCTTGGTGGAAGCTCTTGGTTGGTTTTGCAGAGGTGAAGAGCATTTTGACTAGAGAATGAGAAGATGACCAGTGCTCATGCTAAGTTTCTTAAAGTGTGGAACCCATGGTAGTCTTATGCTCTCCCCAGTGGCGGACTGACCATTGAGTCACTCGGGCACTGCCCGAGGGCCCCATGCCACTAGGGGGCCCCATCAGGGTTGCCAGGCTCAGTAAAACCAGGGACAGTATGTAAAAATCAGTGTTTTTTTTACATCTGTCCCTGATATGTCCGAAACTGACATGCTTTTGATGTGAAAATCCTAATATTTTAGCTGCCCCGACTCTGCACTGCCTCCTGGCCATCAGTAAGCCTAGGGGCCCCATAATCTTCTATTGCCCGGGGGCCCCATGAGTTGTCAGCCCGCCCCTGGCTCTCCCCACTCTGCCCCAAACCAGCTTGGGTATTCGCGAACCGTTCTAATATACCACCCAACCCGCAGGCTCTTTTCTTGTCCAAGACTACACCTCCTTCTTTTCCATTCTTGTCTTGACTGTTTCTCCTTCCCTGGCCTAGTTCTACATCTCTTTTCTTTGCCTTTTTTCTACCCTGTCCCTCCCCTATTCCACCACCCCCCCCCCTTTTTTTTTTCTTTGGTTAGTTTCACCATGTATTGGACCTCCAAGTCCAGTTATTCATTCCCACTTCTGGCACTTATGCTTCTACTATTTGCTTTTACACTTTGAAAAAGTGTTTTGTTTTTGTATTTACGTGAAATGTGATGTTTTGTTCCCCTGTGCAGGACCATTTTGCCTTTTTTTTCTTCAGACCTGTATTTTGGTATCGTTTTACTCAATGTAACTTCACCCGAATTTCTGAATTACAGTAGTAATGGATTTAAACAAATGCAAAGCAATACAAAATGCAAAATAATGAACCAAAATTTGGTCAAAATTCTAATTCAAATTTAATGAAAAAACTAATTAGAAATCGAATTTGAAAACAAGAATATAATAAAATATAATAGAAAACAAAGGAATATAATAGAATATAATAATAAAATAGAGTAAAACTGAACAAAATAGAATATAAGAGAATATAATAAAATAAAATAGAAAATAAAAGGAATATCATTTTTTTTTTTGTAAAACAGAACACGATGGAATTAAATATCATAGAATATAAGGAAATAGAATAGAAAAGAATAGAAAAAAAAAAATTGAAAAAACGATAAAATAAAATAGAAAGAATATAACCATCTTCTGAAATTAGAATTTCGAATAGAATAAATTCAAATGCCAATTTCAATTTAAATGTCGATTCGAATTTTGGAGAATTCAAATCAAAGTAAAAAAAACTAATAAATTAAAATGAAACAAACTCCAAAAACGAATTAAACGGGTTTAATAAAACAAAATTAAAATCTAAAAAATCGAAACAAAAAAAGTTTTTTGTTTCTGCGCATGTCTAGTGAGGAGGTGTTATGTTGCCTCCTTACTTTCTGCTTTTTACCCCTAAAAACCCACATCCTTGCATTGCATGCGGTTGCAGCACAGCCACATTCAGTTGACAGGGGGATCATTTTTGCTGCAATGCTATGCATGTCTACACCCCTATCTGCTGCCTTTGCATCTAAAGGGGGAGCAGTTGGAGGGAAGGGAAGGTGAGGGGGGCTCAAAACACCCCCCCCCCCAACCAAACTGCAAGTGTAAATCTAGCCTTATTCTTTTTATCAATTATTATTCAATTTTTCCTTCTGAACCGGACTGTAAATAGTCTTGGAGGATTCTGGATTTTTGGTAGAACAAGGAGCATCTGGAAAACGTGGAACGCTGTGATGAAATGGCCTCTACCCAAAGTAGCGGGGGGGGGGGGGGGGGGGGGGGGGGGGGGGGGGGGGGGGGTTGTCATGTGAAAGGTGCCAGGTCTTTTCACAAGTAATTACCCACTGAGAAGGCTTGTGCACGGTCTGATGAACATCCCTCTGAAGGTGCCTGGCTGTTGGCTTTGCTTGACATCCCTTCAAGGAAGAAGACTTAGGAATTCAAATCTCTATTACAGAAGAAACATTTATTAAACACAACATTCAAGATTTTTTTTTCATTTCACAATAAAGTTTCAGGTACGTTTCTAGGATCCAGGAGCTGAAGAGGTTAAACTAAACTAAAAACGCACTTAGTAATTGAGGTGAAGCTGTGCCGACTTTAGGCGTCAATTTTGACCCTCTATATGCCAGAGTACGGCCCTGCAATGGTGTGCATTTGCTCACGGTTGTGGGGCATTTGGAGCACAGCCCTATTAACCTTAAACGGGTTGTAAACCCTTGGGGTCTTTCACCTTAATATAGGTGAAAAATCTCCTGTGATGCAGCAGCCCCCCGCCCCAGAGCCCCTCTTTTACTTACCTGAACCCAGGGTTTAAAGAGGGGCTTTGGGGGGTTTTGGAGGGGCATTTCCAGGTCTGGGGCACGCATGCGCGTCCCCCGCCGACCCACTCCCACAGTGGGAACCAATTAGCAGATTTGATGTCCGCCAGGACCCGCTGATCGTTTAGAAGAGAAGCAGAACGGTGATCTGCCTATGTAAACAAGGCAGTTCTGACGACAGTAGGAAGGTTGTGGTCCTGTGTTTCTGCGTTTCTGCTAAGCAGTAACACAGATCTCTGCCTTCCCACAGTACAAGCACCTCCCCCACACAGTTGGCAAGCACTTCCTAGGAACCTCCCCCACACAGTTGGCAAGCACTTCCTAGGAACACTTTTAAAGGAACACTAAAGTAAAAAAATATTTTTTTTGTAAAATAACAAACATCTTATACTTACCTCCACTGTGCAGCTCGTTTAGCACAGAGTGTCTCGGCTCCTCCTCGCAAGAGCTTTCCACCTTCATACGAGCTCGGTGGAAAGCTTTTGCGGACGCGCTCCTGTGATACAGCCCCCCGGCGCGCCACGTCATCGGATGTGATTGACTGCAGTGCCAGCCAATGGCTGCGCTGCTATCAATCCTCCCAGCCTATCCAATCATCGGCCAGGCTGGGAACCGAAGAGAATCATGGGGACGCGCGGGACTTACTTTCGATGGGTGAGGTAAGTAACCCCTTTAACCCTTTGATCGCCCCTGACGCTAACCCCTTCCCAGCCAGTGTCATTAGTACAGTGACAGTGCATATTTTTTAGCACTGATCACTGTTGTGTGTCACTGGTCCCCACAAAAAGTGACAAAAGCGTCAGTTAGTGTCCGATTTGTCTGCCGCATTGTTGCGGTCACGCTATAAGTCAACGATTGCCGTCATTACTAGTAAAAAAAAAAAAAAAAAAAAAAAAAAAAATCTATACCATAGTTTGTAGACACTATGGGCAAGATTTACGTATCTCGGCGCATCTTTCTGCCGGCGTAGCGCATCTTCTTTACGCTACGCCGGCGCAGCGTTGAGAGGCAAGTATGAAATTCACTAAGAAACTGCGCCCAACGTTGCGCCGGCATAGCGTATAGTTGTCAGCGAAAGCCGACGTAAGTCAAAGTAGGTTGAAGTGGGCGTGATATATTAAAATGAAGCGTGACCCCATGCAAATGGTGGGCTGAGCTTCAAAAAACGAACAGCGCATGCGCCGTATCTTGGACGCATCCCAGTGCGCACTCTCACAGTCACGTTGAAATAACTGCCTAAGATACGTGGAAAAACACTGCCTACAACGTGAACGTAACCTACGCCCAGCCCTATTCACGTACTACGTAAACGGCGTACACGACGTAAAATTCGACGGTGTCCGTTCCCTGGTCCATACCTTTGCATGGGTTGCGCCTCCTATATGAGGAATAACTTTACGCCGGACGTAACCTTGACGCAAATTGCTTAAAACGTCTACGTTCCTGAATCGCCGTATCTCCCTCATTTGCATATTTGAATACAAAATCAATGGGAGCGCCAGATGCGTCCAGCGTAAATATGCGCCCACGATACGCCGACAAGTTACGTCGGTCGGATGAAGCCTATTTTCTGGCGTATCTTGTTCTGTGGGAACGGCGCACAGATACGACGGCGCATATTTACACTTAAGCGGCGCATCTCGAGATACGTCGACGTAAGTGCTTCGTGAATCTGGGCCTATAACTTTTGCACAAACCAATTAATATACGCTTATTTTGATTTGGTTTACCAAAAAAATTTAGCAGAATACATATTGGCCTAAATTGATGAAGAAATTAGATTTTTTTTACATTTTATTGGATATGTTTTATATTCCCTGCTGCCACCCAAATTCCCTCTCCCAACACCAATCTCATCCCCCCAAGCTCGAATGAAAGCACAGAGCCCAGGGAAGCGGACCCTCCTGCCCCCCTTCTCACGGCCTTGTAAAGGTGGAAGTGATCTGTAGTCCAGAAGGGAAGAACTGGTAAAAAAAGAAGTCCAACAGGTCATTTTCTGTACTTGCAGTGTTTATAGGAAGTAGTTCAGGTCTTGCAGAGATGTACGACATATGTTTTTTTTTTTTTTATCTTTTTTTATTTTACCCAGATAGAAACTTTAAGAAAAATCCAGTGTGTAACCCGGCACTATAGATTCCTGGAAATATAATGAGCTTTGCTCCCTGTGCAGTCTTTCAGTGTAATCCAGGGATCACAACATGAAACTGGGGCACGTTTATTATGCAGGATATGTGAAAGATGAAATTCCTCCGCTTTCCACATCGAATGTCGCTACTCTGATGCACATTTATCCCGCTCTTGCAGAATTCATAAAAGTATTTATTTTATTTTTTTTGCGGCCGTATATACTGGAATCAGCTATACCAGTTTAAAGCTGAACACCAAATTTAGACTTGCACAGTTGTACCGGCTTCTCTCCTGGACTCAAAGTGGAGTTCCACCTAGAAAAAAAAAAAAATTACTCCAAAAATCTAAAAATAAAAAATAAATAAAATGAAAAAATAATTTTTTTTTTTTACTTACCCGAAATAGCTGTTGCTATGCGGAAGTCCCGAATGTGCCTCTTCATCCTCTGCGGTGGATTCTCTTCCTCCTCCTACACTCGGTTTCTTCTTGTGAATGGGGCAAACTGCATTCTGGGAACTGTGTATCCCAGAAAGCAGCCGGCCCATTCACAAAGCGCTGCGCTGCTCGCGCATGCGCAGTAGGAAACGGGCAGTGAAGCCGCAGGGCTTCACTGCCCGTTTCCCTTACTGTGGATGGTGGCGCCTGGAGCTGCCAGGATCGAGGATCGGCCTCGGCAGACATCGCTGGCGACTAGGACAGGTAAGTGCCCTTATTAAAAGTCAGCAGCTACAGTGTTAGTAGCTGCTGGACTTTAAATTTTTTTTTTACCGGACCTCCGCTTTAAAATGGGAAAGCTTCCTCCAGCCTGCAGCCTAGGCAAAGTTACTGGACTGGAGCTTAAAAGGAGAAGTCCAGCCTGAGCTCCTGTGACCTGTTTTCAGCAGAGAACAGTCTGAAGTCCACTCTCTGCTGAGGTCACCGCCATCAGTCGAGGCAGTTTGGATCTGCCAGCTTCCTTGATTGTTGGAAGTCTCAGCGTCTCAGCGTGCTGCTAAGACGGCCGCTCCCCGCCCCTTCATGGCTCAGTGCTCCAATGAGTGCGGAGAAGTAGAGCAGAAGCGATGCTGACTGACAGTCAGCATCGCTCCGCTCAGGGAGGAGTGAGAACCGAGCCATCGGTGCTGTTTGGTGGCTCGGTTCTCAGTGCAAAGACACCGGGGGACAGATGCAGCATCAGTCTGTTGCTGCATCCACCGAGGTTAGTATGACTAGCCTTGTATAGGCTGTGCAACACTAGGAATATATTCCTTGTAAGTTTAAAGGAAAAGTGATTGTTATTTAAAAACAAATTTTTTTTTTTACAAACATGTTATACTTACCTCCTCTGTGCAAGGGTTTTCAACAGAGCGTCCCCCGATCCTCCTTTTCTGGGGTCCCCTGGTGGCACTCCTGGCTCCTCTTCCTTATCGAGAACCCTACAGAAAAAGCTGCATTTCATGGGGGCACCTGTGCGGGCACGCTCCCGAGTCCTGCTGCTGTGTCCATTGACACAGACAGCAGGAGTCGGCCCCACCCCCAGCTCCTGTGTCACTGGATTTGATTGACAGCAGCAGGAGCCAATGGCTAATGCTGCTATCAATCTATCCAATGAGGAGTTTAGGTAAGTAAAGAATAGAATGCATTATGGTGAAAAACCTTGAGACTTTACAAGTCATTTAAGTAAACTAAAATTGCTTGTGGATGCCAGTATGCTCCCTGCTCCAGGGCTGGACTGGGACAGAAATTTGGCCCTGGACTTCATCCAGACTGGCCCACTTTGACAGGTCTCTCCCATGGCGGCCGGACAACTCCCCCCCCCCCCCGGCCACCCAAGCACCCTCTTCCCCTTCACGTGCCACTAGCTGTTCTACTTTATTAGAGTAGAACGGCTGGTACTGGTACTCTTCTAGGCAGTACCAGTGGGGAAGCTAGACATTATTTCACCGGGGCAAAGAATCAGTTTGGTGCCCCCCCTTATCGGACTAAATTAGAAGTGAGAAACTCCCAGGCCATAGCTGTTGAGTCAGCTGTCTGTCCCCTCCCCCATGCTCCTCTGGTCTTCCCACTGCTTCTCTGTTCCCCCCCAGGTGAGCACTGCGGGGAGGGAGAGACAGAGGAGCAGAGGGGGGTCGGCGGTCCCCTGTCACTGATGCTGGCCCACTGAGCCATCGGCCCACCGGGAAACTCCCTGTAGTCCCAATGGCCAGTCCATCCCTGCCCTGCTCTACCCACCCGCAGCTCAATATAAGGGCATCCTGCTTGTTGCTGGATTCCTATCCGGATATATACTGACTTTTATAGACACAGCAGGAGGTGTGGGACCCCCTTAGATTTCAATTACAAAGTAAATCCCTTTCTTATTTCTCTGCGGTGTTCAGAGAGATTATGTTGTCCTCATAAGCTCTTCAGAAAGGGAAATAAGTTTCAGATGTATTTCTATTATTACCTTCATTTCCGTATTCTTACCATAATCTTAATATTCATCCTAATAACTGCGAGGCACTGAAAACATATCTTGATATATGTTATACTTTTTCTACGTCTACACTTAAAAGGGGTTGTAAAGGAAAATTCTTCCCACTGATCACCAATGTAAGGGACATTCTTCCCAATGATCCTCAATGTAAAGAGTGCTCTCCTCATCAATCACCAATGCAAGGAACATTCTTCCCACTGATACCAATGTAAAGAGTGCTCTCCCCATCAATCACCAGTGTAAGGAGCATTGTTCCCAATGACTACCAATGTAAGGAACATTCTTCCCACTGACCACCAATGTAAGGAGCATTCTCCTATGGCTAGTTGATAACCTCCCATAGGAGCATTCTTCCCACCGACCACCAATGTAAGGAGCACTGTTCCCCCTCACCGCCAATGTAAGGAGGACTGTTCCCCCTCACCGCCAATGTAAGGAGGACTGTTCCCCCTCACCGCCAATGTAAGGAGGACTGTTCCCCCTCACCGCCAATGTAAGGAGGACTGTTCCCCCTCACCGCCAATGTAAGGAGGACTGTTCCCCCTCACCGCCAATGTAAGGAGGACTGTTCCCCCTCACCGCCAATGTAAGGAGGACTGTTCCCCCTCACCGCCAATGTAAGGAGCACTGTTCCCCCTCACCGCCAATGTAAGGAGCACTGTTCCCCCTCACCGCCAATGTAAGGAGCACTGTTCCCCCTCACCGCCAATGTAAGGAGCACTGTTCCCCCTCACCGCCAATGTAAGGAGGACTGTTCCCCCTCACCGCCAATGTAAGGAGGACTGTTCCCCCTCACCGCCAATGTAAGGAGGACTGTTCCCCTTCACCGCCAATGTAAGGAGGACTGTTCCCCCTCACCGCCAATGTAAGGAGGACTGTTCCCCCCTCACCGCCAATGTAAGGAGGACTGTTCCCCCTCACCGCCAATGTAAGGAGGACTGTTCCCCCTCACCGCCAATGTAAGGAGGACTGTTCCCCCCTCACCGCCAATGTAAGGAGGACTGTTCCCTCTCACCGCCAATGTAAGGAGGACTGTTCCCCCTCACCGCCAATGTAAGGAGGACTGTTCCCCCTCACCGCCAATGTAAGGAGGACTGTTCCCCCTCACCGCCAATGTAAGGAGGACTGTTCCCCCTCACCGCCAATGTAAGGAGGACTGTTCCCCCTCACCGCCAATGTAAGGAGGACTGTTCCCCCTCACCGCCAATGTAAGGAGGACTGTTCCCCCTCACCGCCAATGTAAGGAGGACTGTTCCCCCTCACCGCCAATGTAAGGAGGACTGTTCCCCCTCACCGCCAATGTAAGGAGGACTGTTCCCCCTCACCGCCAATGTAAGGAGGACTGTTCCCCCTCACCGCCAATGTAAGGAGGACTGTTCCCCCTCACCGCCAATGTAAGGAGGACTGTTCCCCCTCACCGCCAATGTAAGGAGGACTGTTCCCCCTCACCGCCAATGTAAGGAGGACTGTTCCCCCTCACCGCCGAAGTAAGGAGGACTGTTCCCCCTCACCGCCGAAGTAAGGAGGACTGTTCCCCCTCACCGCCGAAGTAAGGAGGACTGTTCCCCCTCACCGCCAATGTAAGGAGGACTGTTCCCCCTCACCGCCAATGTAAGGAGGACTGTTCCCCCTCACCGCCAATGTAAGGAGGACTGTTCCCCCTCACCGCCAATGTAAGGAGGACTGTTCCCCCTCACCGCCAATGTAAGGAGGACTGTTCCCCCTCACCGCCAATGTAAGGAGGACTGTTCCCCCTCACCGCCAATGTAAGGAGGACTGTTCCCCCTCACCGCCAATGTAAGGAGGACTGTTCCCCCTCACCGCCAATGTAAGGAGGACTGTTCCCACTGGCCACCAATGACAGACATCAAAATCAGATATTTTTTTCATTTGTATCCAAAACCATAAGAAGTAAAGTGATTATTATGGGATGTTGAGTTTAGTCTGTAGCCATCATTGCTATGGATTTGTCAGCACTCCAGGAAATGTCTGGCAGTGTGGCAGATAACCGATTACTCTCAGAGACTTTTCTTTGCATTAAATGCCTTGATAACAAACTACCTTGGCCTAGCAGATAATATCTACTAATGAACTTGAGCACGAGGTGTATAAAGCAATAACATGCTAAATGAGTTCATCATCTACTGGGAAATTTCACTATGGTCACAACAGCCTGAAACACTAATTGATCTATTTCATCGCCCTCTTTCCTATCTTGCCCTATTTAACTAATTATACTCTTACAGTATTTAATATTGCTTTCCAGGTTTATATACTGTAGACATATTTTACAGCGCACTGAAATTTTCCACATTATTTCCTGCTGCCAAAACAGCTTACACTAGGGTGACCAGACATCCCCAGTTTTAGGGGACAGTCCCCGGATTGAGGACACTGTCCCCGGACCAAGTGTGTCCCCGGTTTTGTCCCCGGATTGGATTTGAACAGGGGCTGGGGCAATTTCAAAGACAGTCAGTGCAGAATTAAAAAAATATATAATTCTGAATTACACACCCCTGCTCTGCCGCTCCTACTAGCTTAGGGGGGTGTATTTTTTCCATTATGTGTGGCCCTTTCTGATGGTCATGTGCTGGTCAGAGCAGAGGGAATATTTCTTCAGTTTTGGGTGCATGCCCATTCAGCATTCATGCCCTGTTCTGCCTTGACTCAAGTCCCGACCAGCCGCCTGCCTGCTTACCTCCTTGCCTTCCATGGCGGAGTGATCTTCCTCCCCTTCCCACCTAGTAGCCGGGGCCCGGAGAGTAAGACTTGACAAGCTAGGAGGCGGGCGGCAATGGGCAGAAAGTCGCAGATTGCTAGAAAGAAAAAAAAGATGTGCCCGGATTTCATTAAAAAAAATCTGGTCACCTTAGCTTACACTCCAATGTCTACACCACACACACATTGGTACACTCTTTAGTGACATTTTGTTTAACCACTTAAGGACCGCCTACTGCACATATACGTCGGCAGAATGGCACGGCTGGGCACATCAACGTATATATACGTTGATTTTAGTACCCAGCCGTGGGTCACGGTGCGCCCGCCCGCGGCGCTCTCCCATGATCCGGTCCGAAGCTCCAGGACCGGGACCGCAGGACTCACGGACCCGATCGCCGCTGCAGTGCGGCGATCCATCCCTGGAGCTGAAGAATGGGGGGAGCCGTGTGTAAAGAGCCGTGTGTTATAGGGGAGAGCCGTGTGTTATAGGGGGACGCGATTGATGACGTCACACCTACAGCCACACCCCCTACAGTTGTAAACACACACACACAGGGAACACTCAAAGTCACAGCGCCCCCTGTGGTTAACTCCCAAACTGCAACTGTCATTTCCACAGTAAACAATGCAATTTAAATGCATTTTTTGCTGTGAAAATGACAATTGTCCCAAAAATGGGTCAAAATTGTCCAAAGTGTCCGCCATAATGTCGCAGTCACGAAAAAAATAAAAAAAACGCTGATCGCCGCTATTAGTATTAAAAAAAAAAATTCATAAAAATGCAATAAAACTATCCCTTATTTTGTAAACGGTATACATTTTGCAAAAACCAACCGATAAACGCTTATTGCGATTTTTTTTACCAAAAATATGTAGAAGAATACGTATCGGCCTAAACTGAGGAAAAAACATGTTTTTTTTATATATTTTTGGGGGATATTTATTATAGCAAAAAGTTAAAAATATTGCATCTTTTTTAAAATTGTCGCTCTATTTTTGTTTATAGCGCAAAAAATAAAAACCGCAGAGGTGATAAAATACCACCAAAAGAAAGCTCTATTTGTGGGGAGCCACGTCGCACGACCGCGCAATTTTCAGTTAAAACGACGCAGTGCCGAATCGCAAAAAGGGGCAAGGTCCTTTACCTGCATTTTGGTCCGGGTCTTAAGTGGTTAAAACTGAACTCTATGGCCTTGTACACACGAGGGAATTGATCCCCGGACCGTTTACAGCGCATATTTACGCCGGGCTGTTTTGATCCGATGGCTGTACACACCATCGGATCAAATTCCCCGCCGGCGGACAGTGCGGTGACGTTGACGCCGCCACGTCACTGCACCAGGAAGAAAACAACTTCCACGCATGCGTCGCATCCATTACGACGCTTGCGCGGGAGGATATGTCCGCTGGTGAGTGTACTGACCAGCGGACATATCCGACAGCTAGCTCTCCGGCGGAAAAGTTTCAAAGCAAGCTTTGAAACTTTTCCGCAGGAGAAATCCGGCCAAAACTGTCCGTTTGCCCCTCCAGACGAGCGGATTTATCGGCTGAAATGGTCCGTCGGACCATTTTCAGCGGATAAATTCCCTTGTGTGTACGAGGCCTATGGGGTTGATTTACTAAAGGCAAATAGACTGAGCATGTTGCAAGTACAGTTGTTCCGGGGCTTAGTAAATGAGATGAAGCTTCACTTTGCATAGAATACAAATCACATGCAAGAAAAAAAAAAACAGAGGCAACCAGCAACAATAATTCCCCCCCCCCCAATGAAAATAGATCCCCCAGCAGCCAGCAACAATAGACCCTCCAGCATGCCCCAACACCACTTGGAACTGCATACATTCAGTGCTGGGGGTGCCACGTTTTTGCTAGAAGAAAAGCCTTGGATATATAGGGCTGTATGTTGTTATCATTAGCGCTCTGCAGGGATGGAGCATTGACTTGTTCACCATCCTCTACCATCTGCTCGGGTGTAGGCTGCCTCTTCTTTAACAAGAATCTCCCATATTTTCTCAGCAAGTGGCCAGAGATTGCCGCCCGGCACACTTAATATTTTTGGCTGGGATTCCCCCCCTTATGGGATTCCCTTTCTTGTTAGTACTGCAAACAGATTTAAACTGAAGACAGCTCGAACATTTGGAAGAAACTTCATTATATCTGGCCGATGTCTCGCAGCACCTGCTCAGTCTTTGATTAGTCATTTGTTTTGGTAGTATGCGTGTTAAAGAGTATTTTTGCTTTTCCTTTTGTATTACTTTGCCCAAATGACAGCTACATTGCGTAAATATGATACGAGATATGACTTGATAAGTACATGATAGATATATAGGGCCAGATTCTCAAAAGAGATACGACGGTGTATCGCAGGAAACACCGTCGTATCTCAGTTTTTTTTACTGGGTATCAATGCGTCTGATTCATAGAATCATTTACGCATAGATACAGTGAAGATCCGACAGGTGTAAAACACTTACACCGTCGGATCGTAGATGTAATGACTTTGCTGGCCGCTAGGTGGCGGTTACGTTGATTTCTCATTTGCCTATGCAAATGAGCCTAATACGCCGATTCCCGAACATTTTTACGCCGCCCCGACGTCGCTTACGTCGTTTCCGTAAGCGTAAGGTTACCCCTGCTATATGAGGGGTAACCTTACGAAGTTCCGTCATATGCCATGTTAAGTATGGCGTCGGGACAGCGTCGTCTTTTTCCGTCGTTTTACTAAGTCGTTCGCGAATAGGGATTTACGTAAACGACGCACACGTCAGTTTCATTCACGTTTTCCAACGTGAGCTGGAGCATGCGCACTGGGCCATTTTTGCGCCTGGCGCATGCGCAGTTCGATCGACGCGGGGGCGCGCTTAATTTAAATACAAGCCGCCCCCTTTGAATTACGTGGCCTTACGCCGGGCCATTTACACTACGCCGCAACTTACGGAGCAAGTGCTTTGGAAAATACGGCACTTGCTCTGTTAAGTTGCGGCGGCGTAGTGTAAATGGCTTACGCTACGCCGGCGGGCAATCTAGGTGAATCTGGCCCATAGATATATATGAATGAAAATGAAAAAAAGGCCAATCTGCAGCACCTTGTATATTTATTAACCGCTAAACCTCAAATTACGTCCTTGATTTTGTGCAGCGATATCTGAATGATGGGGGCAGCTACAGGCATCATTCAGATATCGCTGTCTTCAGCCAGCGATTCTGTGCACAATAAGGACGATCAAAGCGGCAGTTCCGCCGCTTGATCGTTCTTATAGGCAGCGCGAGGGGACGTCCCCCCCTCCCGCCGCCATCCGGTGCTTCTCCGGGCTCTCCCGTGCCATCGGGGGCCCGGAGAGCGAATCGGCCGGCGCTGGCTGGGGAAGCATAGAGATCTGGTCACCAGTCATCTCTATGACCGTCGGAGGCCCGGGCGCGACATTATGACGTCACGCCCGGTAACCGGAAGTAAACAAAGCCGCAATCGCAACTGTCGGTGTGAGATTGGTGAATGTTTTTTCACCGATTTCATGCTTGTAAGCCTGGAAGAGAGATGTGGTGTCTTATTGACCCCGCATCTCTCCATAAAGAGGACCTGTCACACTGATTCCTATTACAAGGGATGTTTACATTCCTTGTGATAAGAATAAAAGTGATCAAAAAAAATAAAAATAAAAAATAAAGTGTTAAAGTGGAGCTCCACCCAGGAAAACAAAATTTTTCCATGTTGTTTAAAAAAATAAAATAAAAAAAAACCTGAAAAAAAAAAATACTCACCCGAAATACCTGTTGCTATGCGGAAGTCCGTAATCTGCCTCACCTGCACCGCGGTCCGATTTCTTCTTCTCCTTCTCCTTGTGAATGGGGCGCGCTGCTTTCTGGGAACTGTGTGTGTTCTCAGAGAGCAGCGCGCCCATTCACAAGCCAGCGTGAGACTCACGCAGGCGCAGTAGGAAATGGGCAGTGAAGCCGTACGGCTTCACTGCCTGTTTCCCATAGTGTGGATGGCGGCGCGGGACCCGGAGCGATCGTGGGACCGGCATCGGTGGGCCATCAGCGTGGGCAAGTAGGACAAGGTAAGTGTCCTTATTTAAAGTCAGCAGCTACACTGTTAGTAGCTGCTGACTTTAGAAAAAAAAAAATTCGCGGCTGGAGCTCCGCTTTAAAATAAAAAAATTAAGTAAAATAAAAATAAAATGATTTATTTTATTTTTTTTAAACGGCCCTATCCCCGGTAGATCCTGCCCAGAAGCGAACACGCATGCAAGTCCCTCCCACAAATGTAAACGCTGTTCAAACCCCACATGTGAGGTATCGTCACGTGCATTAGAGTGTGTGCAACAATTCTAGCACTAGACCTCCTCTGTAACTCGAAAAAAGTAACCTGTAAAAAAATGTAAAGCGTCGCCTATGGAGATTTTTAAGTACCGAAGTTTGGCGCCATTCCATGAGTGTGCGAATTTTTAAAATGTTAGGTATCCATTTACTCAGCGTAACATCATCTTTCACATTAAGCAAAAAAAATTGGGCTAATTTTACTGTTTTGTTATTTTTTTAAGCCATGAAACCGTTTTTTTTCCCCAAAAAAAAAAAGTGTTTGAAAAATGATTGCGCAAATACCGTGCGAGAAAAAAAAGTTGCAATGACCGCCATTTTATTCCCTAGGGTGTCTGCTATATATAATGTTTGGGGGTTCTGATTAATTTTCTAGCAAATAAATTGTGATTTTTTACATGAAGGAGAGAAGTGCCAAAATAGGCCCAGTTGTCAAGTGGTTAAGAGAGTAAGGCTGCATTCACACCTAGGCGTTTTTACGCCCGACGCTATTGCAGCCTGAAATACGCTGGAGGGGTGATTTAACATTGTCGGCTATGGAGATGGTTCACATCTCCATGCCGAACGCCGTACGCCTGAAGCTCAAAACAAGTCCCGGACCCTTTTTTTCAGGCGGCTTCGGCGTTCGGGCATAGCCGACAATGTTAAAATCACCCCTCCAGCGAAAACAAGGCTAAAAAACAACGCGTTTTTTCGCGGCAAATCGCGGGACAAAGCGCCGCGCTATAGTGTGAATGCAGCCTAAGAAACTCTCTCTCTCTATATATATATATATATATATATATATATATATATATAATCACTATTAGCAAAAGAAAAACATGCAATAGATATACAGATTTAGTAAAAAATAAGATTAATTCTTAAAGCGGGAGTTAACCCTAAAACAAGTATATCCCATAAAATCCAGCATACTGCCGACATGTAGTATACTGTTTTTTTTTCGGTTTACATACCTTAGTATAGGTATTTCCCCCCCGGCTTCCGGGTACTGAATCCCGCGGGACTGGGCGTTCCTATTCGGTGACTACTTGATGTGTGACAAAACCTTGCCCCCCGGCGCATAATGCGCGTCACCAGCTTCTTTCGGAAACTGGTGACGCGCATAATGCGCCAGGGGGGAAGCTTTTGTCACACGTCAATCACTTAGTCACCGAATAGGAACTCCCAGTCCCGTGGGATTCACTACCCGAAAGCCGGGAGAAATACCTATACTACGGTATGTAAACAAAAAAAAAACCCAGCATACTGCACATGTCGGTAGTATGCTGGATTTTATGGGATATACTTGTTTTAGGGTGAACCTCTGCTTTAAGTGCAGGATCAATTAGGATTTATTATTCTTTAAGCACAGTCCTGGGGTAAAATGAACCCCCTTTTAACCCCTCCCTGTCATCCCCTCTATCTGATCACTGAGTCGTCCAGCGCCAGGTCCTTTTCTGTTTACTTCCTGTAAGGGTTCTTCTTCCATACTTTCACGTTACTCAAACAGCTATGTGAACGCATGAAAGAAGAACTTTTTAAAGCGGTTGTATAACCCTTAAAAAAAAAACCTGCAAGGCAAAGGCATAATGAGCTAGTATGACTAGCATACAATCTTAATATCAATTACTTACCTTAGATCGAATCCCCTGCAGTAGTCCTCGGACATGTCCTCCGTCGCCGCCATGATCCCCGGAGTGACTTCCAGGTATCGCTGCTCTGGCGCTGTGACTGGCCGGAGCGGCGATGACGTCACTCCCACGCTTGCGCGCGGAACGGCACGATCCCTGCGCATGCGCACATTTAAGGCACTTTCCGGCAGGCTCCCATTCAAGAGCTGCCGCGCTTAGTGCCCCTGCGCCGTTGTCTACTGCGCAGGGTTGCAAGAGTTGATGTAGTTAATAATAATAATAATAATAATAATAATAATAATAATAAGTGCAAGAGTTCTCCAGGCATAATCTGTAAATTAAGGTGATAATTTATTTTTTAACTAGTAATGGCGGCAATCAGCGACTCTGCCCGTCGCCCGCCTCACAGCCTGTCAAGTCTTATTCTCTGTGCCCCAACTACTACTGGGTGGGGAGCGGAGGAAGATCACTCTGCAGGGAAGGCAAGGAGATAAGCAGGCGGCTGGCCAGAACTTGAGCCAAGGCAGAAGAACATGCGAGTGGAGCTTAATTGGGCACCCGAAACTGAAGAAATATTCCCTCTGCTCCGACCAGCACATGATCATCAGAAAGGGGCACAGATAATGGAGAAAATACAACCCCTAAGCTAGTAGGAGCGGCAGAGCGGGGGTGTGTTTATTAGGGTTGTCCCGATACCACTTTTTTAGGACCGAGTACAAGTACCGATACTTTTTTTCAAGTAGTCGCCGATACCGAATACCGATACTTTTTTTAAATGTGTCCCCAAATGCAGCCATGTCCCCCACATATTGCAGCCATGTATGTCCCCCACATATTGCAGCCATGTCATGTCCCCCACATAATGCAGCCATGTCATGTCCCCCACATATTGCAGCCATGTCATGTCCCCCACATATTGCAGCCATGTCCTGTCCCCCACATATTGCAGCCATGTCCTGTCCCCCACATATTGCAACCATGTCATGTCCCCCATATTGCAACCATGTCATGTCCCCCATATTGCAACCATGTCATGTCCCCCATATTGCAACCATGTCCTGTCCCTCATACCTGTAGATATGATGATGCCGCCGCCGCTGCCGCATACCGCCGTTAATCTCCCTGCATTATAGCGCAGCGCGCATTACAAGCTTTCGTTCTGAATACTTGTAATGCCCGCGCCGTCATGTATAGACACTCCCCTTCTCGGGATTGGAGGGATCCGTCCAATCCCACGCAAGGGGGAGTGTCTATACGCGGATTCGTGCATAGACACTCCCCCTTGCTCGGGATTGAACAGATCCATCCAATCCCAAGAAGGGGAGTGTCAATACACGGCGGCGCGGGCATTACAAGTATTCAGAACGAAAGCTTGTAATGCCCGCTAGCTATAATAAAGGGGGATTAACGGCGGCAGCGGCGGCATCATATCTACAAGTATGAGGGACAGGACATCGCTGCAATAAGGGGGGGGGGGGGGGGGGTTTGGAGTATTCTATTTTAGTATCGGGGGTATTTGCGGGAGTACAAGTACTCCTGCAAATACTCGGCATCGGTCCCGATACTAGTATTGGTATCGGGACAACCCTAGTGTTTATTATTCTGAACTGGCTGTCTTTGAAATTGCCCCAGCCCCTGTTCAAATCCAATCAGGGGACAAAACCGGGGACAGACTTGGTCCGGGGACAGTGTCCTCAATCCGGGGACTGTCCCCAGAAACCGGGGATATCTGGTCACCCTACTGTAAATGGCATGGGTTCTACAACCAGCTTTTACAGGTGTCATGTGCATAGGCTGCTATGGATATTGGTCCGTGCATTCAATAAACGAGTCCGTAGTACTGGAATAAATCCACAGGAACACAGTGCAAAGTAAAGAAAGCAATAGAGGAGTGGGAGACATAAGACCTAGTAAACAGACAGACGGAAGGTTGGAGGACTAAACACGGCGCAGCCAGGATTACAGAGAAAAGGGGGGGGCACGTTAATCTTAGTTCTGCCACAGAATGCGACGCAGATGGCCGAGGAATTCCCCAGTACTTAAAAGTGATGATTTTATGAAAAGCTGGAAGAGTGCCCATTGCAATAAACATAACCGCGAGGGAGAGAACAATAAACGGCATTGTTTTCCTTAAAGCTGTCAATGAAGAATCGCCAGAGCGGACTCTGGTCCCGTAGTAATCAGGATTGACCAACAACAACGGCATCGATCGCATGTACAAAACTGGCACAACGCCAGCGGCATAGATACAGCTGATCGCAATATGGCTTGTATTGTTTTGAATTTGAGTCACCAACCAGCTACTTAAATATTAAGTTAAATACACAAATCAAGACTTCATAGGGAAAAAAAGATCAATAAACTTACTAAAGGAGAACTAAAAACAGGAAAGCTAAAGAAATACATGAATTATTATAACTGTCAAAAGATCGGTAAATCTGATCATCCCCTCATTGGATTGACTTGTCCTTGTGTGACATGCGGGAATGTTCAGCTCAGTGGTAGATGCGTTTTCGTGTAGTCAGTCCACATCAGACAGGCGTTTATAGTTAAAGGAGTTGTAAAGGAAACATTTTTTTTGCCTAAAATGAATGTCTGCAAGGTAGACAGACAGAATAGTGTAATGATTCTGCTAAAAAACGAGTAAATACCTATTCAATTCCTTCATCTATATCACCTCCGGCGTTCTAGTTTCTGTTCTCTCATTCACTTCCTGGTTTGCGTCGCTCGTTCATGTAAGAACTACATTTCCCAGTATGAATTGCGTCACTGCCAGTAATTCACATCTCCTTGAAGAATCTAAGGCCGCGTACACACGATCAAATCTATCTGCTGGAAACGGTCGGCCCGACTGTCCCAGCAGACAGATTCGACCGTGTGTACGGGCGAGCCGACGGATTTGGCCAGCCGACAGATTTGAAAGCATGCTTTCAAATCTGTCGGCTGGGAACTCGTCGGGCCGATATGTCTGCTGGTTAGTACGCTAACCAGCAGACATATCTTCTCGCACATGCGTCGAATGGATTTGACGCATGCGCCGAAGTAATTCACTTCCTGGTGCGGTGACGTGGCGCCGTCAACGTCACCGACACGTCAGCGCGCCGTCTGCCGGCAGGGATTATGGTTTGATCGTGTGTACACGATCAAACCCATACATCCCAGCAGACAGATTTGTTCAAATTTGTCCTAAGGCCGCGTACACACGAGGAGACATGTCCGATGAAACAGGTCCGCGGACCGTTTTCATCGCACATGTCTCCAGGGATATTTTGGTCTGATGTGCGTACACACTAGGGTTGTCCCGATACCACTTTTTTAGGACAGAGTACAAGTACCGATACTTTTTTTCCCCATGTACATCCATTTTCCATGTACTCGCCGATACCGAATACTAATACTTTTTTTAAATGTGTCCCCAAATGCAGCCATGTCCCCCACATATTGCAGCCATGTCCTGTCCCCCACATATTGCAGCCATGTCCTGTCCCCCACATATTGCAGCCATGTCCTGTCCCCCACATATTGCAGCCATGTCCTGTCCCCCACATAATGCAGCCATGTCCTGTCCCCCACATAATGCAGCCATGTCCTGTCCCCCACATAATGCAGCCATGTCCTGTCCCCCACATAATGCAGCCATGTCCTGTCCCCCACATATTGCAGCCATGTCCTGTCCCCCACATATTGCAGCCATGTCCTGTCCCCCACATATTGCAGCCATGTCATGTCCCCCACATATTGCAGCCATGTCATGTCCCCCACATATTGCAGCCATGTCCTGTCCCCCATACCTGTAGTAGCTGCTGCCGGGTTAATGCCCGTGCAATACAGCGCGCATTACAAGCTTTTGTTTGTATACTTGTAATGCGCGCCTCGCCATGTATAGACATTCCCCTTCTCGGGATTGGACGGATCCGTGCAGACACTCCCCCTTGCTCTGTCCAATCCCGAGAAGGGGAGTGTCTATACATGGCGAGGCGCGCATTACAAGTATACAAACGAAAGCTTGTAATGCGCGCTGAAATGTACGGGGAATAACGTGGCGGCGGCTTTGCGGCGGCGGGGGGGGTGGGTGGAGTATTCTATTTAGGTATCGGGGGTATTTGCCTGAGTACAAGTACTCCCACAAATACTCGGTATCGGTCCCGATACCGATACTAGTATCGGTATCGGGACAACCCTAGTACACACCATCAGACCAAAATCCCCGCGGACAGAGAGCGCGGTGACGTAGAAGACACCGACGTGCTCAAACAAGAAAGTTCAATGCTTCCACGCATGCGTCGAATCAATCTGACGCATGAGCGGGATTTCGGTCCGATGGTTGGGCGTACTAACCATCGGACATGTCCGACGGACAGGTCTCCAGCGGACAAGTTTCTAAGCATGTTTAGAAACTTTTGTCCGCTGGAAACCTGTCCGCTAGGCCGTACACACGATCGAACATGTCCGCGGAAACTGGTCTGCGGACTAGTTTCAGCAGACATGTCTCTTCGTGTGTACGCGGCCTAACACTTAGAGAGCATCCTGCCGCACAGATGTAGTTCCCAGGAGGGGGCGAGCACGTCACTGACCACCGCAGTAAAGTCTCCCTTCATGGTGGTGAGTAACAAGCAGGAAGTGAACAGAACAGAGAAGAAATAGAGCAACTTCTGAGCAAAAAACAAACAATGAGGAAGTGAAAAGAGGAAGGTCTGCAGGTAAAGGATGCTTACTATGAAAAAAAATATTTTCCTTTACAACCCCTTTAAGGGCCTGGTAGCCCACGTTTTTTTTTTTTTTTAAAAGTCCATTCAGGAATCCCAGGCAGGGGTTTAAACATCATTCAGACATAACTGAAAATACAAGCCCACCTGGCTACTCTTCAACAGCACTGCTGCTATACAGGCGAAACTTGAAAAATATAAATATTGTGCAAAAGTAAATTTATTTCACTAATGAAATTTAAAAGGTGAAAGGAATATATGAGAGACACTCATTACATGCAAAGCAAGATGGTTCAAGCCGTGATTTGTCATCATTAGGGGTGCAACGGATCAAAAAACTCACGGATCGATCCTTGGATCGGGAGTCACGGATCGGATCAGCAAACAAAATAAAAAAATCTCCCCCACTGTAATATCCACATCTCTCTCCCCCCGTAGTACAGGCAGACAGTGACCCCCCCCTAGTACAGGCACAGTGACCCCCCCTAGTACAGGCACAGTGACCCCCCCTAGTACAGGCACAGTGACCCCCCCCTAGTACAGGCACAGTGACCCCCCCCTAGTACAGGCACAGTGACCCCCCCCCCCAGTACAGCGCAGTCACCCCTGTAGTACAGCACAGTCACCTTCATAGTACAGCACAGTCACCCCCATAGTACAGCACAGTCACCCCCATAGTACAGCACAGTCACCCCCATAGTACAGCACAGTCACCCCCGTAGTACTTGCAGTTACCCCGTTAGCGGCGTGTGTGTGCGCCTCGAGCGCGGGCTCCTCCTCTGTTTACACCAACAGAGGAGGAGCCCGCGCTCGAGGCGCACACACGCCGCCGGGTGTACCCAGATGGCCGCGGCTCCGGAGCTAGGCCGAAGCCGCGGCCTTTGCTAATTCTATGCCTGCGGTGGCGATCCGCGGATCGCATAGCGATCCGATCCGAAGGGGGTGACCCGTTCGGATCACGGATCGGCAGTGATCTGTTGCACCCCTAGTCATCATCGTGTTGATTATGGCTTACAGCTCATGAAAACCCCAAATCCACAATCTCAGAAAATTAGAATATTACATGCAATCAATAAAACAAGGATTGTACATAGAACAATATCGGACCTCTGAAAAGTAGAAGCATGCATATGTACTCAGTACTTGGTTTGGGCCCCTTTTGCACCGATTACTGCCTCAATGCGGCGTGACATGGAAGCATAGGTGTGCGCAGCCTTTGGCATTAGGGTGTGCACCCCAAAGCTCAAACACACTCTACTGATCAATCACTATGTTCATTCAGAAAGGGAAGGGACCGGTAAATGGCATATGTATTCAGGGCCCGACTGGGAATAAAAACCAGCCCTGGAAATTATTTCCTACCAGCCCCATAGCATTATACCAGCCCAACATCATAACATCATGCGCTTTGCCGGCAGTATAGCTGCGGTGCCTATTCTTTTTAATGGGCAGGAGCGGCTCTTTCAGGGCGCTTTGCAGGCGCTATCTTTAGTGTTATAGCACCTGCAAAGCGTCTCAGTGTGAAAGGGGTCGAACTCCAATATAAAGGGGGGCACTGGTGACCAGAGACCACACTTATATCAGAGTCCACTGCATTCCCCTTTACATCAGAGTGCCCCCTTGCACTGTAAGGTTGAATCCTGCACACTATGATATAAAGGGGGAATGTGGGGGGGGGACTCTGGTGACCAGAGCCCACCTTCCGCAGAAAGTGAACACTAAGGTAAGGGGGGTTACTGATATAAGGTGGGAACCTTTAGAGGTCAGAGGCTGCAGAGGGGCGGACAGGAGGTCAGAGGCTGCAGGGGGGCAGGAGGTCAGAGGCTGTGGGGAGGGGGCAGGTCATAGGCTGCAGAGGGGGGGACAGGAGGTCAGATGCCGTGGAGGGGGGAACAGGAGGTCAGAGGCTGCAGAGGGGGAACAGGAGGTCAGAGGCTGTGGGGAGGGGGCAGGTCATAGGCTGCAGGGGGGGGGGGGGGGCAGAAGGTCAGAGGCTGCAGGAGGTCAGATGCTGTGGAGGGGGGAACAGGAGGTCAGAGGCTGAATGGGAGGTCAGGAGGTCCAAGGGGGTGGGGGGGAGTTCAGACGCTGCATGGGTGGTCACGAGGATGGAAGGGGGGGAAAGGAGTTCAGACGCTGCCTGCAGGGAGGGGATGTAGGAAGACTGAGAGGAAGACTCACCTTATTGAGCAACGCGCATTTTAAAAATGGCGCCGCTCGGCGCCGTCGTGTCACTGCGCATGCGCCCGCATTTCCGAAACTTGCCGAGCCTGTACGAGCTTTCCCAAGCACGGCTAGCTTTGGAACTGCGCTGAGTCGCTGGTGCGTGCGCAGTTGCATGCCGCTCGGCCCGGCCTGCAGCCCTTTACATTATACAGCACCTCTAAATCCCTTTAAATTACACAGCCCCCCACAATGCAGACCCCCTCCCACAGGACACACCCCTACAGTGCAGACCCCCACAGTACAGACACCTCTACAGTGCAGACCTCCACCCCCCCAAAAATCAGATCAGCTACACACAGTGCTGGTACACATGTCAGGGGGTGGTGGACACAGCAATGCAATTCCCCCCCCCTCCCCCCAAATCTGGTCAGCACATGGTGGCAGAACAAGCAGACACTCCCCCCTCAGCTCACCACTGTCCCCCCGCCTCTGCTAGGGAGTAAGTTGGGGGGTTGGGATTGGATTCCTGATCCTGTCTGTGTGATAACAGCAGCTGAGCCGCCCCAGCGGAGAGAGATGACAGACAGACACAAGCTGAGGCCGTAGTGCTGGGTGGGGGCGGAGCTAGCACGAGGGAGTTTAGTCAATGAGAGTGGACGATCTGGACTAGTCCATTGCGGCCGCGGCGATGGGGGTGTTTTAAAAATCACCCAAAGGGAAATGAAGCAGCCAGAGCCAGCAGGGATGCCCTTGGGATGATTGGACGGTATCATCCCATATAGGAAAGTCACTCTGCCACTGACACCCCCCAATGTGTGGTACCTGGGGCGCCCCGAACCCTAGCCCTATTGGTACGCCCCAGGGAGGAGGAGTCTGTCTTAGCCAATCCTGTTGCTTGTTTCCTGTAAATTTGCATATTTGTAGATTCCACGCACATTCCTTGATTTTTTATATCTTCTAAGTAATAAATAATAAAAAATAGATGATGATGGGAGGGTGAGAGTAAAACTAGTATTAGTTTAGTAGATATCGCCCGCAATAACAGCGAAAAAAAAAAAAAAACTAAAATGTCTCTCCATAAGTTGGCAGTTATAAATCCCCCCCACTATAAATACATCTCGCTGCCTCTTAGTATATTAGATGTGAGAGCGGTGTGCTGGGATATCTGTGATAGGGATCGCTTGTACCAAGTTCGGCTGATTTCCTAGACAGGTGTCTCAGCGCTCAGACCATCGCAGTTCTGTCCACTATGAAGTTGTATCTGATGCAGCCAGTGTTGAGGCAGCCAGTACTTGAAAGTACTGAGTGGGCTTCGCATTGGGATAGGCACAGTAATACCGCTTCTCGGACTTTTTGGCGAAGATCCCTTTCACATGGGTGCGTTTTTGCAGCTTTTTTTCCGCGTTTTCGCTGTTAAAATAGTGATATTAAAACGCTCCCCATGCCCCTGCTCCATTGAAATTATTCAAAAACGTGGCGAAATCACAGTAAAATAGCAGTGTTTTACCGCTATTCTAACGCTCCGCTATAGCCGTTTCCAGTGTGAAAGGGCTCTAAGATCCCTTTCACACGGGTGCGTTTTTGCAGCGTTTTTTTCCCGCGTTTTCGCTGTAAAAATAGCGATATTAAAATGCACCCCATGCCCCTGCTCCATTGAAATTATTCAAAAACGTGGCAAAATCGCGGTAAAATAGCAGTGTTTTACCGCTATTCTAACGCTCCGCTATAGCCGTTTCCAGTGTGAAAGGGCTCTAAGATCCCTTTCACACGGGTGCGTTTTTGCAGCGTTTTTCGCTGTAAAAATAGCGATATTAAAACACTCCCCCTATGCCCCTGCTCCATTGAAATGATTCAAAATCGCGGTAAAATAGCAGTGTTTTACCACTATTCTAACGCTCCGCTATAGTCGTTTCCAGTGTGAAAGGGCTCTGAGAGCCCTTTCACACGGGTGCGTTTTTGCAGCGTTTTTTCCGCGTTTTCGCTGTAAAAATAGCGCTATTAACCACTTGCGGACCGCCGCACGCCTATGTACGTCCATAGAATGCCACGTACAGGCACATGGGCATACAGGTACGTCCATGCCTTTCCGCGGGTCGGGGGTCAAGCACAAGCACTACACTGACACCAGTACACATAGGCACACATTCCCCCCCCCCCCAGTCACCCCCCGATCACCCCCCGATCAGCCCCCCTGTCACTAAATAGCTGTGATCCACTGATCACTGCATTTAGTGTCAGTGTGACAGGCAGTTAGTGTGACAGGCACAGTTAGTGTTGGGTCCAGGGTAGCACCCACCCCCCCCCCCCCCAATAAAGGTTTTAACCCCTTGATCACCCCCTAGTTAACCCTTTCACCCCCCTTTTGCCAGCGTCACTAAGCGATCGTTTTTCTGATCGCTGTATTAGTTTCGCTAGGTAGCTAGTTATTTCTCACAAATATATTTCTCACACATGCCATGGTTATATGTGGAATTGCACCCCAAAATACATTCTGCTGCTTCTCCTGAGTACGGGGATACCACATGTGTGGGACTTTTTGGGAGCCTAGCCGCGTACGGGACCCCGAAAACCAATCACCGCCTTCAGCATTTCTAAGGACATACATTTTTGATTTCACTCACACAAATCTTGAAGGCGGTGATTGGTTTTCGGGGCCCCGTACGCGGCTAGGCTCCCAAAAAGTCCCACACATGTGGTATCCCCGTACTCAAGAGAAGCAGCAGAATGTATTTTGGGGTGCAATTCCACAAATAACCATGGCAAGTGTGAGAAATATATCATTTACTGACAACGTTTTGTAAAAAAAAAAAAATATATTTTTGGTCATTATTCAATCACTTGGGGCAAAAATTTTTTTTTCCATGGACTCAACATGCCTCTCAGCAAATAGCTTGGGGTGTCTTCTTTCCAAAATGGGGTCATTTGGGGGGCTGTGTGCCATCTTGGCATTTTATGGCCTTCAAAACTGTGATAGGTAGTGAGGAATGAAATCAAAAATGTATGCCCTTAGAAATCTTGAAGGCGGTGATTGGTTTTCGGGGTCCCGTACGCGGCTAGGCTCCAAAAAAGTCCCACACATGTGGTATCCCCGTACTCAGGAGAAGCAGCAGAATGTATTTTGGGGTTCGATTCCACATATAACCATGGCATGTGTGAGAAAAATATCATTTACTGACAACTTTATGCAAAAAAAAAAATCAGTTTGTCATATTCGCGCAACTTGTGTCAAAATATAAAATATTCCATGGACTGGACATTCCTCTCAGCAAATAGCTTGGGATGTCTACTTTCAAAAAATGGGGTCATTTGGGGGGGTTTTGTGCTATTTTGGCATTTTATGGCCTTTGAATCTGTGATAGGTATTGAGGAGTGAAATCAAAAATTTACACCCTTAGAAATCTTGAAGGCGGTGATTGATTTTCGGGGTCCCGTACGCGGCTAGGCTCCCAAACAGTCTCACACATGTGGTATCCCCGTAATCAGGAGAAGCAGCAGAATGTATTTTGGGGTGCAATTCCACAAATAATCATGGCAAGTGTGAGCAATATATCATTTAGTGACAACTTTTTGTACATTTTTTATTTTTTTGTCATTATTCAATCACTTGGGACAAAAAATAAAAAATATTTAATGGGCTCTACATGCCTCTCAGCAGTTTCCTTGGGGTGTCTACTTTCCAAAATGGGGTCATTTGGGGGGGTTTTGTACTGCCCTGCCATTTTAGCACCTCAAGAAATGAGATAGGCAGTCATAAAATAAAAGCTGTGTAAATTCCAGAAAATTTACCCTAGTTTGAAGACGCTATAACTTTTACAAAAACAATAAATATACGCTTATTGCGATTTTTTTTTTTACTAAAGCCATGTGGCTGAATACATTTTGGCCTAAATGTTTGACTAAAATTTAGTTTATTCAATATTTTTTACTTTTTGTTAAGAAAAATCTTATTTTTTTCAAAATTTACGGTCTTTTTCCGTTTATATCGCAAAAAATAAAAATCGCAGAGGCAATTAAATACCATCAAAAGAAAGCTCTGTTTTTGGGAAGAAAAGGACGCAAATTTCATTTTGGTACAACATTGCATATTGGTCCGGTCCTTAAGTGGTTAAAACACTCATAAAACACTCCAAAAATGCCCCTCTCTATTGAAATAAATTGAAAATGCGGTAAAAACTTGTTAAAAATGCCGTAAAATCGCAGTGTTTTACCGCTATTTTACTGTGATTTTACCGCGTTTTTAATTCTCTGCTCATAGGTGTGCGCAGCCTATTGCACACGGTGTTCATTCAGAAAGGGAAGGGGCCAGTAAATGACTTATTTACTGGCCCATTTTCCATTCCTGAAACATCCCAGCAGCAACAGCCAATAGGAGAGGAGTAAAGCAGGCAGCGCTGTGGGGGGAAAGATGGAAGCCAGGGCAGTAGGGGGAATCTTTGCTGCACAGGGTGATTAGGATGTGCCTGGGCACACCTGGCACACCCTGTGCGCACGCCTATGCATGGAAGATATCAGCCTGTGGCACTGCTGATGTCCAGAATGCTTCAATAGCGGCCTTCAGCTCTTCTGCATTGTTCAGTCTTATGTCTCTCATCTTTCACTTGGCAATGCCCCATAGATTGTCTATGGGGTTCAGGTCAGGCGAGTTTGCTGGCCAGTCAAGCACAGTAATCCCACGCTGACAGCGCAAGGAGAAAAAAAAAGCCAAACACCGCCTTATGTGCAAGGGACATCAGTCCCGAACGGGAAGAAGGCACATCTGCCTCAACTTTGCCCAAAATTACCGGCTGCCATTGCCACCTGCCAGTGCCCACCAGTGCCACTTATCAATGCCCATGAGTGCCACCTATCAATGCCCACCAGTGGTGCCAAGCAGTGCCTCACCAATGCCACCTAGCAGTGCTTCCTATCAGTGCAACCTTCCAGTGCTAATCAGTGCCCATCATTGCCACCCATTAGTGCCCATCACTGTCACCCATTAGTGCCCATCACTACCACCTATCAGGGCCCATCACTGCCAGCTATCAGTGCCACCTATTAGTGCCACTTCTCAGTGCTCACCATTGGCACTTATCAATGCCCTTCAGTGCCACCTCCCAGTGTCACCTATCAGTGCCCACCAGTGCTGCCTATCAGTGCCCACCCTTACTGCCTTATCGGTGCCCATCAGTGCAGCCTTATCAGCGTACATCAATGAAGGAGAAAAATTAACTGTTTGCAAAATTTTATAACAAAACATAAAAAAATCTAAAGTTTTTTTTTAATTCAGTCTTTTTTTTAACAAAGAATAAAAACCGCAGAGGTGATCAAATACTACCAAATGAAAGCTCTATTTGTGGGAAAAAAATGATAAAAATGTTATTTGGGTACAGTGTTGTATGACCGTGCAATTGTCATTCAAAGAGCTGAAAATTAGTCTGGGCAGGAGGGGGGGGGGGGGGGTCAAAGTGGCCAGTAAGCAAGTGGTTAAAGTGGATGTAAACCCACTCTCATCAATTCTAAACTCCTGCCATAGTGCTGATCTATAAGGATGTACATGCCTCCTGCATGTATCCTTACCTGTCAAATGTCCCCCATTTAGGTGTTTGAAACCCCCAAAAAGTCCAGAATCGGTGGGCAGGTCTGTTGTTCGGCACTTGGTGGGCGGAGTCATGATGTCAGCAGGCTCCCGCCCACCTCTACACTCCCCTTGGCCAGAGCGTGCACAGGACAGGCAGAGCGCGTTCTGGGTAATAGCATACAATGGGCCAGATTGAGGTAGAGTTAGGCTGGAGTATCAGTGATACTCCAGCCTAACTCCAACTTTAAGGCGGCGTACACACGATCGGATATATCCGATGAAAACGGTCCGCGGACCATTTCCATCGGATATGTCCGATCGGGAGTTTGATCCGATGGCGTGTACACACCATCGGATCAAATTCCCCGCCGCCGGACGGCGCGGTGACGTGGCGGTGACGTTGACGCCGCCGCGACACCACCACGTCACCGCCACGTCACCGCACCAGGAAGTAAAAGACTTCCGCGCATGCGCCGAATCCATTCGGCAGCGGCGCGGCGGCGGTGGGGGCCGACATGTCTGCTGGTAAGTGTACTAACCACAGACATGTCGGGCGGACAGATTCCCACCGGATAGATTTCAAAGCATGCTTTGAAATCTGTCGGGTGGAGAAATCTGTCCGCTAGCTCATACACACGAGCGGAGATGTCTGCTGAAACGGTCCATCGGACCGTTTTCAGCGGACATATCCCCTCGTGTGTACGCCGCCTAAGGCTGGCTTATCTATTTTCAGTAAGCAGAAAACAAGAAACGCCGGGTTGGAGTTCCTATACGAGCGGCGTAATTGTATTTCGCCGTCGTATCGGAACTGCAATTTTAAAAATGGCGCTCGGGGCGTTCCCGCTGATTAACGCCAAGAATATGTTAATCAGCGAGAATCGGCAATTCACCATCGTATTCGGGCCCGACGCAGTGACTTTCCGACGTTTCCGTAAAGAAAAAGCAGCCCCCTAGTGGAGTATCCTATGTTAAGTATGGCCGTCGCCATCGCGTCGAATTTAAAAAATTTCGCGTCGTTTGCGTAAAACGTCCATGATTGGGAATTGAAGTCATTGGGCCAGATTCAGGAACAGTTAGGCTGGCGGATCCAGTGATCCGCCAGCCTAACTGTGACTTTGAGCCGGCGTTTCTGTTTTCTGTAACCAGAAAACAAGAAACGCCGGGTTGAAGCTCCGATGCGAGCAGCGTAACTGAGTTTCGCCATCGCATCGTTACTTCAACTTAAAAATGGCGCCGGGGGCGTTCCCGCCGATTTACGCTCAAAAAATATGTTAATGAGCGGAAATCGGCAATTCACGATCGCATTCCGGCGCGACGCAGTGACGTTACGACGTTTCCGGACGGGATACGCGGCGCATAGTTATACCTACATGGGGTTGGAATATCCTATGTTAGGTATAGGCGTCGTCATCGCGTCGAAAAAAAAACAAAAAACGTCGCTTGCGTAAAACGGTCATGAATGGGAATGTGACGTCATTGACGTTCATTCACAGATTTTGGAGCATGCGCACGGGATGTTTTGACACTCGACCCATGCGCAGTACGTTGGCGGCGGGATCGCGCTTAGTTAGCATACTACACGCCCCGTACCCGCCCAATTTGAATTCCGCCGGCTCATTTGCGATGCGCTGCCGCAACTTTAGGAGCAAGTGCTTCGTGAATGACAGCACTTGCTCCTAAAATTTCGGCAGCGCAACGCAAATGAGAAGCGTTACTCCAGAGCAAAGATGCTCTGGACTACCTGAATCTGGCCCATTGACGTTCACTGACAGAATTTGGAGCATGCACACAGACAGTCGACGCATGCGCAGTACGTTCGCCGCGGGATAGCGGCTAGTTTAAATAATACACGCCCCCTACCCGCCCAATTTGAATTCCGCCGGCTCATTTTCGCTACGCCGCCGTAACTTTAGGAGCAAGTGCTTTGTGAATAACAGTACTTGCTCCTAAAGTTTCGGCGGAGTAACGTAAATGAGAAACGTTACTCCAAAATAAAGATTCGCCCATCTACCTGAATCTGGCCCATTGTCTGTGTATACTCTGATGGCTGTTCACTGGAGCATTTCATCATGACATTGAACTCTGGCTGACCTCATGTTTTGTAAACATTTAATCAAAACACAGGACAAGCAGACAATTTTGGCATAGCTATATGGGAGAGGGAAGGGTGTGTGATTTGTGCACTGTTCATGATTGTAGGCTAGTGCACGAGATATGTAAATAACCTGTCACTCAAAGCATGGGGGCGGAACGGACTTTGTTTTTTATAGGGAAGTCTGTTTTATTCCACTGAACAATAAAAAGAGGATTGCTCAGCGCTGGATTAACTCTGTGTGGCAAAACTGGGCACAGATGATAGGAAATATTATTCTCTGGATTGTGATAAAAAAAAAAAAAATGTTGGGTTTACATCCACTTTGAGGAATGCCTGTGTAACTCGTATCAAAGTTGGACCAAAGTAGTACAGGGACTACTTTGAAGTCGGCACGACTTGAAGTCGTACTAATATGAATGGATATCATTGGAAATCACAGGGAACGACTTGTCATGCGACTTCAGTCCCAAATCGTGGGACAAGTCATACAAGTGTGAAAGGGTCCGAAAGGCCACGCGTGAGGGGTCCTATATCATGAACGTTGACCATCACTGGTGTAGATGCAGTAAACCAGAGGTCAAGAGAAAGGAGGGGGTGGAGGCGCCAGCTCAAAAAAATAAACTAAAAGAACATTTTACAGGAAATGTGAGTAACAGTGTGTGTTCTTTTAGTTTATTTTTTTGAGCTGGCGCCTCCACCCCCTCCTTTCTCTTGAACTGTTGACAGAGGTCATGGACACCCTCTACAGGAAGGCTGCCTCCTCATAGTTTATTTATCCGTGAGACCCTATCCATAGGTACTGTCTAAGTTACCACTATTACTGTTGCTTCCCAAGCATCAAGTCATTACGAGCGCCGGAATAACCACCCCTTTTTTTGTAAAAAGTAAACCAGAGGTGCCCAACCTTTTGAAGCGCGAGGGCCACTTAAGCGACTTGGTAACTGGTCATGGGCCACAATCAGCAGAGCAGGCGGATGGCAGGTCTATGTCTGCTCTGCATATGTAGAGCAGACGTAGACACAGCCGGGTTCGATTAGAGGTATGACACAAGTCTGTTTACATCTGCCACTCCTTAGGCCTCGTACACACGATCGGACATATCCGATGAAAACGGTCCGCAGACCATTTCCATCGGATATGTCCGATCTGGAGTTTGATCCGATGGCGTGTACACACCATCGGATCAAATTCCCCGCCGGCGGACGGCGCGGTGACGCGGCGGTGACGTTGACGCCGCCACGTCACCGCTACGTCACGCACCAGGAAGTAAAACACTTCCGCGCATGCGCCGAATCCATTCGGCGGCGGCGCGGCGGCGGTGCGGGACGACATGTCTGCTGGTAAGTGTACTAACCAGCAGACATGTCGGGCGGACAGATTCCCACCGGATAGATTTCAAAGCATGCTTTGAAATCTGTCGGGTGGACAAATCTGTCCGCTAGCCCATACACACGAGCGGAGATGTCTGCTGAAACGGTCCATCGGACCGTTTTCAGCGGACATATCCCCTGGTGTGTACGAGGCCTTAGAGGTGAATAGAGGGTCCAATTGCGTCGGACTGACCATGTAAAAGGGGCCCATGGCTGCTTTCACCTTGATGCGCTGAGGTTTACCTGCACCGTGGGTGCAACGCAGTGTATCTTTGGCTTTTCTACATTTTGCAATAGACTATTTATATTCTGCAGGTTTGGTGCACTTTCAGAAATCTCAGCAAACTCGCAGGTAATAACAGAAGTCTATAGCTCAGTGCAGGTAACCCACAGGTGCACTGCTCTGCATCTGTGGATTCGTTTGAAAGTAGCCCATTAACCATTGGAGAACAGATATGCCCATATATACACTGGTTTTAGTAATAAACTGACCTTCAATAACAGTATTCTATTCCCTTTCCAGAGCAGGAAGTCGCGGGCCACATCAGAGGGCTCCGCGGGCCACATCAGAGGGCTCTGCGGGCCACATCAGAGGGCTCCGCGGGCCACATGTGGCCCCCGGGCCACTGGTTGGCCACCCCTTCAGTAAACAGTAGCAGCATTGTGAAGCTGCAAATGAATCTGATGTTTAGACCTTTAGCCTGTCTGTACGGAGTGTAATAAAATTGTATTATAATCATGGTGAATGGTCAGGTCATGCCGAGAGATGTCTGTAGAGAGGGTAATAGAGTTTAATTACTGTCATGTCTAGTGGGTGTTCTGCTCTGTCGGCAGCCTCTCCTCAAGTGTAATCTAGCAGGGATTTTCTTAACACTTAGAGAGCATATGTCCATCCTGCTCATACCGTGATGATCCATGGCATTGTGACCCCATGCGCCAATCTTAACTGTCTGTTTTTATTCTTCCGCACACTCAGATGAAAGGTGGGCCAAATAAAAAGAGGACTTCTGGGGATGCTCTAAATTAGTTGCCGTTTGTCTACAACCAGGGGCGGACTGGCCATTGAGGCCCTCGGGCACTGCCCGAGGGCCCCATGCCATTAGGGGGCCCCATCAGGGTTGCCAGACTCATTAAAACCAGGGACAGTATGTACAAATCTGTGTTTTTATGTCCAAAACCTAGATGCTTTTGATGTTAAAATCCAGAGACTTTAGCTGCCCCGCCTCTGTACTGACTCCTGGCTTGGTGGCCATCTGTAAGCCCAGGGGCCCCATAATCTTCTTGATCCCGGTTCCTTAGTGCATGGCATTTTAAAGGGTATTTCAAATTCAGCACCAAAAAATATCACACCTGAAAGAAAAAGTGATAAGTAGTTAACACTTCTGTCCTGAAGCACAGGGGGCCACGGTTCAAATCCTGGCCAAGGCAATAATTGCATGAAGTTGGCATGTTTTTCCTGTGGTTGCGTGGGTATCCTCCCACACACCAAAGATCGGATGCTCCTGTCTAAATTAAAGTGGATGTAAAGCCACTCTCATCCTTTCTTAAACTAGTATATTTGCTTTTAGTAAATTAACCAGGGCCGATCCTAGGCAGGGTGCACAGGGTGCTTTGCACCCAGGCGCCTGCAGAGGTGGGGGCACCGAAGTTCCAGAGTACTCCCCTCCCTCCTTCTCTCCTTGTTTGTGTCCGTCCAGAACTAGTGTTCTGAGCATAGGTGTGTGTCTGTCCAGAACTGATGTGTGAGCATAGGGCAGCCCATCCAGCCTGGCAGTGCTCGGGAGAGGGGCCACTCCTCTTCCTGACACAAGGGTTCTAGTTTTCAGTGGCTGCTGAGTGCTGATGTGCAGGAATGAATTCCTCACACTGGGAGTCTTGGATCCTGCACTGTCTCCACCAACTCCAGTTGAAATGCCTCCCCCTACCATTTCTATCTCGGGCTGCACAGAGAGAGAACCAAGGTGAGTCACAGTGTTCAGTGTGCTGTGTGCTGAGGGATAGCATCCCCAGCATCCCTTTACACATGCTCTGGGCTGCCTCTGCTCTAGATGTTTTATGGCATGATAGATTGCATAGGATACACAGCCCCTGCCCATTCCTGCTCCTCAGTAGTCCATCTACAGATGTGATGTATAATGAGATGTACCAAGAGCCCTTTCACACTGACAGTGCGGGAGTGTCGGCGGTAAACTGCCGCTAGTTTTAGCAGTGCTTTACCGTCATTTTAGAGGTACATTTAACCCCCACTAGCGGCCAAATAAAGGGTTCAAAGGCGCCAGTGCCGAAGCGCTTTACAGGCACTGCCCATTGATTTCAAAGGGGAGGAGTTAATAACATGACCACGCCCTAGGATCGGCCCTGAAATCAACCACAATGCATCTAACTGGGAGTAGTCCAGGGGGCAAATGCCCCCCTCCTCCCCAGCCCAGACCTTCCATGCTATTACACAATTTCTAAGCATAGCCTTTTATGTTTGTTTTAACAGTTTGGACGGACAGAGGTCATCGACAACACGCTGAATCCAGACTTTGTCCGGAAATTTGTGCTGGACTACTTCTTCGAAGAGAAGCAGAACCTGAGGTTTGATGTGTAAGTAAATGTGACAAAGTACTATGTAGAATTTATTTAAATCTGAACTCTGGGCACAAATTAATGAATTGAAATATATTTCTCAATAGCCACAAAGGATAGAAATCTACTTCCTGTACAGCAAATTCCTTTGAAAATCTAGATATCTTGTAAAAGTAGCAGTGACATCATCATTGTGCTGTGCACAGAGCAGGGTTGTGGAGGGGCACAGCAGGCTCCACCCACTACAGGCTGCTTGCCTGCAGAAAACTACAGGAGGGGGCGGAGACAAGACCAGTCACCCAGCACAAGGGGAGAGAGCAGCAGTGAGCGGTCTTTTTTACAGAGCCGTGGGAGGGGCCTGGCAGGCTCCACCCACTACTGGTTGCCTTTGAGAAACTACAGGAGGGGGCGGAGACAAGACCACTCATCCTGCACAAGGGGAGAAAGCAGAGCTGTGGGAGGGGCCGAGCAGGCTCCACCCACTACAGGGTGCCTGCGGGAAACTACAGGAGGGGACGGAGACAAGACCAGTCACCCAGCACAAGGAGAGAGAGCAGCAGTGAGCGGTCTTTTTTACAGGAAGAGTGGCCGCCTTAAACTCGCCTCTAATTATGCAGAGCCTGGCCACTCACAGTTACCATAATGGATGCTTGGGGCATCGCCTGGGTTGCTCCAACCCCCCTCACATTGTCAGTTAATGGCTTCATGCACAAAGATGATGAGAGGCATAAAATTCTGGGCATTTTCCATGCCCAGATAGCCCGTAGGTGCTGCGTACAGCCTACTATACAAATGAATGACTATGCTGCTGTACTCATGTACATCAACGCTTACTGTGCTGCTGTGCATGCACAGTAGGGGTGTCAAAATTAATCGCTGCATCGAAGCATTGCGATACGGTTGTCCCCGATACGGCATCAATGCATGTGACCGGGAAAATCAATGTTGGGTGATGTCATCCCGATTTGCCCGCCCCACCCGGGAGAGTGCTCCGAGCTGAACGTATGCGGCCTCAGCTTTATTGGTTTATATAGGGATGATGCCCGCCGGTACCATTTTTCGAGCGGGAGGTCGGCTTTCCAGGGATAACAACCGATGCAGCTAAAAGCAGCTCGGTTGTCATCCTGGAGGAGCGGTAGGGGACCCTCCCCCCCTCACGTCGCCTTTGGCCTCTGTTACCAGGCCTCCCGTCCCTCCCGATCCGCAAGCCGCTACTTCCGGCGGCTAGAGACAGACTGGAACGAAGCGCGGGCTTCGTTCCAGTCTGTATGTAAGCACGGAAGCAACGTCACAACGCCACTTCCGGTTTACTCGGCTGCCAATGGTGCCATTAAAAAAAAATATATACAGTATTCAGAATCGCCATTTTCGGCGAGCTGAATTGTATGGCTGAACTTGCATCGCACAGACATCACATGTGATGTGCACAGAAATGCGATACGAATCACGTGCGATGTCTTAGTGTTAACCCAGCCTTAAGACAGAGGTTCTGATGCACGGGGCCCTGACTCTCTAACAGGGGGGTGGCCTCGCTCGTATGGGGCCACCAGCCATCTGCAGATGCCCCAACCCCCCACAGTAAGAAATTGCATCATCGGTGGCTGTATAGACCATTAGAAATCAGTCACATGACATCTTTAACTAAAAAAAATGATAGATAGATTGCGGTTGCCATGGACAACACAAACGTTTCTCTTTATACCAGAAAGTGTTGTCACCATGTTATGGCTAACTCTACAGTATATACCAACTGCAATGTCTGTACTATTAATACCAGCAGCTAATGGCCCCGTGTGTGCGGTTCAGGAGGAATAGGAAAGATCTGTGGCGGTATTTGGGACCTGCTAGAAAGTGGGACAGAATCTATTGAGAGACGGTTGTTACTATGGCGACAGTGGCACAGGTCCTACTGGGAAAAGGCCTATTAACCCTTTAATGCCAGAGGGATAGTGACTTGTAAAATGCACGTCTATTTATAAATACATATCTTTCCTGCACTTGACCCCGGCTAGAGGAACTTGCGTAACTAGAATCCATCCAATGTTCACTGTAACCGCTCATACTTTATCTTTTAAGGGGATAGTTAACCACAAATATGGATTTTCAAATGTAACCAACGTTTTTGGAATGCTTAGAAAACCTTTTTAAACGTTTCGGAAAGAATAGGGACGGATCGGAACCACTAGATGTGCTGTTCATTTCGTTTCGAATGAATATTCGGCAAAAATTTTTGTTATTCGGATATATCCAGATACCCGAATTACAATAATAACAAATATTTCCAAATAGCGTAATGAAATTTGGACTGAAATTCGAATTGAATTTTACATTGAACCCCAGTCGAATTCTCACCACACATATTGATGAAATCAAATAGTTATTAGAGTACCATTTCGAAATAATGTTGTTTTTGTTTAGCCAAAGCTGATTTAAAGAGTCTTTGCAATCATTTGGTAAAGATTTTTCTTTTGTTTGTTCACTTTGCTGCATTCGAATCGAAAAAAAATATAACATTTTAATTTCGAATAGGGTTGTCCCGATACGCTTTCGTTTTTCAATATCTGTTTTCCCTATCGCCGCCCTGTGTAAAGGACAATCCCCTTTGCTAGCGATTGGACGGATCTTTCCAATCACGAGCAAGAGGGAGTGTCCTTTACACAGGGCGCGCAATAGGGAAAACAACTATTGAAAAACGAAAGCTGCGGCGGCTTTGTATATACGGCGGCGGGGTCGGCATTATCATCATCATCATCAGGTAAGGGGACATTATGGCAGCAATATATGGGGGACACATGGCAGCAATATGTGGGGGGACATATGGCAGCAATATGTGGGGGGACACATGGCAGCAATATGAGGGGGGACACATGGCAGCAATATGTGGGGGGACACATGGCAGCAATATGTGTGGGGACACATGGCAGCAATATGTGGGGGGACATGTCAGCAATATGTGGGGGGGAAATGTCAGCAATATGTGGGGGGACATGGCAGCAATATGTGAGGAGACATGTCAGCAATATGTGGGGGGACATGTCAGCAATATGTGGGGGGACATGTCAGCAATATGTGGGGGGACATGGCTGCATTTGGGGACACATTTAAAAAAAGTATCGGTATTCGGTATCGGCGACTACTTGAAAAAAAGTATCGGTACTTGTACTCGGTCCTAAAAAAGTGGTATCGGGACAACCCTAATTTCGACCGATTCGAAAATTTATCGATTTGATTGTTTTGAATCCCAAAAAAATTGTAAATTCAAAGAAAATTCGAAAATTTGAAATACAAATTGAGAATACGAATTGCGAAAACGAATTGAATGAATCAACCAAATTTAACTAAATGAAATAAGTAGATTATCCACTTCAATACCGGGCTTTTATACCACCTCCTTCCCGGGCCTATTCTGGCACTTCTCTCCTACATGTAAAAATCATCATTCTTTTGCTAGAAAATTACGCAGAACCCCCAAACATTATATATGTTTTTTTAGCAGACACCCTAGGGCATAAAACGACGGTCATTGCAACGTTTTATCTCGCGCACGGTATTTGCGCAATAAGTTTTCAAACGCCCTTTGTTTGGAAAAAAAATGTTTCATGAATTAAAAAAATAACAAAACAGTAAAGTTGGCCCAATTTTTTTGTATTATGTGAAAGATTATGTTACACCGAGTAAATAGATACCCAACATGTCACGCTTTAATTATGCGCACACTCATGGAATGGCGCGAAACTTCAGTACTTCTCCATAGGCAACACTTTAATTTTTTTTTACAGGTTACCAGTTTAGATTTACAGGGGAGATCTAGTGGTAGATTTGTTGCTGGCACTCTAACGCACGCGGCGATACCTCACATATGTGGTTTAAACTGCGTTTACATATGTCGGCGCGACTTACGTGTGCGTTCGCTTCTGCACGCGAGCTACCGGGGACAGGGGCGCTTTCATTTTATTTTTTAAAACTTAATTTATTTTTTGACTTATTTTTCATTATTTTTTATTACACTTTTTTTCAAAAAAAATTATTTTTCACTTTTATTCCTATTACAAGGAATGTAAACATCCCTTGTAATAGGAAATGTGTGTGACAGGTCCTCTTTATGGAGAGATGCGGGGTCAATAAGACCCCAAATCTCTCCTCCAGGCTGGAAACCATGAGATCGGTGAAAAAAAATTCACCAATCTCATGAATAGTGGCTTACAGCCGCAATCGCGGCATTGTTTACTTACGGGGACCCGGGCGTGACGTCATCACATCGCGCCCGGGTCCTCCGACGGTCATAGGGATGACTGGTGACCATCGTTCTTAGATTGTGCAGAATCGCCGGCTGAAGAAGAGGATATCTGGATGATGCCTCTGGCTGCAGGCATCATTCAGATATCCACCTGCAAATCCCAGGACGTCATTTGACGTCCACCCAGGATGGGAGATCCCATCTGTGGACGTCAAATGACAATGGGTGGGTATTGAAGTAGTTAACAAACGAAACTACATTTTTTTCGTCATGCACATGTTTAACAGGTACACTGTTGTTGACCCTCTTTTGGCATGCATGTGACTTGCTTCAGGCAGGTTTTACGTTTTCTCACACTTTCTGCTGTGTCTTGGAGACATAAAGTATGGAGAAATATCCTTCAGCTGGGACACCAAACTAAAATCCTGCCAGACCTATCTTTTGTACAGTAAAACCTTGGATTGCATGCAGTGGCGTAACCAGAATTATGGGCGCCCGGGGCAGAATTTTTTTTCGCCGCCCCCCCCCCCCCCCCTTGTATAATCATCCACTCTGGTTATAAGGATCTGTAATGTATCCCTCTCAGGGCTTTCAGCATGTAAGGGGTAAATTATTGCAGGATTAATCATTTAACCCCTTACTGTAAGGGATTAACAGACTGACCCCCCCCCCCCCACAACCACATATCCCCCATCATAGACTGAACCCCCCCCCCCACAATCACAGATCCCCCATCACAGACTGACCCCCCCACAATCACAGATCCCCCATCACAGACTGACCCCCTAAATAACAGACCTCTCATCACAGATGGATCCCCCAAATCACAGATAGACCCCCCACAATCACAGACCCCCTATTTAACAGACCTCAGACAGTAACCTCCACCATAGTGCAGACCTCAGACAGTAACCCCCAGTAGTGCAGACCTCAGACAGTAACCCCCACAATAGTGCAGACCTCAGACAGTAACCCCCACAATAGTGCAGACCTCAGACAGTAACCCCTATAATAGTGCAGACCTCAGACAGTATACCCCAGCATAGTGCAGACCTCAGACAGTAACCCCCATAATAGTGCAGACCTCAGACAGTAACCCCCATAATAGTGCAGACCTCAGACAGTAACCCCCATAATAGTGCAGACCTCAGACAGTAACCCCCATAATAGTGCAGACCTCAGACAGTAACCCCCAGTAGTGCAGACCTCAGACAGTAACCCCCAATAGTGCAGACCTCAGACAGTAACCCCCAATAGTGCAGACCTCAGACATTAACCCCCAATAGTGCAGACCTCAGACATTAACCCCCAGTAGTGCAGACCTCAGACAATAACCCCCAGTAGTGCAGACCTCAGACAATAACCCCCAGTAGTGCAGACCTCAGACAGTAACCCCCAGTAGTGCAGACCTCAGACAGCGGCGTGTGTGGTTTCCCTCAAGCGCGGGCTCCTCCTCCTCTGTGGGTGTGAACAGAGAGGAGGGCCGCCGCCGGGTGTACCAAGATGGCCGCCGCTCCGGAGCTAGGCCGAAGCCGGGGACTTTCCTAGGCCGAGGCTCCGGAGCGCTCCGCGGAGCCGGTGGATGGACTCGCCCCCCCCCATTTTTCGCCCGGTGCGACAGCCCCCCCTGTCCCCCCCCCCCCCCGCTACGCCAGTGATTGCATGATTCCTTCCAGAAGCATGCTTGTAATCCAAAACACTCTTATATCAAAGTGAATTTCCCCATAAGAAATAATGGAAACTCGGATGATTAGTTCCACAAACATTTATTCATAAGTCCTTTAGTTTATAGTCCATATAAAAAGATTATAGCGATGTGATTGGTTGTGTAACCATAAAATGTCCATCCACAAATGGAAGCCTCCACAAGGGGATTAGAAGCAAAATCCAGCAGGAGCTCCAGAGTATTAAAGAGAAGAGAGGAGCCTCTAAGTGTAGCAATATGAAGGAGCGATATCATTTTTTTTATACAATTTTTTTTTGTTTGTCAGCACCCACACCCCCCCCCCCCCCACACACACACCTCTAAGGGGCCCGGTGGTCCTCAGGGCCCTGGATGGCATCGCCCTTTTTTTTTGTAATTTAAATTATTATAATTTTTTTATATATTTTTTTTCCGTCGGTACCCAAAGCCCACCCCCGACCTCTAAGGGGCCCATTGGTCACTGTGGGGCCCGGATGGCATCCCCCTTTTTTTTTCATCAGCACCCAAAGCCCCCCCCCCGACATGTAAGGGGCTCCGATGCCACCCCCCCTTTTTGTTTGTCAGCACCCAAAGCCCCCCCCACCTCTAAGGAGCCCAGTGGTCCCCAGGGCTCTGGGTGGCATCCCCCCCAGCTTCTCAATTCATGGTGCCTCCCACTTCTCAATTTGCGTCACCCCCGCTTCTCAACTTGCGACACTCAGGGCTATCTTTATAGCAACATGGGCCCCTGGGCAAAGTAATGATTTGGGGCCCCTACAATGATGACAGTGCAGGTAAACAGACATCAAGTAGGTAGGAGGCAGACTGCCTCCCCTGTGTATCCATAACTCTCAGTACCATCATGGGGCCCCCAATTTCGGGGCAGCGTGGGCTCATGGTCAAGCTGCTTTGGGGAAAGTGCAGGGGTCCCCCATGCAGCTAAGGTCCCTGGGCAGTGTCCAGGTGTGCCCTCTCATTAAGACAGCCCTGGCGACACTCCCCCCACTTCTCAACTTGCTGTTCACATGGGTGGATCGTTCAGGTCGGCCTGTCAGTTTATTTGGCGGACCTGAATGGACGCTCTATGCTTGTCTATGGAGCGTCGGATGTCAGCAGTGACCAGCAGATTGGATCGCGTGAAATCTGATGATGAAAACAGACATGCTGTCCATTTAGCCCCTCCCCGCTTAGTGAGCAGAGAGGGACCTGTCATCCGCCGGCTTAGCAGAGATCAATGGAGAGATCTCCCGCTGAGCTGGCGGACGCCACTGATGGATCCGTCCCCGTGTGGAAGGGGCCTTAAAGGAAAAAAATGTTTTGCCTAAAATGAATGGGCCAGATTCTCAGAGGCGATACGACGGTGTATCTCAGATACACCGTCGTATCTCAATGGGTATCTATGCGTGTGATTATTAGAATCACTTACGCATAGATACACTAAAAATCCGACAGGTGTAAAAGAATTACACCGTCGGATCGTAGATGTAATGACAACGCTGGCCGCTAATGAACCTAATACGCCGATTCCCGAGCGATTTTACGTTGCCCCGTCGAAGTTTACCTTGAAAATTTTACGTCGTTTGCGTAAGACGTCCGTGAATGGGGCTGGACGCCATTAACGTACACGTCTAAAACACTGACGTCCTTGCGACGTCATTTTGCGCAATGCACGTCGGGAAGTTTTTGGGACGGCGCATGCACAGTACGTTCGGCGCGTGAACGCGCCTAATTTAAATGCTCTACGCCCCCTACCCTGCTCATTTGAATTACGGGGGCTTGCGCCGGGGGATTTTCGCTACGCCGCCACAACTTTACAGGTAAGTGCTTTGAGAATAAAGCACTTGCTCTAGTACGTTGCGGCGGCGTAGTGTAAATGCCTAACGCTACGCCGCCGGGGATTCTTTGAGAATCTGGCCCAATGTCTGCAAGGTAGACAGACAGAATAGTGTAATGATTCTGTTAACAAACGAGTAAATACCTAATAAATTCCTTCATCTATATCACCTCCGGCGTTCTAATTTCTGTTCTCTCATTCATTTCCTGGTTTGCGGCGCTCGTTCATGTAAGAACTACATTTCCCAGTATGCATTGCGGCACGCCCAGTAATTCACACCTCCTTGAAGTCTCTAACACGTAGAGAGCATCCTGCCGCACAGATGTAGTTCCCAGGAGGGGAGGAGCACGTCACTGACCACCGCAGTAAAGTCTCCCTTCATGGTGGTGAGTAACAATCAGTCAAGCAGGAAGTGAACAGAACAGAGAAGAAATTGAGCAACTTCTGAGCAAAAACGAACAAAGAGGAAGTAAAAAGAGGAATGTCTGCATGTAAAGGATGTGTATGATGAAAAAAAAATTCCTTTACAACCCCTTTAAGATCTGAACCAAAAAGAACCAAAAAAACAAAAACAAATCTCCCTCCTTATGACACAATAGGAATTTCTCCAGTTTCATCAGCCGCACTGGCAATCAGCATTATGCAGAACAGGGGGCGGGCACAGACGCAAAATGTCCCAGTGTGTTACGTCCAGGACTGTATATTGCATGGAACGTAGGAGTTAATTGGTGATAGTTGATAATTGCAACAGCTCATTATAAAACATTATCTTGCTTTTCCATCAGACCAGATTGGCTTTTTTTTTTTATCAAAATAGCGAGCAAAAAAAAAAAAAAAAACTGTGTCATGATTGTCACAGATTTTGTTATACTTAAATTACTGCTCAAGCCTAAAAATAAAATCAATTCTGATTTTTTTTTTTTATCATCCGGCTCACCACATAAAGTGAAATTACAAGGCCTTGCCATTTCATTGAAGAAAAAAAAAAAAGGTTCTGAGATGATTCACTCTTCAGATGGAGCAGGAAGCAATAAAAGAAAGAACACGTTCTCTGACTATACTACTGTAATGTTCCCGAACATGCTGTCTCTTCTGTTTTCATTATTTTCTATTGCACAAAATTAAGGAATAATGCAAATGTAAAAAAAATCTATTTACAAGCTGAAGTGTTAGTAGTAGTATTTATTTTTTATTTTTTTTATCTGTTGATTAAATTGAATGGCCCAGATTCAGAGAGAATTAGATTCTCGTAGCGTATCAGAAATACACTACGTCGCCGTTTTTTACCTGGCTCTACGTGGAATCCAGGTAGATTTTGTCCAGTAAACGACGGCGGCGTAGTGTATTTCTCCCGTCGCAATCCATCTGCGCGAGTAGGGGGCGTGAAGCATTTAAAATAGGCACGTTCCCGCGGCGATCGAACTGCGCATGCTCCGTTCCCAAATTTCCCGCCGTGCATTGCGCGAAATCACGTCGTTACGTCGTAGTAGCATCGTTTACGTACATTCCTATTCCCGAACGAGTTACGTTAAAAAAATAATAATAATTTAAATTCGACGCGGGAACGACGGCCATACTTTACATGGGTTACGCACTGTTAGACCAGCAAAAAGCTCCTCTAACATTACGTAGCCAAAAAATGACGTAGGCGATTGCGAGGGACACTCGTACCTTGGTGGATCGCCGTAAAAACGAATCTGCATACCCCGACGGTGAAAAAAACGACGCAAACTCCTCCCAGCGGCCGCAAAAATATCGCAACGTAGATCCGAAGGCTTACGAGGACGTAAGCCTCTCGGATCGAAGCCCGAAGCCGCCGTATCATGGTTTGAGGATTCAAACTAGTGATACGGCGCGCGAAATTTGAAATTACTCCTGTCTAACACCAGTTAGACAGGCGTAATTGCTCTATGAATCTGGGCCAATGTGTCTGACTAGTGATGAGCAAAGGAATAAATACCCGAAAAAAAATCTGCTCACCTCATATACTTAAAGCAGTTATATACCCCAAATCAGGGCTCGACAAATCCCAGGCGCCAGGTCGCCACTAGAAATTTCACCCTGGTGCCTGGGCTTTGATCAGTGTCTGTATTTAGTAGTGATGAGCGGAATACGCCATATTCGATTTCGCGATATTTCGCGAATATATAGAAGAATATTCGCGAATATTCGTTAATATCGAATATTCGTGATATTTTATCAAAAAAAAATTGCGAAATTTCGCTAGTGCGAATGCGAAATTGATTGCGAAATTCTCGTCAACACGCGAAAACGGAGATCATTTCCTGGATTACTAAACTAATATGCACTAAACACTAACTCTACTTACACAAACTTATATGACTAAACTAAAGCTATTTTTTTTATACACAAAACATAGAAGGGCAGAGAACGCATTCGCGAATATTCGTAATACGAATATTCGCATTGTGAATATTCGGCAACATAAAAGGATCGCCTCAGCTACTCGGCCCAGGGTCTCTAATCACACCAGCAATGCTTTTAGACGTCGATGGAGATCACTAGGATGTGATCTGTTTTAAAAATAAATTTGAAAAAATATTCACCGCGATATTCGATTTATTCGCGAATACTCGAATATGCAATATTCATAACGAATATTCGCAATTTAGTGAGAGGGATCTATACTGCGGGAGCAGGGTCTGTATTTAGTGAGAGGGATCTATACTGCGGGAGCAGGGTCTGTATTTAGTGAGGGGGATCTATACTGTGGGAGGGGGGTCTGTACTTAGTGGGTGGGTCTTTAATGAGAGAGGGGGGTGATACCAACCCTAGTAACGACACTGGGGCTCATCACTGAGTCATACCAAAAAAAATGGTGCCTAACTTTTTTAGTTGGCTCCTAGATTCAAAGCAAATTTGTCAAGCCCTGCCTCAAATAAAAGGCATAATGAGCTAGTATGAATAGCATACTAGCTCATTATCAATTACTTACCTTGGATCAAAGCCTCCGCAGCGGTCCTCGGACACGTCCTCCGTCGCTGCCATGATAGCCGGAGTGACTTCCAGGTATCGCTGCTCTGGTGCTGTGACTGGCCGGAGCGGCGATGACGTCACTCCTGCGCATGCGCGAGGAACGGCACAATCCCCACGCATGCGCGCATTTCTGGCAGGCTCCCATTCAAAGCTACCTTTACCTTAGTGCAGTGCTCTTTCACTTACCTCATCCTTCCATTTTGCTTTTAAATGTCCTTATTTCTTCTGAGAAATCCTCACTTCCTGTTCTTCTGTCTGTAACTTCACACCGTAATGCGAGGCTTTCTTCCTGGTGTGGAGAAAGCCTCTTGAGGGGGAGGGGGAGCAGCAGTATCAGGACCCCCGCTAACACACAGCTCCTTTCTACATCTGCAAAGTAGAGAGTGTCCTGACTCTCCTGCTCGCCCCCTCCCCCTCAAGAGGCTTTCTCCACACCAGGGAGAAAGCCTCGCATTACCGTGTGGAGTTACAGACAGAACAACAGGAAGTGAGGATTTCTCAGAAGAAATAAGGACATTTAAAAGCAAAATGGAAGGATGAGGTAAGTGAAGGAGGACTGCACTAAGGGAAAGGAAGCTATTTAGGGATTTTTTTTTACCTTTACAACCCCTTTAAGAAGCATAGGCGTGCGCACAGGGTGTGCCAGGTGTGCCCAGGCACACCCTAATCACCCTGTGCAGCACAGATTCCCCCTACTGCCCTGACTTCCATCTTTCCCCCCCACAGCGCTGCCTGCTTCACTCCTCTCCTATTGGCTGTTGCTGCTGGGATGTTTCAGGAATGGGAAATGGGCCAGTAAATAAATAATTGACCAGCCCGTTCCCTTTCTGAATGAACACTGTGTGCGATCGGTAGTGTGTGTTTGGGCTCTGGGGTGCACACCCTACTGCAATAGGCTGCGCACACCTATGAGCGGAGCATTAAAAACGCAGTAAAATCACGGTAAAATAGCGGTAAAACACTACGATTTTACTGCGTTTTTAACAAGTTTTTACCGCATTTTCAATTCATTTCAATAGAGAGGGGCATTTTTGGAGTGTTTTATGAGCGTTTTAACCACTTAAGGACCGGACCAATATGCTGCTAAAAGACCCAAGGTGTTTTTACAATTTGGCACTGCGCTGCTTTAACTGGTAATTGCGCGGTCATGCAATGTTGTACCAAAATGAAATTTGCGTCTTTTTCTTCCCACAAACAGAGCTTTCTTTTGATGGTATTTATTTTTCTTATTGCCTCTGCGACGGTTTTTCAGCAGACATCTCCGCTCGTGTGTTTTTTGCGATATGGGAAAACGGACTTAAAAATGTCGGACCGTACATTTTGTCAACGTCAAAAAAATGATTTTTCTTATAACAAAAAGTAAAACATATCGAATAAACTAAATTTTAGTCAAACATTTAGGCCAAAATGTATTCAGCCACATGGCTTTAGTAAAAAAATAAATACAAATAAAATCGCAATAAGCGTATATTTATTGTTTTTCGCAAAAGTTATAGCGTCTTCAAACTAGGGTACATTTTCTGGAATTTACACAGCTTTAATTTATGACTGCCTATCTCATTTCTTGAGGTGCTAAAATGGCAGGGCAGTACAAAACCCCCCCAAATGACCCCATTTTGGAAAGTAGACACCCCAAGGAAACTGCTGAGAGGCATGTTGAGTCCACTGAATATTTTTTTTTTGTACCAGGTGATTGAATAATGACAAAAAAAAAATGTTTACAAAAAGTTGTCACTAAATGATATATTGCTCACACTTGCCATGGTTATATGTGGAATTGCACCCCAAAATACATTCTGCTGCTTCTCCTGAGTACGGGGATACCACATGTGTGGGACTTTTTTGGAGCCTAGCCGCGTACGGGACCCCGAAAACCAATCACTGCCTTTAAGATTTCTAAGGGCATACATTTTTGATTTTTATTCCTCACTACCTATCACAGTTTTGAAGGCCATAAAATGCCAAGATGGCACACAACCCCCCCAAATGACCCCATTTTGGAAAGAAGACACCCCAAGCTATTTGCTGAGAGGCATGTTGAGTCCATGGAATTTTTTTTTTTTTTACAAAACGTTGTCACTAAATGATATATTTCTCACACCCCAAAATACATTCTGCTGCTTCTCCTGAGTACGGGGATACCACATGTGTGGGACTTTTTGAGCGCCTAGACGCGTACGGGGCCCCGAAAACCAAGCACCGCCTTCAAGATTTGTGTGAGTGAAATCAAAAATGTATGTCCTAATGCCGCGTACACACGATGGGCCAGATTCTCTAAGAATTCCCGCGGCGTAGCGTAAGCCATTTACACTACGCCGCCGCATCGTACTAGAGCAAGTGATTTAATCTCAAAGCACTTGCTCCGTAGGTTTTGCCTGCGTCGCGTAAATCGCGCAGCGTAAACCCGCACAATTCAAATGGGGCGGCTTGTATTTAAATTAAGTGCGCCCCAGCGTCGAATGAACTGCGCATGCGCCAGCCGGGGAAAAAGCCCAGTGCGCATGCTCCAGCTCACGTCGGAAAGCGTCGTTGAAACCGATGTCAAAACGACGTGAGCGTCATTTACGCAACTCCCTATTCGCGAACGAGTTAGTAAAACGACGTAAGCGACGAAAAAAGCCGACGCTGACCCGACGCCATACTTAACATGGCATCCGACGGGACCCGACGGCATCCGACGGTACTTCGTAAAGGTTACTCCACATAGAAGCAGGGGTAACCTTACGCGAACGAAAACGGGGCGGCGTAAAAGCGATCGGGAATTGGCGTACTACCTCATTTGCATATGCAAATGCGAAAACAACGTAAAGGCCATCTAGTGGCCGGAGTTGTCATTACAACTACGATCCAAAAGTGTAATGGTTTTACACTTGTCGGATGTAGAAGCGTATCTATGCAAAAGTGATGCTAAGCATCACGCGCATAGATACGAGGCAAAAAAAACGGCGATACGACGGGGTGTCTGAGATACTCCGTCGTAACGCCGATGAGAATCTGAGAATCTGGCCCGATCACTTTTTGTGATGAAAAAAAACGACATTTTCAAAAACGTCATTTAAAATGACCGTGTGTGGGAAAAACGTCGTTTTATGTCTTCAAAAAAACGACCAAAAAAAATTCCAACATGCTTGAATTTTTTGTCGTTTTTCAAAACGTCGTTTTTTGTGTCATAAAAAGTGATGGTGTGTGGGCAAAACGATGTTGAAAACGACATTTTTAAACCCGCGCATGCTCAGAAGCAAGTTATGAGACGGGGCTTCAATGGAACAGAGTGCCGTCGAGCATTTTGGAAAAACGATGGTGTGTATGCAACGTCGTTTTGTTTCATCACAAAAAGTGATCGTGTGTACGCGGCATTAGAAATGCTGAAGGTGGTGATTGGTTTTCGGGGTCCCGTACACGGCTAAGCTCCCAAAAAGTCCCACACATGTGGTATCCCCGTACTCAGGAGAAGCAGCAGAATGTATTTTGGGGTGCAATTCCACATATAACCATGGCAAGTGTGAGCAATATTTCATTTAGTGACAACGTTTTGTAATTTTTTTTTTTTTGGTCATTATTCAATCACTTGGGGCAAAAAAAAAAAAATATTCCATGGACTCAACATGCCTCTCAGCAAATAGCTTGGGGTGTCTCCTTTCCAAAATGGGGTCATTTGGGGGGGTTGTGTGCCATCTTGGCATTTTATGGCCTTCAAAACTGTGATAGGTAGTGAGGAGTGAAATTAAAAATGTACACCCTTAGAAAGCCTGAAGGTGGTGATTGGTTTTGGGGTCCCGTACGCGGCTAGGCTCCCAAAAAGTCCCACACATGTGGTATCCCCGTACTCAGGAGAAGCAGCAGAATGTATTTTGGGGTGCAATTCCACACATGGGGGGTGTATGCTTTGCACGTGGGTGTAAACGTTACTGGCACTAACTAGCTACCAAGCGGCACTAATACAGCGTTCAGAAAAATGATCGCTTAGTGACGCTGGCAATAGGGGGGTGAAAGGGTTAACTCTAGGGGCAATCAGGGGTTAAAACCTTTATTAGAAAATTTATGGAGGTACCTAACGCTATAAAAACCTGGCGGGCGAACCTCAAAAAATAACTAGCTACCTAGCGGCACTAGCGACACTAATACAGCGATCAGAAAAACGATCGCTTAGTGACGCTGGCAATAGGGGGTGTAAGGGTTAACTCTAGGGGCAATCGGGGGTTAAAACCTTTATTAGAAAAATTTATGGGGGTACCTAGTAAAGGTTTTAACCCCTGATTGCCCCTAGAGTTAACCCTTTCACCCCCCTTTTGCCAGTGTCTTTATAGCGTTAGGTACCCCCATAAATTTTCCAACGCTATAAAAACATGGCGGCGAACCTCAAAAAATAACTAGCTACCTAGCGACACTAATACAGCGATCAGAAAAACGATCGCTTAGTGACGCTGGCAAAAGGGGGGTGAAAGGGTTAACTAGGGGGTGATCAAGGGGTTAAAACCTTTATTGGGGGGGGGGTAGGGTGCTACCCTGGATCCAACACTAACTGCGCCTGTCACACTAACTGCCTGTCACACTGACACTGAATGCAGTGATCAGTAGATGCTGCTATTTAGTGACAGTGTGACAGGGGGGCTGGGGGTGATCGGGGGGTGACTGGGGGGGGGGGGGATGTGTGCCTATGTGTACTGGTGTCAGTGTAGTGCTTGTGTATCACTGTCTGATGTCTCCTCTCCTCCGCCGGACCAAAATACCGGCGGGAGGAGCGGTGACATCACTTCCTCCTCTGCCTGTGTTTACAGTTCAGGCAGAGGAGGAAGCCGATTGGCTGAGAGCGATCCGGAGGGGGCAGACAAAAACGAAAAGCCGCCCCCTCATCCCAAATCGCTCCCAGAGCCTAGGGGACCGCCGCACGCAGCGGGGGGGGGGTCCCGATCGGACCCCTGACCCGCGGAAAGGCAGGGACGTACCTGTGCGCCCATGTGCCTGTACGTGGCATTCCGTTGTCATACATAGGCGTGCGGCGGTCCGCAAGTGGTTAATAGCGCTATTTTTACAGCGAAAACGGAGGAAAATCGCTTCAAAAACGCACAAGTGTGAAAGGGCTCTTAGAGCCCTTTCACACTGGAAACGGCTATAGCGGAGCGTTAGAATAGCGGTAAAACACTGCTATTTTACCGCGATTTTGCCGCGTTTTTGAATAATTTCAATGGAGCAGGGGCATGGGGAGCGCTATAATATCGCTATTTTTACAGCGAAAACGTGGAAAAAACGCTGCAAAAACGCACCTGTGTGAAAGGGCTATTAGAGCCCTTTCACACTAGAAAACGGCTATAGCGGAGCTTTAGAATAGCGGTAAAACACTGCTATTTTACCGCGATTTTGCCACATTTTTGAATAATTTCAATGGAGCAGGGGCATGGGGAGCGTTTTAATATCGCAATTTTTACAGCGAAAAACGCGGAAAAAACGCTGCAAAAATGCACCCGTGTGAAAGGGATCTTCGCCAAAAAGTCCAGGAAGCGGTATTACTGTGCTTATCCCAATGCGAAGCCCAGTACTTACCAGCACTGGCTGCATCAACACTGGCTGCATCAGATACAACTTCATAGTGGACAGAACTGCGATGCTCTGAGCGCTGAGACACCTGTCTAGAAATCAGCCGAACTTGGTACAAGCGATCCCTATCACAGATATCCCAGCACACCGCTCTCACATCTAATATACTAAGAGGCAGCGAGATGTATTTATAGTGGGGGGGATTTATAACTGCCAACTTATGGAGAGAACATTTTAGTTTTTTTTCTTTTTTCGCTGTTATTGCGGGCGATATCTACTAAACTAATACTAGTCTTACTCTCACCCTCCCATCATCATCTATTTTTTATTATTTATTACTTAGAAGACATAAAAAATCAAGGAATGTAAGTGGAATCTAGAAATATGCAAATTTACAGGAAACAAGCAACAGGACTGGCTAAGACAGACTCCTCCTCCCTATACACAGGGCGTACCAATAGGGCTAGGGGTCGGGGCGCCCCAGGTACCACACATTGGGGGGTGACAGTGGCAGAGAGACTTTCCTATAAGGGGTGATACCGTCCAATCATCCCAAGGACATCCCTGCTGGCTCTGGCTGCTCCATTTCCCTTTGGGTGATTTTTAGAACACCCCCATCGCCGCGGCCGCAATGGACTAGTCCAGATCGTCCACTCTCATTGACTAAACTCCCTCGTGCTAGCTCCGCCCCCACCCAGCACTACGGCCTCAGCTTGTGTCTGTCTGTCATCTCTCTCCGCTGGGGCGGCTCAGCTGCTGTTATCACACAGACAGGATCAGGAATCCAATCCCAACCCCCCAACTTACTCCCTAGCAGAGGGGGGGGGGGGGGTGTCTGCTTGCTCTGCCACCATGTGCTGACCTGATTTGGGGGGGGGGGGGGTGATTGTTGTGTCCACCACCCCCTGACATGTGTATAGTGTATGTGACATGTTCGATTTACAGTGTACTATGTACAGGCAGGGCCGCCATCAGGAATTTTGGGGCCCCTTACACAGCTTGGGACCTCTGTGCCCTTTAATAAAAAGAAAAAAAGAGAGGAAAATATATATATATATATATATATATATATATATATATATATATTATTATTATTTTTTTTCTCTCTTTTTTTTCTTTTTATTAAAGGTCCCAGAGGTCCCGAATGGAAAAGCCCCCTTTTTTTGTAATTTCCTTTTATAAAAAAAAATATATATAAATATATATATATTTTTAAAAAAGGGTGACCGGGGACCTTATTTTTTTTTTTTATAAAAGGAAATTACAAAAAAAGGGGGCTTTCCATTCGGGACCTATGGGCCCTTTAATAAAAAGAAACCTCTGGGCTCTTTAAAAAAAAGAAAGAAATAAAAAAATATATATATAAAAAAGAAATAAACATTTATATATAAAAAAACAAAAAAACGAGGGGGGTTGCCTTCCAGGGCCCTGGGGACCTCTGGCCCTTTAATAAAAAAAAAAATATATAAAAAAAAAATAAACAAAAATAAAAAATACAATTATAAAAAAAGGGGGTTTGACACATGGGGCCCTGGGGACCTCTGAGCCCTTTAATAAAAATACATCTATATATTAAAAAAAAGAAATAAAATAATATAAAAAAGTAAAAAAAAAATATAAAAAAGGGGGCCCTGGGGACCTTTAATAATAATAATAATAATATTATATATTATATATATATATATATAAAAGAAATAAAAAAATATATAAAAAAATTATATATTTTTTTATAAAAAAGGGGGGTTGTCACCTGGGGATCTCCAGGTCCCTGTGGACCTCCGGACCTCTAAAAAAAAAATAAAAGAAAAAAAATTGGCCCTTTAATAAAAAAGAAAAAAAAATATATTAAAAAAATATATTTTTTTATAAAAAAATAAATAAAAAAGAGGGGGTTGCCATCTGGGGCCCTGGTGGCCTACGGGCCCCTAGACCCCTAAAAAAAATGTCCCTTTAATAAAAAAATAAAATAAAAATATATTAAAAATATATATATTTTTTTATAGAAAATAAATAAAAAAAGGGGGGTTGTCATCCGGTGCCCTGGGGGCCTCCGGGCCCCTGTGGACCTCCGAACCTCTAAAAAAATAAAATAAAAAAAATTGGCCCTTTAATTAAAACATATATTAAAAAAATATATTTTTTTATAAAAAAATATATTTTTTATAAAAAATAAATAAAAAAAAGGGCTTGCCATCTGGGGCCCTCCGGACCTCTAAAAAAAATAAAAGAAAAAAAATGGCCCTTTAATAAAAAAAATATATATATATATTAAAAAAATATATATTTTTGATAAAAAAAAAATATTATTTTATAAAAAATATATTTTTTTTATAAAAAAAAGGGCTTGCCATCTGGGGCCCTTGGTGGCCTCCGGGCCCCTGGGGACCTTCGGACCCCTAAAAAAAAAAAAAAAATAATAATTTTTTTTTTTTTTTAGGGTGGTACTGGTTCCCATCCGGGCCCGTGGGGACCCCCGGGCCCCTTACAGGTGTAATGCCTGTACCCCCCTGATGGCGGCCCTGTGTACAGGGTGCAGAATCCAGGCGTGTGTTGTGTATTACCCACCTGAAGTAGCTGAGCTGTGAGCCAGGGGCGTAGTAAGTGGGGGGCAGTGAGGACGGGCCGCCACGGGTGACACACACTGGGGGGGGGTGTCAGGCCGGCGCCCCTGTAGAGGTGTCTGTACTGTGGGTGTGGGGGGGTCTGCACTATAGAGGTGTCTGTACTGTAGGGGGGGGGTCTGCACTGTAGAGGTGTGTTTACTGTGGGGGTGTGCACTATAGGGGTGTCTGTACTGTGGGGGGCTGCACTATAGGGGTGTCTGTACTGTAGGGGGGGTGGAGGTCTGCACTGTAGAGGTGTCCTTTACTGTGGGTGTCTGCACTATAGGGGTGTCTGTACTGTGGGGTTCTGCACTTTAGAGGTGTGGGGGGTGGGGGTGAGCACTATAGGGGTGTTTGTACTGTGGGGGTGTGCACTATAGGGGTGTCTGTACTGTAGGGGTGTGTCCTGTGGGAGGGGGTCTGCATTGTGGGGGGCTGTGTAATGTAAAGGGGTCCAGTGATGCAGGGTGATGTGTAATGTAAAGGGGTACAGAGGTGCGGTTGTGGAGAGGGGGTACACAGTAGTGACAAAGAGATATTGAAGGATATGCAGGGGGCACAGTAGGATGTTTTTACATTTTAAGGTGGGGGGGGGGGGTGCCAGATATAGGATCCACCTCAGGTGCCAAATGCTCTAGGTACGCCTCTGCCTATACATATCAGTGTTGCCACCCGTACGTATATTTACAGACAGACCGTAAATTTAACCCCTTTTTTTCGGGCTGTGCGTTAAAGTCCGCTATGGGCATCGGGTGGCCATAAAAAAGATGGCTGCAAGCCGACCATACAACAGCGCATGCGCCATTCCGAAGCCGGCCGGGCTCGGGAAAGCTCGTAAGCGGTCGGTCGGGCAGCGCATGCGCAGTAACGTAATGGCGCCACTCGGCGCCATTTTTGAATAGATCGGCACTCGGGACATTTGCAGCGCCTGGTGAAGACAGTGCAGTGGAACTGGCGAGGGCTGGCAGCGGCAACATCCACAAGTGAGAGGGAGTAGGGGACAACACAGACCTGGCCTGTCAGACCCCCTGGACAGACACACAAAGCCCTGACATAGGCGTGCGCACAGGGTGTGCCAGATGTGCCCAGGCACACCCTAATCACCCTGTGCAGACTAGATTCCCCCTACTGACCCGGCTCCCACTACTCAACCCCCCCACAGCACTACCGGCTACCCTCCTCTCCCACCGATTTTTTCAGTGGAAGTAACTGGCTGTTACCGTGGATGTTTTAGGATGAGTGGGGGAAGGGGCCAGTACATATGCCATTTACCGGTCCCTTCCCTTTCTGAATGAACATAGTGATTGATCAGTAGAGTGTGTTTGAGCTTTGTGGGGTGCACACCCCAATGCCAAAGGCTGCGTACACCTATGGTCCCGGGTCAGAGGAGGACCAAATCCTGCAGGCAATTACAGGGGTCAGTGTGTGACAGCTCTGTGGGGCAGTCAGTCAGTTACTCTCTCTATGGGGGATCGCTCTGAGATGGCGGGTCGGCATTCCCAGATCGCAGGCTCCCGATCGCGGCGGGGCTGGCCTATCAGTGGTCGCGGCGGGGCTGGCCTATCCGTGGTCGCGGCGGGGCTGGCCTATCCGTGGTCGCGGCGGGGCTGGCCTATCCGTGGTCGCGGCGGGGCTGGCCTATCCGTGGTCGCGGCGGGGCTGGCCTATCCGTGGTCGCGGCGGGGCTGGCCTATCCGTGGTCGCGGCGGGGCTGGCCTATCCGTGGTCGCGGCGGGGCTGGCCTATCCGTGGTCGCGGCGGGGCTGGCCTATCCGTGGTCGCGGCGGGGCTGGCCTATCCGTGGTCGCGGCGGGGCTGGCCTATCCGTGGTCGCGGCGGGGCTGGCCTATCCGTGGTCGCGGCGGGGCTGGCCTATCCGTGGTCGCGGCGGGGCTGGCCTATCCGTGGTCGCGGCGGGGCTGGCCTATCCGTGGTCGCGGCGGGGCTGGCCTATCCGTGGTCGCGGCGGGGCTGGCCTATCCGTGGTCGCGGCGGGGCTGGCCTATCCGTGGTCGCGGCGGGGCTGGCCTATCCGTGGTCGCGGCGGGGCTGGCCTATCCGTGATCGCGGCGGGGCTGGCCTATCCGTGGTCGCGGCGGGGCTGGCCTATCCGTGGTCGCGGCGGGGCTGGCCTATCCGTGATCGCGGCGGGGCTGGCCTATCCGTGATCGCGGCGGGGCTGGCCTATCAGTGATCACGGCGGGGTTGGCCTATCAGTGATCACGGCGGGGTTGGCCTATCAGTGATCATGTTGGGGCTGGCCTATCCGTGATCACCACCAGGCTGGCCTATCCGCGATCGTGCTGGCTCCTGGAGTCCCGCCTCCACCCCTGTGAACATCGCTGCCTTCACCTCCTCCAGGCTCCCCCTCACCTCCGGACTGATAGAAGATACAAGTTGCAGGTCCGGGGGGCCCCTGACTGTCACAGTGTGTTAGTTGGTTGGCTGATGATACGGCGCGGGGCGTGCTTTTGCCGCTGATCCTAGAGAAACAATGCAGACTAGAGGCTGAGGCAGCACATCCCCGCCCCCGCCTCCACCTCCACCTATCCAGAGACACAGATGTAGGGAGGCGGAGCGGACTCTGCAGCAAATGAGAGAAGATGGGGAGGGGCTTTCCCCTCTGCGGCAGCGTACGTGTGTGGAGTCCCTACCCGGTGTGTCTACCCAGGCATGAGGCAAGGCATCCTGGCGGGAGAAGGCACAGTCGTGAAGGTGACTCAGTCAGACCCAGGCAGGCCACAGAACAGATCAAAGTCGACTCAAACGGAATTCCTGGGGGATATCGATTGACTGACGGTAAGTCAATCAAGAGTGACAGAGCTCAGCTCAGCAATTGATACCATGCTCACCCACCTGTCCCTCCTTACTGATCCCATCCCCCCACCACTGATATTATCCCTATCCCACCCATTACTTCTACAACAGAGGTGATGGGGGGATGGGATCAGTAAGAGGCACAGGTGGTGGTGGGAGAGGATGGCGCCACCCCCCTCAAGTAGCACCACAGCCAACCCCCTCATGTACCACTGCAGCCACCCCCCCTCAAGTACCACCACTACCACCCCCCTTAAGTACCAACACTGGTACTTGAAGGGGGGTGGCTGTGGTGGTACTTGATGGGGTGGTAGTGGAGATACGTGAGGGGGGTGGTAGCGGTGACACTTGATGGAGGTGGTAGCAGTGGTACTTGAGGGGGGTTGGCAGTGGTGGTGCCATCCTATCCCACCACCACCCTGTGCCTCTTAGGCTGCGTACACACGGAGGGACATGTCCGATTGAAACGGTCCGCGGACCGTTTTTATCGGACATGTCTCCTCAGGATTTTCGTCCGGCGGTGTGTACACACCATCGGATCAAAATCCCCGCCGCCAGACAGCGCGGTGACGTTGACGCCGCCACGTCACCAAACCCGGAAGTAAAATGCTTCCGCGTATGCGTCGAATCTGTTCGACGCATGTGCGGGCAGATATGTCCGCTGGTTAGTGTACTAACCAGCGGACGGATCCGACAGACAGGTTTGTAGCGGACAAATTTCAAAGCATGCTACCACCTCCCACATTGGCTTCACATGCAATACTGCATGTGACCAGGGGTGGAGGGGGCTCCGGAGAGCCTCGGAAATACTTGGAAAGACTTGGGGACAGCTCGGCTGAACTCGGAAAACCCTGTAAAGGCTATAGAACGAAGTTTTTCATAGTATTTCAGATGGTTCGAACAGTTCTGATTGGCTATGCTCGGGTCCAGCGCCCCCGCACCTCTGGCCAAATGCGGTACAGCACGCCCCATTAGCTTGAATTATGCTAGTTTTGCAAGACAACACTCGCAAACCGGGTCAGATTTTTTTTTTAAAACGTTGCTCATTATTCAAAATACTCATTAACCACGTTACTCTTAAACCAAGGTTCCATTGTATTTTTATATTTCAAATTAAATCAAATTTAACAAGCTTTGACCCAACGCCAAGGATAGATGTGCTGTTTTTACAGACTGGGGGCCAGATTCTCAGAAGAGATACGACGATGTATCTCCAGATACGCCGTCGTATCTCTGTTTCTGGCCCTCGGTATCTATGCGACTGATTCTTAGAATCAGTTACGCATAGATTTTGCTTAGATCCGACTTGCGTAAGTCACTTACACCGTCGGATCTAAGTTGTAATGTTACGCTGGCCACTAGGTGGCGTTCCAGTCTATTTCTGCGTCGGATATGCAAATGAGCGTAATACGCCGATTTCAAAAACGTATTTCGCACCTTTGTCGTAGTTTGCGTAAGTGTAAGGTTACCCCTGCTGTATGAGGGGTAACCTTGCGTAGGTCCGGCGTACACCATGTTAGGTATGGACGTCAGGACAGCGTTGTTTTTCCGACGTTTAGGTAACTCGTCGCAAATAGGGATGCTCGTTAATTACGTTGCCGTCGAAATCAATGGACTTGTGGCGTACTATGGAGCATGAGCAGTGGGCTACGTTTACGGCCGGCGCATGCGCAGTTCGTTTGGCGCAGGGGCGCGCTTAATTAAAATACAGCATGCCCACCTCCTTCCTACTTTGAATTACGCGGCCTTACGCCGGCCCATTTACGCTATGCCGCCGCAAATTACAGAGCAAGTGCTTTGAGAATACAGCACTTACCCGTAAATAGTGCGGAGGCATAGCGTAAAGGGGATACGGTACGCTTCCAAAGGGCAAATCTACGAGAATCTGGCCCTCTGTAACTGCACAATGGCCCTCAGGGTTTAGGGAACTATCTGGTGTCTATCGGACCAGTGTTGATACCCTCTCCCGCTGCCATATAGGTAAATATAGAAGGGATGTCTTTCATGATGTCTCAACTATTCCTCCTAATTAAATGGGGGGGGGGGGTGTTCTCCCAGTGTAGCCCTGAATTTGTATGCCACAGTGCCTGCTCCACTGCTATAAACATTCAAGTACAGTGGAACCTTGGATTACAAGCATAATCCGTTCCAGAAGAATGCTCGTAATCCAAAGCACTTTGCCAATAAAACCTAGAAGCTGATTGGTTACTATGCACAGTTTCACCAAATTCTGTGTGCACCACTTTTAGTAAATCAACCCCATAAATTCCCACTTTTTCGCCTCTTCTCATACAATGACAGGGATGGAGGCAGGAGCCCAGGGCTGCTGTTAGAAATCATGGGGCCCCATACAACCTACCTGGCAGGGCCCCCCTCAAATATATCAAAACAAAATTTTCACTAAAAATATATACTAAAATCATTCTTAGCGGACACAAAGATAACAGAGAAGCTGTAAGAATTAGCCCCTTTTTTAATTAGTTTTTTACATTTTTGAACAAAAAACATTTTATAATTTAAAAAAAAATTAAAATGTTTTACAAATTATTTTTTCTTACAATTAATTTTTTTTACAATAATTTTATAACATTTTACAAGGGATTAAAACAACACAGGGTTACAATTTTTTATTATTTTTTATGGGACAGGGAAGCCGTTAGCTGTGTGTGTCTCTCCCTGCAGAAGCTGAAAGTCGGCGGGAGGGAAAGAAACCGGTTTGCAGCAGCTGCAGAGAGTCACATAGGGCAGTGGTCATCAACCCTGTCCTCAGGGCCCACTAACAGGCCAGGTTTTATGTATTACCTTGGGGAGATGCGGACTAGAATACTGCAATCACTGAGGAGCAAATTAAATCACATGTGATGTATTTCAGTTATCTTGCAAACCTGGCCTCTTAGTGGGCCCTGAGGACAGGGATGATGACCACTGACATAGGGCATCCCGTAATTGCATCTCCATCTGAGCGCCAGTGTTGCCAACCGTCTGTATTTTTACGGACAGTTCGTAAAAACGGGCACTCCCCCCCCCCGTTTGTAAATGTCGGTGGTTGCAGAAATGTGCCAGTAAAAATAGCCAAGATCAGTTTGGCTTGGAATTGCGCATGAAGATTGGAGGCAGGGGGTGATTGTAGGCAGGGGGTGATGGTGGCTGCAGTGGCACCAAGAGAGGGATTGAGGCAGGGGGCAATGGAGGCAGGGGGAGATTGGAGGCAGGGGGAGTTAGTGGCAAGGGGAGTTAGTGGCAAGGGGAGATTGGAGGCAGGGGGTGTTAGTGGCAGAGGGTGTTAGTGGCAGAGGGTGTTAGTGGCAGGGGGTGTTAGTGGCAGGGGGAGATTGGAGGCAGGGGGTGTTAGTGGCAGGGGGTGTTGGTGGCACCCCAGAGGGTGGGGGATGGAGACAGGGGTTGTTGGTGGCACCGCAGAGGGGGATGGAGGCAGGGGGTGATTGGAGGAAGAGGGCCTGGGGGAGATTGGAGGCAGAGGGAGATTGGAGACAGGGACAGATTGTGGCACTGCAGAGGGGGGGGGGGGTGAAGGCAGGGGGTATTAGTGGCAAAGGGGGTGATGTGACTAAATTATTTGCCCTTATTATATAAAAAATATATATATATATATATATATATATATATATATATATATATATATATATATATTTTTTTTTTTTTTACCTTAATATCTACCTTAAAAGGGTTGTAAAGGTAATTTATTTTTTTTTGCCTTAATGCATCCTATGCATTAAGGTAAAAAAACATCTGACATCACTGTCCCCCCCCCCCCCCCCGAGTCCCCATTTTACTTACCTCACCCCTTAAGTCTGGTGCGTGTGCTTGTCGTCCTGTTCGGTTCCTAGCCTGGCCGTTGATTGGCTAGATTGGGCGGATTGATAGAAGCGCAGCCATTGGCTGGCGCTGCTGTCAATCACAGCGGATGGCACGGCACGCCGGGGGCGGGGCCGAGTGATACAGTCGGCGGTTATGGCTGCCGCTGTATCACGGCAGCGCGCTCGCAAAAGCTTTCCACCATGCGAGCTCGCTCGCATGATGGTAGAAAGCTTTTGCCAGGAGGAGCCGAGACAGCCGCCCGAGGGACCCCAGAAGACAGGATTCGGGGACACTCTGTGCAAAACGAGCTGCACAGTGGAGGTAAGTATCACATGTTTGATATTTTTAAACAAAAACATTTTTGCTTTTAGTGTTCCTTTAAATCACATTGCTATTTGCCTAGGGTACTTGTTTGTAGCCTAAATACTAAAATGTGCACCTAAAAATGTAATTTAATCACTCTTGTGACATGCCAGTAAAAACGTGGTTGCACCAGTAAATTTTGCGTGTCGTGCCAGGAAACGTAATTCTGGTAGGTTGGCAATAGGGATGAGCCGAACACCCCTGGGTTTGGTTCGCACCAGAACCTGCGAACAGACCAAAAGTTTGTGTGAACTTTAGAACCCTGTTAAAGTCTATGGGATGCGAATGTTTAAAATCTAAAGTGCTAATTGTAAAAGCTAATATGCAAGTTATTGTCCTAAATGTTTTGTTTGGGGACTTGGATCCTGTCTCAGGGGACATGTATCAATGCAAGGAGCAGTCATTTTAATAATGCTTAAAGTGAAACAATAAAATGAATGACTTTTCTCTGTATTGCAGGGAGACGACAATTCATTATAGCCGCAAGTGATTTTAAATTACTTTTTTTCCCTTCAGAAATGACATTTTGTCCAGGGACAGTTCTAAGCATTAGAAACAAGCGCTACTTTACAGGCATACTATACACCCCCCCCCCCCCCCTAAGGTACGAAATTTAAAGTAATATTACACTTTTATTGTTTTACTTAAAGGAATTATTAAAATCACTGCTGCCAAAAAAACTGCAGTTTTTAAAACTTTTTTTTTGCATTGATACATGTCCCCTGAGGCAGGATCCAGGTCCCCAAACACTTCTTATTACAATAACTTGCATATTGGCCTTTAACCACTTAAGGACCGCCTACTGCACATTTACGTCGGCAGAATGGCACGGCTGGGCACATCAACGTATATATATGTTGATTTTAGTACCCAGCCGTGGGTCACGGGCGCGCGCCCACGACCCGGTCCGAAGCTCCAGGACCGGGAATGTGGGATTCGCGGACCCGATCGCCGCTGGAGTGCGGCGATCCGTCCCTGGAGCAGAAGAACGGGGAGAGCCGTGTGTACACACGGCTTCCCCGTGCTTCTCTGTGGCCGTAGCATCGATCGCGTCATCTCTGTAATAGGGGGACGTGATCGATGACGTCACACCTACAGCCACACCCCCCTACAGTTGTAAACACACACATTAGGTCACACATCCCCTACAGCGCCACCTGTGGTTAACTCCCAAACTGCAACTGTCATTTCCACAGTAAACAATGCAATTTAAATGCATTTTTTTGCTGTGAAAATGACAATTGTCCCAAAAATGTGTCAAAATTGTCCGAAGTGTCCGCCATAATGTCGCAGTCACGAAAAAAATCGCTGATCGCCGCTATTGGTAGTAAAAAATTTTTTTTTTATAAAAATGCAATAAAACTATCCCTTATTTTGTAAACGCTATACATTTTGCGAAAACCAACCGATAAACGCTTATTGTGATTTTTTTTACCAAAAATACGTTAGAGAATATGTATCGGCCTAAACTTAGGAAAAAAAATGTTTTTTTATATATTTTTGGGGGATATTTATTATAGCAAAAAGTAAAAAATATTGCATTTTTTTTTAACTTGTCCCTCTATTTTTGTTTATAGCGCAAAAAATAAAAACCGCAGAGGTGATCAAATACCACCAAAAGAAAGCTCTATTTGTGGGGAAAAAAGGACGCAATTTTGTTTGGGAGCCACGTCGCATGACCGCGCAATTGTCAGTTAAAACGACGCAGTGCCGAATCGCAAAAAGGGGCAAGGTCCCTTACCTGCATTTTGGTCCGGGTCTTAAGTGGTTAAAATTAGCACTTTAGATTTCAAACGTTCGAGTCCCATAGACTTTAACAGGGTTCTAAAGTTCACACGAACTTGCCGCGAACACCCCAAATAGTTTGCTGTTCGGCGAACAGGCAATGTTCGAGTCGAACATGAGTTCTACTCGAACTCGAAGCTCATCCCTAGTTGGCAACACTGCTGAGCGCACTGATTTCCTCTGCTGTTTTGGGCCTTCCTGTGAGCCCGGGCTCCCTACAGGAGGACTGGTGGTCCCCCCCGCTCTCAGCAGCCCTCCAGGAGCCTAAAAGGCTCTTGCTTCATATAAAGTCCCAAAAAAACAACGTTTCTTTTTGTATGTAACTATGTATGTAATTATGGAATTCCGCCTACTAACAATCAATAATGACAAGAAATACCATGGATGATGCATTTGGTTGGACGGAACTATACGGTGCAGCGAATCTAGTAGCAAGGCTAAAGAGCTTTTATAGATTCAGGATGAGTAGCTCTTATCGATTGATGAGTATACTATTGGGATCTTCCCTGCACACCTTCTGTTAGATTGTGAGCCAGCATGGATAACGTAAAGTGATCCACATAGCGAAGGATTTTCACCTGAGACATGGAAACATGTGGCCTATCAAGCTGTTGATGTTTGGAGGCCATTCAGGGGCAATTCCGGAGGGGCAGCTCGGTAGGAATCATCTTGTTCGGAGCACAAGCCTGCTGGTTTTACTGTCAATCATTACTCGGCTGGTGCCAACATCAGAAAACACTGAAATTGAGCTGCATGTGCTATTTCATTGAAGGGCCAGACTGGGCCTCACTGAGATGGGCTGATGGGTCAAATGAATCGGTGACTTCCCAAATCCCTTGGCGGCCACAGCTCTGCATCTACTTACCTGCTGCTGCCCGGAGGAAATCTTACTGATTTTTTAAATTGATCTTACAACATCTGCAGGAGCAGAGAGGAGAATCCCATGGTATGGGGAAAGCACAGGTAGGAACACCCACAGGGAATTATCTCTGTTTTCATCCTTTTATAATAAAACAACAACAAAAGTCCAACTCGTTTGATTGCTTCTTCTTTGATTCTCGAAAAAAAAAAAAAAAAAAACACATATGCTTTTAAAACGAAACTAAACTTTATCTGAGCACCTCACGTTGAAAATGCTATTTATTTCATTTTTTAGATTCAAAACAAACCTGATCTATCCACGTCTCCATGCTTTATTTTGGAAAAAAATCCCCCTTTTTACCCCAATAGTAGATTTTATTTCTTGGAAGTCATCTGCCCTTAGCTCAGGCAGGTTGTGCTTAGCTGAGAAAGACCCTCCTCTTTTCCTTCAGATGAAAGAATAAAAGATGCCCATGAAGACTCTGGGGATGTATGACAAAGTGGCTCCTCCTCCACCAACATATAGTCCCCCCTCAGTATAGACCCCCCTTCACTAAGTACAGACCCCCCACCAAGTACAGACCCCCCCTTCCGCAATACAGACCACCTCCGCTAACTACAGACCCCCTCCATTAAGTACAGACCCCCCTCTCTCGGTATACACCCCCACTAAGTACAGACCCTCCACCTGCAGTACAGACCCCCTCCATTAACTACAGACCCCCCTACATTAAGTACAGATCCACTCTCTCAGTATAGACTCCCCCAGTAAGTACAGACCCTCCCTCTCAATATAGACCCCCCCCACTGAGTACAGACCCCCCTTCTGCAATACAGACCCCCTCCACTAACCTCAGACGCCCTTTCTCTGTACAGACCCCCCTCCATCAACATAGACCCCCTCAGTGCAGGCCCCCCCCTCCATCAGTGCAGACATTAAACTTTAGTACATTAAACTTTACAGGTCTCAGAACAGACTCCCTCCTCCCTCTCACACAGTGGAGCGGACCAAAGCCACCTCCCCTCCTGTAGATGTAAACAGAGAGGAAGGGGAGGCGGCTTCGGTCCCCTCTGCTGTGTGAGACTGCCGGCGAGATGCGAGACATCACAGTAGGGGGTAAGGACCGTGTAGCGTAAGTTGTGCCGCTGCCCACAGGTATCGCCCCTCCCTAGTGACGCCAACGGCCATACTTAACATGGCGTGCGTAAAGTTAAACCACCTTATAACAGGGGTAACCTGGCGCTTACGTAAACTGCGGCGGCGCAAATACGTTCGGGAATCGGCGTATCATGTAGTATGGCATTTAAGATCCGACGGTGTAAGTGACTTACGCCAGTCAGATCTACGCCGTATCTATGCGTAAATTATACTAAGAATCACGTCGCATAGATACCCGGGCACAGAAACAGAGATATGACGGCGTATCTGGAGATACACAATTGCATCTCTTAGAGAATCTGGCCCTATACCTCTCGACATTAAGATAAAAAACTTCCCTCCTTTTACTTACCTGAGCCCGATCTCAATCCAGCAATGTGCATGAGAGCAGCGGCTCTCTCCCTCCACACTGGCTCAGACCCAGCAGCGGGAGCTAATCACAGCCAGTAAGAAAGGAGCAGGGGATAGGGCAGAGCTGTGCTCTGTGTGTCTCATGCAAGCAGCAAGCTATGGGATCACTCGGCAAGGGGGGACGTGTCAGGAGCGCTGGCGGGGGAGCAGGCACATCTGACATGTTTGTTATTTTAAAAGTAAAAAACGTTAAAGCGGAGGTTCACCCTAATTTGAAAGTTAGGGTTAAAGTGGAGGTTCACCCAAAAATCAACTTTCTGACATTAGATCCAGCATAATGCTTACATCTGCAGTATTCTGTTTTTTTTCTTTTTGTACTTATCGTTTTATGAGCCGTTGTTATCCGGCTCCGAGCGGGGAATCCTGCGGGGAATGGGCATTCCTAAGCCAAGAGGAGTTGATTGACGGGCTGCTAAGGCGTATCACGCCTTCCGTAAATACCCAAAGTGACATTCGGGTATTTTCGGAAGGCGTGACATGCCTTAGCAGCCCGTCAATCAACTCCTCTTGGTTTAGGAACACCCATTCCCCGCAGGATTCCCCGCTCGGAGCCGGATAATAACCACTCATAAAACGATAAATACAAAAAAAAAACGAATACTGCAGATGTTAGCAGTATGCTGGATCTAATGTCAGAAAGTTGATTTTTGGGTGAACCTCTGCTTTAAACACAAGGGCTCAGTGTATGAATTAAAAGTTCGCTGTCCAATTTTTTTAAAATCGATTGCATACCTTTGTTTTGTCTTCTGAACCAGGCACTTCCCGGTTTGGCTCCCGCGGGAGAGGGTATGTCGCTTCGGCTGCCATCACCACAGTGATTCCTGGGATTACTTAGCTATGTCTCCTGGGAGCACAGCGTGACGCTGCCCAGGAGATGATTCAGATGCTAATAGGAGATGCCTGTCGTCACAACGGGCCGTGAACTTTTTATTACGCCAGCTGTTGTGATGGCTAGTTCCCCTAGCTTCCCGGAAGCATTTGCTTGTGGGCTTCATGCTGCCCACAAGCAAAATGGAAAAGGCCAGCATAAAATGTTATAAACTCACATTTGATATAGGCGGAGAATGCGGGACAGTGTAGAGAACTTAACTAATGTGAGTACTATCTATTGAAGATCAAAAGAGTTTAATGAACCAAAAAAAAAGTCCGGACCGCGGAACCCCCGCTTTAAGGTTAAAACACGTGTGTTGAAGCAGAACTGAACTCACAGGAATGCTCACCTCCTCATTCCGGCGATGATCTGGTCGCTGTCATCTTTTCCCAGGCTGCTTCCAGGTGCCGGGTTTTCAGCCTCTTGATTGGCCAGTCAAGGAATGATGTCATCCGGCACATGACCAGGGTAGTCTGCAGGGCCGATCCTAGGGTCACAGACGTCTGGGTGCAGAAATATTTCTGGTGCCCCACATGAGCGTGGTCATCTTACTGACTCTTCCCCTTTACAAATGTTTCTATGGCTATGACTCAAACACAGAGATGCTCCCCTAAGAAGTCTTCATTACCCTGGGATCCTTACATGATCTTTTAACAATTAAGAAAATGAGTACACTAATGAGGCCTGAAGGGGGTCTCTCTAATTCACACAGAGAGGGCTTCTGTTAGAAAGTCTGTTAGAAAGAGCCCCCAGACATACTGCAGACATGATACAGGAGATGGTCAGAGACTGCAGACATGATACAAGAGATGGTCATAGACTGTAGACACACTACAGGAGATGGTCAGAGACTGCAGACATACTACAGGAGATGGTCAGCGACTGCAGATTAACTACAAAAGATGATCAGAGACTGCTACACGTGCACCGGACAGAATAATTCGTGGAGCCTAGTACTGGAACGTACCTATCCAGGGACAGCGGGAGGTATGCACTCTTGTCAGTTGCCAGCGGAGAGAGCAAGCAGGATGGGGAACCGCAGCACCCGCTACATGCACTCCACCTCGACACGCACAAGGAGAAGGGAGGGGAGCACTCTGGAGCTTCGGTGCCCCCACCTCTGCGGCGCCTGGGTAAGGAGCACCCAGCGCACCCTGCCTGGGATCGGCCCTGGTAGTCTGTCAATCCAGCACAGCACATTGAGCTGCATATGTACTACAATGGTGCACATGGGTTCTTGCTGTTCTGCAAAATGTAAGCTTATGCCTACGCTGGAATGTGATGATGAGCGGTAATGCAATTGGCAATGAAAACTGTGAAAGCCGGTCTTGGGCAAAGACCGTACAGTGCATGCCCATCTCTCCGGCCCCAGAGCTATCACTTACCTCCTGCTCTCTAGCATGGCCACCCCTCCACCGATTCTCGCGTCCGCACGTGGCAAATTTTCCTATAGCTATTTATGTTTGCAGCGGAAGGGTGATAACTGCTTGTGCTCTGCTATCTGGAGCAATAAGATTAATTTTCTCCAGAGACAATAAGATGCCCCATAGCTTCAGCAAACAAATAACTGTATTGTATTTAATGTAATTATAGTCACCGGCGTTGGGATTTGTAATGCGTCTAACCCAGATGTTTTCACTCTAATTATTACTATGCTTGTATGAAAAGCTCCAGCATGGCAAATCAATGTACGATTGCAGACAATGATGGGCAGATCCAGAGGAGTACAGAAAGTCCTGCAGGGCTCGGAGTGTCTGTACTGCTAGAAGAGAACTTGTGAGAGAATAGAAAATTCATTACTGTCACTAACTGCAAAAAGAGTCATAAAGTGTATTATCAAACTGATCTCATTATATAGGCAGAGATTATTTTTTTTTTGGTTAATTTATAGGACGACTGTTCTTAATGTGTATCTAAAGTCAAACTTTTTAAAGTTGAACTGCAAGCCTTTCCTTCATTCTTGCACAGTTGTACCGGTGTTCTGTCGAGAAGTGTCCCTCCGTCGAATAGTGCCTGGGACGAACGGTGCAAGCCCTGTACAGTTATGCACCGTACGTACATAACCATGGCGCATGCGCACATCGTAGGAGGTATCACTCGATGGGAGATACCATTTAAAAGGCACAATTTTAACCTATACAAACAGCGTAGGGAGACCATCTCTGATTGTGCTTCGCTGCTGGAGGGTGGCTAGTGGCGAGCCACAACAGATGGTCCCAGTCCCAGCCTGCATTGCTCCCATACTGAAGGCCTACTCACGAGGCTCTGGTCTCTCTGCTTGGCTCCTTTGCACCATGACATCACACAACATGCTTAGGCACCGCCTCTGCCAGGGCTGTCCGATGACACAGTGGCAAACCCTCATATGGTCCCAGCCAGCTCCGAACCAAACCGAGCGTCACAGCCATATTTTTTACTGGCAACCTTTTATTTTACTGATAGAAGAAAATGGAGTGTTTTTTTACTAGCTGCCAGTAAAAATATTGGCGGTTGGCAACACTGAAACACACCATGCCCACATGCTGGTGGCAGCATCATGTTGTTGGGTTTCTTTTCTTCAGCAGGGGAGCCAAATACACGGCTTAGAAGAAAACCTGTTATGCCGCCTACACACAATCGGATTTTCTGTTGGAAAAACCTTGGATGTTTTTTCCGACGGGATTCCGCTCAAGCTTGGCTTGCATACACACGGTCACACAAATGTTCTCTAAACCTTTGTCGGTCAAGAGCGCGGTGACGTACAACACTACGACGAGCCGAGAAAATGAAGATTAATGCTTCCGAGCATGCAGAAAATTGTTTCCAAGCTACACATGATCAGATTTTCCGTGTTTCAAAAACGCGGTGACGTACAAGACATACGATGAGCCGAGATCAATGAATTCCAATAGGCAGTTTAGCTCTTGAGCATGATTCTGAGCATGCTTGTTTTTTTTTTTTTACGCGTCGGAATTGCATACAGCCGAGAGGATTTTTCGATAGGAATTTTTTGCGTCAGAAAATTTGAGAACCTGCTCTCAATCTTTTGTTGGCAGGAAATTCCGACAGCAAAATTCCGATGGAGCCTACACACAGTCGTAATTTCTTTTCAAAAGCTCACATCGGACTTTTGCTGTCAGAATTTCCGATCGTAGAGTTTGCAAAAGACTTGAGACTGGGACAGAGGTTCACCTTCCAGCAGGACAATGACCCGAAACATACAGCCAGAGCTACAATGAAATGGTTTGGATCAAAGCATATTCATGTGTTAGAATGGCCCAGTCAAAGCCCAGACCTAAATCCAATAGAGAATCTGTGGCAAGACGTGAAAATTGCTGTTCACAGATGCTCTCCATCCAATATGACAGAGATTGAGATATTTTGCAAAGGTGAATGGGCAAAATAGTCCCTCTCTAGATGTGCAAAGCTAGTACAGACATCCCCAAAAAGACTTGCAGCTGTAATTGCAGAGAAAGGCGGTTCTATAAAGTATTGACTCGGGGGGTGAATACAAATGTACCCCAGACTTTTCACAAATATATATATTTTTTTAATGTGAAAACCATTTATGATATTCCTTCCACTTCACAATTATGCGCCACTTTGTGTTGGTCTACCACATAAATTCCCAATAAAATACATTTACGTTTTTGGTTGTAACATGAACATTTTTTAAGGGGTGTGAATACTTTTTCAAGACACTGTAACTGCTTTTTGAAACTGTTAAATTGATGGTTTTAGTTCTACTTTAAAACATTGATAAATTTGATTCTGATTGATAATAGAATTAACTTCAACTTCTTTTACTTCTACTCCTATACCGGAACATATTTCCTGTAAAATGCCCATCCTGTCTCTCCATGCTGGAAGTTGAAAGGTCTGATGCTGGAGTCCTAATTACAAACAGCCAAAGGGTCGTGGAATGACCCAGCTGACGACCGTAGGATATCTTCATTATTATTTAATGTAATTGCATAAATGTAATGGGGGAAGGGTACCTGGAAGTTTTTTTTTTTGTTCCTCTCAGCACGACGGCACATTTCCCCGTTAGAAATAACACATTAATATTTAGCAGCGTCTGGAATGCTGTTGACAAACCGCAGAAAAAAGATTCAGCCGCCCTTGAGTGACAGCACAAAACAGCGATCCGACCCTTTCTTCCCTGGCACCAGGCCAACAAGGTCAAAATTCTCTTGCGTGGCACTGAAGGCGCCGTACCCCTGAGATTTAAAGAGCTGCCAAGTGTCAGTCATTCTGTCTGCGCCTTGCAAAGCCATTGGAATAATTTCACACTTTCCTCATGTAGTTAGGCAGCGGCGGTGCCAGCGACATGGTCATTTATAATGTGACGGCTTCTTGGTGTTAAAATTTTGTAGCCATGTGCCCGCGTCTTGTCTCCTGATAATTTATGCTAATGGCTGCTGGCCGCTTCTAGCCCATGACAGATTTTCCGGTGAAAATACCGAGGTGATTCAGAAGAACGCTGTAGGTGGCTCAGGGAATTTTCCTTCAGGCTAACATTTAAAGAGAACGTATAATATTTATGCCAGTTACAAAAAAAAATAATGAAAAACCTTAAAAGTTCACAAATTGCTGTTCTATGTTTTTAAGTGACTTACAGAAAATCTGTATTTTCTTTTTCAATATTTTTATTCAAAGTTTTTTTGCAAAACAAAGTGTACAAAGTATTCAAAAATAACGTACAGTATAAAATATACGCTATAGGGACGGATATCCGAAAAGGCGAGAATGTTACACCTACAGTAGGCATTCCTCCAGATTTCGTTGGCAGTGGCGGCTGGTGCTCATAATTTTTTGGGGGGGGGGCACAAACAAACTGAAAGAAAAAAAGCATCTATTGCCGCCACTGTGCCCATTAAACACAGCCAATGTGCCCATCAAACGCCGCCAGTTTGTCCCCTCAAATTCAGCCAGTTTGTCTCCCAATTGCAGCCAGTTTGTGCCCCCAATTGCCGCCAGTTTGTGCCCCCAATTGCTGCCAGTTTGTGCCCCCAATTGCTGAAAGTTTGTGCCCCCAATTGCCGCCAGTTTGTGCCCCTGAGTTCAGCCAGTTTGTGACCCCAATTGCCGCCAGTTTGTACCTCCAATTGCTGCCATTTTGTGCCCCCAAATGCAGCCAGTTTATGCCCCCAATTGCCACCAGTTTGTGCCTCCAATTGCCGCCAGTTTGTGCCCCCAATTGCCGCCAGTTTGTGTCTTCGAATGCCGCCAGTTTGTGCCTCTAATTTCCACCAGTTTGTGCCCTCAAATGCAGTCAGTTTGTTCCCTTAAATGCAGCCAGTTTGTCCCCCCAATTGCAGCCAGTTTGTGCCCCCATTTGCCACCAGTTTGTGCCCCCAATTGCTGCCAGTTTGTGCCCCCAATTGCTGCCAGTTTGTGCCCCCAATTGCTGCCAGTTTGTGTCGCAAATTGCTGCCAGTTTGTCCCCCCAATTGCAGCCAGTTTGTCCCCCCAATTGCAGCCAGTTTGTGCCCCCAATTGCTGCCAGTTTGTGCCCCCAATTGCTGCCAGTTTGTGCCTCCAATTGCCACCAGTTTGTGCCTCCAATTGCCACCAGTTTGTGCCCCCAATTTCTGGCAGTTTGTACCCCCAAATGTGGCCAGTTTCCCCCCAGACCAGCACTTACCTTCCTCGGGTCAGCGCTGTCTTCTCCACGCTCCCTCGATATCTTCTCCCGCCCTCAATGTCGCTTCTGATCAGTAACCAGACCCGGTGCACCTGATTGGCTGAGAGGCAGGGCAGTGTTAGGGAAGCGACCCTGTGTGCCCTCTGGTTAACCATTTGGAAGCCAATTAGATGCCACAGGCCCTAAACGGGAAGCCTATTAGAGCCTTTCACTCTAATCAGGCACTTCCAAAACACACCCACCGCTGTTATTCAGATGGCTGGCGCTCAACAGTGGGCCGGACATCTGAATAGTGGGCGGCAGCGGCGACAACTCATAGCTTCATGCAATGCATGAAGCTATGTATTGTTGATTGATGGGTGCAGGAGGAGAGAGGGGGCGGCGCTCCTGCATCCAGTATGGACGTCCTGCCACTGTTCGTTAGTGATATAGTTTATATTAACTGTGTCTCCATGGGGAGCCCCCATTCTCATTCTGGATTCTATTCTTAATGCAAAATTACCACAATGCATCTCAATCACCGTATGCTGTCAGCGGTAATATCCTTAACCTTTAACTAAGTCAAAATAGATGTCAACTTAAAACTGTTTCATAGCAAAGCCCTGTGGAACTCATAACTGCTATTTGTAGGCAGTAAACATTACAAAGAAATAATATAGTCTGTCTGTCTGTCTACTGTATATACACTATATTCCCAAAAGTATTGGGACACCTGCCTTTACAAGCACATGAACTTTAATGGCATCCCAGTCTTAGTCCGTAGGGTTCAATATTAAGTTGGCCCACCCTTTGCAACTATAACAGCTTCAACTCCTTCTGGGTAGGCCGTCAACAAGGTTTAGGAGTGTCTATGGGAATGTTTGACCATTCTTCCAGAAGCGCATTGGTGAAGTCATTCACTGATGTTGGCCTAAAAGGCCTGGCTTACAGTCTCCGCTCTAATTTATCCCAGAGGTGATCTATTGGGTTGAGGTCAAGGCTTCAAACTCGCTTAAACACACTATATTGCCACAAGTAATGGGCCACCCCTCCAAATCATTCAGTGGAGGGGGGGGGGATGCTGTGGGGTTGCTTTTCAGGGGTTGGGCTTGGCCCCTTAGTTTCAGTAAAGGGAACTCTTAAGGCTTCAACATACCAAGACATTTTGGGCAATTTCATGCTCACAACTTTGTGGGAACAGTTTGGGGATGGCTCCTTCCTGTTCCAACATGACTGCATACCAGTGCACAAAGCAAGTTCCATAAAAACGTGGATGAGCGAGTTTTGGGTGGAGGAACTTGACTGGCCTGCACAGAGTCCTAAACTCAACCCGATAAAACACCTTTGGGGTGAATTAGAGCGCAATCCAACATCAGTGCCTGACCTCAAAAAAGCCCTTCTAGAAGAATGGTCAAACATTCCCATAGACACACTCCTAAACCTTGTGAACAGCCTTTCCAGAAGAGTTGAAGCTGTTGTAGCTGCAAAGAGTGGGCCAACTCAATATTGAACCCTACGGACTAAGACTGGGATGCCATTAAAGTTCATGTGCGTGTAAAGGCAGGCGCCCTAATACTGGTAATTGGTAATGCAGTGTATATATATATATATATATATATACACACACACACACAACTGTCCCTGATTTTGAGGTACTGACCCTCATTCTGAACAAAGTTCCACTGTCCCTTATTCCTCCTCATTGGTCCCTCGTTTTTTTCTGAGACAAGTCCCTAATCAATCTAGTCAATATTCCAATCGCACACAGACCTGGATTAATGGCTCGTAGAAAGAGAGTGGGTACTGAAACGATCCCCAGCTGAGCACTGGAACCATCAAACAGTTAAAAAATATTCGCCAGCACACCACGGATCGCAGACAGCGTCCAAAAATGTAATACAAATAAGGCATTCCAAAAAAGTGCAACGTTTCGAGGCCACGCAGGACCTCTTAGTCAGGCAAGTAATGATTATTTGCCTGACAAAGAGGTCCTGCGTGGCCTCGAAACATTGCACTTTTTTGTAATGCCTTATTTGTATAACATTTTTGGACAATGTCTGCGATCCGTGGTGTGCTGGCGAATATTTTTTTAAAGTCCCTAATGAAGACATGTCCACACATGCTTTCTAAAAAGAATCAAAAGTATTGCTGCTGCAAAAGAAGATGGTGGATACTAACATTTCCAGCGGGAGGTCTGAACTACCTTGTCTGTTAATTTCTCAGCATTAAACCCTTCAAAAATTGGATCAGATTGCAGATCGCAACGTCTGATGGTTCGGTCATCCAAGTTTCCTGGGATACGAACTACAGCTTTGTGCCGTTCGTAATCCATTAGAACAAACACCAGGCGGGCTGTATGTAAGTTCAAACAGGAAGACTCCTTTATTGGAAGCACACAACACACTTTTATACAGAATTTGGAACATCCCGTCCCCAACAACTGCTTTCCTATTGGTCAATTGTAAAGTACATGTAGTTCTCCTTCAGGTTCTCCTAGCCATGCAAATAAGGACTTGAAAATGGGTTCAGCAGGGATTGGTCCGATAGCTTGAATAGAAGGACTGCTATGTGTAATGAGACAGAAGCCCCAGGGAGCAATCAATGTACACAACAGCCAGGTACAGAACAATGGAGCCGTCTGCAGCCTTAAGACAGGGCAGAAGACCCCCCACTGTGTAACAGATTTCAAGGAGGAACAATTCCGTATTCCAAGGTCCATGACAAGTGCCTGAGTCCACTGCCACATGCTGTGGTTCCTTCCTCAGGCCCACACATTACTATGAGACACATTACTGGCGTAGGGGCTGGTGGGAGAAACCATTGAGCGAACTGGGGATTGCAGGTATTCCACAATCCCGGAAGTGTCAAATCGCTGGAGACTTTGCCAGAAGCTGTAATACTTCATAACATCAGAGTTCGGACTTGACACCTGCCAGAAAGGTAAGTATTTACAGTTGTCTATTGCAGGAGCAATGCTTTTTATTTTTTTTCTGAAGCAACAGAGGACCTTTAAGGATTCCATTTTCATTCTTGTAACAGGGAAAATGAATGTGTGTGTCCCTTTAACTCTCCATGACACACATTTGTATTGAATTGCTTTGGTTATAAATGAATATGTGAGTGACATTTAGAGAATGCAAAAAAATGTGGTTATTAAAACACAGCAATTACCATGAATGCAATTTGGGCCCGCGGTTGGCCAAGATTCATTTCGAACATAAAGGTCAGCATTTATGGCTCCATGCCACTAAGTAGTTTCTAACAATCTATGTATGGTACACAACTGGGCCTATTTAAAGGGTCAGCTATTATTTGATTGATATTGGAGAGTTCAGGCCCCTAACTGCTTATTATATCTGCAGTAAGACCTTATGTATAGTTGTGTCCCAAACAACATACTGGGGCGGGGGGGGGGGGGGGGTGGGTCAGCCCTGACAAATTGATTCAGGTATCCCTTCTAACGTTCTGAGATGTAAAAGGGTAGACACCTTTCAGTACAGAATATTTAACCACTTGCCTACTGGGGTCTGTAACCCCCTTTCCTGCCCAGGCCAATGTTCAGCTTTCAGCGCTGTTGCACTTTGAATGACAATTGCAGTCATCCAACACTAGTACCCAAATTAATTTTTTATCATTTTTTGAGACCGATTTGTCTTTCTTTGGGTGGTATGTTTCACCATTGCGTTTTATTTTTTAATTTTTTGCTAGACAAACAAAAAAAATAGCAGTCCCAGGGACACAGCACACCACCGATCGTGGCGAAAATGGGAGGACGCCATGTGACATCCTCCCAGAAAGAGAGTGCTCCCGTCTGACCGTCATTTTTAGTATACGGAGGGCAGGCGGGAAGCAATTAAAGCTGAATCCTTCACACTGCAAGGGATAACTGTTTGTTTTAACTAGGGGTTCATGAATTAGGTGATATATTTATCTTATGCCACGTACATACGACCGTGTTTCATGTAGGCTCCAGAGCATTTTTCTCGACGTGAAAAATGGGCATTAAAAATTTAGAACTTGCTCTAATTTGTCTCATCGTTTATCAGGTTGTGAAAAATGGTCGTGTGTAGGCTTTAACGATGGGGAAAAAAACACGCATGCTCAGAAGCAAGTTTTGAGAAGGGAAATTTGCATAATCAAGCCCAAAGGGTGGCGACATTCAAATGGAACTTCCCCTTTATAGTGCCGTCGTACGTGTTGTACTTCACCGCGCTTTGCTCAAGCATTTTTTTCCCACGATCGTGTGTAGGCAAGGCAGGCGTGACAAGAATCACTTCGAGAACATTTTCGTTTTTTTCATGACATTAAAACGGTCGTGTGTACGTAGCATCAGTCTTTGCTCCCTTGTCATGTGGCATTTTCCTCTTCTTTCTAATGATCCATAATGTGGGTGGGCCCTCTGATCCCTCCTGTAAAATGCAGGACTGTTGGCCCTACATCGTACAGGATAATCGTGTGTGCGCGATATACGCAGATACTCGCTTCCCGTGCTGTGTCTGAACGCCGCCGCCGACATATACCGAGCGCAGTACGCTCGAGTACACTCGGCCAGGCTCGGCTCCTCTCGCGGTTATGCGAGAGGAGCCGAGTGTGCCTGAGCCTGCCCGAGTGTACTGCGCTCGGTATATGTCGACGGCGGCGTTCAAACACAGCACGGGAAGCGGGGATCAGCTCAGAGACAGTGCGGGAGAAGCGGGGAGGACACGACGAAGGCAGCAGATGGACGCCGGACCGGACAAGGCCACCGATAGACGGCGGGCAAGACACCAAAACTGTAAGTAATAAAAAAAAAAAAAAAAGGAATTTCCCATCCAGAGTAGGGGTGCGGGCTAAACTCCGGTGCGCGCAATAGGCAGATAAATATGGTATATTATGTTTTTCATCATCCTATGAGCAGTTAACCCTTGCAGTAGGGAAGGGGACCCACTGCAAGGGTAAGTCCTTGCAGTATTCCAACACCCCTACTCAATAACTACTCCTTATATTAGTCCCATTTCAGATTTGTAGTTCTATAAATCTGTTTCTTGTAAGCGATTTTGTTTAATGCTGTAATCCACTTTTGTTTCTCATGGGTTGGAAGTCTTTGCATCTCATCCCATGAATCTGGCTCTGGTTTTTATGCTGCACGAGCAACATAGGACAGATGTTTGGCTGGGATGCCTTTATTGCTTCTGGTGGATTTTTTGATTGAAGCCTCTTGTGGCCTGGTTTCTTCTTTTAAAGCATTTGGATTGCCTGTGTTAATTTCTGTGCCACTTTGTTGCTTATCTTCATGTGACGCTGATGTGGAATTTCCCTCAGTTTGAAGTATCTGTGTTAGTCCATGAAATTCTGAACACACTGAAGATTCATCGACAATTGCACTTCTAATGATGGTTATCTTGTTTGTATCTTGGTGTAGAATTCTCTATCCCTTTTGGGACTCACGGTATACCTTCCTTTGCTCAAACATCCCATTTTGTACGAAAATCCCAATTTTTCAGATGGTTCAACCAACCAAAAACCAACTTTTATCCTCAGTAAACTGAATTTCCGGTTAGTTACTTTGGATTAATGCACTCTGCACATCATTGATTTTGTTGTGTTAAAAAAGGTTTGGTTTATGGAGAGATGGAAGCTGCATCTGTTGACTTTGATTTCTAAAATTTGCCTTTTGAGTCACTGGACTGGAACAAGTATGCAGATTAGGAGAGCTGACTTTACTTTGACATTCCTGATCTGAGCGTTTGTTTCTGTTCAGCGTCTCAGAAATTTGTAAAGCCAGACAAAGCCAGCAAAATAGCATGTTCAAAAGGATTTCAGCAAAAGCAGTCCCTGTATTCCCCTTCAGGTGGAATTAATCTAAAACTTTCATGACTAGAAATCATTGAAGCCTAAATTGAAGGTTACCTGCCAAATGGACAAAACAAATTCTTAAAATACATTCAAGTTTTTAAGATTACACTATATTACCACAAGTATTGGGACACCTGCCTTTCCACATACATGAACTTTAATGTCATCCCAGTCTTGGCCCGTAGGGTTCACTATTGAGTTGGCCCGCCCTTTGCAGCTATAACAGCTTCAACTCTTCTGGGAAGGCCGTCCACAAGGTTTAGGAGTGTGTATATGGGAACGTTTAATCATTCTTCCAGAAGTGCATTTTTATTTGCATATTTCATCCCAAAGGTGTTCTATCGGGTTGAGGTCAGGACTCTGTGCAGGCCAGTCAAGTTCCTCCACCCCAAACTCGCTCATCCATGGGGTGGAGGAACTTGACTGGCCTGACCTAAACCCAATAGAGCACCTTTGTGATGAATAAGGCAGCATTCACACCTGAGCGTATCGTTTTCAGGCGTTTTTTAGGGCTTTTTGTCTAGGAGTTTTTGCAGAGTTTTTGTACAGGTGTTTTGAGGTCCAAAGATCACCAATGTAAAAAGCAGTAAAACATCTGTAATCTGCCTAAAAAGACGCTCATGTACTTTTTTGAGCTTCAAGAGTTTTGTGACAAAACTCTCAGACACGAACAGGGACCATTGCAATGAATAAGATTTGGCTATTGGGCGTTTTGGAACTTTTGAGATGAGCATTTTATGAGCTGAAAATGCTCAGGTGTGAAAACTTAAGGCTCGTACACACGTTCAGATTTCCATCGGACAAATTGGTTGAATTTTGTGCGAAGGGCGTTGGCCGTGAACTTGTTCTTGGATTCCCACCAATTCTAGCCGTGGCGTTTGGTATGAATCATGAGAGGGAATGCCACGCCAAATTTTAAATAAAAAACCGGCATGGGTTCCCCTCCAGGCCCTTAGGTCTGATATGGTTTGGAAGGAGAACCCCTACGCCGAAAAAACAGACCCGTATCTCGAGCACGTTGCCCAGTCGGTCAGGAAAGGAGTGGAGACGAGCGAGCGCCCCTCACCTCCTGAGCCGTACCAGGCCGCATACCCTCAACATGGAGGGGGTGGGTGCTCTGGGGCAGGGGGGCCCCCCATACCAAAGAACCCTGTCCCCATGTTAATAAAAACAGGGCCTCCTCCCGACAACCCTGGCTGTTGGTTGTCGGGGTCTGCGGGCCGGGGGCTTATAGGAATCTGGGAGCCCCCTTTAATAAGGGGGCCCCCAGATACTGGCCCCCCACCCTAGGTGAATGAGTATGGGGTACAACGTACCCCCACCCATTCACCTGGAGGAAAAGTGTCAATAAAATAAACACACAACACAGGTTTTAAAATAATTTATTAGTCAGCTCCGGGGGTCTTTTCCGCACTTCCGGGGGTCTTCACCGCTCTCCGGGGGGTCTTCTTCTGTCTTCTCCGCTCTCCGGTGTCGTCTCGGCGCTCCCCGGTTTCTTCTCCCGCTCACTCTGTGGTGCCTTTTTCGAGGCTGGCCGCCGCTATCTTCTTTTAAGCTCTTTCACTAGCCCGGTCACCAGTCCGGTCTTCTTCTTTTCTTCCGACGTTGACTCGACGCTCCCTCCCTCCTATATAGGCCTCTTATGACGTCACAGTCGCAGCATGCTCTGGGACCCACGGAGCATGCTGGGATTGTGACGTCATAAGAGGCCTATATAACCTACTGTATCGGGGACAATTGCTGTCAGTGAAAGCACAATCTCAGAACGAGAAGCGCACACAGATGCACGCGCCTAGTTTTTGAACCATGCCTGATGATGTGCTTTATAGGTTGCAGTCAGGAAGGGGGATATAGAAATTCCAGCCATAGAATGGATGCTTTTAATACTGGTATTCCGTGAACTCTGCATCGACACTAAAAATACATTTACCTTAGGGGATCAATCCACCCACACATGATATTACCGTGATGGGCAGATGCTGGTAGGCTGAATTATACAATAGCTTCTCATACCTCTAAGGTACTCCAGGTATAACGTTCCCCTAATCCCAGTTCCATCTCTTACTTCTGCTGCTGTAATAATTTCTATTTTTTTTTTTTTTTACCTCTAGTAAGATTAATTTAAATCCAAGAGGGACAGTGAAACCTTCTGATAATGGCTGTAGAAGGTAGGCGGAGCTGGGAACTCAATGCAAAAATGTCTTCATCAGGGTCCCCGAGAGAAGCTGGTGAGTCATTTAATCTGCCACCATCTCTAAAGAGACGAAATGTAAAAGAATAAATTATTTATTATACAACCAAGGACAGCGCTGAAGCTTTTCTACGTTCATCACAATGTTATGAATGCTGCACAGAAAAAGAAGCACAAAGTACAACAAAAATGGATGTTTTTTCCGACGGAAATCCGCTCAAGCTTGGCTTGTATACACACGGTCGCAAAAAAGTTCTCTGAACTTTCATCTGTCAAGAACGCGTGACGTACAACACTACGACGAGCCGAGAAAATGAAGTTCAATGCTTCCGAGCATGCGTCAAATTTTTTGCGAGCATGTGTCAGTATTTTGCACATCGGAATTGCTACAGACAATCGGATTTTCCGATTGGAATTATATTGGCTTTTAAAATTTACAAATGCAGCAATTTAGAAATTGGATGAATGGTTTAGCGCTGGGAAACACTTTTTAACCACTTCCCGCCCGGTCAATAGTATAGTGACATTCGGGAAGTGGTTGTGTAATCCTGACTGGACATCTATTGACGTCCAGCAGGGTAACATGCCGGCGCGCAGCGCGGCGATCGGTGATGCGGGTTGTCAGATTGTTTATCAGCGCAGCCCCCCTCGGATTCTCACACTAGACCACCAGGGAAATTGCCAGGACCACCAGGGAAGGGGGCAGCAATAAAAAAGAGAACAATAGATGCCATCAGTGCCACCCCTTAGTGTCCATCAGTGCCACCCCTCAGTGAAGAAAAAGAGACCGTCGCTCCAGGCAGATGCAATAAGCAATCAATGTCCTCCTCAAAGACCGTGGGTGCTGACAATGCACAAGGCAAAAAAATCAATGAAAGGAATTCATGGACAGCCGCACACCAAAATAAAACATTTTTTACCCCACTGCTTGCTGTGCTGTGTTTTGTAGTGCTTTTTAAACCTTTTTACACCAATAAAGGCTACCTTTTTAGGTTTATTTTGGTGTGCGGCTGTCCATGAATTCCTTTCATTGATTTTTTGCCACCTCTCAGTTCCCATCCATGCCCAGTGCCCACCTATCAGTGCCCATCTGTGCCACCCATAAGTACCCATCAGTGCCGCCTATGAGTGCCCATCAGTGCCGCCTATGAGTGCCCAGTGCCGCCTATGAGTGCCCATCAGTGCCGCCTATGAGTGCCCATCAGTGCCGCATACCAGCGCCGCCTATCAGTGCCACCTCATCGGTGCCCATCAGTGCCCGTAATCGAAGAAGAAAACGTAATTATTTACAAAAAAAAATTACAAACTTTTTTTTTTTTCCAAATTTTCAGTCTTTTTTTATTTGTTGCGCAAAAAATAAAAATCACAAAGGTGATCAAATACCATCAAAAGAAAGCTCCATTTGTGGGAACAAAATTATAAAAAAATGTTTGGGTACAGTGTAGCATGACCGCGCAATTGTCATTCAAAGCGCGACAGCGCTGAAAGCTGAAAACTGTCTTGGGCAGGAAGGTAAATAAGTGCCTGGTATGGAAGTGGTTCAAAGATAAGTGCATTTTATATAAAACTATATAGATCAGACTAGAGTTGTCCCGATACCACTTTTTTAGGACCGAGTACAAGTAACGATACTTTTTTTCATGTACTCGCCGATACCGAATACCGATACTTTTTTTAAATGTCATGTGACAGTTTTCAAACCACAATACAGAATAAGGATATTTTCTTTAGAATTATGAAGAACTCTAACTCAAGACATTATAAAAGAATAAAAATGAGTAAAAATTAATAAAAATGTTTTTTTTTCTTGTCACGCAGTAGTAAAAAACTCAAAGAATTTTCACAGAACATGTTGATAAATACAAAAAAAGTATTCTATTTAGGTATCGGGAGCATTTGCGCGCGTACAAGTACTCCCGCAAATACTCGGTATCGGTCCCGATACCGATACTAGTATCGGTATCTGGATAACCCTAGATCAGACCAAAATTAGGGACAAATAAGGGGGACAGGGGACATTGATCAAAATCCGGGACAGTCCCTCGAAATCAGGGACAGTCCCTCGAAATCAGGGACAGTCCCTCGAAATCCTGGACAGTCCCTCGAAATCCGGGACAGTTGGGAGCTATGGCTTTGGCTGGTAGAACAGCTCCCATATATGTATTCGATCGGCGTACTTAGCTGTTTGTTTTTTTAAATGTTGGCTTGATTTGGGTTTTAAATAGTAAGCGTGTATAATAGAAAAGATTGTTCTATTAGTATTACACGCGACGGGTTCAGAAGCGTGGGCCTCCTCCGATTGCCTTAAAGCAGCGACTCGTCTTTTCTCTTCTCCCCTGCAGAGCGGGAGTCCTGTGCCTAATTATAAATGAAATGCCTTCTCCCAGCACCGTCTGAATCGTACATTTCAATGAAAAATTCAAGACGCTTGTGACATTTTCTAAGGCTTCCCACTGTCAAGTCAACAGATAGAAGCAAATTTCCAAGTCAAGGTCCATCATTACACACAACTTCATTCAGCGCCGGCTCGATGAGTCAGTGGGAGAGGAGCATTCCCGGTGAATGAGTCGTGCGCGCCTAGATTAAAAGGACGTCTGGCTGCGGATGCGTTCGGGTTCTTCGCGTCACAAATGTCCTGGTTTGCGAAATGAAAATCTTTTATCTTTCACAGATAGGAAATGGGATGCACATATTTATCTGTAGGGTGGAACGTCATTGAAAGACAACAAGCCACTTCAGAAGGAGGAAGAGGCTTTAGGGTAATGACAATTACATGGCGGAGCGTGCCCGTTAGCGTGCTGTTTGTGAAGCCTACGCAGGGAAGAAAAACAAAGAGACTAACTCTTCAAGCCTATTTCCCAACCAAACATTTTATTTTGGATAGAATGGGGAATGATTGGAGCCTGTTTCAAATTTTTGTGCCATCTGTGCCACCGCACTGGAGAGATTGTCTCTTACTTCTTGCCAGGACAGGAAGTGGTGAGAAATCACTCCAACATGCAGGGACGGACTGACAACTCATGGGGCCCCCAGGCAATAGGAGATTATGGGGCCACCGGGCAATAGGAGATTATGGGGCCCCCTGGACAATAGGATATTATGGGGCACCCAAGCAATAGATTAATGGGCCACACAGTATACACACATACAGTATACATACTAGACATGTGCATTCGTTTTCGTTAGAATGCATTTTCGTCCGAAAATCATTTTTTTTTCGTTATCGTTTTAACAAACGATAACGAAAGTGCAAGAAACGAAAACCGAAAGATCCGACATAAAAAATGCTTTATTTTCGTTGCGGTAAAAATTCGATATAGAGAGATTCGACATTATAGGGAAAAGATTTGACATCATAGAGAAAAGATTCGACATTATAGAGAAAAGATTCGACACTATTGAAATAATAGATTCGACATTACAGAGATCAGATTTCGATTAATGAGAAAATAGATTCGACATTATTACTAGTTATACAACATTAGAATTCTTGTAGGCGGAATATTCAAACAGAAATGTACGATTCGACGTAAAGATTCGACATTCCGTCGAATATTCTTTGACCATTCGTCAGAAACCAAGTATTATTGGATTTTCGGACGAAAGCTATTCCCCAACGAAAAACGAAATAAATCAAAACGATTTTCGGGAGAAACGAAATAAATGTATTTTCCAAACGAAAAAACAAAACAAAATATTCCAGTCTGCACATGTCTAATACATACACAGTATAAACACACAATATACACACACAATATACTCACACAGTATATACACACAGTATACACACACAGTATACACACATACAGTATACATACACAGTATAAACACACAGACACACAATATACACACACAGGGCCAGATTCAGGTAGAGTTAGGCTGGAGTATACTCCAGCCTAACTCTCACTTTGAGCCAGAGTTTCTGTTTTCTGTAAGCAGAAAACAAGAAACGCCGGGTTGGAGTTACTATACGAGCGGCGTAATTGTATTTCGCCGTCGTATCGTAACTTCAATTTTAAAAATGGCGCGCGGGGCGTTCCCGCTGATTAACGCCGAGAATATGTTAATCAGCGGGAATCGGAAATTCACGATTGTATTCGGGCGCGACGCAGTGACTTTCCGACGTTTCCGTAAGAGATACGTGGCGCAAAGATAAAGCAGCCCCCTAGTGGAGTATCCTATGTTAAGTATGGCCGTCGTCATCGCGTCGCAAAAAAAAAAATTGGAGTCGTTTGCGTAAAACGTCCGTGAATGGGGATTGACGTCATTGACGTTCCCTGAAAGAATTTGGAGCATGCGCACTGACAGTCGACGCATGCGCAGTACGTTCGCCGCGGGATCGCGCATAGTTAACATAATACACGCCCCCTACCCGCCCAATTTGAATTCCGCCGGCTCATTTTCGCTACGCCGCCGCAACTTTAGGAGCAAGTGCTTTGTGAATACAGTACTTGCTCCTAAAGTTACGGCGGAGTAACGTAAACGAGAAACGTTACTCCAAATTAAAGAAGCGCCCATCTACCTGAATCTGGACCACAGTATACACACACAGTATACTTACACAGTATATACACATAGCATACACACACAGTATACACACACAGTATACTTACACAGTATATACACATAGTATACACACACAGTATACACACACACAGTATACACACACACAGTATATACACATAGTATACACACACAGTATACACAGATACAGTATACATACACAGCATAAACACACAGACACACAATATACACACACAGTATACTTACACAGTATATACACATAGCATACACACACAGTATACACACACACAGTATACTCACACAGTATATACACATAGTATACACACACAGTATACACACATACAGTATACATACACAGTATAAACACACAGACACACAATACACACACACAGTATGCACACACACACAGTATACTCACACAGTATATACACATAGTATACACACACAGTATACACACATACAGTATAAACACACAGACACACAATATACACACACACAGATACACAATATACACACACAGTATACACACACAGACACACAATATGCACACACAGTATACACACACAATATGCACACACAGTATACACACACAGTATACACACACACACAATGAAAAGGTACTGGAGAGGCGGGGGAGCTATAATCTTGTGATTTTTTTAAAACACAGATTTTTACATACTGTCCCTGGTTTTACTGAGGCTGGCAAACCTGATGGGGCCCCCTAATGGCATGGGGCCCTCAGGCAGTGCCCGCATTGTCAGTCCGCCCCTGCCAACGTGGACACAGACAAAGACACATTTTTAACCGGTTCCCAACCAGCCGCCGCAGGATCGCTCCTTGTCGGCTCTTTAAGACGCTGTAGGAAGCACACGCTCCCGCAGCGTTTCCCCAGAGCCGATGCGAGTTCCCGCCGGGCACGATGAGCGCCCCGGCAACTGCAATCACTCAGGGAGAGAACCGGGATCTGATAGAGAGAGAACCGGGATCTGTGTGTGTAAAGACAAATCCCGGTTCTGTCAGGGGAGATCTCTCTCCTCACCTAGTCTGTCCCCCAACACAGTTAACCCCCTGATCGCCCCCTGGTGTTAACCCCTTCCCTGCCAGTGACATTTATACAGTAATCAGTGGCTATTTTTGCTATTATTTGTCCATTTTCTTATCTGGTGGCCACGTTACCAGTTGTGAGCATTTGGTGTAAGGCAGGGGTCTCCAACTGGTGGCCCTCCAGCTGTTGCGGAACTACAAGTTCCATCTTGCCTCTGCCTGTGGGAGTCATGCTTGTAATGCCCCGTACACACGGTCGGAATTTCTGACAAGAAAAGTCCGATGTCAGTTTTTGGTCGAAAATTCTGACCGTGTGTAGGTTCCATCGGACTTTTCCTGTCGAAATTTCTGCCAAAACAAAAATTTGAGAGCTGGCTCTCAAATTTTTTATCCACAAAAAACTCCAATCGGAAATTTCGATCGTCTGCAGCAATTCTAAAGGCGCAAAATTCCGACGCATGCTCGGAAAAAATTCCATGCATTCTTGGAAGCATTGAACTTAATTTTCTCGTAGTGTTGTACGTCACGCGTTCTTGGCGGTGAAAGTTCAGAGAACTTCTGTGTGACCGTGTGTATGCAAGCCAAGCTTGAGTGAAATTCCCTCCAAGGTTTTTCCGAAGGAAAATCCGATCGTGTGTACGCGGCATGACTGTCAGCCATAGGTGTGCGCAGCCTATTACATTAGGGTGTGCACCCCAAAGATCAAACACATAGTACCAATCACTCACGATGAAAGGGAAGGGGTCGGTAAGTTACATATTTACTGGCCCCTTCCCCCCACTCTGTCTAAAACACCCCTGCGGCAACAGCTGGAGGGAGAGGAGAGTAGGGAAGCGCTGCAGGGGGATCCAGGGCAGTAGGGGGAATCTGTGCTGCACAGGGTGATTAGGGTGTGCCTGGGCACACCTAGCACACCCTGTGCGCACACCTATGCTGTCAGCCTTGCCATGCCTCATGGGACTTGTAGTTTCGCCACAGCTGGAGGGCCACCTGTTTGAGACCCCTGGTGTAAGGAATAGTGAAAAAGGGCAAATTAGAAGAAAAGGTCTCTCTGTTTGACGCACCAGTTGCAGCGCCACCAGTCAGTCACTTGCCACATCCTCGCGCCTCTATTCGAGTGACGATCGGACTTAGAGCAATTAATAGAGTGTCATTGAAAGCTTCATTAAACCCTCCATAGACACAAGACTCCTGGGCACTCAGTAAGACGCACGCTCCTGTGTACGCACAGCTTTAAATGAATGCTTGAACAAATACTAGGATTAGGGGCCCCGCAGACCGAGCTTCACGCTGTGCTAATGAATTACAGGGCCAGGCGATTTCACAGTAAATTTGCCAGGACTGTTTCCAGAGCATTTTCGCTGAAATTAATTAGCCGGGGAAGAGGAAACAGGGTCAGCGAGATTGTCTTAAGCTGGCAGTACCTAATTATGCACACTTGCACATCCAAATATAGCAGCCGGCTAATGTAGGTATATTTACATAGAGGACTGTATAGTGCAGCCGGCGCTGTAGTGATGAGGCACAGAAGATGAAATGTCACATATAATCAGAAGCGGCGTGTACAGATAAAAGCAGACACGCCATAGTACAGTATCTGATGGCAGCGGATGTATATGGAGCGCAGGCTTTGCAGACAGATGCATGCATAATGAGATGGAGAGGTGTTCGAAGTGCAAACAGGATATATTTTTAACACAATGCACCGTCTCACCCACTTTTGGCTTAAAGAAGAGCTCTAATTAAAGAGCGGGATATTGTTCTGCATATGGCGGCTGTTGGAAGAACTCGGTACAAACTTTGATTTTGAAGGGTGGTTATAAAATCCATTTGATTTTGAAGGGTGAGCGGCGGGCAGGGATGGACTGGCCATTGGGACTACTGGGAGTTTCCCGGTGGGCCGATGGCTCAGTGGGCCGGCTTTAGTGACAGTGCTCCGCCGCCCTCTCCACTCCTCTGTCTCTCCCTTCCTGCAGCACCGACGTCCTCTCCCTCCCTGCAACGCTCACCTGGGGGGATAAAGAAGCAGGGGGAGGACCAGAAGAGCAGGGGGGACGACAGAGGAGCATGGGGGAGGGGACAGACAGCTGACTCAACAGCTATGGCCTGGGAATTTCTCACTTCTGCCTAATCTTGTCCCATAAGGGGGGGCACCAAACTGATTTTTTTGCCCCGGGTGAAATAATGTCTAGCTTCCCCACTGGTACTGCCTATAAGAGTACCAGTACCAGCCATTCTACTCTAATAAAGTAGAACGGCTAGTGGCTAGTGAAGGGGGAGAGGGGGGGGTGCAGGAGTTGTCTGGCCGCCATGGGAAAGACCTGTCAAAGTGGGCCAGTCTGGATGAAGTCCAGGGCCAAATTTTTGTCCCAGTCCAGCCCTGGCGGCGGGTAATATTCAAACTGGCAGACCCCCGGAGGCTAATATATTTGTAATTGAATGTCTGTGCCCACCTCTAAAGGCCTGGTCACACTACTTGCAGTGTGGAAAACACGCATTTCTGCGCATAATTTCCATGCCACACTGAAACGCGTTGCCCCCTGCAGACGCACAAGGGTGCCATTAACCTCCCTGGCGGCATAGGTGTGCACAGCCTGTTGCATTAGGGTGTGCATCTGAAAGCTTAAAGCGGGGGTTCACCCTAAAAAAACGATATACCATTGGATCCAGCATACTGCTGACATCTGCAGTATGCTGGCGCCCCCCGCTGTACTTAACGTTTTATCGTAGTTTTACCCTGGTTTCCGGGTTCTCTCTGCCCCGGGGAGTAGGCGTTCCTAAGACGATGCGTAGATGATTGACGTGTGCGTACAGCGCGTCACGCCTTCCAAAAATACCCAAAGTGGGACTCGGCTTTTTACGGCGCCTGCGCAGTCAGCTCTACACTGCAGGCGCAGGCACCGTATTGCGCTGTAAACAGCCGAGTCTCACATCGGCTATTTTCGCATCATCTATGCATCGTCTTAGGAACGCCTAAAATAACAGCATACTGCAGATGTCAGCAGTATGCTAGATCTAATGGTAAATACTTGATTTTTAGGGTGAACCTCCGCTTTAAAAACACGGTACCGATCTGTCACTGTGTTCATTCAGAAAGGGAAGGGGCCGGTAAATGACATCACCCCCCCCCCCCCCCCCACTCATCTTGAAATATCATCTATGTTTGCCCACTGCAGTAGCCAATTGGAGACGAGGGAAGCCAGCCATGCTGTGGGGGGGGGGGGGGGGAATCTGCACTGCAGGTAGTGATTAGGGTGTGCCTGGGCACAGCTGGCACACCCTGTATGCACGCCTATGCCTGGCGGTATGATTATTAGGCCATAACGCCGGGGCACCGTGATGTGGCCACCCTAAAGGTGAGTGCCACACTGGACGAAGAAGACCCAGAACCAATAGTGTCTTTCCCAAAAATACCCCCCCCCCAGCATGCACAGCTAGGTCAAACCCTCCTGATTGGCTGCTGGGACAGAGCACCCAAACTTTGACTCCACTGCTGCCACCTGCAGCACCGGGGTTGGAAGAACACCCCAGTACAACAGAATAATCCCACAGCACAGCCAAGCTGAGACAGAGACCCTGTTCTGCACTTGACAATCTTGATCAGAGTTTAACTACACTCTGATCTACCCTTAAAGCAGAGTTCCACCCAAAAATGGAGCTTCCGCTTAATCCACTCCCCTCCCCCTTACATGCCACATTTGGCATGTAATTTTTTTTTGGGGGGGGGGAGTGGGGGCTTCAGGAGGAGTGGGACTTCCTGTCCCACTTCCTGCGTCCGCCGAGGGGCTGGTAAGGCGATTAGGCTTAATCGCCTTATTGCAGCCCCTCCCTGTAGGCGATCATCTAGGACACTGACAGGTCCTAGACAATCGCCTGTCCAATCAGCGGCGAGCCGCGCGTGCATGCGCAGTGCGGCTAGCGCATGCGCAGTGGGTGCCCGGCCATGAAGCCGAAGGCTGTCACGGCTGGGTGCCCACAGTAGAAATGAAGACACCAGACGGGGAGGGGGGAGAGGAGCGGAGCCCCCCGGCGCGTCGCTGGAACACTGGAGCAAGTAAGTGATTGTTTATTAAAAGCCAGCAGCTACACTTTTTGTAGCTGCTGACTTTTAATAAACAAAACTTTTGGCTGGAACACCCCTTTAAATTTAACTAGCACCGATACTATAAAGTACACAGGCGCTACATTAGCATTGATTTAGGGACAAAGGAAGACAAGCTTTAATAGTTCCATGTGAAGTGTCCGGCAGTATATGATGGGAGAGGAAAGATTACCCTTACCTTGATGCCAGTTACCCGGAATGACCGATACTCAGCTGCTGTTTTTGGTGACATAATAGTGCTGGAAACTGAACTTCCTGAGACCTTTTGTCAATTAAACTTCCTCAAAGAAAAACGTGTCATTGACACGTCCACATTCTAGACTTCTTAATTTGTTTTTTAATTCCAATGGGATAACAAGAAAACACTGAAATGATGGTATTTGTTAAGCAAATGTGTCTATTTGCCGTTGCTAATTCATTTTAAATGGGTAAACTAGCCTGGAAATCTCATTTAGCTAAAATAAGTAACATAAGAAAAGCGTAATCTTTAGCAAAGTTTCACCGAAGGTTTATTTAGGACACACCTCATATTGAAAGTCAAACCAGGAAACCATTTTCATGCCTAATTTTCTTGCTTCGGAGACATAATTGGTTCTTAGGCATGGGATGCCATCTGAATTCTAATGAATGCCAACCTGCCCTAATACAATATCAGCCTTTAGGTAACTGGTGCATTTTGAAAGGTTCATAAATCAGAAATATAGTTTGGTTCTATATATGTGGAATGCACATCCCCCCCCCCCCCCGGAGCAGTACAAGAGCATTGGGGTTTAACAAAATGTTTTTCTCAGTTTAGGCCGATACGTATTCTTCTACCTATTTTGGGTAAAAAAAATCGCAATAAGCGTTTATCGTTTGGTTTGCGCAAAATTTATAGCCTTTATAAAATAGGGGATAGTTTTATTGCATTTTTTCTTTTTATATTTTTTTTTACTACTATTGGCAGTGATCAGCATTTTTTTTCATAACTGCGACATTATGGCGGGCACATCGGACAATTTTGACACATTTTTGGGACCATTGCTATAAAAATGCACTGTTTACTGTAAAAAAGATCATTGCAGTTTAGGATTTGCCCACTAGCGGGCACTTTAGGGGTTAAGTGTGACCTCATATGTGTTTCTAACTGTAGGGGGCGGGGCTGGACATGTGACATCAGTGATCGTCTTTCCATATAACAGGGAACAAACGATCACTGACCTTGCCACAGTGAAGAACGGGGAAGATGTGTTTACACACACCTCTCCCCGTTCTTCAGCTCCGGTGACCGATTGCAGGACACTGGCGGCGATCGGGCCTGCGGGTCCCACGGGCGCAGCCACGGAGCTTCGGACCACATCACAAGCACGCCGGCGGCAGCGAGCTTGCGACCACACAGCTGGGCACTTAAAGAGGACGTACAGGTACATGCTTGTGCCCAGCCGTGCCATTCTGCCGACGTATATAAATGGTTAAATACAATATACAGCTTGGGAAATGCATGTGTTTTACCACACTCACTGGCATAAAAATGGGTCATAAATGACTTGCTTTAGAGGATATTTGTTGGGACTAAGTCTTTAAAGTCTTACTTTAGTGCTGAATTGCTGTGGGGGGGAGGGGGTGGCTTGCGTTAAGAGTTTCCTTTTGGGAATAAATGTTTGCGAAGGTGTTAAGTATTAACCACTTGCTTACTTGGCACTTAAACCCCCCCTCCTGCCCAGACCAATTTTCAGCTTTCAGCGCTGATGCACTTTGAATGACAATTGCACGGTCATACAACAATGTACCAAAATTACATTTTTATAATTTTTTCCCACTGTGGTTTTTATTTTTTGCTGAACAAAAAAAGATGGAAAAAAAAATTGTTATGACGTTTAGCAAACAGGTAATTTTTCTCCTTCATTGATATGCACTATTGAGGCGGCATTGATGGGCACTGATAGGCTGCACTGGTTACCGAGCAGGTTCTCGGTTTTCCCGTCTGGATCCCCGGCGGACATTATACCACCGGGAATCCCGGTCGTGTGTACAGGGCTTTAGTCATAGGTTTTCATTGTGCACCATTATAACCTTCTCTCTGTCGGCATCCTGATAAACAATGGCATCAGTTGATGAGGAGGATTTCAGTCGCCGGCATGGCATCCTTTTTTGACCCTCCCTTGCATTCGAATGGAACTTCCCCTTTATAGTGCCGTTGTACGTGTTGTACATCGCGCTTTGCTCGAGAATTTTTTTTTTTTCACGATCGCGTGTAGGCAAGGCAGGCTTGAGAGGAACTACGTTGAGAAGAGAAAAAGTTTTTTTTCATGACATAGTGTAGCGTCCCCTTATTTCAGTATGGGCACTACACTAAAGTTAGTGGGAAGTGAGAGAGTTATGTTGCTCTCACTCTTAATTTTGTTAGATGTGGGCTGCTGTCATTTTAGAACTGTCCTGTGGGTCAGTCTGCGCTCCAGGGGTGTCAGTCTCACCCCTGGACGACAGATGGCGCCAGCGGGGTTCTAACAGAGCCACTTTTCCCCAGCAGCTAATTGGAGGAGTTTTTCCCTCGCGGTGCATGCTGGGGGAGGGTATATCTGTGGCAGACACCATTTTCTTTGGTTCTTCGCGGGTTCCAGGTGCGGCACCCACCTTTGGGGTGTGCGCATCCAACGGGCCCTGGCGATATAGCCTTCAAGGCCGGGGCCACATGTTACGTGGAGTTCCAAGCAGATGCTGGAAGGGGCCCCAGTGACTTACTGGGTCCCCAGCTATACTAAAGAGATCCTAAGCTGAGGGCTGTACGATGGGGGAATCGGCTCGAGAAGAAACCGGAGGCAGGTTGTCTGAGACTTGAGCGAACCATCGAGGATCTGGTGACCGAGTAACAGGTATATTTCAACTGTCAATCGGTGACCCTAGCTCAATTTACTGGGAGGATCTGCTCACCTAATCAGAAACTACAAAGTACTAGGCCTGTGGCAGAGGTTTTCTTAGAGCCAGGTCCGTGGCAGGGGCCTGTTACCTCCCAGCAATCTAAAGTGACACTTCGGCTGCCAGGCTTGCGGCAGAAGTCTGTCCGGGGGCATTTCACCCACTCTGGCTAGAGTGGCGACGAACAGTGACTATTTCTACTGAAAGCAGGCTTGCTTTCACGGTTATCCAAGCCTGATACTTAGTGACCAGACATCCCGGGTTTCAGGGGACAGTCCCTGGATTGAGGACACTGTCCCTGGACCAAGTCTGTCCCCAGTTTTGTCACCAGATTGGATTTGAACAGGGGCTGGGGCAATTTCAAAGACAATCAGTGCAAAATTACACCATAGGCCGCGTACACATGTACGAGAACCTCGTCGGGCTAAACCCATCGTTCCGCCCGACGAGGTTCCTGATGAGCGGTCGGAAAAGCTCGTCGAGCCAAAGTCCTCATTGAACAACAAGGAAAAAGAGAGCGTGCTCTCTTTTTTGGCTCGACGAGCTTCCCGACGGGACGCTCGTCGAAAGTGTACACACAATCGAGCTTCTCGCCAGAATATGTCTCCCAGCGAGCTTCTTGCTGAATTCTGCCGAGAAGCTCGGTCGTGTGTACGGGGCCTAAGGGGGGTCTATTTTTTCCCCATTATCTGAGCTTCTTTCTGATGATCATGTGCTGGTCAGAGCAGAGGGAAAATTCTTCAGTTTCGGGTGCCCATTCAGCTCCGTTCTCATGTTCTTCTGCCTTGACTCAAGTCCCAGCCAGTCGCCTGCCTGCTCATCTTCTTACCTTCCCTGGTCGGAGTGATCTTCCTCTGCTCCCCACCCAGTAGTAGCCGGGGCCCGGAGAGTAAGACTTGAGAGGCTCTGAGGCGGGCGGCGACAGGCAGAGAGTCACTGATTTCCGCCATTACTAGTAAAAAAAAAAAAAAAAAAATATGTCCCCGGATTTCATACTATAAATCTGGTCACCTTACTGATACTGCAAGGTTCCTTTACTTCATCAACCTGTCCTATCTATTTTCTGTTGATGTTGGTCGTGTTTGACCGAGGAATAAAGCATTTAGTCAACCATGGCTTGGACATTCTATTACTGCTCTCAGGCCGCTTACACACAATCGGATATGTCCGCTGAAACTGGTCCGCCGACCAGTTTCAGCGGACATATCCGATCGTGTGTACGACCTAGCGGACAGGTTTTTCCAGCGGACAAATTTCAAAGCATGCTTTGAAATTTGTCCGCTGGAAACCTGTCCGTCGGACATGTCCGCTGGTTAGTACGCCTAACCAGCGGACATGAATCTCCCGCATGCGTCAAATGGATTCGACGCATGCGTGAAAGTATTTTACTTCCTGGAGTGGTGACGTGGCGCCGTCAACGTCACCGCCACGTCACCGTGTCCTCAGTCCGAGGGGATTTTCGTCCGATGGTGTGTACACACCAAAATCCGAGGAGACATGTCCGCTGGAAACCTGTCCGTCGGACATGTCCGCTGGTTAGTACGCCTAACCAGCGGACATAAATCAACCGCATGCGTCAAATGGATTCGACGCATGCGTGGAAGTATTTTACTTCCTGGAGTGGTGACGTGGCGGCGCCAACGTCACCGCCACGTCACCTTGTCCTCAGTCCAGGGGGATTTTCGTCCGATGGCGTGTACACGCCATCGGACCAAAATCTGAGGAGACATGTTCGCTGGAAACGGTCCGTCGGACATGTTTCAGCGGACATGTCTCTCCGTGTGTACGCGGCCCCACAGTTGCTGCAATCAATTTCCCTAGACTCGTCAGAGGTAACTTAAAATATGCGGATCCCACATCTAACCAGCGGCCCCCGAAGGGGGTATCACTATACATGAATAACGGGTGTGTGTACGTGGCATAACAATAGCTTTTACTTTTTAGAACAGGGTGCCTCGAAACTTCCATAATTTTTAAAGGGTGCCTTGACTGAAAAAAGGTTGAGAAACACTGATCTAATGCTAGGATACTATCATAATGATCAGCCAGTGATTATATACAAAGATGAGACATCTGCTCAGCAAAAAATGAAGGCTTTATGATAGCCAAGCTTTTTAAGTGTTTGGATGACATGCTGACCGGGTGTCATGTCACCCTACTAAGAGCTGCCATCACCTGGTATTGATAAAAATATAGCAAAAGAGAAACTCATTACATTTAGAAGAATTGGTACTCTTGAGCAGGATTTTTTTTTTTTGCACAAGAAGTCTGATGCCGCGTACACACGATCACTTTTTGTGATGAAAAAAAAACGTAATTCTATCTCACGAAACAAAACAACATTTTTCAAACTTTTAAAAAACAACGTTGCATACACACCATCGTTTTTCCAAAAATGCTCTAGCAAATCGCAGTTACATAAGACACTTTCGACGGCACTCTGTTCCATTGAAACGTCGTTTTAAACGTTGTTTTGCCCACACACCATTATTTTTTATGACACAAAAAACGACATTTTGAAAAACGACACAAAAAATTCAAGCATGTTAAAAAAAATTTTTTGGTCGTTTTTTAGAAGACATAAAACGACATTTTGCCCACACACGATCATTTTAAATGACGTTTTTTAAAACTCCGTTTTTTTCATCACAAAAAGTGATCGTGTGTACGCGGCATTATGTCGCGTACACGATCGCAAATTCCGTCCAGAAAATTTTGTGAGCTTTTGGTCGGAAATTCCAACCGTGTGTAGGCTCCATCTGACTTTTTCTGTCGTAATTTCCGACAGCAAAAAATTTTCAGACGGGAAACGTTTTTGATGGAAATTTAGATCATATGTATGCAATTCCGACGCACAAAAAAACATGCATGCTCTGAATCAATTAGGCTGCGTACACACGACCGGTTTTCTCGACAGAATTCAGCAAGAAACTCGATGGGAGACGTATTCTGCCGAGAAAACCAGTCGTGTGTACACTTTTTGCCGAGAAAACCGTCGAGCCAAAAAGAGAGCATGTTCTCTATTTCCTCGACGGGCAATGGGAAAATTTGGCTTGACGAGTTTTTTGACAGCCGAACAAGGAACTCGATCAGGAAAAACGATGTCTTTCGCCCGTCGAGTTTCTCGGTCGTGTGTACGCGGCCTTAGGGCTCTTTCACACGTCCGTTCAGTTCGTCCGTTTTTTGGACGTCCGTTAACGGACCTCAATGCTTCCCTATGGGTTAGCGTCCGTTAGCGGATGAGCATCCGCTAACGTCCGTTAACATCCGTCTGCGGTAAGCTCCGTTTTTTTGGACGGAAGAAAACCCTATTTTTCCTCTCTGTCAAAAAAACGGAATGGACGAAAAACGGACGTTAGCGGATGATCCGTTTAACATCCGATCAGCTAACGTCAGTTTTTCATCAAAATATGTAAAAAAAAAAAAAAGTTCTAAAAAAAAAAAAAAAAACGGATGAAAAAAACGGATGAAAAACGGACGTCAACGGACGGAAAACAGATGTAAACGGACGGAAAACGGACGAAAAACAGATGAAAAAACGGATCAACTGAAGGGGAAAAAAATGATCTAAAAAACTGAACGGACGTGTGAAAGAGCCCTAAGGGCCCTTTCACACGTCCGTTCAGTTCGTCCGTTAACGGACCTCAATGCTTACCTATGGGTAAGGGTCCTTTCACACGGAGCGGACCGTTTTTCGGTCCGCTCCGTGTGTCCGTCAGCTCAGCGGGGGGGTCTCCGCTCAGCTGTCGGCGGACGGGGCGGTCCCCGCACACTGTGCAGGGACCGCCCCGTCTCTCCCCTATGGGGAGTCGGATGGAAACGGACCGTCTGTCCGTCTTCATCCGATCCGTTTGGGCAGACGGAAGAAAAATAGGACATTCTTCTGTCCGCAAAAACGGATGCGGATCTAGCGGACGTTAGCGGATGCATCATCCGCTAACGGATCCGCTCCCATAGGGAAGCATTGAGGTCCGTTACCGGACGTCCAAAAAACGGACGAACGGAACGGACAGACGGTCCGTTTCCATCCGACTCCCCAAAGGGGAGAGCGGAGGAGAGACGGGGCGGTCCCTGCACAGTGTGCGGGGACCGCCCCGTCCGCCAACAGCTGAGCGGAGACCCCCCCGCTGAGCTGACGGACACACGGAGCGGACCGAAAAACGGTCCGCTCCGTGTGAAAGGACCCTATTTTTCTTCCATCAAAAAAAACGGAACGGACGAAAAACGGATGAAAAACGGATCAACTGAAGGGAAAAAAAATGATCTTAAAAACTGAACGGACGTGTGTAAGAGCCCTAAGACGCATACTCAGAATCAGTAAACTTCATTTTTCTTGGCTTGTCGTAGTGTTGCACGTCACCGCGTTCTTGACGTTCAAAATGTCTGACAACATTTATGTGACCGACTGACCGTGTGTTTGCAACACAAGTTTGAGCCAACATCCGTCGAAAAAAAAAAATCCACGGTTTTGTTGTCGGAATGTCCGATAGTGTGTACGCGGCATTAGAGAACTTTCTATATAACAAAAAAGCTTTTTACTAAAAAGTATGCTGATTCTATTTAGATGAGGAAATAACATATGTGCTTGGCTTAGATCAGTGGTTCTCAACCAGGGGGTCGGGACCCCCTCGGGGGTCAATTGATGATTTGCCAGGGGTCACTGAATCCTGGGCTGTTCCAAAAGCCTGCACTGCTCTCCCAGCCTTTTTGCCCACTCAGCCTCTTCGCAGGCGCCCATTCAGTTCATGGCATGGCTGGGGGGGCAGAGACTCGAGGTCAGCTGACTGGTGATGAATGTGAAGTGGGAGGGGCTGGAGGAGACCCTATCTCCTAATTTCAGCATAGGTGTCACTGCTACGAGACACCACAAAGGGGTTTTAATACTGTACAAGTGAAAGGAACTCAGGGAGCTCTAAATGTTAATGGGTTAGGGGCGCAAATTACTCGTCTTGCCTTGGGTGCCGACAACCCACGCTATGAAAATAGTTTTACTGTTAAAGGTCCCCACAACTTGGGAAATTTTATCAAGGGGTCACGGCACTAGGAAGGCTGAGAACCACTGGCTTAGATAGACGTAAACCTATCAATGTGGTGCCAAGAATGTGGAAAATTTCACAAATAAATGTGCAGTTGTCCCCTTAACTACTTGCCGACCAGGCGCCACAGTTATATGGCGGCAGGTCGGCTCGGCTGCGCGAGATCACATAGCTGTACGTCATCTCGCTATGCAGCCAATAGGGGCGCGTGTCTGCTCCCCACGCGCGTGCCCTGCGGGCGCGATCACCGCCGGGCACCCATGATCGCTCGTTTCAGAGCGAGAACCGGGAGCTGTGTGTGTAAACACACAGCTCCCAGTCCTGTCAGGGGGAGAAATCCAACCCCCCCTTCAGTTAGAACACACCCAGGGAACACACTTAACCCCTTCCTCGCCCCCTAGTGTTAACCCCTTCCCTGCCAGTGGCATTTTTATAGTAATCAATGCATTTTTATAGCACTGATCGCTATAAAAATGCCAATGGTCCCAAAAATGTGTCAAAAGTGTCTGGAGTGTCCGCCATAATGTCGCATTACCGATAAAAATCGCTGATCGCCGCCATTACTAGTAAAAAAAAAAATATTAATAAAAATGCCATAAAACTATTTTGTAGACGCTATAAATTTTGCGCAAAACAATCAATAAACGCTTATTGCGATTTTTTTTAACGAAAAATATGTAGAAGAATATGTATCGGCCTAAACTGAGGAAAAAATTTTTTTTATATATATTTTTGGGGATATTTATTATAGCAAAAAGTAAAAAATATTCATTTTTTTTTCAAAATTGTCGCTCTATTTTTGTTTACAGCGCAAAAAATTAAAACAGCAGAGGTGATCAAATACCACCAAAAGAAAGCTCTATTTGTGGGAAAAAAAGGATGCCAATTTTGTTTGGAAGCCACGTTACAGGACTGCGGCTCAGGCCCTGGTCACTAAGTAGCAATATGGTCCGGGGCTGAAGTGATTAAAGGAACACTAAAGAGAATTTTTTTTTTTTTAAATAACAAACATATTATACTTACCTCCACTGTGCAGCTCGTTTTGCACAGAGTGGCCCCAAACCTGGGCTGTCTCGGCTCCCCCTGCAAGAACTTTCCACCTTCATGTGAGCTCCCTCGCATGGTGGTAAGTTCTTATGGGCACGCTCCCGTGATACAGGCGGCAGCCATAGCGGCGCACCACGTCATTGATTATGATTGACAGCAGCGTAAGCCAATGGCTGTGCTGCTTTCAATCAACCAGTGAATGAGCCGAGAAGCCGACCGAGAAGCCAGCGCGTTCACGGTGCGGGACTTTCAAAGGGGTCAGGTAATACGGGGGCTTGGGGGCAGGGGGGGATTCAGAGTCTAGTCTTGGGAGGGGCACTACCAGAAAATATATTTTTTGGGGGGCAATTTATCAGGGAAATGGCTAATGTTCACGCTTCAATGATCACGGCACCATGGTTGTTATGGTGTCAGGATGATTGAAGCGCATTATTTATATTATTACATTGCAATAGTTCAACTCACCATAATGCCGAATCAGTGGGACCCCCGAGTGTGTCACTTGCTACGCCACCTGCCACCAGATGCAGCTTGTCATTTGCCACGTCACCTGCCACATGTTGCGGAATGTCACTTGCCTGCCACCAGATGCAAATGGTCACTTACCACTTTCCCTGCCACAAGTTGAAGATTGTCACTTGCCACATCACCTGCCACATGTTGCAGATTGTCACTTGCCACGTCACCTGCCACAAGTTGCGGAATGCCAATTACCTGCCACCAGATGCAGATTGTCACTTGCCACCACACCTTGCGGATTGTCACTTGCTAAGGTGGTGTTTTGCTTGTCAGAGTCGGGCAGCAGAGAGATGATGTAATCTCTCTGCTGCCTGCACAGTGAGGGCAGAAGTTACCGTGGCAAGCTGAGCCAGATGTGGGAGTGGGTACCTGTCAGTACCAGGTACCCGCTCTCTTTAAAAAGTGACAAGTGTTGGGGGGAAATGCAAACACAAAGCTTAAAGGGGTTGTAAACCCACTTTGACAACTTGCACCTACAGGTGAGCCTAGATTAAGGCTTACCTGTGGGTGCAAGAAATATCTCCTTAACCTACACCGTTAGGAGATATTTGCAGAAAACACGGCGTAGGCGCATTCTAAATGGGCACTGAGCGTCCCGGCATTCTAAATGTGATCATGCCGGGATTATGCTGGTCCCGCGCGCACGCGCGGGAGCGATGTCATCGCCGCTCCGCCCAATAACTGGACCGGAGAGGCGATACCAGGAAGAAGCTCCGAGTGGGCATGGCAGAGGAGAACGAGGAGCACTTTGGGGGCTTTGATCTCAGGTAAGTGCCATATAATGAGCTAGTATGGGGGGGGGGTTACTTTAACTTTCCCTTTTGGGTGTAACTCCCCTTTAAGTCTATGGTCCAATGGAGTGCCTACTACAGGAAGTGAGGGGGAACTCTGAGTCCCCAGTAGAGACACAGCCAAGTAAACTTTATTGCCTTTATTTTTAGGCATTTCAGGAAGCAATGCCAACTTGTCTTGGCTTTATTGTCAGATACGAAGGGATAAAGTAAACAGGGGGAGATAAACCTCTGCCAGTGTATTTGCTGCAGATTAACTGAAAACAGAACTAATGCAAATGCAGTATGATAATATTATGCGGGCAGCCAGGCGGCAGCGACGGTGGGAGGCATGCCGATACTAGTGATTTACCGAGGCCTATTGCTTGTTCGTAGAGCAGCCCAGGAAATTTCTAAATTACCCCCTTGCTGGAAGTACGAGGCATCTAATTGTTTCTTCTTAACTGAGAAAGGGGAAAACTCAGCCTGATTCCAGTCATTTCCAAATATCTCATTACTAGATTTAATTAAGCTTTTCCACTAGCTCTATAAACACCGGGATCCCACTTGCTTAAGCTTTAGAAAGAAGAGTTGTGCGCCGATTCAAGGCGGTGTTTGCTTGTAGTGAGCCAGCCATGCCAAATGGGCAAACACATGTATTATATCACGTGCCCATTTGCAGCCTCTTTGTGCCCATTTGCAGCCTCACTGTGCCAATCTGCAGCATCACTGTGCCCATTTGCAGCCTCTCTGCGCCCATATGCAGCCTCACTGTGCCAATCTGTAGCCTCAGTGTGCCCATTTTCAGCCTCACTGTGCCAATCTGCAGCATCTCTGTGCCCATATGCAGCCTCTCTGTGCCAATCTGCAGCCACATTGTGCCCATTTGCAGCCTCATTGTGCCCATTTGCAGCCCCACTGTGCCCATTTGCAGCTTTCACTGTGCCCCTTTGTAGCCTCACTGTGCCAATCTGCAGCCTCATTGTGCCCATTTGCAGCCTCGCTGTGCCTATTTACAGCCTCATTGTCCTAATGTTCAGCCTCACTGTGCCCATTTGTAGCTTCACTGTGCCAATTTGCACAGTGAACTACATGGGTCTATTGGACAAGTACTGATCTATGGGGACACCTGATGTGGGGGGCTCTGATGGGAACACCTGCTGTGGGGGGGCTCTGATGGGGACACCTGCTGTGGGGGGGGGGGGCTCTGATGTGGGACACCTGCTGTGGGGGGGGGGGCTCTGATGGGGACACCTGCTGTGGGAGGGGCTCTGATGGGGGACACCTGCTGTGGGGGGGCTCTGATGGGGGACACCTGCTGCGGGGGGGGGGCTCTGATGGGGGACACCTGCTGTGGGGGGGGGGGCTCTGATGGGGGACACCTCCTGTGGGGCGGCTCTGATGGGAGACACCTGCTGTGGGGGGCTCTGATGGGGGACACCTGCTGTGGGGGGGTTCTGATGGGGGGCAACTGCTATGGGGGGGGCAACTGCTGTTGCGGTCTCTGATGGGGGACACCTGCTGGGGGGAACTCTGATGGGAGACACCTGCTGTGGGGGTCTCTGATGGGGGACACCTGCTGGGGGGCTCTGATGGGAGACACTAATGAAGACTCTCTGTGTTTGAGTCGTAGCCATAGAAACATGTGTAAAGGGGAGGAGTAAGATGACCACGCCCACGTGGGGGTGCCAGAAATATTTCTGCACCTAGGCGTCTGTGACCCTAGGATCGGCCCTGTGCCTAGGCGCATCCGGCACACCCCCTGCGCACACCTATGGAGTAGAAGACACAGCTGAATGGATGAGACCTGAATGCTGGGCATTTGTTTTGCTCCTCTGATCTTCCTTTCAGCCTTTGCTTTGCTGATCCTTTTGTGCACATGATTTTTTATCATTCTTTTGCAAACATTTCAAGAACCGTATTTTTCTGTAATCACCAAGCTTTTGTACCTGGCCATTGTCCCGTAGCACAGCCTTGAGTACATCTTTATTCAGTGACCTCTGTGCCTATTTTTTCCTATCCTGAGAATCTTGTTATAGAAGCACTGCATTGAAAAAACCAAAGCGAAAAATATATGTAATGAATGAGCGGCATGTGCATGCGTGTGATAAATGGGCCGTACTGTTACATTTATTCTCTTTTGTAACCTTGCATGGTGAACATAAAAAAGAATGTGTAGAGAATGTACAATCAGATTGAAGATGTGTGGTCAGTGAGATATGCTGAAAGAGAAATGTTCTATCTTTGTTCCCAGTTTCCCTTTTTTGCTGTAGCAGTGATTACACACTGTAGATTGATCTTTCCTTTAAATCAGTCGTCTCCAGACTGGTGCCGGACATTATCTGGCTATTGGAGAGCTTTTCTTCACTGCCATCAACAGGGTATTATTTCTCCCATTTGATACCAATGATGGGGCATTATTTCTCCCATTTGATACCAATGATGGGGCACTATTCCACACACTGATACCAATGATGGGACACTATTACTCCCATTTACACCAATGATGGGACACTATTCCTCTCATTTACACAAATGATGGGGCACTATTACTCCCATTTATACCAATGATGGCACACTATTCATCTCATTTACACCAATGATGGGACACTATTCCTCTCATTTACACAAATGATGGGACACTATTCCTCTCATTTACACAAATGATGGGACACTATTCCTCCCATTTACACCAATGATGGGACACTATTCCTCTCATTTACACAAATGATGGGACACTATTCCTCCCATTTACACCAATGATTGGACACTATTCCTCCCATTTACACCAATGATGTGACACTATTCCTACCATTTGCACCAATGATGAGACACTACTTCTCTCATTTACACCAATGATGAGACACTATTCCTTCCATTTAAACCAATGATGGCACACTATTCCCCCCACTGACACCAAAGATGGAGCACTTTACTTTCCACTGACACCAATGATGGGGCACTTTTCTTTGCAATGATACCAATAATGAGCCACTATTTCATGCACTGATACCAATGATGGGGCACTATTCCTTTCACTGATACTAGTGATGGGACACTCTTCCTCCCAATTATATCAATGATGGGCACTATTCCTCCCACTGATACCAATGGTGGGACACTATTCCTTCCACTGAAACTAATGAAGGGACACTATTCCTCCCACTGATATCAATGATGGGGTACTTTTCTTTCCACTGATACCAATGATGGGCACTATTCCTTCCCTTTACACCAATGATGGGGCACTATTCCTCCTACTGATACCAACGATGGGGCATTATTTCTCCTTCCGGTATCAATGATGGTGCTTATCATTGGTATCAGTGGAATGAAAAGTGCACCATCATTAGTGTCAATGGAAGGACACCAGCGATGGGGCACTTTTCTTTCCACTGATACCAATGATAGGCACTATTCCTTCTCCTGGCACCAATGATGCGCCCCCACTCTGGATAAAGAAGCACAGGGGGTTACCTTTGGATTGAAGCATCGTCAGGCTGGGGGTGTGTTAGATGTACTCAGGGCTGTCCTTAGGTGTTCAGGCGCCCTGTGTGAGCTAATCCTGTGGCGCCCCCCCCTATCTTCACCCCTCACCCCCTGGTCACCTAAACATACGCAAAGAGGCTGTCCGGGGCCCCGCTATCCTCTGCCAGGAGCCTGGGGAGCGACAATGAGGAGGAAGAGGTGAGGCAAGAGTCAGCGGCGCCCCTAGGTGGCAGTGCGTCCTAGGCGTCTGCCTTCCTAATCCGCCTAGTGGTAGCGCCGGCCCTGCTACCACTCACATTCTGCGAGCTGTGATGGCCGCACGGCGCCCCTGTTGCCCAATGGCGCACTGTGCGGCCGCACAGCTCGCACACCCCAAAGGCCGGCCCTGGATGTACTAGAACCTTTAGATAGACTAGGTAATTGAAGCCAAACTCCAGTAGTAGATTGTGGCAGTGAAGAGGACTATGCAAACAAGAAGTTACATTTACATTAGATAGGGTTGAGGTGAGGTTTTTTTGCCTTTTCTGCAGAAGTTTACTTGGAGCGGAAGGTAAGGAGATCCTTTCGGATCAAGTCTTGACTAGAGGGCACCCCATGGGGCCAAATTCTCATCTTCCCTCACAACAGGAATGCCCATGATTCAGCAGCTCCTAATAGTTTGGACCAACCACAGACTCCCATCCCATTATTGAAATAAATATTCTGCGTTGAATATTTCTGTTCACACTTCATTTAATTTTCTTTGTATCCAGGTTCAATGTGGACTCCCGGAGCTGCAATATATCAAAGCACGTGAGTGTCGCCGTTGTTGGCAGTAATAACATTTGTTAGTAGGTCGTCCATCAATCATTCCATAACGTGCAGCTGATTCCCTCTGGCGCCAATTCCTGCGTTCACCACGATGCATATTTCTGTGTGTGTTTCTATATGTTCTGTAGGTAGATAGCTAATCACTTCTCTCTGTTCCTCTTTTGCTTCCGTGTTGTTGGGACTGCAGAAGGTAATTATTTATATAGATAACAATATTGATCCTGTTATTGAACCACAAAAGAGAGCAACTTAAAAGCAATGCATGCCAGTTACTGGTCCATTTTATTTTTTTATGTTTAGAAGTTGATTAAATGATGCTTTATACCATTTTTTTATTTATTATGTGTATAAAATCTTTTTTTTTTTTAAGTTGTTTAATACAAAGTGCAATTATGACTATGCTAGAAAAGAATGTTGGGCTTGCTTATAAGAAAGCACAGAACTGCTTGTTTGCTTGCTGACAGTCTTGCTAGACCAGTGGTTCTCAACCTGGGGGTCGAATGATGATTTGCCAGGGGTCACCATATCCTGGGCTGTTCCTGAAGCCCACACCGCTCTCCCAGCCTTTCTGCGGCCATCCAGCCTGGCTGTTCCTGGAGCCCACACCGCTCTCCCAGCCTTTCTGCGGCCACCCGGCTTGGCTGTTCCTGGAGCTCGCGGCCACCCACTCAGGCTCTTCGCAGCTGCCCATTCAGTTCATGGCATGGCTGGGGGGCAGAGACTGGAGGTCAGCTGACTGGTGAGGAATGTGAAGTGGGAGGGGCTAGAGGGGACCCTATCTTCTGACTTTGGCATAGGTGTCACTGCTACGAGACACCACAAAGCTGTAGACAAAGTGAGTACCACTACCTTTGACTATATTTGCCATTAAAAGTCCCCACTACAGTTCTCAGATCAGCAGATGACCTTGATCAAGAGCACCCAAGTTGGCTGATCAGAACTCTCCCCAACATTGCCACTCATCCCAACTCCCCACCAGCACTGCCACTCATCCTATTCCCCCCATCCCCCCAACACTGCCACTCATCCCAACTCTCCACCAGCACTACCGCTCATCCCATTCCCCCACCCCCCCCCCCCCCAACATTGCCACTCATCCCAACTCCCTACCAGCACTGCCACTCATCCCAACTCCCCACCAGCACTGCCACTCTTTCCAACTCCCCACCAGCACTGCCGCTCATTCCATTTCCCCAACCCCCTAGCACTGCCACTCATCCCAACTCCCCACCAGCACTGCCACTCATCTCATTATCCCCACCCCCCCAACATTGCCACTCATCCCAACTCCCCACCAGGACTGCCACTCATCTCATTCCCCCCACCCCACCAACATTGCCACTGATCCCAAGTCCCCACCAGCACTGCCGCTCATCCCATTCCCCCCACCCCCCCCCCAACATTGCCACTCATCCCAACTCCCCACCAGCACTGCTGTTCATCCCATTCCCCCATCCCACAAACATTGCCACTCATCCCAACTCCCCACCAGCACTGCTGCTCATCCCATTCCCCCCATACCCCCAACATTGCCACTTATCCCAACTCCCCACCAGCACTGCCGCTCATCCCATTCCCCCCATCCCACCAACATTGACACTCATCCCAACTCCCCACCAGCACTGCCGCTCATCCCATTTCCCCCATCCCACCAACATTGACACTCATCCCAACTCCCCACCAGCACTGCCGCTCATCCCATTCCCCCCACCCCCCCAACATTGACACTCATCCCAACTCCCCACCAGCACTGCCACTCATCCCATTCCCCCCATCCCACCAACATTGCCACTCATCCCAACTCCCCACCAGCACTGCCGCTCATCCCATTACCCCCACCCCCCCAACATTGACACTCATCCCAACTCCCCACCAGCACTGCCGCTCATCCCATTCCCCCCACACCCCCAACATTGCCACTTATCCCAACTCCCCACCAGCACTGCCGCTCATCCTATTCCCCCCATCCCCCCAACACTGCCACTCATCCCAACTCCCCACCAGCACTGCCGCTCATCCCATTCCCCCCACCCCCCCAACATTGACACTCATCCCAACTCCCCACCAGCACTGCCGCTCATCCCATTCCCCCCACACCCCCAACATTGCCACTTATCCCAACTCCCCACCAGTACTGCCGCTCATCCCATTCCCCCCACCCCCCCAACATTGACACTCATCCCAACTCCCCACCAGCACTGCCGCTCATCCCATTCCCCCCACACCCCCAACATTGCCACTTATCCCAACTCCCCACCAGCACTGCCGCTCATCCTATTCCCCCCATCCCCCCAACACTGCCACTCATCCCAACTCCCCACCAGCACTGCCGCTCATCCCATTCCCCCCACCCCCCCAACATTGACACTCATCCCAACTCCCCACCAGCACTGCCGCTCATCCCATTCCCCCCACACCCCCAACATTGCCACTTATCCCAACTCCCCACCAGTACTGCCGCTCATCCCATTCCCCCCACCCCCCAACACTGCCCCTCATCTCAACTCTCCACCAGCACTGCCGCTCATCCCATTCCCCCCCCCCCCAACATTGCCCCCCAACTCCCCACCAAATTTCCTTGATTAGGATATAAAAGATACTGCCTGACCACCACTCCACTGTCTACTATAAGCTAATTGACCACATATGAGACGGGTTGGCATTTAATAGCCATAGCAGCCTTTTATTTATAAAATATAAATAATACATTAACATTCAGTACAGAATTTAATGGGGGCCCAAGGTCCTTGTGGGCATCTACTTCAAGTACCTGCATAAACCAAAATTAGGTCTCCAGCCGCAGAAACACTCATGCCGCGTACACACGATCATTTTTTGTGATGAAAAAAACGAAGTTTTCTGTGAAGTAAAAAACAACGTTTTTGAAACGTCACTTTTCAAAGACGATGTTGCATACACACCATCGTTTTTTTCACAAAAAACAAGGTTACGTTCACCACTCTTTTCCATTGAAGCTCGCTTCATAACTAGCTTCTGGGCATGCGCGAGTTGAAAAACGTTGTTTTAAACAACGTTTTTGCTACACACGGTGACTTTTTGTGAAACAAAAAACGACGTTTTGAAAAACGACACAAAAAATTCAAGCATGTTGGAATTTTTTTTTGGTCGTTTTTTTGAAGACAAAAAACAACGTTTTGCCCACACACGATCAATTTAAATGACGTTTTAAAAAACGTCGTTTTTTTTCATCGCAAAAAACGACCGTGTGTACGCGGCATCAGAGACAAACCAATAATCGCAAGTACCATACCTCCCAAACTTTTTGAGATGGGAATGAGGGACACCTATCAGCAAAAATATGCAGGCATAGGACACACCTTCTTGCCACACCCCTTAAAGGGGAATTGCATAAAAAACAAGATTGGTTAAACCCTCCAGTGCTTTTTTTTACCACTACTACCGTGTTTCCCCGAAAATAAGACACCGTCTTATATTTTTTTTTCCTCAAGAAATCACACTATGGCTTATTTTCGGGGGGTGTCTTATTTTTATTACAGAAAATAAAGGTTGCCTACCTGAACCACACTTGCGTAGAGTCCACCTGTAGACTGAGATTATCGTATTCTGCACGCCATTTTAGGACCATTCGGATATCCAACTTCTTCTCTTTGCACTCATCTTGTCTGGCTGTACAGAAAGATAGGCCAGCAAACCTGATGTGGAGCACAGTGGAGCTGGGGTGATCTCTTTGGGCTCAGTACGGTAGCAGCTTTTCCCCCTATCCCCTGGTGTTTGTGTGGGGTGAGAGACTGTTGCTGGTCAGTGCTGGGAGAAGCTTTACAGCTTTACAGAGCGTCCTTCTCCTCACTTCTTTACAGCTCCTGAGCTCCGCACCAGTACAGTACACCTATCACGTGTTGTTTACCGCTCCGCTTATGACACGCCCATCGCCACGTCTTATTTTCGGGGATTCGACACGCCATCGCTACGTCTTATTTTCGGAGTGGTGTCTTATATTTCAATCTTGTGTCGAAATCCCGCTACGGCTTATTTTCGGAGTACGTCTTATTTTCGGGGAAACACGGTATATCTTTAAATTGGATTTTGGAATTTACAAATGCAGCAATTTAGAAAACAGATAAAAGGTTTAGCACTGGGAAAACCTTTTTGATAGATAAAAGGTGCATTTTATATACATCTATATAGATCAGGCCAGAATGAGGGGCAAATGAGGAGGAATGAGGGACAGTCCCTAGAAATCAGGGGCAGTTGGAAGCTATGCAGGTACCACCAGATAGAATAATGGGAACTCTACCCAAGACGGGTCCCTACAAATTGTACCCTTTTTCCCGTAATTAAAACACATCCAAGGACCTTGTACCTCACCAGCTGCTATTACATGAATACACAAGTCCCATATCTTTCCAAAATACGTAAGAACAACGAGAAACATTAAGGGAGGGAGGGTGTTAAGTTGTTCCGACCAGACTCTCTTCCGATAAAGATTTCCTAGACCCTCCTACGTTCCCAACCCCTGAAGCCCCCTCCTCCCCCCTACTCCTGCCCTATCCACCGATCTTGTGAGCATCACCTGAACTCTGTTTATTACATAGCGTTTGCTATGTACAGGGTGCAGATTCCAGGCGTATGCTATGTACAGGGTGCAGTTTCCAGGCGTGTGCTATGTACAGGGTGCAGATTCCAGGCGTGTGCTATGTACAGGGTGCAGATTCCAGGCGTGTGCTATGTACAGGGTGCAGATTCCAGGCGTGTGCTATGTACAGGGTGTAGATTCCAGGCGTGTGCTATGTACAGGGTGCAGATTCCAGGTGTGTGCTATGTACAGGGTGCAGATTCCAGGCGTGTGCTATGTACAGGGTGCAGATTCCAGGTGTGTGCTATGTACAGGGTGCAGATTCCAGGCATGTGCTATGTACAGGGTGCAGATTCCAGGTGTGTGCTATGTACAGGGTCCAGATTCCAGGTGTGTGCTATGTACAGGGTGCAGATTCCAGGCATGTGCTATGTACAGGGTGCAGAATCCAGGCGTGTACAACCCAACGCACACGCCTATGGCAGACACCTTGCTGATCCCTGATTCCAGGGGGGGCGCTGGCCCCCCCTTGCCCCTACCTGTGAACGCCCATGCCCCCAGACCTTAATTTTCTCCTAAATATTTACCCTAATCCTATCTGTCTTGTGGCCAATCTAACGATGTCACAGGTTGTTCCTCTCATTGCCCACCATCAGGTAGTCCTGGACTATTTCCACTACAACTCAAACCCGATTTGTCCTGTGCACTAACCTGCACAGTTTTGCTGGTATGAAAGAATCCTGAAATGAACATAAATGGATTTTACATAAGTTAAAGCGGAGTTCCACCCTTAAAATCACTTTGTTTCATTACATCCAGCGGAATGTCGCCGCTATAATGCGTCACGCCTTCCGGAAACAGCCGATTAGCATTCGGCTTTTCTCGGCGCCTGCGCACAGACCCAGGAGCTGACTGCGCAGGCGCCGAAAATAGCCGGTCCTAGTTCGGGTTTTTTCGGAGGGCGTGACGCGGCTATATACGGCGCCTGCGCAGTCAGCTCCTGGGTCTGTGCGCAGGCGCCGAGAAAAGCCGAATGCTAATCGGCTGTTTCCGGAAGGCGTGACGCCTTATAGCGGCGACATTCCGCTGGATGTAATGAAACAAAGTGATTTTAAGGGTGGAACTCCGCTTTAACTTATGTAAAATCCATTTATGTTCATTTCAGGATTCTTTCATCGGCTGTTTCCGGAAGGCGTGACGCCTTATAGCGGCGACATTCCGCGGTGCGCCTGAAATTCAATGATTTTATATAAAGTAAGTACGTGCATTAAAAAAAAAAAAAAAAAAACAGCATACTGGCGCTGACGCCAGTATGCTGGATGTAATGAAACAAAGTGATTTTAAGGGTGGAACTCCGCTTTAATATGGTGACTTTTATCCTGAACACAATTCTCATTAGAGCAGTAGATTTGATTAATGCATTTAGAAGGTAGCTTAGTGGTGGAGACACCTTGGGAGCTTCAAAGGACATTCCATGTTCTCAGCATGGCAGCAGTGGTGGGTGGGTGGGTGAACTTGGCATGCAGTTCTGAAGATGCTCAGAAAGAGGAGTATTCCATAATCATTCCTGACTTTAAAGAAGGCCCACATCCTGCTTGCATTTTAGCAAAATGACCATTATTATGCCAATAAAATAAAGATACAGTCTGGGCTTATAAGCAGTAAAGATTCAATAAGCCATACAGGCTAAGGATTCAGAAAGGCTTGCTTGTAATGTGCTGGTTAATTGCTTTATTATTATTAATCTTTGCTTTTATATTATATCAATTGCTAAACGTATATTGTACTTTTTAGTTATAGTACCCTCTAGTAAATGTGCAACAATAAATCTAATCTTTTATTGTTTCAATAAAGAATAGGCATGTCTCTAGATTCTTTAACCACTTCAGCCCCGGAAGATTTGGCTGCTCAATGACCAGGCCATTCTTTGCGATACGGCACTGCGTCGCTTTAACTGACAATTACGTGGTCGTGCGACACTGTACCCAAACAAAATTGAAGTCTTTTGTCCCACAAATAGAGCTTTCTTTTGGTGATATTTGATCACCTCTGCGCTTTTTATTTTTTTGCGCTATAAACAAAGGAGGAGCGACATTGGGGGTTATTTACAAAAGGCAAATCCACTTGAAATTGCACTGAAAATGCACTTGGAAGTGCAGTCGCTGTAGATCCGAGGGGGACATGCAAGGAAAATAGAAAACAGCATTTTAAAAATCTCCTGCAAGCAGCATCTTTGGAGTGGTGAGAGGGTGGTGTGTATACCCCTCCTTCACCGCTCCTTCCCATTGAAAACAATGGGACACCGCGGTAATACCGCCGGCAATATGCCTCTGCAATTTCTCGGCCACTAGCGGGGTTTAATACCGCACTGCTAGTGGCCGAATACCGCGGAAATTTTGACGGTATAGCGCTGCCAAAAGTAGTGGCGCTATACCGCCACCGCACATCCTGCCCCAGTGTGAAAGGGGCCTAAGATAATTAAATGAAATTAATTAAATAAGATATTGACAGACTGCACATCTTACATTTATTACTGCAAATACACACAGGTGAAATTACCCTCCATTTTCTAAATAGAAAAATAAAGATAAAGAAAATATGAAGATTTGCATAAACAATGTGCGTACAAAACAAACGCATTTTGTTAACAAGCCGCTCTCCCAGGGGTATTTAATCCTAATTTGAAAATAAGAAATCAAGGCTATTTATCAAAATCAGCGGGGTAAACTCCCACCAGCCCGTACCCTCGCAGCACTTCCGATCCGCAGCCGTTCCGATTCCAGAAACAAAATGTTTTCATGCTAGGAAGCCACGAAGCTACTCAGTGATTCAGAGCAAATCAAGATCTTTGAGACATCACAGCCTGCGCAAATTTATTTGCATTAGCTATAATTTTAGGTTTTCTATTTGTGGCCTGTCTGTAGCGGCGGAGATTATTCATGTTAAAGCTAATTGTTCTTAGCTGACTGCCTGGCTATTTAAATATGGGAATTTTCCTCTGCTTGTTTACATGAAGAAAAAAAGGCTTGCCAAGTACGTGACAGCTGAGCTGCTTATTTAAAGCCTAATTATGTGTTGGTGTAGTGCGTGTTGTATATGTATTATATATGATATCTACAGTATATACTAACAAAAAAAAAATAGGCATGGTCAGGCATCTATACACAATCCTGAAGACGTGTTTTAATAAGTAGTATGTGTAGGAGAGGAGTGTGGAGGGTATGATGGCAGACAGTATGTGTAGGAGAGGAGTGTGGAGGGTATGATGGCAGACGGTATGTGTAGGAGAGGAGTGTGGAGGGTATGATGGCAGGCAGTATGTGTAGGAGAGGAGTGTGGAGGGTATGATGGCAGGCAGTATGTGTAGGTGAGGGTATGATGGCAGGCAGTATGTGTAGGAGAGGAGTGTGGAGGGTATGGTGGCAGGCAGTATGTCTAGGAGAGGAGTGTGGAGGGTATGATGGCAGGCAGTATGTGTAGGAGAGGAGTGTGGAGGGTATGATGGCAGACAGTATGTGTAGGAGAGGAGTGTGGAGGGTATGATGGCAGGCGGTATGTGTAGGAGAGGAGTGTGGAGGGTATGATGGCAGGCAGTATGTCTAGGAGAGGAGTGTGGAGGGTATGAGAGCAGTATGTGTAGGAGAGGAGTGTGGAGGGTATGATGGCAGGCAGTATGTCTAGGAGAGGAGTGTGGAGGGTATGATGGCAGGCAGTATGTGTAGGTGAGGGTATGATGGCAGGCAGTATGTGTAGGTGAGGGTATGATGGCAGGCAGTATGTGTAGGAGAGGAGTGTAGGAGAGGAGTGTGGAGGGTATGATGGCAGGCAGTATGTGTAGGAGAGGAGTGTGGAGGGTATGATGGCAGACAGTATGTGTAGAAGAGGAGTGCGGAGGCAGTGGCGTAGTGTGGGGGGTGCAAGGGGGGCCAAAAATTTAGAGGGGCGCTGTCACGAGTGTGGAGAGGAGGGAGCGCCAACAACAGATGGGACATAGGAACATATGCATGATGTCACCACTCCAGGCTTTACCAGTCATTATCAAGCACGCTCTCCTCTTCCCTACAGCCACTGCTGTCTCACACAGTGGATCATGTGACCAGACTGGAGCTAGCTGAAAATAGGCAAGTCCATGGGTCAGGGGGGCGAAAATTACTTGCCTTGCCCCAGGCGCTGACAACCCACGCTACGCCACTGTGCAGAGGGTATGATGGCAGGCAGTATGTGTAGAAGAGGAGTGCAGAGGGTATGATGGCAGTCAGTATGTGTAGGATAGGAGTATGGAGGGTATGATGGCAGGCAGTATGTGTAGGAGAGGAGTGTGGAGGGTATGATGGCAGGCAGTATGTGTAGGAGAGGAGTGTGGAGGGTATGATGGCAGGCAGTATGTGTAGGAGAGGAGTGTGGAGGGTATGATGGCAGGCAGTATGTGTAGGAGAGGAGTGTGGAGGGTATGATGGCAGGCAGTTTGTGTAGGAGAGGAGTGTGGAGGGTATGATGGCAGGCAGTATGTGTAGGAGAGGAGTGTGGAGGGTATGATGGCAGGCAGTATGTGTAGGTGAGGAGTGTGGAGGGTATGAAAGCAGGCAGTATGAGCAGCAAAGGAGTGTGCAGGGTATGACATTGGGAAATACCTGCAGGAAATAAGGGCAGGGGGCATGATGTTGGGCAGTATGTGCAGGAAAGGAGTGTGTAGTGTGTGACAATGGGTAGTATATTAACCTCCCTGGCGGTATGATTCTTTAAGATTTTAGGTGCTGAAAGCGGTACCATTATTTGCAAGGGAATTTGGCGTGTTATACTGTAGGCTTGTAATTCTTAGGAATAACTCACTTAAATCTATCCAAACAAGAGTCTAATAGGCATCCCGGGTATGATTTTTTTTTTTTTTTTTTTTATTAAAAATTATAATATAATAAATAATTATAAAAAATTATAACAAATAATAATATAATTATAGTAAAAATTATTCAATAATGAAATCAAATCAAAATCACGGACATTTGCTCAGTTGCAGAATTTTTGCTGTCATTATTTTTTTTTTTTTTTATGACGAATTTCCCCACAAATCGCTATCGCTAAATTCTGCAAGTGATTATAATTTATTATCGCTGTTTTCTAGCTGATCTAAAACCATTTTTGACATAAAGGGACATTTTTGGTTGCTATGGGCAATCTACAGTTTCCAGGCAGAAAGAGCAGTTTTTATTATATAAAAGAACATGCAGGGCACTGGACAGACCACTAGGGACAAGGGGGGTGTGTATTTTTTACATACAGTACTGTAATCTATAAGATTACAGTATACTGTATGTAAAGTGTTTGTTTACTTTTTTAAATTTGGCGCCGTTCTCCGCTCCCGTGCGTCGTAACGTCGCAGGGAACGGAGCTCGGCGGCACACGGGGACGCTGTGTGAATCGAGCGAGCACCCGCTCGCTCACACAGCGTGGATGCATCGCTGGATCCAGGAAGAAGGTAAGACAGCGCGCGCTGCAGGCTCTGCATGTCTATCCCGAGCGTGACTCGGGGATACCGTTCTTAGCAAGAAAAAAACACCCCGAGTCACGCTCGGGAACACCGCCAGGGAGGTTAAAGGGAATATTGCAGAGGATATGATGATGAGCACTTTGTGCATGAGGGGAGTAAAGAAGGTATGATGGTGGGCAGTATGAGCTGGAGAGGAATGTGGAGGGTATGACAATGGGCAGTACTATATGTGCAGGAAAGGAGTGCAGAGGGTATAATGATAGGAAGTATGTACAGTACAGGAGAGGAGAGTGAAGGGTATGACAGTGGGAAGTATGTGCAGGAAAACAGTACAGAGGGTATGACGGAGAGCAGTATGTTCAGGAAAAGAGTGCAGATGGGATGAAGTCAGACAGTCTGTGCATCAAAGGAGGGCATAGGGTATAACAGTGATCAGTACGGGCAGCAGAGGAGTGTGAAAGGTATGATGGTAGGAAGTATGTGCAGGTGAGGATCGTGGGGGAATGATGGAGGGCAGTAAGGAGGGCATATGGTGGGGTATGTGCAGGAGAGGAACAGTGATCAGTACGGGCAGCAGAGAGAGTGTGAAAGGTATGATGGTAGGAAGTATGTCAGCAGGTGAGGATCCGCATTTGCAATAAAAAGGGGACATGATGGAGGGCAGTATGTGCAGGAGAGGAGTGCAAAGTCAGTCTTGGGGTCATCTTTGACTCCGACATGACAATGAACGCACAAATAGGGTCAGTAGTCAGCGGATCTCACATCTGCTGCGCCTACTACGCAGACTCATTCCTTTCATTCCCAAGAAAGAATGGGAGCAGTTGTAAACTCCAGATTGGACTATGCAAATGCCCTGTACCTCGGACTCCCCAAGTACCATCGCTCGTCTTCAAGTTCAAAATGAACAGAAAGAGAAGTGCACAGGGAATGGCAGTGGGCAGTATGTACAAAAGAATAATGCAAGGGGCATGACAATGGGCAGTATGTGCAGGAGTGGTATTCAGAGAGTATGGCGCCTCTAAGTGATAACTTAGGCCGCGTATACACGATCAGTCAAAACCGATGAAAACGGACTGAAGGTCTGTTTCATCGGTCCAAACCGATCGTGTGTGGGCCCCATCGGTCAGTTATCCTTCGGTCAAAAAAAAAGAGAACTTGCTTTAAAATTTAACTGATAGACGCCTAACCGATAGGTCAAAACCGATCGTTAGTATGCAAAAGCATCAGTTAAAAAGCCGCACATGCTCAGAATCAAGTCGACGCATGCTTGGAAGCATTGAACTTCGTTTTTTTCAGCACGTTGTCGTGTTTTAACTCACCGCATTCTGACATTATCGGTTTCTTAACCGATGGTGTGTAGGCACATCAGACCATCAGTCAGCTTCATCGGTTAGATACCTTATTTAGTTAAGTTTCATCTCAATTGGTCTGAGCACTGGAAAAGATGGAGTATAAATTGACCGTAGGGGAGCAGGTAGTTGAGTCATTGGTGGAGCTGTACATACCCCAACCTCTAAGGCCGTGTACACACCATGAAATAAATCAGATCAAATCGGTCTGACAGACTGATTTGATCGGATTTGTCTGCTGGGATAGATTGGTTTGATCGTGTACACACGATCAAACCAAAATCCCCGCCGGCAGAAAGCGCGGTGACGTGGCGGTGACGTTGATGCCGCCACGTCACCGTCACCAGGAAGTAAAACACTTCCGCGCATGCGTCGAATCCATTCGACGCATGTGCGGACAGATATGTCTGCTGGTTAGTGTACTAACCAGCAGACATGTCGGACGGACGGGTTCCCAGCAGACAGATTTTAAAGCATGCTTTAAAATCTGTCTGCTGGAAAAATCTGTCTGTCCGCCCATACACACACGATCGAATTTGTCTGCTGAAACGGTCCGTCGGACCGTTTTTAGCAGATAGATTTGATCGTGTGTACGCGGCCTGACCCTACCATTTAATCCTTCTTTTGTTCAAGTCCTAAAACTTTTCCTAACTCCTCTTATTTGACCTACTGCTGGGCAATTTATAATTGTTCATTATAACGATCCTTTGTGATGAAAGGTTGGAACCTTCCAAAGCATGATTGCATCAAAAGGCTGTTCTTGTTTTATTCCAAATGGACAATCAATCTTGGTAAATCCCCTCTTAGATAGTAGTCAGTGGAACAAGGGGCCCCACTCTAAAATGTACCCTCTATACTTGTTTGAGCGACAACTCCGAATTTTTATTTTTCTCTCACTTGACAATGTTTACCATAAAAAAAAAAGGATCAGCAATAACATCTTGGCAGAGGTTCTAGGCCTTCAAATTAATTAAAAAAGAACAAATAAAAACGTATTTCGAAATTTAGATTTAGAGTAGGAAGCAGTTGATGGATCTGAGTTCTACAAACAAGGGCCTTTTTCAGCGCAGCTGAGAGTGATACGATGCATACAATGTGAAAAGGAAACTAGATTTACCCCCGCTGGATGGATTGAACACTACATGATTTTAATACACAATTCATACATAAATAATAAAAATATATATATACAGTGCAGTACAAAGTATTCGCCCCCCTTTGAACTTTGCGACCTTTTGCCACATTTCAGGCTTCAAACATAAAGATATAAAACTGTAATTTTTTGTGAAGAATCAACAACAAGTGGGACACAATCATGAAGTGGAACAACATTTATTGGATATTTCAATTTTTTTTAACAAATAAAAAACTGAAAAATTGGGCGTTCAAAATTATTCAGCCCCCTTTACTTTCAGTGCAGCAAACTCTCTCCAGAAGTTCAGCGAGGATCTCTGAATGATCCAATGTTGACCTAAATGACAATTGATGATAAATAGAATCTACCTGTATATGCATTTTAGATGTGTGTTTTGCTATACTTGGGTGGAATTGTCCTTAAAAATGATTGTGATTGTTTCTGTCATTGATCTTCAGGATTTCTTGGGTCAAACATTTTGCACTCTCGGAGAAGTCATTGGATCACCGAGGAGCCGACTAGAAAAGCCTTTGACGTAAGTGAGAATTGGATTTACCATATGAAATATTAAAATTCAGAATGTTTTGTTGTTAGGGATGTATAGAATGAGCGGTGGTGATGGTAACAATTTCCTTTTACTTTTTCTGTGGTCCTAATTTTCTCTGGGTCTCTGCTATCTGTATGATTGGTGGAACTTAAATTGTCATTGGGTAGGAAAGAACCTGTATGCAATAATTGATGAGATGTTCAATGTGCCAGCTAAATAAGGCTGAGTGTTATTTGTAGGACTGGACTAACAGAAAGCAGCCCCGGCATTTAAACCACAGCAGTTTGAGTTCATAATCAATGTTTCCCGGGCCTGGTGGAGCGATAATGGTTATTTATTGGCATCACAGCTGATTCAGTACAGCTACATAATGTCTATTAGCTACAGTTAACTTTATCCCAATGTTAAAGCTGAAGTTTAGACAGAAAGCTAAATATCTAATTGAACGTATACTATATATATATATATATATATATATATATATATATATATATTCACTTCATAAGTACCAAAGGCTTCATTGACAATTACATTACGTTTATGCAAAGTGTTGGTGTAGTGTTGACACTTCTTTTTCAAGACCTCTGCGTTTCGTCCCAGCATGCTGTCAATCAACCTCTGGGCCACATCCTGACTAATGGCCACCCATTCTTGCATAATCAATGCTTTGTGGGGGCGTTTTTGTTCACCCACCTCTTTAGAATTAACCACAAATTCTGATTGGGATTACTGGGGAGTTTCCTGGCCATGGACACAAAATGTTGATGTTTTGTTCCTCAAGCTACTTTAGTTATGACTTTTGACTTCTGTTTGGGATTAAGGACTGGGGAGTTTCCTGGTCATGGACACAAAATGTCGATGTTTTGTTCCCCAAGCTACTTAGTTATGACTTTTGCCTAATGGCAAGGTGCTCCATCATGCTGGGAAATACTATGAATAAATACTAAGTGTAGCATCAGCTGTCCTGGTTTCCGTTGCTGTGGCTTGTAGTGCTTGTTTCCATTTTTTACAAATAAAGCTACGTTGGTTTGGAGTGCGGCTGTCCAATACATCTTTTGTTCTAATTGCTACGTGCATTGCCGGCACCCTTGGTTCCTGAGAGGAAGCCAATTCGACCTGCCTGGAGCGGCAATTTTTTTGCTCTCATGCCGGGAAAGACATTGTTCCTCACCAAACTGTTCTTGTATTGAATATATATATATATATATATATATATATATATATATGTGGAAAACAAAGGAGTAATCCTGCGCTAATAATGAGAATAAATTATGTGATCTAAATTACGTGAGAAATAGCTGCAACACAAACAACATGTGATAATCATTTGATAACAAATGGAAAAACAATATATAGTTGCGCTGAATAAATTGAAATAAGGATGGCTAAAATTATAAGTATTAATGAATTGAAACACCAGTATATAAACATATGTGAATAAACATAGTGGAATATCTTTCAAAATGAAAAATATATAAATATACAGTAATTTGACACCTGTGACAAATCACTCAGACATAGTGATTAAGTCACTAAAATTATCAGCAGTAATAAGTGCATCAAACTAGAGTCCAATAGGGACAGATGAACCATAAAAATTGTACAAGTGAATGAACAAAGGAAATCTTGTTTGCAGGAAAAAAGTCAAAATTCCACACGAAGGTAGGTAAGTGAGAGGATAGGAAGCGAGGCTGCCGTGCACCACCACCACACTAAGGCCTCGTACACACGAGGCAATCCATTTGTTCAAATCTGTCGGACCGACCGATTTGAACAAATCTGTCGGACCGACCGATTTGAACAAATCTGTCGGACCGACCGATTTGAACAAATCTGTCTGCTTGGATTTTGGTTTGCTCGCGTGTACACACAAGCAAACCAAAATCCCCGCCAGCAGACAGCGAGCTGACGTGTCGGTGACGTGGCGGTGACGTTGACGCCGCCACGTCACCGCACCAGGAAGTAAAACACTTCCGCGCATGCGTTGAAACCATTCGGCACATGTGCGAGAAGACATGTCTGCTGGTTAGCGTACTAACCAGCAGACATGTTGGGCGGACGGGTTCCCAGCCGACAGATTGGTAAGCATGCTTTCCAATCTGTCGGGTGGCCAAATCCGTCGGCTCGCCCGTACACACGATCGAATCTGTCTGCTGAAACGGTCTAGCAGACCGTTTCCAGCAGACAGATTTGATCGTGTGTACGAGGCCTAAGACTTTCTCCGGTGTGACACAGAATAATAGGGTACTCTTACCAGATGGATAGGACCCCGGATGTCAAGGTCTGAAGCGCTTCTGCAGAAAGAAACCTCTGCAACGGTTATCGGAAGACTACAATCGTCCGACCACTCAGGGTCTCCTCTCCCAAAAGGCAGCCACAGGAATATGATCTCCTCCTCCGGTATCGGTAGGTTCGTGGACCATAGATAAGATAAAAAATTAAGGCAACAATGTGTATTACCTTAAAAAATGGGTGATTTATTTGTAAGGCTCAGACACAGCGTTACAGACACAAAGTAAAATTTAAAAGTTTTAAATAAGCCGGCATAAGCTGAAATAATTTACGAACGCCCGTGCCATCAGGTCACGTGGGAGCGTGGTGACATCAATGCGTAGCACCACCCTGACCAGTTTCGTCAGAAATGACGTTTTCAAAAGCCATCCTTATTTTCTGACAATGACATTAAGTTTATGCAAAGAGTCGATATTTGCGGTGTTGACCCTTGTTTTTCAAGACCTCTGCGTTTCGTCCCGGCATGCTGTCAATCAACCTCTGTTCTTGCATAATCAATGCTTGGAGTTTGTCACAATTTTGTAGGGGGGGTTGTTCACCCGTCTCTTGAGGATTAACCACAAGTTCTCAAAAGGATTAAGGACTGGGGAGTTTCCTGGCCATTGTTCCTCACCAAACTGTTCTTGGATGGTTGGGAGAAATTGTGCTTGGAGGATGTTTTTGTACCATTCTTTATTCGTTGGTTGTGTTCTTGGGCCAAATTGTGAGTGAGCCGACTCCCTTGGCTGAGAAGTGACCCCACACATGAATAGCCTTAGGATGCTTTACTGTTGGCATGACACAGGGTGGACCTTTTCTATAAAGCCCCCCATTCCTAGGTCCAAAACTTACCTGGTAGCCAGACCTCAAAATTAGTCTCTGCTGTCCACAGCCCTTTATAAATGTAACCTGGCTGGTGCTTAGGGCATTCGCTTGCTCTCAATGCCGTGTGAGCTTGCTGCCGGATCCAAAAGGCTGACTGCTGACAGAACATCAAAAATAAGGGACAATGCTACCTGTTTGTGACGGGGAACCCATTAGGGGGCCCTCTGTAAGACAGGAACTGGCATATGTTTAGTTGGTGGCTCAGACAAGCAGATGGTTTCTGTATTGTACGCGCTGTACAAAGCCCTCCTGCATTGAGACTGTGTTTGCCTATTGCCTTGCTGAAAAAGTGCAGGACAAACAGCCTAGAATGCTCCTGGTACTTCTGTTACGTGCAGGGCTTACCGCTGCCTATATTCATTTTCTTGCTTGCCAAAGGATTTGTATTTCTGCCCACCTAGTCCTAAGATTAGACTGCACAGTAAGATAGACTACACAGTCATGCCGCTTACACACAATCGGGTTTCTCGACAGTGTTTTCATCACCGAGAAACCCGACGGGAAAACCGAGGACCGACTTGGTCCCTTTTTCCTGTGTACACACGGCCGGTTTTCCTGACAGGTTTTCTCTTGGTCGAGAAAACTGGCCTATGGGAAACCTGCCAATGAAAAAAAAACGCAGCGATTCGCGACCAGAAAATTTAGAACATGATTCTTGGCGGTTTTCTCTTCGGAAAACTGCTGGGGAGCCTACACACGGCCGGTTTTCTCATCCAAGAGAAAACATGACCGTGTGTACGTGGCATTAGACCACTGACCTGGCTTTTGGTCTGCTGCAATTAACCAATGCACTCCGGTCATCTCTTCACCTCCAGCCTGTGACTGAACAGTGATGGAGCAGCAGCAGATGGATGAGTTCGTCTTCTGCTCTCCTCTCCTGTCAGTATGTTCCTTGTAAGCACATCTCATGCAGAATACCTGACTGGTTGCACACACTAATGTCAAATTGTCATTGGATGTGGTTAGTGGCTACTTTGAGGTTTTGCATGTGGAGCAAGTGGATTGTGGATGAGCAGGTAGTAATGCTTTGAAGTGGAACAGAATCTGGTCTGTGTTGAGCAGCCGGTTAGTATATTTATAAAAGGCGCTGTTGAAAAAAAATATTTTATAAAGAAAGCAGTTCTTAGAACTTTAAACATGCAAGTATCACGATTGCAGATCTAAGAGGTAGCTGGCAAAAAAAAAAAAAACAATCAGATAATTTGTAAAGCATAAATAAACCAATCTTTGATGCACTAAAAAGTGACAAAATATCAATGGGGGGAAAAAAATGCATGCCCCCCGATGCAGTCAATTGCGATGAAACGCATTGGGCGGGGGCTCATGTTGCTGATGTCACCATGCACACCAAGTTCAGGAAATTGACGGATGCGATCCTGGGACCGCATCCTATGTGATTGATGTTTGCGGTAGCCATTACTAACAAGGAGAGCATAGTTCCTATCACAGAGGAAATATTTATGGATAAAGCTTGTTTCACTTTTTGTAATTAAAGTGTCCACTTGCTCTTGGATTTTGGGCTATTTTATATTTTTTCTTAGAACTTGGTTTAAAATGGTAATGGTAATGAAAAAAAATTGGGCTGTGGGGAGAATAAAAGTACAGGGAGGAGTTGTTCCCAACTTATAATACTGTACCTTGGGTTCTGGGTTGTTTTTTTAGTTCATGGATCCTCACCAGTTTGATGCAGAAGGGTCATCATACGCAGACATCTGTGTTTTCACAGTGTACCTCCGCTTAACTTTTTCTATTCCATACCGTGTACAGTACAAGGACCTTAGCAGTGCAGATCTGCTCCTGTTGCTAAGGGATACGGATCGCTGTAAGAGGCTATCTCACCCGTCACATGTACACGCTTCACGATAGGCTGCTAGAGAAACATTCATTACCCTTGGTAACCACTGTATCTTCACACTATATGAAGTCCTGTACCAATCATTTAATACTCCGATTTTTTTAGTGACCCGAGCTGTAACTATTTGTGTCGATTACTTGCATTACCCCTTTAGTACCTTCAGACCAGGCAAAGGTAAAGTTTCAAATGGTTTACTTGAATAAATAAACATGACATGTACAAACAGTCCCAAATAAAGTACAGTAATTTCCCTACTACCTTAATCCCTAACATAGGCCTGTGGCTGCCCCAGCATACCTGCATAAGAAAAAGTCCATAACTGGTTGAGTCCATGGATAGCATCGAACTCCAACCTCGGCAAGGCATTGAAATCTAGACTACAACGACAAGTAAGGGCCTAGGGTCGGACCCAACAAAAACCTGGGAGACACAATTGACTCCAACCTTCCCAACTGGGGCAGTGTTAACCACTACCTGCCTACAACTGTGTTTGCCGACCTCCTAGTAAAGTAGCCCCCTGAGGTCTAGGGCTTAAGGCAGTGAGTTATCAAGTCATGTGTCCAAAAAATGATCATCTCTCTTTGACTGTCTCTCATTATAGAGATAGACTGGAGGCTCTTCTATGGAAAGGTGCAGCAGCTTGTCATTGCAGCTGAATGGACCTTTAAGGATGAGAGTATAACATAATCTTTTGTTCCCTTGGTTACTATGGCCACCACACACAATTACCACATGGAGCTACTGGTAAAGGCACAGGCCTGCATTGTGCTACGTAATGTAAAGCAATTATATCTCCCCGCGTTTCCGACTTGACTCTCTGACTATTATAATATTGGAAACCGCAATATAATAGAAATAACTGTGCTTTTGGAGAACTGAGGAGAAATATTTTAAACAGACCAAAAATACAATACATCCAAAGCATGATAAATTAATATATGTATATTAAGTTGCATCAATCGTTTGGTTGCCCATTAATGGTATCGTATTATCAAAGATCTGCCAATTGTGACCTAAAATCCATTACCAATTCCCTTTTGCTCTGCATTCTGGTAATGAATACATGTTAATGTGGATTGTGTTAAGGCAGCCCCATCCTTTTGAATGGGATGGCAAGGCACAAGAACTGCCCAAAAAATAAATAATAATATGAAGCATTTTTCCGCAGCACACCACAACCCACAGTGGTTCATTCACGTGTCTTGTGGTTTGCTGTAATGCAGGATGAAATTCTGAGGATGGGACAATAAACAAATTTATTCTGGAGACTGGGAGGCGATACTGGGTCCTCTGGATATAGTGTTCCAATTACCGTATATACTCAGGTGTAAGTCGAGTTTTTCAGAAAAAAAATTTGTGCTGAAAATGCCCCCCTCGGCTTATACGCGAGTCACCTTTTTGCTCCTGATCTCCCAGACTTTGGGGACCTGGTACTGGCCGGCCGGTGTTGTCGGAGGGGACCTATGGCCGGGGAGCACTGTTTTTTCAAACCCGGGCCCCTCTTTTATAGACTCCTATGTTAAATAGTAATTTCTCCAGTGAATTTGGGGACACGGTACCGGCCAGTCATAGGTCCTCTGGACCCGGAACTTGGCACACATATAGCCCCATCTCTCCTCTATAAGTGTGGAAAATTTTTTGTCTGGGGGACCTACAGTTGGGGTGCACCGATTTTTCAAAGCCGGGCACCCCTTCCATATGGGCACAGTGAGGCATGGGCACAGTTAGGCATGGGCACAGTGGGGCATGAACACAGTGGGGCATGGACACAGTGGGGCATGCAGACGGGCACCCTAGGCTTATACTCGAGTCAATACGTTTTCCCATTTTTTTGTGGTAAAATTAGGTCCCTCGGTTTATATTCGGGTCGGCTTATACTTAAGTATATACGGTAGATCCCCCATGAATGAAATTTTACCCTACATGCCTATTTGACTCTTTACATATAAAGCAGTGGTTCTCAACCTGGGGGTCGGGACCCCCTCAGGGTCAAATGATAATTTGCCAGTGGTCACTGAATCCTGGGCTGTTCCTGAAGCCTGCACCGCTCTCCCAGCCCTTTTGTGGCCGCCCAGCTGGGATGTTCCTGGAGCCCACTCGGCCTCTTCGCAACCACCCATTCAGTTCACAGAATGGCTCGGGGGCAGAGACTAGAGGTCAGCTGACTGGTGAGGAATGTGAAGTGGGAGGAGCTGGAGGAGACACTATCTCCAGATTTCAGCATAGGTGTCACTGCTACAAGACACTACAAAGTCGGAGACTCAGTGAGTAACGCTACCTGTGATTATAGTGGAGACTTTTAATGGCAACTACAGTTCTCAGATCAGCAGATGACCTTGATCAAGAGCACCTAAGTTGGCTGATCCAGCAAAATCAGCAAAAGCAGCCGAAAGGGTGGCGCCATTCGAACGGAACTTCCCCTTCATAGTGCCGTTGTACGTGTTGAATGTCACCGCGCTTTGCTCGAGCATTTTTTTCACGATCGTGTGTATGCAAGGCAGGCTTGAGAGGAATCAATGACATGAATAACGGTCGTGTGTACACGGCATCAGAACTGGATGGACAGAAATACGAATCCTTTGGCAAGTAAAACAGCTCTCATCTATGTATTTCAGTCGGGTATTTAGTGGTTTGCATGGAATTCAGCTTTAAGCAGAGTTGTTCCCTGGGTAGCGTTGGCAGTTTGGCAGTTCACCGATTGATTTCACTTCTTGTCTGGATTTGCTTTTTAAGCTGAGACGTCTTGGCTCTGTCCCTGCATCCTCAAGGAGCGCAGGCATTCTTCGCAGACGGCATCTAGCGTGTCTCTGCCGTGGCGCTCAGCCTGTCTGGAAACCCGTGACAAGCCCCGATCCCCCCTTAGCTGGCGAGCTGATTGCAATTAATGAATAATTAAAAGGTAGACTTTTAAGTGTTTCCCGCTTGTCTCCTCGGCATCATGTTAATTTAAGCCGCTAAGTGATTCTCTCAAGCTGGAGGTGAATGAGATTTACTCCAAGTTTCACTATTTAAATTGAAATTAATCTAATTAGGCGATATCTGCGTCCGTTTCATAGGCACACAAGTGATGAATCAGCAAAAAAAAATTAAAAATAAAAAGGAGACGTTTCTTTTTCATATGTTAATAAATTTAGGTTTCCGAAAAGAGGGCGTTTTTTTTTTTTTTTTATAAATCTCCGTCTTCTGATTTTATGGTTTTGTAAGATGTACAAACAAAACTTTGGATAAATTCTTTTTTCGGTCATAGTATGCATATAAAGTCATTTGTGCATTTCCATTTTTTTAATTCCTTCCCGCCATGCTTGGCGCTCACAATCCACCCAGGTGTGTTAGAACAGAGAATGAATATTTGATTTCCTAACACTGAACCACCACAGTCAGGTGCTCGGGTCTGTTACCCGTCACCTGATTACCTGAAATGACAGGCGCTGTGATTGGACTCCTATCAGGAGGAGAGGACGAGAGGAGACGCATGGAAGACACCGCTCGCCGCCGTCACCCGCTGCCCCACGAGACCGGGTAAGTGCCGGCAAGCGAGCGGGGGGGTCACAGTGGCAGCATTCAATGGCACAGTGGCTGAATTTGCTGGGAACACTGGCAGCATTTGATGGGCACAGTGGCATCATTTGATGGGCACTGTGGCAGCATTTGATGGCACAGTGGCAGAATTTAATGGGCACAGTGGCAGCATTTGATGGCACAGTGGCAGCATTTGATGGGCACTGTGGCTGCATTTGATGGCACAGTGGCAGAATTTAATGGGCACAGTGGCAGAACTTAATGGGCACAGTGGCAGCATTTGATGGCACAGTGGCATCGATTGATGGGAACAGTGGCTGCGTTTGATGGGCACAGTGGCTGCATTTAATGGGCACAGTGGCTGCATCTGATGGGCACAGTGGCTGCATCTGATGGCACAGTGGCTGCGTTTTTAATGCACAGTGACTGCGTTAGATAGTACAGTGGCTGCGTTTGATGGCACAGTGAATGCGTTTAATGGCACAGTGGCTGTGTTTGATGGGCACAGTGAGGCTGCAATTGATGGGTTTGTTTTCTGAATTTTTCAGTTTGTTTGCGCCCCCCAATTTTTGAGCACCAACCGCTGGGTGAGTAACATATCTGGAGGTACTGGGTATATTTCTTCCCTGGAGAAGAATGAGCAGTGCCATAGGGGAGTGAAGGTTCTCCTGGTAGACAAGGGCATATGTACTGCGAGGCAAAGATGGCGTTTGCCCTGGGCGGCATTTTTTATAGGGGTGCCGCTGCCTCCGGGCCTTGCGCAAAGGCGATCACACGTGTCGGTCCCGCACGCATGCAGACAGAGATTTCCCAACACAGGTGAGGTATCATCACGAACGTCAGATCATGGGCAGTAATTCTATATATGGCACTTGGACGAATCATGTCTCAGGGTCTGATGAGGAAGCTGCAGGTGTTCTCTGTGAACGGCTGCAGCTTCTCCTTCAGACCCTGAGACAAGAAAGGCATACCACTGCTTGGGCCGATTTGTGTCTTGCCTAGGGCAGCACAAAAACCAAAATACACCCCCGCTGGTAGGGCCACCATCACAGATGACCTGCTGCTTGGCTCTGCATGGGCGCACAGGTTCATTTTAATGTATTTGGGGGCTGACTAAAATGTGCAAGGGAGCTCAGGGTTGGCATTAGCTGTGTAATGATGCTTATTAGCAGTCCACAGAGCGTTGGCATGGAGTCTGCAAAACAGTGGGCACTGAGATGTGCCAGCTTTCTCAGCACATCATTAAAATAAGGCACAAGAGCACACCAACCTCGTGTAATACAATTACTAATCAATTAAAATCCAATGATAAAATTCACTTCCCATTCTCAAATCAACAGCACTTGTCTGCGGCCGGCTTGTCTGTGATTAAAAGGAACTGTATCACACGAGGTCGATGCGCTCTTTGATTTTTTTCGCAGTATTGATAATTGTTTTCAACTTTCCATTAAGGCGAGCGGCAAGTCCCGCATCATGCCCTGATTTATCTAGTGAGTTCTATCATTTTTTTTATCTCTTTTTTTAGAATCTATTGCACACCTGAAAACATCATTTACACAGATTATTTCTTAGCAATGTAGCAGCGGCTGGCCATCAATTATATGGGCATTATATACAGGTTACTTGGCAGGTGAAAAGTATCTAAAATATATGTTTTTTCTTCTGTAAAGCTACTTTCACACTTAAAATAGCGCCTGTAAAGCGCCTCTCCTGTCACTTCAGTGGGAAAGCCCGAGTATTTTCACACTGGGGTGGTGCATCTTTAATACTGGATGCAGTGGTGGTGCGTCCATAAAGGGCGCATAGGCGCCGCCCCCTCTCTTCTGGCACCGCTTTATCACCATAGATAGATTTATCCATTGCATGAATCTATCTATGGTCGCCGCTGACACCCCCTATTAAGGTGTCCGACCCCCTTTCGGGCACCGAGCACCTGAATCACAGCAGCGGTTGGTTTTATTGGAAGCACCTGATTAGAGCCTAATGCCACGTACACACGATGAGAAAAATGGGCATTACAAATTTTGAACCTGCTCTATTTTTTCTCGTCATTTTTCATGTCGTCGTTTTTCTCGTCATAAAAAAACGGTCGTGCTCAGAAGCAAGTTATGAGAAGGGAAATTTGCATAATCTGCCCAAAGGGTGGCGCCATTCGAATGGAACTTCCCCTTTATAGTGCCGTTGTACGTGTTGTAAGTCACCCCACTTTGCTCGAGCAATTTTTTTCACGATCGTGTGCATGCAAGGCAGGCTTAAGTGGGATCAGGTCGAGAAAAACATCGTCTTTTTCATGACATTAAAAATGGTCGTGTGTACGCGGCATTAGGCTCTAATAGGCGCCCAAAAACATGAACAGCGGGGCGCCGTGCTGGGTGTTCGATGTTCACTAAGCTTTGTGTCAGGCGCTGTGATTGGACACCTGATAGAGAGGATGGAAGAAGACATCGAGGACATGCAGGACACTGCTGCTGACCCGCTGCGAGACAGGTAAGTGCCGGGCGATGCTCACTGGCAGCATTTTATGGGGCACAGTAGGGGCAATTGATGGGGCACACTGGCAGCATTTTATGGGGCACAGTAGGGGCAATTGATGGGGCACACTGGCAGCATTTTATGGGGCACAGTAGTGGCAATTGATGGGCACACTGGCAGCAATTGATGGGTACAGTGGCTGCATTTGATGGGCACAGTAGCTGCGTTTGATGGCACAGTGGCTGCGATTGATGGGCACAGTGGCTGCATCTGATGGCACAGTGGCGGCGATTGATGGCACAGTGGCTGCGATTGATGGGCACAGTGGCTGCACTTGATGGGCACAGTGGCTGCAATTGATGGGCACAGTAGCTGCATTTGATGGGCACAGTGGCTGCATTTGATGGCACAGTGGCTGCGATTGATGGGCACAGTGGCTGCATCTGATGGCACAGTGGCGGCGATTTATGGCACAGTAGCTGCGATTGATGGGCACAGTGGCTGCAATTGATGGGCACAGTGGCGGCAATTGATGGGCACAGTAGCTGCATTTGATGGCACAGTGGCGGCAATTTATGGCACAGAGGCTGCATTTGATGGGCACAGTGGCTGCATTTGATGGGCACAGTGGCGGCAATTGATGGACACAGTAGCTGCATTTGATGGCACAGTGGCGGCAATTTATGGCACAGAGGCTGCATTTGATGGGCACAGTGGCTGCATTTGATGGGCACAGTAGCTGCGTTTGATGGCACAGTGGCTGCGATTGATGGGCACAGTGGCTGCATCTGCTGGCACAGTGGCGGCGATTGATGGCACAGTGGCTGCGATTGATGGGCACAGTGGCTGCGATTGATGGGCACAGTGGCGGCAATTGATGGGCACAGTAGCTGCATTTAATGGCACAGTAGCTGCAATTGATGTTTTTTCTTTTTATCCCTAACATATCGGTTTGTGTAGAAGCCTTCTGGTGAAGGTGCATTGCTGCTGCCGGGGATGATGTGCTATGCTACAGGAGACATGCCATTGTATGCCCTCGTGCTTGAATTGACCTATCTGTAACGGGTGGTCAATTCCTTCTGGTAAACCTTGCATGCTGTCACAGGGTGAAGTTTTGGATTGCAGCACATAGCGTTTAGAGATTGGTGTCACATTTCTAATGCACAACTTATCACTATTGGATGTGGACTTGTTGGATTTTTGTGAAACTTTTTATTTTCTATTTTTACATTTTTTATTTTACTTTTGCACTATATGGATACAAGTGCCATTGTTTTGTTTTTTGTTTTTTTTGCAAACTGATGGTATGGAGAGAATAGCGCAGCAATTTTTTACCATGTAGCTTTTTACACTGTTGGAGTGATCACCCCCTTTTGGGAAGGGGGGGGGGGGCAGTCGGGATTCCTGGTGGGGTCTTGAGCTTAGAGACTCACATGGCCTTGCAATTCCCTACACACCTAGACACCCCTGTCTACATACTATGTACAGCGTTGGCAGTAAAATAGTTAAAGTATCTTACCATTCATTCCCATTTGCTGGGGATAGTTCCTGTTTTGAGGGCTCTGTCCCCAGCAAGCAAGTATCCCCAATATGTCCGCTCATGTGTCTCAAAAACTGTGTCACACTGAGGGAAAGCAGTGCTGAGCCCCCCCTCCTGGAAGTGTTCAGGCACTTTGGAATGCCCCTTCCATCTCCCCTCCAGTGTTGCCAACCGTCCGTGTTTTTACTGACAGTTCATAAAAACGGGCACTTTTTCCCCCCATTTTTAAATGTCCATGGTTGCGGGAATGTGTCAGTAAAAATAGCCGAGATTGGTTCGGCTTGGAACTGCGCATCGAGATTGGAGACAGAGGGTGATTGAAGGCAGGGGTGATGGTGGCTGCGGTGGCACCGCAGAGGGGGATGGAGGCAGGGGGAAATGGAGGCAGGGGGTGTTAGTGGCAGGGGATGATTGGAGACAGGGGGTGTTGGCACCGCAGAGGGGGATGGTGGCACCACAGAGGGTGGGGGGTGGAGACAGGGGTTTTTGGTGGCACCGCAGAGGGGGATGGAGGCAGGGGACGATGGAGGCAGGGGGTGATTGGAGGCAGGGGGAGATTGTGGACAGGGGGTGTAAGTGACAGTGGTGTTAGTGGCTGGGGGTGATTGGAGGCAGGGGGTGATTGGAGGCAGGGGGTGTTGGTGGCATCGCAGAGGGTAGGGATGGAGACAGGGGTTGTTGGTGGCACAGCAGAGGGGGTGGAGGCAGGGGGCCTGGGGGAGATTGGAGGCAGAGGGGGTGAAGGCAGGGGGTGATTGGAGGCAGGGGGTGTTGGCATCGCAGAGGGGGATGGTGGCACCACAGAGGGTGGGGGATGGAGACAGAGGTTGTTGGTGGCACCCCAGAGGGGGATGGAGGCGGGGGACGATGGAGGCAGGGGGTGATTGGAGGCAGGGGGCCTGGGGGAGATTGGAGGCAGGGGGAGATTGGGGTCAGGGGGTGTAAGTGGCAGGGGGTGTTAGTGGCTGGGGCAGATTGGAGGCAGGGGGTGATTGGAGGCAGGGGGTGTTGGTGGCATCGCAAAGGGTAGGGATGGAGACAGGGGTTGTTGGTGGCACAGCAGAGGGGGCCTGGGGGAGATTGGAGGTAGAGGGTGGTGAAGGCAGGGGGTGTTGGTGGCAGAGGGGGGATGGAGGCAGGGGGTGATGGAGGCAGGGGGTAATTGGAGGCAGGGGGCCTGGGGGAGATTGGAGGCAGGGGGTGTTCGTGGCATGGCAGAGGGTGGGGATGGAGACAGGGGTTGTTGGTGGCACCGCAGAGGGGGGTGGACGCAGGGGGCCTGGGGGAGATTGGAGGCAGAGGGTGGTGAAGGCAGGGGGTGTGGGTGGCAGAGGGGGGATGGAGGCAGGGGGTGATGTGACTAAATAATTTGCTCTTGTTATATCGAAAATTACAAAAATATGTTTTTTTACCTTAATATCTACCTTAAATCACATTGCTAATTGCCTAGCGTAATTGTTTGGAGCCTAAATACTGAAATTTGCACCTAAAAATGTAATTTAGTAACTTTTGTAAAATGTCAGTAAAAACGTGGCTGCGCCAGTAAATTTCGGGTGTTGTGCCAGTAAATTTCAATCTGGTAGGTTGGCAACACTGCTCCCCACCCTGGCTCTAATGTCAGAGAAAGAACTGGCCCAGAAGCTCCAGTACCCTTGCATGGCATACATAGGTACTTCGGCTTCCTATTTAGGTTTGATCTCTGGTATTTTCCTGGGATGTCAGATGCCTCTTGATCCAATTAGCCTGTGACAAATTTTTTGAGAGCATGTTAAAAAGTGGTGGCATGGTTTTGTGGGTGTGGCTCCCTTGGAACACCTAGCCCCACCCCTTAGCATTTGGCACTTAGTGCCATCTAGTGGCCAAATGCAGTATTTTGTTTTTTAAATCATTGAAAAACATTCAACCAGAACAAGAAATTGCCAAATAACATTTGTTTTGTTTACCCTATTCACACAGGACGAATGTACATGCACTATCACTGGGTGCCATTTTATTTGTATGTACACCCCTAAGCTATATGATCAGCCATCCTTTTTTTTTTTTTTTTTGAGATGAGTGTTGAAGTCCTAACTTCTTTAATGATCCTCTTTGTGAGCCCAGTTTTGCTGAACAGATTGCTCAGAGACTTTCCTGACAGACTGACAGATATATCTTACCCGCTGCACTGCATGAACTCCAGCTGTGAACAAGGACATCTCTGACTTGTATCAAGTACAGAAATGCAAAGAGAGAAAAAGCAGTTAGAGAGGGCAAGTTATTTCTCTATGGCAACTGCAAGTAAAATTTATGTGACAAGTGAAATCAACATTCCCGCCGAAGATCTCGTATTTTCCCTTTGAATGAATTTGTGCCATGAGCTCTGTATTCCTAAAACAATGTAAATTGCCTAATAAATGTAATAACTTTATCCAAATCCAATTGTCTGTTGCTGGGGTGGAAGGTGCTGCATATGTTTTAAAGCTCAACTTCAGGCAAGCAGCTAAATATATAGAAAATAGAGTAGAGAGGATGAGACTTTATAGGTGCAATTGATACTATAGCATACCAAGTTTTCTTTTCAATAAAATCACAATTAAGTCACAAAGACACATAAAAACTATTTTGTACAGTACATGGACAGCGTTATAGTCATTCAAGATGTATCTTCCCACATCTTTATCCAACATCTTTCGCCGTTTGGCTTCCTCAGGGACAAGCATGGTTTTGTGGCTAATTGGCTTTTGTTCATTCGTATAGTAGCCACAAAACCACACTTCTCCCTGAGAAAGCCATACGGCGAAACATGTAGGACAATTGGCTTTTGTTTATTCTTATAGTAGCCACAAAACCACACTTCTCCCTAAGAAAGCCATACGGCGAAACATGTAGGACGATTGCCTTTTGTTCATTCATATAGTCCTGTTCAACATTAACTCTGGAAGATCCTGGGAACCACAGGGATATCAAAGGCCGTGACTGGGTTATAGTCAGACGCTGGTTTATGTTTGACCTCTGGTAAGCTGCTTATTCACTTGGTGGCGGGTGCACCTTTGGAGTTTGTTCGTTTGGTGACAGTAAACAGAGGATCTCCTTTTGGAAATATTCTACTATCACTATGGACTTTAATAGACTCTAGTGGATTAATGTTCTATAACCACTGATACTGGTGTAACAATTTCTGATGATCATTTATGTGGCGCGGCTTTTTATATCCTATTGTCTATTTTGTTTATCACACGCTTGCTGCAGCCTGCTGTTCTTGGGGGGGAGGGGTTTTGTTATAGCGCGGTCTTTTTTGCTTATACTGAAACATGTAGGACAGTTGGCATTTGTTCATTCATATAGTAGCCTCAAAACCACGGTTGTCCTTGAGAAAGCCATACGACGAAACATGTAGGACAATTGCCTTTTGTTCCTTCATATAGTAGCCACAAAACCATGGTTGTCCCTGAGGAAGCCATATGGCGCAACATGTAGGACAATTGGCTTTTGTTTATTCATATAGTAGCCCCAAAACCACGGTTGTTCCTATGGAAGTGAAACAGCGAAACATGTAGGACAGTTGGCTTTTGTTCATTCATATAGTAGCCACAAAACCACGCTTGTCCCTGAGGAAGCCATCTGGTGAGACATGTAGAACAATTGGCGTTTGTTCATTCATATAGTAGCCACAAAACCATGATTGCCCCTGAGGAAGCCATACAGCGAAACATGGAGGACAAATGGATTTTGTTCATTCATATAGTAGCCACAAAACCACACTTGTTCCCGAGGAAGCCATACAGGGAAACATGTAGGACAATTGGCTTTTGCTCATTCATATAGTAGCCACAAAACCACGGTTGACCCTGAGGAAGTGATACGGCAAAACATGTAGGTCAATTGACTTTTGTTCATTCGTATAGTAGCCACAAAACCACACTTCTCCCTGAGAAAGCCATACGGCGAAACATGTAGGACAATTGGCTTTTGTTTATTCTTATAGTAGCCATTAAACCACACTTGTCCCTAAGAAAGCCATACGGCGAAACATTTAGGACAATTGGCTTTTGTTTATTCTTATAGTAGCCATTAAACCACACTTGTCCCTAAGAAAGCCATACGGCGAAACATGTAGTACAATTGGCTTTTGTTTATTCTTATAGTAGCCATTAAACCACACTTGTCCCTAAGAAAGCCATACGGCGAAACATGTAGGACGATTGCCTTTTGTTCATTCATATAGTAGCCACAAAACCACGGTTGTCCCTATGGAAGTGAACGGCGAAACATGTAGAACAATTGGCTTTTGTTTATTCATATAGTAGCTACAAAACCAAGCTTGTCCCTGAGGAAGCCATATGGCGAAACATGTAGGACAGTTGGCTTTTGTTCATTCATATAGTAGCCTCAAAACCATGGTTGTCCTTGAGAAAGCCATACGACGAAACATGTAGGACAATTGCCTTTTGTTCCTTCATATAGTAGCCACAAAACCATGGTTGTCCCTGAGGAAGCCATATGGCGCAACATGTAGGACAATTGGCTTTTGTTTATTCATATAGTAGCCCCAAAACCACGGTTGTTCCTATGGAAGTGAAACAGCGAAACATGTAGGACAGTTGGCTTTTGTTCATTCATATAGTAGCCACAAAACCACGCTTGTCCCTGAGGAAGCCATCTGGTGAGACATGTAGAACAATTGGCGTTTGTTCATTCATATAGTAGCCACAAAACCATGCTTGCCCCTGAGGAAGCCATACAGCGAAACATGGAGGACAAATGGATTTTGTTCATTCATATAGTAGCCACAAAACCACACTTGTTCCCGAGGAAGCCATACAGGGAAACATGTAGGACAATTGGCTTTTGCTCATTCATATAGTAGTCACAAAACCACGGTTGACCCTGAGGAAGTGATACTGCAAAACATGTAGGTCAATTGACTTTTGTTCATTCGTATAGTAGCCACAAAACCAATGTTGACCCTGAGGAAGCCATATGGCAAAACATGTAGAACAATTGGCTTTTGTTTATTCATATAGTAGCCACAAAACCAGGCTTTTCCCTAAGAAAGCCATACAGTGGCATGCAATACTGCATGTGACCAGAGGTGGGGAGGGGCGCTGGAGAGCCTCGAAAATACTCTGGGACAACTAGGCTGATCTCGGAAACCCTCGGAAAGGCTCGCAAACACTTGGGAATGGAATTCAAAAAAGTGGAAAGGATCCATGTAGTTTCAAAAAATAGAAAAAAGCACACCTCATCCCAAAAAGTAATAGGTAGAAAAGAGAGAATGGTGGGGTTATAACGGTGCAACATTATAATCCCACTTTTCTCTTTTTTCTACTGGGGAATGGAATGTTTCCGAGTATTTACGAATGGCTCCGAACGGTGCCGAGACGTTCCGAGTGTCACCGGCGCCCCTGCACCTCTGGCCAAATTCGGTACTGCACACCCCATTAGCTTGAAATCTGCACGACAACACTTGCAAACCGAGTCAGGATTTTTTTTTAAATTTGCTCGTCTATTAAAACGCTTGTTAACCAAGGTTCTGCTGTATATCTAACTGGAGTTTAAGCCAGAGACAGCCAGGTGACTAGCGTTTTCAGAAGCACAGGTCTGCAATAGCTGCTTGCAGATTTTTGGCAGTTTTTTGTTTCCACTGTTCATTCTATTGTTTGTAAAAAAGCCACCTTGCAAACATTTTTGGAGAAGAATCAGTTTCTCCCTCCGCTTTAATTAGACCGTTCCGAATTCCTCTGATATGGATACGGCACACATATTGACGTCAAACGATTGTGTTTTCTCTCTGTAGAAAGGGACTTAATGAGATGGATGAAGGGGGGTTTATTCAACGCACGGCACATTTCACTTGTCAGGTAACATCCTATTTGTAGCAAGATAGTCATAGCATATCAAGATATATAAAATCCCCAATGTATGTTTTTTGGATCTCATTTGATTTTTTTTCCCTTCTGTCATATCTCTCATATCCAAGGCTTTTGCTAAAAATAAAACGTAACATAATGCGCACCCTCAAAAGAATTAAGATACCTCTTTTGCTGCCTGTGCAGCAGTTTGTTAAAAACGACAAAAAAAGCACTTTAAAAGATACAAATTATACACACAATAGCAGTGCGAATAATAGCGTTGTACACGGAGGTGCAGGTCCTTCCCCCTTCTGAGTCACCCCTTGTTCACTCCCTTTTAGAGAATACAGAGCCAAGTATTATTTTTTGGTACTTAGTAGTTTGTATGGAATTTGCTAATAAAAAGCAGTAAAGTAGGTCCCCTGCAGCCAGCAACAATAGACCCCTCCCAGCAACAAAAGACCTCCCAGCAACAATTGATCCCCCCAGAAACAATAGACCACCAACAACAACAGTTACCTCCCGGGAACAATACACCCCTCCCAGCAAGAATAGACCCCCTCCCAGCAACAATAGATCCCTCCCAACGACATTTCCCACAAGAAAATACCCTCAGCAACAATACTGTAGATCAATGCCAACAACAATAGATCCCCTTCTACTAGTCTTCCTGGTGTTATTCCCAGGTCTCCTACCTGACTGCTTAATCCTCTGAAGTTCTCCAAACTACCTCCTTTGTGTCTAGCCAGGGCTTTTTTTAGGGGGAACTTGGGGGAACCTCTGGATCAGTCCCTGGGGGGGGGGTGTCTGCTCTTCACAATCACTTATAAACACAGAAGTCTCGTTTTTGTGTTTACAAGTGACAGCTCTGCACTCTGTGTGTAACCCCCATCCTGAACTCTGCACTCTGTATGTAATGCAATCCTGGTATTTAATGCCTCTTTAAGACCCTCCTACTGTTCATGAAATTGGACTGACCACACCCACTATTTGATGTGATTTGGAGGGTGTGTGGGTGGAGGGGCTTTGGGGAGTTGTGGTTGAGTTCCAGCACCTATTGTTTGAGAAAAAAAGCCCTGTGTCTAGCACATGGCTGTGTTCAAGTCCTTTTTCCCTCTCCTTACTTTCTGCCAACATAATTTCCTGTAGCATGAGCTACATAAACCAATCCAACAAGTTCATTAGCATATGAATAGGGAAAACCTTGCTTCTAAAAACAATACATGGTCTTAAAATCTTATTCCATACATGTATGCTATAAAAATCTCCTACGCACCATCAAACCATGTGTGGGAGATTTTTATAGCATAAATGTATGGAATAAGATTTTAAGACCATGAATTGTTTTTAGAAGCTAGACTTCCCCTATTCATATGCTAATTAACTTGTTAGACTGGTTTATGGCCTTAAAATCTTATTCCATATCCTCACTTTTTTTCCAACATCATTCCCTGCAGCATGAGCTACATGAACCAATCCAACAAGTTCATTAGCATATGAATAGGGGAAGCCTAGCTTCTAAAAACCATACATGGTCCTAAAATCTTATTCCATATATTTATGCTATAAAAATCTCACACGCACCGTCAAGACATGCGCGGGAGATTTGTATAGCATAAATGTATGGAAAAATATTTTAAGACCATCTATTGTTTTTAGAAGCTAGGCTTTCCCTATTCATATGCTAATGAACTTGTTAGACTGGTTTATGGAGCTCATGCTACAGAACCCTTAGAAATGCAATGTCACCCCAGCGCATCTGCTAAAGAGCAGCGTATTTCTCTGCATGCTAGGAACGCAAGCGATTTTGCGCATGTTCCCTACATGCAGCGATAGGAGCCAAGCACAAAAGCCTGTTTGTATTTACACCCCGGCCATCAACCAATCTCTTCTCTCAGGCAGCTGCCATTATAATGCAAAGTAAATGTTGATGTCAGGGACACACACACATCTGCATTTCCTTATATGCCACTGAGTACCCAGCATTACAGCCTGTTGCCTCCTGTGGCACTGACTTGTTTTGCAGTATGTATCCCATCTGGTCACCCAGACCCTGCTGTGGCTACTTTACCACAGACACAGCTCCTGGTTAGTAGTGCCTATCAGATGGCCACAGTCGACAGGTTGAGCACTATCGACGGGTTGTCGACTTCCGATATAAAAGGAATCAGGACCTCCTTCCTCATCCTGGTGATCCTCCTAGTGACAAGTTAACCCGGAAGAATTTACCCCCTTCCTGACCAGAGCACTTTTTGCAATTCAGCACTGCGTCGCTTTAACTGACAATTGTGCGGTCGTGCGACGCGACTTCCAAACAAAATTGACGTCATTTTTTTCACACAAAGAGAGCTTTCTTTTTGTGGTATTTGCGTTTTTTATTTTATAAGCGATAAACAAAAAAAGAGCAACAATTTTGAAAAAAAAAAGCAATATTTTTTACTATTTGCTATAATAAATATCCCCCCCATATATATATATATATATATATATATATATATATATATATATATATATATATATATATATATATATATATATATATATATATATATATATATATATATATAAATCTTTCTCAGTTTAGGCCAATATTTATTCTTCTACATATTTTTGGCCAAAAAAATCGCAATAAGTGTATATTGATTGATTTGCGCAAAAGTTTTGGCATCTACAAAATGGGGGATAGTTTTATGGCATTTTTATTATTATTATTTTTTTTATCAGTAATTGCGGCGATCTGTGATTTTTATTGTGACTGCGACATTATGGCGGACACATCGAACACTTTAAACATAAACAGGGAAAAGGGAATGGAGGGATTATGGCGGTGCCTAACAAGCCCAAACACGAGGATTTGAATCAATTTAAAAGAAGACAAAATGTATTCAGTACAAGTTGATATGGTGCTAATATTTGTCAATACATGATATAATACACTGAATTAGATTTTATAATTTAATTTATAAAATCTGTTAATTTATTCAATCTAATTCAGTATATTACATCATGTATTCATCAATATTATCACCATATCAACTTGTACTGAATACATTTTGTCTTCTTCAAATCCTCATGTTTGTACTTGTTAGGCACCGCCATAATCCCTCTATTCCCTTTTTCCCTTTTTTGTTACTTATTTTACAGGGATGAGGTGCTGGATCTAATAGAGGACACACCAGACACCTTTTTTCCACACTTTTGACACTATTTTGGGACCATTGTCAGTAATACAGCGATCAGTGCTATAAAAATGCACTGATTACTGTGTAAATGACTCTGGCTGGAAATGGGGTTAACCACTAGGGGGGGCGAGGAAGAGGTTTAGTGTGTCCTAGGGAGAGATTCTAACTGTGTGGGGGCTGGGCTACAAGTGAAACGACATTGATCACTGCTCTGATCACAGGGAGCAGTAGATCAGTGTGCTGTCACTAGGCAGAACAGGGAAATGCCTTGTTTACACAGGCATCTCCACGTTCTGCCGCTCTGTGACACGATCGTGGGACATCGAGTCCGTGGTTCCCGCGGGCACAGTCATGAAGCTTGCGGTGAGCTTTGCGCGGCCGCACAACAAGTTTTTTAAAGCAACTTACAGGTACATTGCTTTGCCCACAGAGGCTATTCTGCTGACGCTATTTGCTCATTTTGCAAACATCTGAAATAGGCACTTCCAAATATTTTTCCTCTGTTGTCCGCATCAACACTGTAACCTCAATAATGTGCTCTGTGAAACCCGTACTCTATAAACATTTTCAGCAGATTATTTTTTTTAAATAGTATACTAAATGAAAGCCTTATAGATCCTTAAAAAAGACAATGTAAAACAATTTAGGGAAGCAATATTATAATGAGGTTTAGCCGAGGTTCACACTGAGCTGTGGGGTCAGCTGAACTCCCGATGTCGGCGGTGATTTCATAGACATCTGTGGGGGTTTCTGCACAGATGTCAATGGAAACGCAGCGTCGCACCAATTAGGACGGTGCCATTGCCGGCAATTGCCACTGATTTGACATGTCAAATCGCATGTCAAAAAGCACCAATGTGAACCAGGGCTTAATGTTAAGTCTTCAAAAAGCATACTGATGCTGCCAAAATTTGGTCTAGATCTCTATGAAATCGTTAATCAGAAATCCACTTCACACACCTGCTAACTATTTGCACCTGTAACATGGACCTGTCACCCCTTTAAACAAATAATTTTAATTTAATTTTGCTTCTAAAAAAAATAAACAGCTATAAGAAAATGTTTTTGTTAACCACTTTCCGGACCGCCCGCAGTCACTATATGTCGGTAATTTGAAGAGGAATATCGTTGTTATGGTAGCAGCTACCTACCATAACCCCGGTATTCTCTTCTTCAGCGGGCGGTCCACTTTCAAATAAAGGTGGTCTCTGCGGCGAGATCATTTTTATCGGAGCCCCCCCCCGGCTGCACTCCGGTACCCTCTCCCTAGCTTGGTATGGAGACAAGTGAGGGGAAGATGGCCCCCACCAGTCTCCATACCGTTGCAGGGCGAAAGCGATGTCAAAACGTCACTTCTGCCCCTATGGCTCTAAAAGAGATTTTTTTTTTAAAGACTAGTGAAAAAAATAAAAAGGTAAAATAAGGAAAAAATGTATTTAACGAGCCCCGTTCCGCCGAGCTCTCATGCAGAAGCGAACGCATACGTAAGCAGCGCCCGCATATGAAAACGGTGTTCAAACTACACATGTGAAGTATCGCCGCGATCGGTAGAGCGAGAGCAATAATTCTAGCCCTAGACTGCTTCTGTAACTCAAAACATGCAACCTGTAGAATTTTTTAAACGTCGCCTATAGAGGTTTTCAAGGGTAAAAGTTTCAAGGGCTAACTTTACTGTTACAGTCTTATTTTTTTTATTCAAAATTTTATTTTTATTTTTCAAAAAAAGTGCGCTTGTTTGTAAAATCGCTGCGCAAATACGGCGTGACAAAGTATTGCAACAACCGCCATTTTACTCTCTAGGGTGTTAGAACCCCAAAACATTATATATATATACAGTATATATATATATATATATATTATATATATATATATATATAGGCCTAGATTCACAAAGCGATTACGCCTGTGTAAATGTTGTTAGACTGGAGTAATTTCGACTTACGGGCGTTTTTACGCTAGTCGAAATTCAAAATGAAAAGACACCTGCGGGCTTCATTTCGACTGTATTACGTGTTAGTAACGCCTTCAGATCTACGCTGCCAGAAAATTGCGCCACTGGGCGGACTTCCTGTTGTTTTTCGCCGTCAGGGTATGCTAATGAGCTTTTGCCTGCAATCCACAAAATTTCGCACTTTCAACGCAATCTCTTACGGCACCTTTGTCATCTTTTTTTTCCGTTTCACATACCTGCTTTTTGCTGGTCTAATATTAGACAGCCATTTAAGTATGGCCGTCGTTCCCGCGTCGAATTTCAACGTTTTCCGATGTCTTTTATTATTTTTAACGTAAGTCGTCCGGGAATAGGAATGTTCGTAAACGCCGCTACCCAACGAATGAAACGTCACATTGCACGGCGGGAAATTTATGCGCATCGATCGTCGCGGGGACGCGCTTATACAGTATATATTTCGATGCGCGGCGGAAAAAAAATACGAAACAATATACGCGCAAAAAAATACCTATTCGGTGTAGTCTGGTGAAATACGGCAGCGTACCGTATTTCGATACGCAGCGGAATATTACGTCTTTGTGAATCTGCCCCCCTATTTTTATTATTATTATTTATTAGCAATTTTTATTTATTTATTTTCTAGCAAAAAAAAAACATTTTAAAGTGGTTAATAAAATGAAAACATCCATTTTGAAGGTGTGACAAAGGGTTAAGGAGTTTTTTGTCTCCTTAAGAAAAAAATATTATATTCCCATTTAAATTGATACTTCTAGTATTTAGTGTTCCATCAAAACCACCTGAACTTTCATATTACATTTCCATCTTTTTTTTTTTTTTTTTTATCAATTTTGTGTTTTCATCAAAAAATTTATTCCATTTGGGACTGTGTCATGGTCCACAGCTGCACTGATGAATACTGAAGCTTTCATATCCCAGCCTTTGTCGTTGCTGGGAGTTCAGGTAGATTGGTTTGGTGTTAGTTATAAAACGTATGCAGACAAAGAAGCATTCTTCTGTGTGATTGGTTCGGAGGGAGAATAGATTGGGAACCCAGGCTTTAAATGTGTTTTTAATGGTTTTATTGACTGCCTTCCAAAAATAGGCAAACCACCTCTTTCAAAATAGATGAAATTTAAATTACAAGTTTTGGTTATGTGAAAAAGTTTTGCACAGAGCGGCCCAATCCTCCTCCTACAGGGTCTTCCTCCAGCGCTCCTGACTTTCTTCACCGAGTGCCCCCAAAGGAAACCACTTCTTATGGGGACACTTATATAGGTTTTGTAACGGGAGGGCTCGTGGGACCCAGACGCGCTTAGAATGTATGAGATACTTCCGTTTTAGCTTCACCGATGCCTCTTATGTGTAGATCACCCTATGTCTCTAATAGGGGCACAGGGTGAATGAGAACCCCACTATGGTCTGTGCTAGTCACATGTAATGAGGTATAGATATGGTATATATTGTATATATATTGTGTGTTGGCTGATGTGTACTAATGAACTGTAGTGTGTTTCTGCAAAAAACATGGTAATCGATTAATTTCATAATCGATTAGTTGTCGATTAATCGATTAGTTGTTTCGGCCCTAACAGGAAGTGAAGGGAAAGGTAATCATGTATTCTTAGTATGGGCCCGTCGGCAAGTGGCTAGTTCTGGTGACCTGGGGGTCCCCAAGGGACTTTTATGGGACAAGAAGTGAAAGGAAAAGTAATGATCACGTTTATGGGACAGGAAGTGAAGGGAAAAGTAATGATGTATTCTTACTATGGGCCGGTTGGCAAGTGGCTAGTTCTGGTGACCTGGGGGTCCCCAAGGGATTCCCTTAATTTGCAGGGATTTCTTCCCACTTCCGGTTTGGCTATGGGACAGGAAGTGAAGGGAAATTTCTGAAATGGGACACAGATGGAGAAACAAAATCAGACAGGGGTTTTAACCCTCCCTTGCGCTTTCCAAAATGAAAAAAAAAAAGTCCTGCCTATAGTACCGATCCTTTTTTTTAAGTAGTCGCCGATACCGAATACCGATACTTTTTTAAATGTGTCCCCAAATGCAGCCATGTCCCCCCACATATTGCAGCCATGTCCCCCCACAGATGCAGCCATGTCCCCCCACATATATTGCAGCCATGTCCCCCCACATATATTGCAGCCATGTACCCCCACATATTGCAGCCATGCCCCCCCACAGATGCAGCCATGTCCCCCACATATTGCAGCCATGTCCCCCCACAGATGCAGCCATGTCCCCCCACATATATTGCAGCCATGTCCCCCCACATATATTGCAGCCATGTACCCCCACATATTGCAGCCATGCCCCCCCACAGATGCAGCCATGCATGTCCCCCACATATGCAGCCATGTCCCCCACAGATGCAGCCATGCATGTCCCCCACATATGCAGCCATGTCCCCCACAGATGCAGCCATGCATGTCCCCCACATATTGCAGCCATGTCCCCCACATATTGCAGCCATGTCCCCCACATATTGCAGCCATGTCCCCCACATATTGCAGCCATGTCCCCCCACATATTGCAGCCATGTCCCCCCACATATATTGCAGCCATGTCCCCCCACATATATTGCAGCCATGTCCCCCCACATATATTGCAGCCAAGTCCCCCCACATATATTGCAGCCATGTCCCCCCACATATTGCAGCCATGTCCCCCCCACAGATGCAGCCATGCATGTCCCCCACATATGGAGCCATGTCCCCCACAGATGCAGCCATGCATGTTCCCCACATATGCAGCCATGTCCCCCACAGATGCAGCCATGCATGTCCCCCACATATTGCAGCCATGTGCCCCACATATTGCAGCCATGTGCCCCACATATTGCAGCCATGTCCCCCACATATTGCAGCCATGTCCCCCACATATTGCAGCCATGTCCCCCACATATTGCAGCCATGTATGTCCCCCACATATGCAGCCATGTTCTGTCCCCGATACTGCAGCCATGTCCCCCATACCTGTAGTAGTAGATATGATGCTGCCGCATACCGCTGCGTTAATCTCCCTGCATTACAGCGCGAATTACAAGCGAGAAGGGGAGTGTCTATACATGGCGCGGCGGGCATTACAAGTATTCAAACGAAAGCTTGTAATGCGCGCTGTAATGCAGGGGGATTAACGCGGCGGTATGCGGCGGCAGGTTTGCGGTATTGCGGCGGGGGGGGGGGGGGGAGTATTCTATTTAGGTATCGGGGGGATTTGCGGGAGTACAAGTACTCCCACAAATACTCGGTATCGGTCCCGATACCGATGTTGGTATCGGTATCGGGACAACCCTACCAAAAATGTGCGCATTTCATGAACAAAATGTATATATATTTTTGACAGAAAATGATGGAGAACACGCTTTCTAAACCAGAAAGATTATTTGTCAGTCAGCGTAATGGTGAGTCCAGGGTGGATCTGAGATAGAGCTCTATGTAAGTAGCCCCCCCCCCCCCATAGCATTACATTCAGATTTTAATGAATGTTTTTGAAATGAGTGAATGTGTCAGCAGATATTGATGGCCCACATACGTTCTATTCCTGGTAATTGATTCACTGACCAGTGTACAGTGACTCTTGGGTGAACCTGATATAGGATCTTGTATAAATAGCTCCCATAGCATCACATCTAATACTTACATGGCAGCAACGCTCCTGGAAAAACAAGACTCAAGGGGGGCCAGTTGCGGTACTCCACTTACTGTTCATTTTACCACACTACTGACTTGTAAAAAATGATCAGGATCCCTTGGTTGTTCATGTCACTTGTAGAAGAAACTCTGGTCCCCACTGGGACCATTAAAACAAGACCATGTCAGTCTGCAAGGCTGGGGTCAGCTACATTGGCAATCTGTATTGTGTAAGTCTCGGAGCAGAGCCGGGAGCTCAGAAATGTCATTCTGACCAGACATTTCGAGTGTGCAAGGGTACAGTGCCAGGATGCTGAACAGAGTAAAGTATGCTTTTACTCCATTTGAAATCTTTAAAGCAGACCTTCAACCTTCCCACCCACTTAACATCCTTGCACACCTCCCCTATACCTTCACAATTGAACATTATTTATTCATTTATTTATTGTTGTAGGGACATCTTACAACCAGTGCTGGATTTAGACCAAGGGTCTCCAAACTTTTAAAACAAATGGCCAGTTTATTGTCCTTCAGACTTTAGGAGGGCCGGATTGTGGCCAGAAAATGTACTGGGCCGGGCATCACGGGCAATAAATGTGGTCCCGTGGTTGGTGGTCAATAGGAGGAGGAGTAGTGCCCCTATTAGGAGGAGGAATAGTATCCCATGATTGGTATCAGTGGAAGAAATAGTCCACCATTGTTGGTGTCAGTGGGAGCAATAGTGTCCCAAAGGGCCGGATAAAGGCTAGCAAAGGGCCACACCTGGCCCTCGGACTGCAGTTTGGAGACCCCTAATTTAGACCTTAGGAGGGTCACCTGGGCACTTTGAGTTCACAACACTTAGTGCCGGTTCACACAGGGGCAACTCGACTTACAGCTCGACTTTGCAAAGCGATTTGAAGACGACTTCAGCACGACTTCAAGGCGACTTTGAGCAACTTACAACGTGACTTAAAGTTGCCTCCAGGACAGGTGACTTTGGCTGTGGCCAATTACAGATCGCTCTGTGTTTGCCTGGGTAAACAATTTTCTTTTTAAATTACATTAGTATGTTAAAACATTTGGTGTTGAGGTTTACATCAATTTCATGTGCATTATTAGCTCTTTGTGTTGCCTCAGAAGAGCTTAAAGTTATGTAGTTGGTGTGATTGTTTACCGACCATGACTGCTGACTACAATGGGAGATCAGATGTCCATCAGGCAGTACAGTGCCGCTGGTGAGTGTCAGAGCTTGGCGAGGAGCACAGCTGTCAGTCATTGGTCTGCTTCATGAATTGTCACGATGGACAACTTCCCTGCAGAAAACCAAAGCGAGACCTAAGGTGGACACTTTACAGTATGTTGTAAACCCGTCATGACAAACTTAGGCTAATGCCACATACACACGTTTGGAAATTCCGCAACAAAATCGTGGATTTTTTTCCGACGGAATGTTGGCTCAAACCTGTGTTGCATACACACGGTCACACAAATGTTGTCGGAAATTCCGAACGCTGGACATGACATTATGCGTCGACATAATGGCCCTGCTGGGCACAAGGGTGTACATGTACGTTCCCTTTAAGAGCCCAGCCGTGGGTCGCGCATCGTGCCGCCGGCTGCACGCTCGTGACCCGGTCCTCTCCTCCGTGACCGTCCCCACGGGAACAGCGGACCCGTTTGCCGCCGGTGTCCCGTGATCGGGTCACAGTGTGGCTGTCACTGATCATTTGTTCCCTGTGTTAGGGAACAATGATCAGTAACATCACAAGCACAGCCACACCCCCCACAGTAAGAACACTCCCTTAGGTCACCCTTAACCCTACAGTGCCAACAGGTCAACCCCTTCACTGTCAGTGTCATTTTCACAGTATTCAGTGCATTTTTATAGCACTTTTTGCTGTGAAAATGACAATGGTCCCAAAAATGTGTCAAAAGTGTCCGATGTGTCCGGCATTTCGCAATCACAAAAAAAAACACTGATGGCTGCCATTAGTAGTAAAAAAAAAAAAAATATTAATAAAAATGCTATAAAACTATGCAATATTTTGTAGACACTATAAATTTTGCGCAAACCAATCAATATGTAGAGGAATCCGTATTGGCCTAAACTGAGGAAAAAAAAATATATATATCTTTTTTGGGGATATTCATTACAGCAAAAAGTAAAAGATATTGCATTTTTTTTTAAATTGTCGCTCTATTTTTGTTTATAGCGCAAAAAAAAAAAAACGCAGAGGTGATCAAATACCACCAAAAGAAAGCTCTATTTGTGGGGGAAAAAAGACGCCAATTTTGTTTGGGAGCCACGTCGCACGTGCAATTGTCAGTTAAAGCGACGCAGTGCCGAATCGCAAAAAGGGCCAGGTCCGGGTCTTAAGTGGTTAAAGGAGAATTGTACAAAAAAAAGATTGGCTAAACCCACAAGTGCTGTTTTACCACTACTTTTCCTTTATATTGCCTTTTGGAATTTAAAAATGCAACAATTTCGAAATCAGATGAAAATTTTAGCACTGGAAAACACCTTTTGATAGATAAAAAGTGCATTTTATATACATCTGTATAGCTCAGACCAAAATGAGGGACAAATGAGGAGGAAAGAGGGACAGAGGGACATTACTCGAACTCAGGGACAGTCCCTCGAAATCAGGGACAGTTGGAAGCTATGCTTGATGGCGAATATAATGAAAATTAGATCTAGGGTTTGCATACACTTTCATGCATAGTTCTCAATGCACTTTAGATGTAGAAGTTACCCAGAAAGGATGTTGGTATGGAATAGTTCATTAACAGGTTTGTTCAGTCTGGAGTATGTAGTTCTCCGGGAGCCGCAGTCGGATCCTGCTTTTAGTCTCCCCATTGATCCTGTACAAGGAATGATTGCTGGATCTCTGGCACTGACGGTGTTTTGGCAGTTTATACTATATATAGCTTGTTGGATGGTAACATTCTATAAATAGAATTCTGTGTAACCAGGGAGAGAGTCACAAGAATCTGTCTCCCGCAGGCCTGAGAGTCGGTGCAGCAAGTCACACAGGCCTCTGATACTGGACTGCGCTCTATTCCACCCATCAATGAAGACACTTCTGGTGTCATTCTTATCGAACCAATAAATGAATACTATGGAGCAGTGCTATTATAAGTACGCTTTTATATACAACCTGTGCAATATCGCAATAAATAATCAATAAAGATGCAATAAAAAAATCATAACAGTAAATAATGTGTGTGTGCGAATCCTCAAAAAAGTGCAAATAAACTTTAAAGTGCAATAAACAATTCATAAAAAAGTCCAGTGCAAAAAGTGTATAAATAGTCTCTTGAGGTATACAAAAATGTGCAAAAAAAAAAAGTAAAAAAAGTGGTCCAGTGCAAAGAAATTCAAGATTTTCAATCCACACACAGTGTGCCCAGCCTCTCGCCTCTAATGCCGTGTACACGGTCGTTTTTTGCGATGAAGAAAAACGTAGTTTTTGAAAACGTCATTTAAATTGATCGTGTGTGGGCAAAACTTTGTCTTCAAAAAAACGACCAAAAAAAAATTCAAACATGCTTGAATTTTTTGTGTCGTTTTTCAAAACGTCGTTTTTTGTTTCACAAAAAGTCACCGTGTGTAGCAAAAACGTCGTTTAAAACAACGTTTTTCAACCCGCGCATGCCCAGAAGCTAGTTATGAAGCGAGCTTCAATGGAAAAGAGTGGTGAACGTAACCTCGCTTTTTGTGGAAAAAACGATGGTGTGTATGCAACATCGTCTTTGAAAAGTGACGTTTCAAAAACGTCGTTTTTTACTTCACAGAAAACGTCATTTTTTTCATCGCAAAAAACGACCGTGTGTAAGGAAGACCCCGATTGGGTCCCCGATTGGGTCTAATTAAGCATCTATTCTATACAATTCTCAGTGGCAATCTCCTCTCCTCTGTGTCTGGAAATGACACGGCTGTGGCTGCAGACACTGGAGGCTCCTCTCCTGTATGGTTCCCATCCTAAAAAAAATCTCTTTAACTTTTCTTCAATTCAGGGATCATGTATAGGGATAAACGGAATCTCCATAGTGTAGTATTTCAGTAAAAGTATTTTTTTATTTAAAGTAGTAACTCACATGTCAAAAACGAAGCATTTAACAGCGTCAACACAAGAACTTCCGGTCTTGGTCGCGACCGTAAACAACGTCACCCTGCTCCTCCCGACACGTTGCGTCACAATCACGTGACTCTTTCAAGGGTTTTCATTCTTATGGTCAACCTGTTGTATTAGAATAAAAAAAAATATAGACCTTAGATGACAGTCTTCTAAACCACATGATCTCTTGTCTGAAGGTGAGGTGGAAGCCCAAGGGCCCTAAACCCATTGTTCAGATTAAAGGGAAAGAGCTAGATGATGCTGGACGTTTTCCAGCCAGGAAACAAAGCAGGCTCTATCTGACTTGCTGAAGCTTCTAATGCATACTGTAAAAAACTCAGTGTGCAGTAAAATTGAGAATAGGACAATTCAGTACAGGAGAGGAGCCTGTACAACTGTGCAAGGCTGAAGGAAAGACTGGAGTTCAGCTTCAAGAAGTAAATTCCATTTTCTTGAATGGCCGAATTTGGCTGCACTTCTCTCCTTCTACCCCCACCAGAGCTGACAAAGCTGGCAGAACAGTTGATGCAAGACTGCCCAACCATGCTTTAAATACCGTGACCAGCTTATGTATAGCCAAACTTAGCCCAGCCTGGGACCTGTTTCTCTGGTATGTGTCTGGTCACCTGTGGCCAGGTGACAAGTGCACCCCGTTGGAGACAGGGGTGCATCGCAAGGTAGTGAACCCAATAGCTGCCTGCTGGGGATGGACAGGAAACGTGAGCCCAAGATTCCCCAGGGCGCGGGGGTCTAAGGTCCAGCAGGTGTTCACCAGAGCCTCTGGTGGTAAGGATGGCCTTCGCTGCAACTGAACCCAGGTCGCGGCCCCGGGGGTCCCCCAGGTCATGCTCCGTAGGGAGAGAGGAAAAGCAGCCACTGAGGACACAAGGGATAGTGATAGGTAAGCCGAGGTCGGGGAAACAGGCAGACAAGGGTAACCAAGGGACAGGCCAAAGGTCAGGGTCACAGGCAAAGGAGTAGTCAGAGACGAGACAAAATCGGTACAGAGAAAGGTAAACGTAGGACACGGCAGACAGGAACACAAGTTAACAAACAAAGTTGAACAGCAAGGCAGACCTGCAGTGCAACAGTTAATATAGACTTCCTGGGATGGCCTGGGGTGGAGCCATACAGGGAGGAGATGATAAAAGGCAGCCAGAAAGAGAGTCAGGCCTCTAATGGACACATGGAGGAGAAGGTAAGCTGTCAGCCATTAGTGCATGTCCATGACAGTATGTTTTTCCTCCCTTTTCCCCTTTCTTCGTTGTAAGAGGAAGGGGTGGGCTCTAAAATGTAAACACTATACTGTTTACATTTGTGACCGCTGAGATTGAACTTTATTGTGCTGGACAAATGTCATAAAGCCTCGCCTGAAACCTGCTCCTCTGACATGTTTTCCCTCCGTCTTCCCCTTTATTTGTTGTAAGTGGAAAGTACAGGCTCTAAAATGTAAACACTACATTGTTTACATTTGTGATCGCTGTGATTGCTAAGTGGCAGAGCCACTTAGATAGGCTCCTTACATTGTGTCATTAAAAGGTTCAGTTCACACGGGCCGGCTGCAGAGTAAATCGGTATTGTCCCTTATAAATGGTGTCTGCGAGTACCTGAATTTCAATGTCCAAATATTTCTGTCCTCAACACCCTCCCCTCCTGTGCTTTTTCCCTCTGCTACATGAAGTTCCAGTTCTTACATGAGACCGGATCGCTGTCTGACCAGGGCTAAATTGGAAAATATTGATTGGTAGACAAGTCGGAGCACCTAATTTGGTGCACACTGATGGAATATTCCTTCCCTGACTTTGATCCCCCCAACAATTCAATCTCGGCAGCTGGGAAAGGATTTGTGCAGGTTAGCCGTAGACACAGGCTGAAAAGGAAATATATTGGGGGAAGGTGATTTAAATCCCTGTTCAACAATTAGGAGACATTTGTAAGAGTGCATCTGGATCCCTGGAGACCTTCGTAGGGAAATGGGGGTGTCAGACAGCCATCAGTATAACTACACTGGAATGTTTTAATTAATTATTGGGGTAGTGGACATGTAATTACAGTGTCAAGTTATTGATTGTATAGAATTATGCATTGAGTTTTGTATTTACACCTTAATGTTCGTATGTAACTGTCACATGATGGCGTTCTCTGATCTGTAGTTTAAACAAACCATACATAATATATAAGGGGATTTAAATTCTGCTGTTGCTTAACAAAGACCTGTTTTTTCCCTCTATACCCTTTGTATGCCACATTCGTAAGTTACTTTAGACCAGTCATTTTCAACCAGGGTTCCTACAGAGTGTCAGGTCACCTGTGGCCAGGTGACAAGTGCACCCTTTTGGAGGCAAGGATGCACCACGAGGTAGTGAACCCAATAGCAGACTGCTGCCGAAGGACCACAGAATGGATATGGAGGTTCACTGGGGCACAAACAGGGGTCCTACAGGAAGCTTGAACCAAAGATTCCCCAGGGCGCGGAGTCTAAGATCCAGTTTGGTATTCACCAGAGCCTCTAGTGGTGAGGATGGCCTTCGCTGCAACTGGATCCAGGTCACGGCCCCTGGAGTCCCCTAGGTCACGCTCCGTAGGGAGAGAGGGGAAGCAGCCACTCAGGACACAAGGAATAGTGAAGGGTAAGCCAAGGTCGGGGCAACAAGCAGACAAGGATAACCAAGGGACAGGCCAAGGGTCAGGGTCACAGGCAAACAGGAGTAGTCGGAGACAAGCCAAAGTCGGTACACAGAGATAACATAGCACACGGCAAGCAGGAACACAATACTAACAAACAACGTTGATCAGCAAAGCAGACCTACAGTGCAGTGGTTAATATAGAGTTCCTGGGATTGCCTGGGGTGGAGCCATACAGGGAGGAGAGATGATAAAGGCAGCCAGGTAAGAGAGTCAGGCCTCTAATGAACACATGGAGAGACAGGTAAACTGCCAGACATTATTGCATGTCCATGACACAGAGGTAGGTGGGGATTCCTTCAGCCAGTAGTGTATTTAGGTTTTGTACTGCCCTAGGCCTGACTAAACTTGCCCACCCCTAATTTAAATATGACACACCCCTTCCTGTCAAGGCCAAACCCCTTTCTGTTTAAGACCCACCCTGACATTTTTGAGTGGGGACACGGGGGGCCGAGGGGGGGGGGCAATGGATTTGCTCAATTTGCATAGATTTCCTCTCACTTCCTGTTTGGCTATGGGGCAGGAAGTGAAGGGAAATCTCTGCAATGGGACAGGGATGGTAAAAAAAAAACTGACAGGGGCTATAACCCTCCCTTACTCAATAAAAATTCTGATACTTTTAGGGATAGGATTAAGAAGATATAACCAAGCCAATGGTGCAGCAAACCCCCCACAGTTGCGGAATTCAGGCCGCCCACATACCAGAAGCAGTGCAGCCACTTTATGGGGCCGCTAGACTAATTTGCCTCTCAGCCCAGTCCGCGCCATAAGACTGGCGCTACAATAACAGTGCAACACAAGCCGACGGGGACTCTTTCCCTGCTGCCCCAGGCCTAAGCCTTGTTGGCCTAAGCCAGGATACATTGCTGCCTTCAGCTGTGGCTAATTGATCTCCTATCTGATACTGCCTGCATGGTTCTAGAGCAGCCTTTCCCATCCTTGAAATAACTTTCTGGTCTCAGGTTTTCAGCGGGAATGTGGGGAAACGCAGTTTCAGCACCTTCAGCACTGAATGTGTGTAATAGCAAGGGGTACTGGGGTATGCTGGAGGGTCTAGTAATGCTGGCAGGAATCTATTTTTGTGTGGGAGTCTATTGTTGCTGAGGATACTGTTACTGGAGGGGTGACCTATTGTTGCTGGCTGCTGGAGGATCTATTGTTGCTGGCTGCTGGGAAATCTGTTGTTGATGGGGGTCTATTGTTGCAGAGGTGGATCTATTGTAGTGCCATTTTGTAATGGGTGGTCCATTCTTGCTGGGGGAGTATAATGTTGTGTAGGGGATCTATTGTTGCTGGAGTGGGTCTAGTGTTGCTGGGCGGAGGATCTATTGTTGCTGGTTACAGAGGATCCATTTGACTGCTTTTCTTGTTATAATTAACAAATCCCACACACATTTTTTAGCACTAAAAAATTATATTTGGTTCTGTACTCTCCCAAAGGGTCGGTACTGGGAGGTGGATAGGGGGGTGGAACCAAGGGACAGTGCTCAGAGATGGGTAGAGGTGGAGACAAGGAGTGATTTAGAGATGGGGAGTTCCTGCACCTATTCTCTGAGAAAAAAAGCCCTGACTACAACTCATGATACATTAGAATGATGGTTAGTGGGAAGGATGCTCCTTATACTTTTGGTCATTGTGAAGAATTACTCCCCTACAGATAGCTAGAAGGATCATTGGTATCAATGGGAACTTATCTGAGAGGCAGAAATTGCTCATTGCTCAGGAACCCCTAACAACCTCTGGAGAAACCCTAGGGTTTCATGGAACCCTGGTTGAGAAACCCACCAGGAGCTTGAATGAAGAAAGATCCTTTATTCACATATGCCAGAGGTAAACAGGATACAGGGTCAACGCTTTCACACAAACTTAACATGCTTGTTCACTACCAGGAAGTGAGTTGAGTTTGTGTGAAGCACGTTGACCCTGTATCCTGTTTACTTCTGGCATATGTGAATAAAGGATCTTTTTTCATTCAAACTCCTGGTGGTGTGCGGCTGTTTTTCTTCTACCAGGTAGTGAACAAGCATGTTGAGTTTGTGTGAAAAGCATCTACCCTGTATCCTGTTTACCTCTGGCTCAGGCGGCTCTAGGTTTTGTGAGGCCTTAGGCAAAACTTGGGGCCCCACTCACGCCCATGATGGGAAAAAATAATCAAGGACAAGAGCCTCTTCCCCACAACCCTGGCCGGTGGTTGTGGGGGGTCTGTAGGCAGGGGGCTTATCGGAATCTGAAAGGAGGCCCACGGATCCTGCTCTTTAATAATTAAGGGGCGGTGTCGCCTGGTGAACCGGCCACAAGGGGTGGTTTCACCGATATTCACTGGTTGTTAGAGACGCTGGTGGCCCACGCTCCTGAGTTAGGGCTCATAACGCTGCCTAAGCACAGCAGAAACTGGGGTAATGCACTGGGCAAGTTCGGCGGCCCTTGTGAGTGCGAGGCCTTAGGCGACCGCCTTATTTGCCTAATTATAGAGCCGCCTCTGACCTCTGGCATATGTAAATAAAATATTTTTCTTCATTCAAGCTTATGGTGGTGTGCAGCTGATTTTCTTCTATACCTATCCTGGTATGTAATCTTGCTTGCATAGATAAAATCAAATAAATATTATTGAAAATAAATATACATAACAAAGTGTCAGCTCTTTGGCACGTCTGTCATGTTTAGAGGAGGTATAGCTTGAATTGCCCTTTAACAACTAAATTTTTTTTTTAAAACCTTTCCATGGAAATTTTTCCATGACTGGTGGTAAAAGTAATTTTTTTTCTCATTTCTTTTAATTCGTTCACCCGCCTCTTCATCTGGCTGATAACAAAGAACACATCTGGACCCCAGAATTACCCAAAATCACTCTGTTCTGCGGATCAATGGTTTCCACAAAGATTGAACGCTGACAAAATCCTCTGTGCTTTCCCTTTGAGTCCAGCATATATATTTTAATGTCCAAGGCCCGGGAGTGACCGTTTGGTTGGCTGCCAGAATACGTTAAAAAGATAACAGCTTTGGAAACACTGAACTTCTATCAAAAAACAACGATACTGCTTTTCACTGGGCTGTAGAATTGAAATGAAATGAATAGAGATAGAATCTTATCTCGGAGGAAGGGAATATGTGAGTCATGACAGCGAGGCTCGTAAAGGCTTGTACCAGTACATCCGACACAGGACCGTCACTGACACCCACAAATAATATATTTCGTAGCATTATCATCGTGGAAAAGGAATAGCGAGACCCTTAGGCCGCGTACACACGATCAAATCTGTCTGCTGGAAACGGTCTGCTAGACCGTCCCAGCAGACAGATTCGATCGTGTGTATGGGCGAGCCGACGGATTTGGCCACCCGACAGATTTCAAAGCATGCTTTGAAATCTATCGGGTGGGAACCCGTCCGCCCGACATGTCTGCTGGTTAGTACACTTACCAGCAGACATGTCGTCTCGCACCGGCGCCGAATGGATTCGGCGCATTCGCGGAAGTGTTTTACTTCCTGGTGCGGTGACGTGGCGGCGTCAACGTCACCGCCACGTCACCGACATGTCAGCGCGCCGTCTGCTGGCGGGGATTTTGGTTTGCTCGTGTGTACACGCGAGCAAACCAAAATCCAAACAGACAGATTTGTTCAAATCGGTCGGACAGACCGTTTTGAACAAATCTATTGCCTCGTGTGTACGAGGCCTTAGGCTCCTTTCACACGGAGCGGTCCGTTTTTCGGTCCACTCCGTGTGTCCGTCGGCTCAGCGGGGGATCCCCGCTGAGCTGTCAGGCGAACAGGGCGGTCCCTGCACACTGTGCAGGGACCGCCCTGTCTCTCCTCCGCTCTCCCCTATGGAGAATCGGATGGAAACGGACCGTCTGTCCGTTTGCATCCGATCCGTTTTGGCCGGACGGAAGAAAAATAGGACCTTCTTCCGTCCGAAAAAACGGATGCGGATCTTGCGGACGTTAGCGGATGCTAACGGATGATCAGAACCCTCCCCCCTCCGGTGTCACATTTGACACCTTTCAGGGGGGAGGGGGGGGCAGATACCTGTCTAAGCTCAGCTATTTGCACCCACTTCCGGCCACACAGTCTCGGGTAAAAGACGGGTTTTTTTTTCACATCCCGTCCGTCCCCCGTTGTGTGCTGGGAACACTCGGCTCCCAGCACACAGAGGGAGCCAATCGGCGGGTGCAGTGCGACTCGCACATGTACCGTAGGGAACCGGGCAGTGAAGCCGGAGCGCTTCACTTCCTGGTTCCCTCACCGTGGATGGAGGGGGGAGCAACAGGGTGACTAGCGAACGCTCGTCCTCTGCTGCGGACGCCGCTGGACTCCAGGACAGGTAAGTGTCCTAATTATAAAAGTCAGCAGCTGCAGTATTTGTAGCTGCTGGCTTTTAATATTTTTTTTCAGGGGGACATCTGCTTTAAAGGGGTGTTCCAGCCAAAAATGGTGTTTATTAAAAGTCAGCAGCTACAAAAAGTGTAGCTGCTGGCTTTTAATAAACACTCACTTACCTGCTCCTGCATTCCAGCGACGCGCTGACCGGGGCTCCGCTCCTCTCCCCCCTCCCTGGCCGGCGTCTCCATCCCGACTATGGGCACCCAGCCGCGACAGCCTTCGGCTTCACGGCCGGGCACCCACTGCGCATGCGCGAGCCGCACTGCGCATGCGCGCGCGGCGCGGCTAGTCGCTGATTGGACAGGCGATCGCATGGGCCCTGTCATGTGTCCCATGCGATCGCCTACAGGGAGGGGGTAAGGAGTGGGATAAGCAGAAGTTCCATTATTGGGTGGAACTCCGCTTTAATAAGGAAAAACACAGACACTTATCTTGATTGATTTGATTCTAAGAACAACATCCAAATTATAACATGAGAGTCTCTGGTGATCTTTATATACGGCGGATGATTCAAGCCGCGATATTCCATATGCCGCGATTCTCAAAGGAAATTAGAATATCATCATTGAGCAGATATATATGACTAAAAACTAATAAGGGTTTGAATAGTTACACTCACATGTAGCTCACAAGCTATACGCATATAGAGCGGTCAGTTGCATACAGCTGGATTCTCCTCACTCCCCATCCAGCACAATCAAGCACTGTGAGTGAGTGTAAGCACTTTGAGAAAGTCACATGTCTAGTGACACAACGCGTCAGGAGAAGACAGTGACGTCACCCACAGTGCTTGATTGTGCTGGATGGGGAGTGAGGAGAATCCAACTGTATGCAACTGACCGCTCTATGAGCCAGATTCACAGAGCGATTACGCCGGCGTAACAGGAGATGCGCGGCGTAAGTCTAATTGTGCGCGTGCGTTTCGATGCACTGCATTCCCAAAACGAGATACGCAAGAAATCTACTTTTTTTTGTCCAGCGTAATTTCGTTAGACAGGCGCATCCGTCCGCGCAAAACTGCGCTAGACACACCATTGATTTGCTATTCAAATATGCTAATGAGGGAGTTACAGGGATCCACAAAAGAACGTTGGTGCAGCGCAGGCTACACGATGTGCGCAACGGCTAAATGTCCTGTCTAAAATTAGACCATATAAAAGCTGGTATAAAATTAGACAATTCGTCTACATGTCAGATAAAGCAACACTGTTAGTGAGGAGCTGAGCAGTCACACATGTTGCCCAACAAACTGTATGCCAACATGCCAGTGTCAGCTATACTACTGACTTTAGATGAGCAAAGAAGGAGGAGGGCACTGAGGAGGGCACAGGATTTTTTTTTTTTTTGTACTTTTTTTTTGCTTATATAAACTTTACAATTTAATCTAATCTAATACAATATTCTTATCTGATACAAGCCCCTCACTCTTCACTCTTCACGGGAGAGGATATACTGCACACGCATAGACATCTATGGCATGAGTGATTCTGAGGTGTCTCGCATCTTCAGATTCACCCCTCATGCCATCATGGAATTAACCACAACCCTGCAGGAGGACATCACCAGCCCAACACATGACACTACCCATGACACCCATGACAGCTACATATACAATCAGAGCCCCATCCCCACAGATTTCGAACAGAACATGTATGGGGAGAGCTGGCTGGTTGGTGAGTGACATGGGTGGCAGGCATGACTGCCCCCCCCCCATGATGCACACATCACAAGGGGCACATGCACTACTAACATCCTCCTGTCTTTTCCCTTCAAGGTGACTCTGCATATGCACTGGGACCCCATCTCATGACCCCATGTCATGCCAGCTCACATTATGCATCTTTGCACGTTAAACACACACATTAATCAAGGCACAATGAGAATGCATGCATGCACACCACTGTGGTCCCTAGCACACACACCCCACATCCTCATCAAATTGGATTGGCACAAGTCCACCATGCAGGACTTGTGAGCAGCAACGCCACGCCAAGGCTCCAATTATGTCACGTTACATTCATACACCATTCACACGGACCTGGGGATCACTTCTCCCTGGTCCTGGGGAACCCTTCTCCACCAAAGATGAGGGTGACACCCCTTTTCCAGCAGGAATGTCACCCCCACATTCAAACAGCATTCACAACCCAAAAAAAAAAAAAAAAGCCCAGCAAAAACAAAAATTTTCCAGCAGAAAAAAAAAATGGCCAAAAAAAAGGGGAAAAACAAATTAATGCCGTTGACGTGAGCCACGCTTGGGGCGCCCACGGCCACGGCCCCGGCTCCTCAGGGGAGACTCATGGGGGAGTGGGTAAACCGGGGAAGGAGGAGCACCCCTGGTCTCTGCCCACCTGGCGGCCTGCCCTCCAAGGCCATGGCAATTCTGTCTAGGCCAGCACTTAATGATGGCGTATTGGCCTGGATAGCCTGGGTGAGGGCCCTCACATCCTGCCCAACGCCTGCTGTTGTAGTCTGCAGGTCGTTTAGGCAGGTTGTAAGAGCCCGGGAGTGGCAGTCCAGGTCCCCAAGCGTATCCTTTATGGAGAACAGGCTCTCCTCCATCCGCCCCAAGGTCTGGCTGACCTCTCCCAGATGGCGGGTCTGAAGGAACTGGTCCTTTCTCAGAGTGGCGGGCAGGAGATCGGCCAGCCCCCTGGTCTTCTGGCCTGCCTCCAGCTGATGCTTGTGGCCGGGGAGAAGGGGAGGCCCTTGGGAGAGGAGCCCTGTTGGGGGAGGAGTGGGGGGGCTACCCCTTATGGAGGGCTGGCTGCTGCCAGCCAGAGGGGAAGAGTCCTCCAAAAACAAAAGTCCAGGTCCTGACATGGACTCCTCCTCCTCCTCAACCTCCTCCTCCCCAACCTCCTCCTCTTCAACCTCCTCCGAGGACTCCGGCCATGTTGGGGGGTCCTCATCAGGCTGCTGTCCTGGGGATGGTGCGGTCAGCCCAGATGGCCCAGCACCCTCCTGCACATCTGTGTATGACACAAAACATTCACAGGTTGGAGGATCCACACACTTGCCACATATTCCCTTTCACCCCCTCCCCCACACATGCTACACACCTGATAGGGCCAAAAAACCTTACCTGGCATCACGCCTTCATGACTTGAGTCATAGCCGGGCAGGCCCACTTCTTGCCTATGAAAGATCTGGGCCACCGCACGCTCCTCCGCTGTCAGCCTAACAGGGCATGGTGGGCCCCCTCCTGTGCCCCTGGCACGGGCTAGCATTTTGGCCAGCTTCTTGTTGACCAGACGCCGAAGGTCATTGATTTTCTTTTCAATCCCCGACCGTGTCCGGGTCTCCCGGGTCTCCCCCCCCCCCCCCCCCCCGATGCATTCACCTGGTCAGTAATCCTGTCCAAAATCTCTCTCCTCCTGGCCGGGGTGGTGTTGGCACTCTCCGGGCAGTGGAGGAAACGCCCATATTCGGAAATGGCCCGGGCAAGAATTTGTTTCTCCCCAAAAGTGAAATTTAACTTCCTCTTTCTCTCCGTCATACTCAGACAAAAACTCGATCCCAAACAGTCAGCAAAAATCACTCACATAAACAAGCAGGAAAAATCATGCAAGAAAACAAGCAGGAAAAATCAAGCAAGAAAACAAGCAGGAAAAATCAAGCAAGAAAACAATTGAACAAAAAACTAACAACCAAAAACTCAAGCAGTCACCAAAAATCACTTACAAATATCTTCTAACAAACACAAGATCACACAGTCCACAAATATCACAAAGACAAACCACAACGCAACTAACAACAGAACAAAAGCACCTTGCTGTATAGGGAGGGATACAAAGGGATGTACTTTTGCAAAGGAAGTGCGTTTGTGTCTGTCTATTTATGCTCTCTGCGTAGTTCATGATTTTGCCCTAGTCCACTTCCAATTTCACTGATTGCACTGTTCCCGAGTTGTGAGCATGCACACAGAGGTGCTGACATGGTCTGCTTCAAGCGCGCATGTGCGAGCCGGCCGGCCCTTTATTTGCATGGGGTCACGGCTCATTTCAATGTAACCTGCCCACGTCCTTCCCAATTTGGATTACTCCGCCTTGCGCCTCAGAAATAACGTTGCGCAGGCGCTAATTTCTGCGTAAAAGCGACGAGAATAGGGTGATTGCGCCGCTACATTGCGCCAGTCTAACGTAAAGGCGGTGCGCTACGCCGGTCCAATAATGCGCAGATGTACCTGAATCTGGCCCAATATGTGTATAGCTTGTGAGCTACATGTGAGTGTAACTATTCAAACCCTTATTAGTTTTTAAGCCCTGTACACACGGCCCAGAATCTCGTCAGGAAAAAAAGCATAGTTTTTCCTGACGAGATTCTTGGCAAGAATCTCTTGCCGGCCGAGTGTACAGACACTCCATTCAAAAGAACCGCCGTTCTTTAGAATGGCACAAACGCGGTGACGTCATCGACTACGACGAGCCTGCGCTCGTCACATTCAATGCCGTCGCCACCATCTTGCTTCACCCTACCTATGCCTTTGAAGCTACCACGGATGCGTCAAAATTATTTCGAGCATGCACGGATTTCCACGGCGACAAGTATACACACTCTCGGGTTTCTAGGCAGGAAAACACTGCCGAGAATCAAGACGAGAAAATAGAGAGCAGGTTCTCTATTTTTCTCATCGAGATTCTGGGCAGTTTTCTTGACGTGAAACCTCAAAGCCTCGTACACACGCTCAGGCCCCGTACACACGGCAGAGAACCTCGACGGGCGGAACACATCGTTCCGCCTGTCGAGGTTCTCTGCCGGCCGTCAGAATTGGTGACCCGCCCGTCGGGAAAGGCAACCAGCCATTCATCCCGATGGGCCGTCGAGCAAATAGAGAACCTGTTCTCTATTTGCTCGACGGGTTTCCCGACGGGCGGGGCTCGCCGAGAGCGTACACACGGCCGAGGTTCTCGCTGGTTTCTGCCGAGAACCTCGGCCGTGTGTACGGGGCTTCAGTATACTCAGCAAGAAACTCTGCCAGCATTTTTCTTGTTGGTTTTTGCCGAGAAAACCGAGCTCTATGTAAGCTCTATTTGTGTGAAAAAATTATAAAAATGTCATTTGGGTACAGTGTTGCATGACCGTGCAATTGTCATTCAAAGTGCGACAGCGCTTAAAGCTAAAAATTGGCCTGGGCAGGAAAGTGGTTAAAGCGGAGGTTCACCCTAAAAAAAAATCTAACATTACATTGAGCCGACTAGCCGGTTAGACTGAGAGTATGCTGCTTTTTTTTTGTGCCGTACATACCTTGTTAGCGCTATTTTATCCCCCGTCTTCCAGGTATGATGACTGAGCATTCCTAGTCGCAGGCTAATTGATTGACGTTCTTCCGACCGGTGCTTACTGCGCGTCACGACTTGCCGAAAGAAGCCGAATGGCGCTGCGCAGGCGCCGTATAGAGCCGACAATGTAATGTTAGAAAACATTTTTTAGGGTCAACCCCCCGCTTTAAGGACTGTTACGTCTAATATATAAAGTGGATATTTTTTTTGATTTGTGGTGCACCTCAGACCTTTCAGAAAGCTGATTTCCCTCCGTTCAATAAGCCTTCTGCCTTTCCACGGGGACTCATCTGTACGGGTTGAATTGAGGGATTCCAGAAAAGAGAGAGAGAGAGATTAACACTAAGCGGCTCGGCACAGCTGAATGGAAAGGCATTACACACAGAGGTGTCTGGCTGTTTAGAGCCACACGGAGTGAGAAATGTAAGACGGGACTCACGCCGCTACCGAAATTGTACAAAGTACTTAAAAGCTGTAATTTCTTTCCGCAAGCCTGTGACTGAGCCACACAGCTCAGCATTCTTCCGAGTTATTGAGAACCCAACATTACCGAGTTCTTATAGAAAGAGCAATTCTAGGAAGACGTAACACTCGGGATGTCAGGGTAGGAGGGTCACCGCCGGGGCAGTTGCTATCCTTCTTCGTGATATCTTGTGGATTTTACAGATTAAATTGTTGAATTAAACAAAAAGTGGATGTTTCAGAAACTTTTGCTGAGAAAAGAGGAGGGTTAGAACAGGAAGGGGCCACCCCCAAACTGTTCCCACAAAGTTGGGAGCATGAAATTGTCCAAAATGTCTTGGTATTTGTCCCTCATTTTGGTCTGATCTATATAGATGTATATAAAAAAAAGCAATAAAATCCTTGAAAGAAAATGCACTTTTTATCTATAGTCAATGTTATTCACTTTAGTTAGCCACTTAAGGACCCCTTCATGCCGATATACGTCGGCAGAATGGCACAGCTGGGCGCAAGCACATACCTGTACGTGTCTCTTTAAGGCCAGTCCGAAGCTCCGTGACCGCGCCCGCGGGACCTGTGGACCCGATCGCTGCCAGTTTCCCCGCGATCGGTCACAGGAGCTGAAGGATGGGGAGAGGTGAGTGTAAACACAGCTTCCCCGTTCTTCATTGTGGCAATGTCAGTAATCGTCTGTTCCCTGATATAAGGAAAGTCGATCACTGACGTCACACGTCCAGCCCCGCCCCCTACAGTTAGAAACACATATGAGGTCACACTCAACCCCTACAGGGCCCCCTAGTGGTTAACTCCTAGGGCCAGATTCAGGTAGAGTTACGCTGGAGTATCAGTGATACGCCAGCATAACTCTCACTTTGAGCCGGCTTATCTGTTTTCTGTATTCAGAAAACAAGATACACCGGGATTGAGTTCAGATACGAGCGGCGTAATTGAATTTCGCCGTCGTATCGGAACTGCAATTTGAAAATGGGCGCTCGGGGCGTTCCCGCTGATTTACGCCAAAAATATGTAAATCAGCGAGAGACGGAAATTCACGATCGTACGCTGGCCCGACGCAGTGACTTTCCGACGTTTCCATAAGCGATACGCGGCGTAAAGAAAAACATGCCCCCTAAGTGGAGTATCCTATGTTAAGTATGGCCGTCGTCATCGCGTCGAATTGAAAAAGTTTTGCGTCGGTTGCGTAAAACGTCCGTGAATGGGGATTGACGTCATTGACGTTCACTGACAGAATTTGGAGCATGCGCACTGACAGTCGACGCATGCGCAGTACGTTCGCCGCGGGATCGCGCCTCGTTTAAATAATACACGCCCCCTACCCGCCCAATTTGAATTCCGCTGGCTCATTTTCGCTACACCGCCGCAACTTTAGGAGCAAGTGCTATGTGAATAACAGTACTTGCTCCTAAAATTTGGGTGGAGTAACGTAAATGACAAACGTTACTCCAACATAAACATCCGCTCTCCTACCTGAATCTGGCCCCTAATCTGCAATTGTCATTTTCACAGTAATCAGTGCATTTTTAAAGAACTTTTCACTGTGAAAATGACAATGGTCCCAAAAATGTGTCAAAATTGTCCGATGTGTCCGCCATAATGTCACAGTCACGAAAAAAATCGCTGATCGCCGCCATTAGTAGTAAAAAAAAAATATTAATAAAAATGGCATAAAACTATCCCCTATTTTGTAAACGCTATAAATTTTGCGCAAATCAATAAACGCTTATTGCGATTTCTTTTACCAAAAATAGGTAGAAGAATACGTATCGGCCTAAACTGAAGAAAAAAAAATTGTAAATTTTTTTGGGGGATATTTATTGTAGCAAATAGTAAAAAATATTGAGTTTTTTTTCAAAATTGTCGCTCTATTTTTGTTTATAGCGCAAAAAATAAAAACCGCAGAGGTGATCAAATACCACCAATAGAAAGCTCTATTTGTGGGAAAAAAAGGACGCCAATTTTGTTTGGGAGCCACATCGCACGACCGCGCAATTGTCAGTTAAAGTGACTTGGAATCGCAAACAAGGGGCCTGGTCCTTAACCTGCATAATGGTCCGGGTCTTAAGGGGTTAAAGTCAAAGGGCCAGATTCACGAACACTTGCGCTGGAGTATTTGGATATGCGCCGCGTAACTGTGATGATGCGCCGTCGTTTCTATGTGCCCGTACCCACCAAACTAGATGCGCCCAATAACGGGTCATTTGCGACCGGCGGAACGTTCCGACGCCAGAGTATCGTCAGCGTTTATTTTCGCTGGGCGCATCAGTCGCGCCCATTGATTTCCCCTGCAAATATGCAAATGAGGGAGATTTCCCAATTCACGAACGGATTAGCACCATACGCTGGCTACATGCGCCGCGCGTATCTGGTCCGTCCGGCGCAAAGTTATTTCTACAAAAGGCTGCTTTATCTTTACTCCAGACGGTCACAGGTCAGCAGGAGAGCAGCTACAGCAGCGTTACCGACGATAGGAGCTTGCTGAACAACAACACTTGCAAGGAGGACAACACCTCTGTGTGCCAACATGCCAGGGGCAATTGTGGTCCTAGAACTACTGATGGGTCCCCTGGAACCAAGAAGGCGGCCACGTGAGAGGATATACCGCACACGTATGAACCTCTTTGGCATGGGGGATGAGGAGGTGTATCGCCTCTACAGATTCAGCCCAGATGCAATACTTGAACTAACCACAACCCTGCAGGATGACATCACCAGCAAGACATACCGCTCACAAGCAGTGCAGCCACTGGTGAAGGTCCTGGCAACACTTCATTTCCTTGCCAGTGGATCATTCCAGCGTACAAGTGGAGTGGTGTCTGGGATGTCACAGTCCTCCATAAGCAGATGTGTGCACCAGGTTGTCCCTGCAATCCTCAGACGCATGTCCAACCAGTTCATCAGACCCACCACTGAGGAGCTGCGGCAGAAGGCAATGACAGATTTCTACAGCATTGCCAGATTCCCACGCACCGTGGGGGCCATTGATTGCACACATGTGGCACTCCAGCCCCCCAGTGCCACAGAGCACATATACCGCAATCGGAAGCATTGGCATTCCATCAACGTACAGGTGATAGCTGATGCCCAACGCCTCATATGGCACGTCCATGCCAAACACCCCGGGTCCAGCCATGACAGCTTCATATACCGTCAGAGCCCCATCCCAGCAGAATTTAACCCGAACATGTATGGGGACAGCTGGCTGGTTGGTGAGTGACATGGGAGTCAGGCATGACTATCCCCTCCCGTGATGCACAACAGAAATCGCACATGCATGACTAACATTATCCTGTCTTTTCCCTTACAGGTGACTCTGCATATGCACTGGGACCCCATCTCATGACTCCTTTCCGGAACCCCCAAACCAGAGGAGAGAGAAAATACAATGAAGCACACATCAAAACCCGTGCAGTGGTGGAGCAAACATTTGGGCTCCTAAAGTCCCGTTTCCGATGCCTGGATAAGTCTGGGGGGACCCTATTGTATTCCCCTACCTTTGTGTGTCAGATCATCGGTGCATGTTGCATACTACATAACTTTGCTATGAAAAAAGGCCTGCATATTGACATACGTGATGACCTGACCCCCGACCCACACAGCCCCCCCCTGCCAGAGGACACCCAGTCTGCTGATGGAAGAGCAGTCAGGAGGGTCCTCGCTGTAGGCATCTTTGGACACTAAACCAAAACATTAATCACACAGACAATGCACGCGTGTACACCACTGATGTCCCTAGATCACACACACCACATGCACATCGCATTGGATTAGCCCAAGTCCAGCATGTAGGAGTTGGGAGCAGTAACGCCGCGTCAAGGCCCCAATGATGTCACTGTCCATTCACACACCTTTCACACGTCATTCATTCAGCCGTGGGGTTCACTTCACCACCACGGCCGAGGGTGACACCCCTTACTTTCAGGAGTGCCACCCCCTCACATTCACACACCATTCACACTGTCCCCTGCACTCCTGACCGTGTGCAGTACAAAAATAAATTAATAATATCATATCCTGATCATTAAAAGAAACAAAATCTCATAACCTGAGAAAAATAAAAAATAAACTCATGACCTGAGTATGTCCAAAACAAAAATATAAAACCACAAAAAAAATAAAAGGCCTCATCGGGGATGCCGGGGGCTTCTTCTGGGGGCCCCTCTCTGACTCCGCAGCTGCCTGGATGGAGTGGGTGGGGGGGCATCTGGAGGTGGCTGATCCCCAGGTGGGCCACTCCTGGCAGGTGTGGCCTGCGTGCCCTCCAAGGCCCTGGCTATCCGTCCAAGGTAGGAGTTGGTCTGGGCCTGCATCCGGAGCTGGCGGGTGACCTGGTAGTGCTGGGCCCGCCGACTCAGCCTCCCCTGGTCCCGGATGGCAGCACTGTTGGCCTGGACGGCTGCAGTAAGGTGCCGGATATCCCCCTGCACCTCCCCCAAAGTGGTGACCACTGCAGCGCAGTTGCAGCTGACATCCTGCACTGCGTTGCTGAGGTTGGCAACGGAGCCCAGGCTGTCAGACACTTTCTCCAAGTGCACCGCTATGGCCCCCATCTGTTCCGTCTGCCTGGCGTGATCCCTCGCCAACTGGTCCTGTATACCATCAGACACCCCCCTGGTCTTCTGGGTCGCCTTCCTGGGGCCAGAAGATGGTTGTCCTCGGGTGGAAGGAGTCGCCCTTGAGGGGCTTCCAAGGATGGGGGAGGGGACGACAGACGGCCCAGGAGAAGGGGAGGAGACAGACAACACTAATGAAAAGTCCTGCTCTGCCACAGCAGGATCCTCCACAACCACCTCGGCAGGTGTGGTGTGGCCACTCTCCTCCTCCACAACCTCTTCACCACCCAGTGGCTCGGGCACACGATGGCGTGGGGGGGATGGGGTGGAATGCACGCTGACAGATGATGGCCCAGCTCCGTCATCTGTGGATGACACAAAGCAGACACATGTTGGTGATCCCACACACTTGGCACATGTACCCTCCCCCCCCCCCCAAATGCAAAACAACAAATAGGGGATTATAAAACACTTACCTGTCCTTGTGCCTTCCTCCACGGAGTCATAGCCTGCGACCCCCTCCACCTGCTCCCTCTCCAGGCAGCGAGCAACCACCTCCTCCTCTGCGGTTAGGGTGACAGGACATGGGGGACCACCACCTGTGCCCCTCTCATACCTCCTGATGGAGGCCACCTTGTCCCTCACCTTGCGCCGCAGGTCATTAATTTTTTTTTGTATGTCCCCAGCAGTCCGGGTGGAGTAGCCCAGGACATTGACCCTGGCAGCAATCGACTCCAGGATGCCCTGCTTCCTCTCCCGGCTGGTCTTCCGGCTTTTTTTGCCATGGAGAAATTCATTATCCGTCTCCATTGCCGAAATGATCACTGAGACCTCCTGTGAATTAAAGTTGAGGTTCCTCCTCTCTCTGGGGGTAGCGGGAGCAGCCATCACAGCACAAAAGTATCTTCCCTGGGGTGGGGGGAAGCGGAAATACTTTTGCGCCGGAATGGCGTTTCCGCCAGCGCTTTTAAGCGCCCAGCGGAACGCATTGCGCTGACGTTTCCCAGGAAGTGGTGCCGACGGAAGTTGTGAGCATGCGCACAAGGGGGGCGAGTGGAGCCGCACTCACTGCGCATGCTCCGTGGATGATGCGCTGAACGTAAGCCTCTGCGCTGGGCTCCGCCCATCATTTACATATGATCACACCCACTTCCACTTGCGTCGGGTTACGCCAGCGCATTATCGTTACTCTGGCGCAAGTTTACGCGCAACTGCTATGTGAATTACAGGACTTGCGCTAAAAGGGTCTTCAGAGTAACGTAAATGAGAAGCGTTACTCCAGAGGAAAGATACTCTCATCTACCTGAATCTGGCCCAAAATTTATATCTGCACTAGGTAATTTATGTGAAATTGAGTACAATAATAAAGATTATGACACTGTAACCCAGATATTGGGCACCAAATAGTAGTACAAATAATAAAGTGCAGGCAGCGCTGCACTTCATTATTCACTTTAGCTGTCAGTAGTCATAAAGCGATGGCTGATCGTTGTATAATTGGTTGCTATCACCTGTCACACTTAGTACATGGCTTACAGGCAATATGAAGAACCTTAACCCCGAGTGACTCCAAAATATGTCAGTCAGTCAGTGGAACAAATCTGTCCAAGTATTTTGTCACATAGAAGCAAATAGTTTCTCGTTCTCGTATCAGTTTGTCAGACTGACCCCCAAAATAAGCATGAAGGGATGAGGACCCCGTTCGATCATCCACACATCATAATTAATGTGAATTCATGCTGAATTATATCTCATAGTTGATGGGGCGTCCGTTACAAGTAATGGTGATTTAATTTTGACAGGCGTTTTAATTAACTGAACGTCGGAGTCTTGCGGTGATGCGGGTAAGTGAGAAGAAGGAAGAAAATCATCGCTCTGCATTAACTGCTAGTGTTCAGGAATCGGAAGGTGACAATACCGACAGCTAGGTAGTCTGTGTTCCTACAGAAAAGCCAATGGCAACCATTGTATCTAGTGTGGGCAAAATTCACTAATATCTTATATAGTACTAGAGAGGACCTCTAATGACTGTCTATGGGACAGATAGAGGGGCTTATAGGGAACCTCTGATAGCTTAGGATTTATATATATATAGGTTTTAATTGATTTTATCTATCCATCTATTTATCCAATTTTCTATCTTGCCCTCGATCGTCTATAACATGAGAAACAGAAGGCGCGTAAGACTAGCGCATTATCCCCCCAAAAAAGGCTTTATTGTTATACAAAGTAATATACTCATAAAAAAAACTTGATCAAAAACATGTCTCAGTAATCCTCCACATGGGTCCATAAGCTCTCCACATCTCACAGGACTTGTCCATATATAGAGGCATAGTCTAACGCGTTTCGAGAAACTCCTCAGAGCATCTTTTGTCTATGTATCTGGTTGTTTGTCAGTGTCTTACCCTCCTCTTTTTTCTATCTCTCTCTCTATCTCTCTCTCTCTCTATCTCTTTCTCTCTCTCTCTCTCATTCTCTTTCTCTCTCTCTCCCCCCCCTTTCTCCTCACTCTCTCCCTCTCTCTCTCCTTATTATCTCACTCTTTTAAATCTCTCTCGCTCTCTCTATCGCCATGTTTTCTCTCTCCTCGTTTTTTTCTTCTTCTTGCTCTCTCTCTCTCCCCTTGTTCTCCCTCCTCTCTCTCTCTCCCCTTGTTCTCCCTCCCCTCTCCACCCTCTCTCTCTCTCTTCTCGTTCTCTCTATCCTTTTTTCTCCTCGCACTTTCTCTCTCTCTCTTCCTTGTTTTCTCAATCTCCTCATTCTCTCTCTCTCCACATTCTTTTTCTCTTTCTCTCTTGCCCTCCCCTTGTACTCTCTCGTGCTCTCTCTTGTTCTTTCTCTCTATTCCTGTTCTCTCTCTCTTCTCGTTCTTTCTCTCCTAGTTCTCTCTTTCTCATATTTCTCTCTCTCTCCTTGCTCTCCTCTCTCTCTCTCTACTTGTTCTCTCTCTGTGTGTTTCCTCATTCTCTCTCCCTCTGTCTCCTCTTTCTCTCTCTCTTATTGTTCTCTCTCTCTCTTCCTCCTTGTTTTCTCTATCTCCTCATTCTCTCTCTCTCCTCATTATTTTTCTCTTTCTCTCTTGCCCTCCCCTTGTTCTCTCTCTTGTTCTTTCTCTCTATTCCTGTTCTCTCTCTCTTCTCGTTCTTTCTCTCCTAGTTCTCTCTTTCTCATATTTCTCTCTCTCTTCTTGCTCTTCTCTCTCTCTCTCTGTACTTGTTCTCTCTCTGTGAGTTTCCTCGTTCTTTCTCCCTCTGTCTCCTCTTTCTCTCTCTCTTATTGTTCTCTCTCTCTCCCCTTGTTCTCTCGCTCTCCTCATACTCTCTCTCCCCTTGTTCTCTTTCTCTCTATCCTCGTTTTCTCTCTCTATCCTCATTCTCTCTCTCTCATCATTCCCTCTCTCTCCCCCATCGTTCTCTCTCTCTCCTCGCTCTCCCCTCTCTCTCTACTTGTTCTCTCTCTCCCCTTGTTCTCTTTCTCTCTATCTTCGTTCTCTCTCTCTATCCTCATTCTCTCTCTCTCATCGTTCCCTTTCTCTCCCTTATCGTTCTCTCTCTCTCTCTTCGCTCTCCCTTCTCTCTCTACTTGTTCTCTCTCTCTGTCTCTCCTCATTCTCTCTCCCTCTTCTCTTTATCTCCTCGCTATCTCTCTCCTTATTCTCTCTCTCCTCGTGTTCGCTCATGTTCTCCTTATTTTCTCTCTACTTGTTCTTTCTCTCTCTCTCTCTGATCGCTTTCTTTGCTCTCTCTCTTCTCATTCTCTCTCCTTGTTATCTTTCGCTCTCCCTCTCTCTCTCTTTTCCGTCTCTCTCTCTCCCCTCGTTCTCTCTCTCTCTTTCCTCTTACTCTCTCTTCTCATGTTCTCTTTTCCTATCTCTCCCATTTCTCAGTCTCTCTCTCCTCTCTCTCCACCCCCTCTTTCTCTTCCTCATCCTCTCTCTCCCGCTCCTCTTTCTTTCCCCCATTCTCTCTCCTAGTTCTCTCTTTCTCATATTTCTCTCTCTCTTCTTTCTCTCCTCTCTCTCTCTCTGTACTTGTTCTCTCTCTGTGAGTTTCCTCGTTCTTTCTCCCTCTGTCTCCTTTTTCTCTCTCTCTTATTGTTCTCTCTCTCTCCCCTTGTTCTCTCGCTCTCCTCATACTCTCTCTCCCCTTGTTCTCTCTTCTCATGTTCTCTTTTTTTTATCTCTCCCATTTCTCAGTCTCTCTCTCCTCTCTCTCTCCTCTCTCTCCACCCCCTCTTTCTCTTTCTCACCCTCTCTCTCCCGCTCCTCTTTCTTTCCCCCATTCTCTCTCTCTCCCCTCGTTCTCTCTCTCTCTTTCCTCTTTCTCTCTCTTCTCATGTTCTCTTTTTGTATCTCTCCCATTTCTCAGTCTCTCTCTCCTCTCTCTCCACCCCCTCTTTCTCTTTCTCACCCTCTCTCTCCCGCTCCTCTTTCTTTCCCCCATTCTCTCTCTCTCCTCGTTCTCTTTCTCACTTTTATAAAAAAAAAATACCTTTCCTTTCAATCTGCAGCTCTGTAATTTTCTGTAAAATGCAATGCAATATGGCTACCTGGAGGCCACAGATGGTGTATAGAACTCCCCTCAGCAATGTCATTTCCTGCTTGTATGATTAGCTTACTGATTTTCCCAGAAATCTACACTAGGATACAAGTCAGATTTTTGGAATCCCCTGCAACAAAAATAACATTTTTGGTTAGATACTCCCAATGAGAAATCACGTCTAATGGGATGCAGACTCTGCCACTTCCCTCACCAGATGCCTGAAAATGCAGCAGCTAATTGATAATGATAAAATCGCTCCCATTCTCATTCACTTTCCACATGGACACAAACAACTATTTCTTAAAATAACAAAAGATAGGAATCTACAACAAAGTTTGTTAAAATCCCTGCAATGTACATAGATCACCCAGAGGGAAATGTTTTTCTTTCTCAAAAAAGTGGAGTTACTCTTTAACCACTTCCCGCCCGGTCAATAGACAATTGACGTCCGGGAAGTGGTTCTGTAATCCTGACTGGACGTCTATTGACGTCCAGCAGGATAACATGCCGGCACGTGCCCGTGGGGGCGTGCAGCACAGCGATTGGTGATGCGTTGTGTCAGTCTGACACCCTGCATCTCCGATCTCGGTAAAGAGCCTCCGGCGGAGGCTCTTTACCACGTGATCAGCCGTGTCCAATCATGGTTGATCACGATGTAAACAGGATCAGCTCTTTCTCACTCGCTTCTGACAGACACGAGTAGAGGAGAGCCGATTGGCGGCTCTCCTGACAGGGGGGGTTCACGCTGATTGTTTATCAGCAAAGCCAACCCTCGGATCCCCACACTGGACCACCAGGGAAGCCACCATGGCACCATAAAATAACAAATGGGCACTGACTGTCAACATGGGCACTGACTGGAGTGATGCCTAGCAATGCCATCAGTGCCACCCCTCAGTGTCCATAAGTGCCACCCCTCAGTATCCATCAGTGCCACCTCTCAGTGCCCATCTATGCCCAGTGCCCACCTGTGCCACCCATAAGTACCCATCAGTGCTACCCATAAGTGCCGCCTATGAGTGGCCACCAGGGCCGCCTATGAGTGCCCATTAGTGCCGCATACCAGCGCCGCCTATCAGTGCCCATCAGTGCCGCCTCATCGGTGCCCATCAGAGCTACCTCATCGGTGCCCATTAGTGCCGCCATATCAGTGCCCGTAATTGAAAAAGAAAACGTACTTATTTACTAAAAATAAAAACATATATGTTATGTCAGTCTTTTTTTAGTTGTTGCGCAAAAAAGGTGATCAAATACCACCAAAAGAAAGCTCTATATGTGGGAACAAAATAATAAAAATGTAATTTGGGTACAGTGTAGCATGACGGCGCAATTGTCATTCAAAGTGCGACAGGAGGGTGCGTAAGTGCCATGTAGGGAAGTGGTTAAGCAAGAATCTGAATATCCTGTCTAAGATTATTCCGCATTCTGCCAATTTTTAAAAATGTTACTTTTATCTCCGTCGTTTTTATACCGAGTCTGACTCAAATCTTCAGTTCCAGCAGAAAAAACTAAAAAACGTTTTTAATCGTCAGCGGAACGCAGGATAATCTTGTAGTCATTGTACAGTAGTCATTAAGTAAGTTCTTCTCTCACGTACATTGGGCTGTAGATCCCTCTTGAACATTCTGGCACAGAAGTCTTTTGTAATATTTTATAATGACAGATCGCTCGGAGGATCATGGGTAGAGATCCTGGTGCCAACATGTGCCCGCTTTGTTAAGAGACAGATCTGATGCTCCCTGCAGGCGGAGGATTAACATTCTTGCACAGACACAAACTGCTCTATATTTATCAAATAATACTGGGGGTGTCATTAAGATGCCTAGTTACTGAGCGCGGCTGAGATGCAATTTATCAGGATGGTTGTTTGCTAAAAACTCCTTTATTCTGCGGCTTAGCGTCTTCCTCAAGTGGGACGCCGTTACTCCCCATTGTTGTGCCGTTAGATTGTTATTTCTTCTGAGCATTTATGCTCCCATCAGACACGTCTACATGTCTTTAACCACCTAAATACCAGGCATTTTCACCCCCTTACTGCCCAGACCAATTTTTCGTTTTCAGTGCTGTCGCCTTTTTAAATGACAATTGCGCGGCCATGCGTTTTTTTTTTTTTTAAAGTCAGCATCTACAAAAAGTGTAGCTGCTGACTTTCAATAAACACACACTCCCCTGTCCCACGGTCCAGCGATGAGAGTGCCCAAACCCCCAGCTCTCTCTCTTGGCTCTCCTGTGACAGCTTGCGACTTCAAAGCCAGGTGCGCGAGTGGCACAGTGCCTCCCTATTGGACAATCTTCTAGGACCTGTGACGTGTCCCAGAAGAGGAGAACTTCCGCTACAGCCACCTAGGTGGCCCGAGCGAAAGTGGGAGCAGGCTAATCTGAGTCCTTATATTTAAAGAGCCCCTGTCATTTCAGATCCATTGTCGCAGCGCCTGTTAGCGGGAATCCACTCATCTGCTGCCACCACGTCCCTCACCTTGTGGTGTCACCAGGCCCGTCGCTAAAGGACAGGCAAAACAAACAATTGTTGGGGCCCCGAGCTGGCCTGGGGCCCCCAACTTCCCCTTCTGTAGCCAAGCTCCTCTTCCTTCCACCTGGAGTCCTGTCAGTCTGGCCGGGTACCGCGCGTGGTACAGGAGATTCCTGTTTCCGGCCGGACTGACAGGAAGTGCACACTGAGTGCTCACTTCCTTTCAGTGCGGCCGGAAAGACAGGAAACGTAATCTCCTGTACCACGTGCGGTACTCGACACTATCTGATAGGGGACTAGAGAAGAGGCAGGGGGAAGAGGAGCTCGGCCATGCTACAGCGGCTGCCTACAGGGAAGAACGGAAAAATAGAAAAAAAAATAGTGTAGCGTTAACGTAGGCTTTGCATGTGGGGGGGGGTGCTTGGGGGCCCCCATTTTGCTTGGGGCCCCCAAACTCCTTCAAACATCCCTGGGTGTCACTGCCACATCACCAGCCGTCCCATTAAAGTGAGTGGTACTGTCGGTGAGTCAACAGCGGGTCAGAGAAAGAGCCAATGCGGGACAGAAATGACAGTTGCTCTTTAAAAATTATGATTTAAATTGACTTGATTTAACCACTTCGCACCCAACCTATAGCAAAATGACGGCCAGGCGGTGGTTCAGTTATCCTGACTGGGTGGCATATGACGTGGGGGCGCGCAGCGCAGTGATTGGTGGTGCGGCTTGTCCAATCACAGCTGATCACCGTGTAAACAGGAAGAGCCGTTTATCATTTTTTCCTCGCTCGCGTCTGACAGACCCGAGTAGAGGAGAGCCGATCGGTGGCTCTCCTAACAGGGGGGGGGGTCTGTGGTGATTGTTTATCAGAGCAGCCCCCTAAGGATGCCCACACTGGACCACCAGGGATGCCGCCAGGACCACCAGGGATAACAATGAATGGATGCCAGGGATGCCACCCGTGGCCACCAGGGATGCCAGTAAGTGCTCAAAAAAAGCCAGTAAGTGCCCGCACCTCTTGGCAGTCAGTGCCAAATATTATTGCCTGCCAGATGTCTCCTACTCAAGCCCCATAAACACTATCAGTTTTCCTGCAGGTTTTTCTCTTCAGGTTTACCAAAACTATGTAGTGCAAGGGCCTGCCTGATTGCATACAAATTGAAACTTTTGAGGTTTGACCTCATATTAGATGGTTTTGGTAAACCTGAAGACAAAAACCTGCAGGAAAACTGATAAGCCCCGTACACACGGCGAGGTTCTCGGCAGAAACCAGCGAGAACCTCGCTGGGAGCTGCATTCTGCCGAGAACCTCGGCCGTGTGTACGCTCTCGGCGAGCCCCGCCCGTCGGGAAACCCGTCAAGCAAAAACGGCCCGTCGGGATGAATGGCTGGTTGCCTTTCCCGACGGACGGGTCGCCGATTCTGACGGCCGGCAGAGAACCTCGACGGGCGGAACGATGTGTTCCGCCCGTCGAGGTTCTCTGCCGTGTGTACAGGGCCTTAGTGTGTATGGGGCTTAAGTGATACTTAGCAGTGCCACCCATCATTGTCCATCATTGCAACCCATCAGTGTCCATCAATGCCACCTATCAGTGCCCAGCTGTGCCCATCAGTGACCATTTATCAGTGCCAATCAGTGACCATCCATGCCACGTATCAGTGCCACCCATAAGTACCCATCAGTGCAGCCTTTCAGTGCCCATCAGTGCCGCCTATCAGTGTCCATCGGTGCCTCCAATGAGTGCCCATCAGTGCCGCCTATTAGTGCCCATCAGTTTTGCCTACCAGTGCCACCTATCAGTGGCCATCGGTACCTCCAATGAGTGCCCATCAGTGCCGTCTATTAGTGTCCATCAGTGCTGCATACCAGTGCCACCTATCAGTGCCCATCATTAGTGCCACCTCATCAGTGCCGCCTTATCAGTGCCCATCAGTGCCCGTCAGTGAAGGAGAAAACGTACTTATTTACAACAATTTATAACAGAAACAAAGAAAGCATATTTTTTTTCAAAATGTTCTGTCTTTTCTTATTTGTTTAGCAAAAAAAACGCAGAGGTGATCAAATACCACCAAAAAAAAGCTCAATTTGCGGGAACAAAATGATAAAATTGTTTGGGTACAGTGTAGCATGACCGCGCAATTGTCATTCAAAGTGCGACAGCGCTGAAAGCTGAAAATTGGCCTGGGAAAGGAAGGGGGTGTAAGTGCCTGGTATTGAAATGGTTTAATCAAATCCACCCTGTTAAAAAAGCCATTATTAAAGGGTTTGTAAAGGAATTCCTTTACTATTTTGCAGTCCTGTTTTCATGTCCTCATTGTTCGTTTTCGCTCTCAAGTTGCTGTAATTCTTCTCTGATCTCCATACTTCCTGGTTGTCTGTTTCCTGATAACCACAGTGCTGGGAGCTTTCTCTCTGTGGTCACTAATCAAGGAGGTGTGATTACTGTGTGTCTAAAACCCCTCAGCACCAATCAGTTTCCAAACCATCACTCCCCTGTATTGGCTCTGTGGCTCTGTACAGCAGAGAGGCAGGAAACAACATGCAAAAACGAAACTAGAGGTACATTATATGATTGATTTTTATCTATCGTTTTTAAAAGAAATCAGTTAACTACTATGGGCCAGATTCAGGAACAGTTAGGCTGGCGGATCCAGTGATCCGCCAGCCTAACTGTGACTTTAAGCCGGCGTTTCTGTTTTCTGTAACCAGAAAACAAGAAACGCCGGGTTGAAGCTCCGATGCGAGCAGCGTAACTGAGTTTCGCCATCGCATCGTTACTTCAACTTAAAAATGGCGCCGGGGGCGTTCCCGCCGATTTCCGCTCAAAAAATATGTTAATGAGCGGAAATCGGCAATTCACGATCGCATTCCGGCGCGACGCAGTGACGTTACGACGTTTCCGGACGGGATACGCGGCGCATAGTTATACCTACATGGGGTTGGAATATCCTATGTTAGGTATAGGCGTCGTCATCGCGTCGGAAAAAAAATAAAAAACGTCGCTTGCGTAAAACGTTCATGAATGGGAATGTGACGTCATTGACGTTCATTCACAGAATTTGGAGCATGCGCACGGGGATGTTTTGACACTCGACGCATGCGCAGTACGTTCGCGGCGGGAACGCGCTTCGTTTTAATACTACCCGCCCAATTTGAATTCCGCCGGCTCATTTGCGATGCGCTGCCGCAACTTTAGGAGCAAGTGCTTCGTGAATGACAGCACTTGCTCCTAAAATTTCTGCAGCGTAACGCAAATGAGAAGCGTTACTCTGGAGCAAAGATGCTCCCATCTACCTGAATCTGGCCCTATGTCTCTATACCCTGTAAACAGTCATTTCAGCATACATTTTTTTATTTTATTTACAACTCCTTTAATAATGAAAACTATGATGTACAAACTGCTTTACTACATCCAGTCTACCAAAAAAAAAAATCTGAGAAAGGTGGAGTCCTCCTTTAATGCAGCTCCCAATTCTCCAGGAGTGCTTTACTCTCATGTCCGCGGGGCACAGAGAAGCCTTTTTTCTGCTTTTTAAGAGATTTGAAGGCAGCGAGCGGGGCGGATATCCACATTTTACCGGTCGGCTGAGCCATTCATCGCTATAACATCTGTTTCCCAAACCTTCCTTCTGCTCCAGTTATTAATGTCATTCTTAAGCACGATTCTCTTCCATAATTTAAATAAAAGGCCCAGTCAGGTGTATCTTCATCCTGGAATCATTGCAGATGCCTCATCGGGTCACAGTAACTGCTTCGGCGCCGTACCGCCATATAGGGAGGGGCTACGGGGACTGCGAAAGGCAGAAAAGCGGCTCCATCCTTTACACCATTCTGGCAAATGGCATATCACCTGGAAGGTCTGGAAATTCATCATTTATATATAAAAAAATGTAATGACTTTTCTCCATGTACCAACCTTGTACAGTGTAAAATTGTAAAGCCTGGGCACCCCTGATACTGCGTACAGCCGCCCATAGACATGGTGAAGACGACTGTATGCAGCTCTGCGCCGCTACTTGTGTAGAATGTTTTACTTGTGTGAAATGGTACAATTGTGATACAAGTCATATTGTACCGTATATACTCGAGTATAAGCCGACCTGAATATAAGCCGAGGCTCCAAATTTTACCACAGAAAACTGGGAAAACGTAGGCCCCTTTCACATTGAGGCGTTTTTTCATGCGGTACAGCGCTAAAAATAGCGCTGCTATACCGCATGAAAAAAACCTGCCCTGTAGTGTTCAATGTAAAAGCCCGAAGGCTTTCACACTGAAGCGGTGCGCTAGCAGGACCGCTCCAAAAGTCCTGCTAGCCGCATCTTTACTGCGGTATAGGAGCAGTGTTTTCACCGCTCCTATACCGCGCCTTCCCATTGAAATCAATGGGAAACCGCAGTAATACCGCCCGCAATGCTCCTCTACAGAGGCGCATTGCGGGCGGTATTAACCCTTTTACGGCCGCTAGCGGGGGTTAAAACGGCACCGCTAGCGGCCGAATACCGCGGTAAATATGACGGTATAGCAGCGATAAAAATCGTGCTGCTATACCGCCACCGCGGCTCTATCCCCAATGTGAAAGCAGCCTTATTGACTCGAGTATAAGCCTAGGGAGAGAATGCAACAACTACTGTAAGTGGAAAAGAGGGTCAACAATGCCCATTTGCCGCCTCACTGTGCCCATTTGCAGCTTCACTGTGCCCATTTGCAGCTTCACTGTGCCCATTTGTAGCCTCACTGTGCCCATGTACCTTATCCGCCATGTCAGTATTAATGAGGAGGGAAGGAAACCTGATTACGCTGTACATAGTCACCTCTGATTCACAGCCGGGCTGTATGTATAAGAAGTCTGCGCTGTCCACTCTAACAAAGCTCCGCCTCCTCCTCATCTGACGTTAAAGTAGTTGTAAACCGTTAACAACCACTTTAACCTACACGTAAGCCTAGATTAAGACTTGCCTGTAGGTGCAACAAATATCTCCTAAACCTCCACGATTTAGGAGATATTTACTAAAATCACAGACGCAGCTGTCTACGGCGCATGCACCGTAGACAGCGGCGCAGGTGCACTGTAGCATGCCGTTCCTGATTGAGGCTGTGCTGTTACGGCAAGCGTGGGCGCGACGTCATTGCAGCTCCGGCCAATCACAGTGCCAGAGCCGGTAACCCTCCGGACAAGATGTCGGCTGCCCGAGTGTTGGGAGAGAATGGCTGCGGGGGCTTCGATCTGAGGTGAGTATTACATAATGAGCTAGTATGCTATGCATACTAGCTCATTATGCCTTTGCCTTTCAGGGAAAGGGCCAGTTTATTGTCCTTCAGACTTTAGGAGGGCCGGATTGTGGCCAGCAGGGCCAGAAAATGTCACAGGCTCGGCATGAGTGAGAATAAATATGGCCTCAGGGTTGGTGGTTAATAGGAGTAGGAGTAGCGCCCCTATTAGTAGGAGGAATAGTATCCCATCATTGCTATCTGTGGAATAAATAGTGCCCCATTGTTGTTGTCAGTGGAAGGAATAGTGCCTCATAGCAGTGGGAGAAAGTGTGCCCCAAGGGCCGGATAAAGGCTAGCAAAGGGCCACATCTGGCCCTCGGGCCACAGTTTCGAGACCCCTGGATTAGGGTGTGCCCAGGCATGATAATACTGTACGCTGTCAATGTACAAATGACAAAGACTGGGAAGGGGTTAACATCTAGGGCGATCAAGGAGTTAAAAGTGTGCCTAACAATGTGTAATGTGTGTACAGTGTGCTGCTTTTTACTGATGATCTCTCCTTCTGTACAGAGCTCTGTGTTGTTTACCAACACAGAGCTCTGGGCAGTGACGATCAGCAGGTCCCGAGTGTAAGTCATTGCCCCGGGACTTACTGACAAGCCCCCGCTGTGTACAATCACAGCGGGAGCCAGGCATAGGGGGGCGGGCCCTAAACCTGGAAGTAGGCGGCGACTTACGAGTACGCCGATTTGCCTACAGCGGACGATCACCTACAGTACATTGCAGGTGGGTGGGCGGGTGGCAAGCGGATTTACATAGTTACAATGCTCCAAGCTGGACCAATGTAACCATGTAAAATATTCATACCTGGGATTCTTCTTTAGGCTTCTTACTAATGTCAGTTGTGACCGTTTCTCTTTAATGAGATGCCGTGCAGATCCATTTAATTGTACAGATTACAGGCATTCCCTGAAGCTTCGTAACATTTAATGTCTGTATTTTGAGGCGAAGGAGGAGATATTTGTATTGCCAGCGTCTGCTTTGTATTTTCAAGACGCCGTGTTTACTTCCACTCCGCCGTCCCCGAGCGCAGCTGCCTGCAGGTAAAAATAGCGTAGTCAAATATTGATAGGTTGCCCTTAGCGTTGGAGACACAAAGTAAACTACCTTAACTTCTGCTGGAGGGCAAATAAAGGTCATTTAGAAGGGCGCTTTCTTTCTTCTTTTTTTTTTTTGCCATAACTTTTAACTTAAAATAATTGTAAACCCTTCCATATACCCAGTGAAGGGACGATACACAGGTGATACACAGAGATGAAACAACATTTTCATAAGTTGCTCCTGTTTATCTGCAGTCTTCTCTTCTCTGCATTCCTTCAAAGTCCAGCATATATAAAGCTTTGTAACGGTCAGGGGTTAACGCCGTTACGATATACCATTCCACCAACCCACGACAGATTGTCGACACTCCACAATCCAGCAGACAGGCCCCATTGGATTTCCTCCAGAAAAACGAGACACAGCTCTGTTCTCTGATTCCAAACAAATAGATCTTTTAATGGTAAAACTCAGGCTTTTATACAGTTAGCAACCAAAAAGCATGCTGCAGTAATCAAAGCGATAATGACACACTCCACCCACAACATCATACAATCGGTGCTAATGAGTCCCCCTCAATCAACATCTAAGGCAGACATTCTGACTCCGTGATCAGCTATTCTCACCTGCTACACAATACACATTTCTTTAGTAAACATAAGTCAGACGTCTGACCTTTAGAGTGTGCTAACTCACAACACATATTATCATCAATAGAACTTTCACACAATACAGGGTTCATTAGCATCACACAGTGAAATATCTTAGGAGCCAGACTTAATTAACACCTTAGCAGTATGTGTCCCCACATTGCATAAATCACTCTATTGACCGGTTGGGTTCAGAATTAACCACCTGTAATATTTCAAGATATCCTGCAATACATTGTGAATTATCATTACTGTCCCATCTCATGTAATCCAAGATATCATTTCTCAGTCATCCTATGCCCCTATGGGACATAGGATGACCCTAGACCCAAGAGTCATTGGTGAAGCTGAAACAGGAGTACCCCGCATCCTTCAAGAGCCTCTGGGTCCCACGGGCCATACTGTTACAAGCTTGTCTGAGGGTTCAGAAAAAAAGGGGGCAGAGAGGTGAAGTTACACACTGCAGAGCTCAGCTCTGAGAGCTCTGAGAGCTGATTTGAGGGAAGAGACACACCCCCATTTCACACAGCTCACAGGAACAGAGCTGAGGCAGTCAAGCTGGAGGTCCCTCCCTGTCACCTTTTTTCTTTTTGTGTCAGGAAAACTTGTCAGAAGTGATTCATGCTGATAGCAGAGGAAGGAGGCAGCAGACAGAAATGGCATTTAGTGCTCTGGACTGCGACATGTACACACTATAAAGGGATATGCTTTGTTAATATTTAATGTCTGAGGTTTACAACCACTTTAAATCAAGCTAAGACATCTATTTTAAGTTTATGCAATATCAGGATAAAATAAACCTGATCTAAGAACAAATACACTATGCTACCAATAGTTTTGGGACACCTGCCTTTACACGCACATGAACTTTAATGACATCCCAGTCTTAGTCCGTAGGGTTCAATATCGAGTTGGCCCACCCTTTGCACCTATAACAGCTTCAACTTTTATGGTACACAAGTAAATGCGCAAGAGCCCAATAGCAAAAAAATCTCATTAGTATATAAAAAGTAATGGAAATTATGTACAGGTGGATGTACAATCAGTGGGAAAAAAGTCCAAGCTCAGGGGATATGTTGAAGAGAGTCCAAGGACAATTGGAGGAGAATTGTTGCAGTGGTCACATATACATTCTCAGGGCTGCTATCATGGGGGAGACAGAAACCGTGTTCCAATACTGTAGACAAAAAGCAAGGGAAGAGGTTAGTACAGGCAACTCACATTTAGCAAGGTAAATGTAGGCATAGTACAAATTCCATGAATGGAAAAGGGATCCTCAGGTCAGTCCATCTGTTCCTTCTCCTGCTGGGGCGCTGAGCTGCATGAAGTCATCGTACACCGCTGATAGATGGTAGGAAGCCGGCGGCGGTGGGGGAGCTTCAGAGTGAGGCCAGGAGTATGGTGAATCTAGGCAGGCAAGGGGCAGTGACGTCGCTGGCAAGCGACGCGTTTCGTGAGCGGGCGTACTGCGTGTATTGTGGGAGCCGCCCTCTTTTGTCAAACGCCGCCGGTAATATGAAGCAGGAGAAGGAACAGATGGACTGACCTGAGGATCCATTTTCCATTCATGGAATTTGTACTATGCCTACCTTTACCTCGCTAAATCGATTCCATCAGATATCCGATCGTGTGTACAGGGCTTAAGGAAAAAAAATATATATTTTGGTCTTTTTTAGTTTGTTTAGCAAAAAATATAACCCCAGAGGTGATCAAATACCACCAAAAGAAAGCTCTATTTGTGGGAAGAAAATAATAAAGATTTAGTTTGGGTACAGTGTAGCATGACCGCGCAATTGTTATTCAAAGTGTGACAGCGCTAAAAGCTAAAAATTGTCCTCGGCAGGAAGGGGCGAAAGTGTCTGGTATTGAAGTGGTTAAAGGGAGGCCAAAGTTCTACTATATATATGCTACATATGAAAAATTTTAAAGATGGGTGCTCATCTACGTTTACTGATTCCTGGGCATAGGGTACAAAAAAGCTCATTTTGATTGGTTATGATTGGGAGGGCTTGATTTTGCCCAGAGATGGAGATGGGCTCGGAGATCGATTGTACTTGCAGACACCACAGGATGACAGTAGTTGCAGCGGCCTCATCTGCTGCTTGTTGGGGAATATGAGACTCTGTATGAACCGATGGCATGTCATGCACTGACAGCTGCTGTATGTGGAAGTAATTTGCTGCGGGCAGCTGTTAAAATTCAAAGTGCAATTAAATACGCAGCTTAGTGTCCACAGCTGTCAATCAGGATGTCGCCTGTCAAAAGCAACCTGCAGTTCCCCATAGGTATGTGAACTGCTACCCTTGGTCAGAGTGTCATAATAATTAGTGTTGTATAATATTCGCTACGAATATTGCATATTCGAGTATTCGCGAATAACTCGAATATTGCGGCGAATATTCGTATTTTTTCAAATTTATTTTTAAAACAGATCACATCCTAGTGATCTCCATCGACGTCTAAAAGCATTGCTGGTATGATTAGAGAGAGACCCTGGGCCGAGTAGCTGATGCGATTCTTTTATGTTGCCAAAAATTCGCATTGCGAATTTTCGGCAACATAAAAGAATCGCATCAGCTACTCGGCCCTTCTTTTGCATCAGAGCCAATCAGAATAACTCGAATATTCGGCAAACGGAATATTGCGCGATTATCTTCTCCGCCCTTCTTTTGCATCAGAGCCAATCAGAATAACTCGAATATTCGGCAAAAGGAATATTGCGCGATATTCCTTTTGCCGAATATTCGAGTTATTCTGATTGGCTCTGATGCAAAAGAAGGGCGGAGAAGATAATCGCGCAATAGGAATATTGCGCGATTATCTTCTCTGCCCTTCTTTTGCCCCCTTATTCTCCTTTCTTTTAAGTAGAGTTTTTTTTGGATAAAATATCACGAATATTCGTTAATATTCTTCTATATATTCGCGCAATATCGCGAAATCGAATATGGCGTATTCCGCTCAACACTAATAATAATGTCATGCTATTACATACTAGACATGTGCATTCGTTTTCTTCCGAATGCATTTTAGAATTTCAGGTATTTAACAAACGATAACGAAAGCACAGAAAACGAAAACCGACAGATCCGACATAAACAAATGCTTTATTTTCGTTTTCGTTGCGGTCGAATGTGCCTAACCTTAACTCTATTAGTCCAATATTATTCTCCATAAAGAGAAAAGATTCTACATTATAGAGACATGACGAAGAGTCGACATAGAGAGAAAAGATTCGACATTATATAGACATGAAGAAGAGTCGACATAAGTCGACATAGAGAGAAAAGATTCGACATAGAGAGAAAAGATTCGACATAGAGAGAAAAGATTCGACATAGAGAGAAAAGATTCGACATTATATAGACATGAAGAAGATTCGACATAGAGAGAAAAGATTCGACATAGAGAGAAAAGATTCGACATTATAGAGACATGAAGAAGAGTCGACATAGAGAGAAAAGATTCGACATTATAGAGACATGAAGAAGAGTCGACAGAGAGAAAAGATTCGACATAAAGAGAAAAGATTCGACATAGAGAGACATGAAGATTCAACATAGAGAGACATGAAGAGTCAAATTTTTTTTTTTTTTTTAAAGATTCTATCGAATCTTCTTTTTTTTTTTTCTTAGAACATTCGACAGACACCATAAGCCTTCAGTGACGGATTCAACCTTAATTTGGATTTTCGGACTAATGCATTTTTTTAAACGAAAAACAAAATAATAATAAATAAATAAAACGAATTTCGAGAGTAACTAAATAAATACATTTTTCAGACGAAAACGAAATTACGAAACAAAATATTTCAATGTGCACATGTCTATTACATACTATTGGGTACAATTTGTATGGCAAAACATCAGACCTTGTTCCTGAAATGTGGATGTGGCCAGTGGTGGACAGTTTTTGCCCACCCCCCCCCCCCCCTTTTGACTTCTGCCCAGGTTCTAACAGTTGGATGGGTGGATGAATTGATGGGCGGGTAGATGGAAGGACAAAGGGATGGAGGACAAAAGGACTAGCGGATGATTGGATAGATGCATAGGGGTGCGCAGCCTAATGCATTAGGCCTCTTTCAGACGAGGCGGACTCCGTTGCTGCGGAGTTCGCCAGCTCCCGCCAGCTCAGTGGGAGATCTGTCCCATGATCCCTGCTGAGACGGGGGATGACAAGTCCCTCTCTGCTCACTGAGCGGGGAGGGGCTTGTGCAGCGCCGCTGTCTCCTGTAGAGAGATCTGATGAAAACGGACAGCATGTGCCCGAGTGCCCGAATGGTCAGTTCGCCCCTGCATGTGTATGTATCTACATATATATGACCCCAGCACATTGATCTCCCTGCTGGCACGGTGAAAGAGAAGAGCATAAACACTTCTCTTATGGCAGAACGGCATATTTTTAGGGTAAAAGGTGTGTCTTATGGAGCGAAAAATACAGTAAATCCTTTGGCAGGTAAAACCACACCCATACATTATTTTATTTGTGTATTTGGCAGTTTGCCTGGAGTTCAACTTCAAAATCCCTTTCACACTGGGGTGGTTTGCAGGCGCTTTTGCGCTAAAAATAGCGCCTGCAAACTGATCTGAAACAGCGGCTGTAATATCCACAGACATCTACCCCATTGTAATGGTGCTCTAGCAGGACCGCTCCAAAATGTGGATATTACAGTGGGGCAGATGACGTAGATATTACAGTGGGGGAGGTGTCTGTGGATATTACAGTGGGGGAGATGTCTGTGGATATTATAGTGGGGGAGATGTCTGTGGACATTACAATGGGGTAGATGTGTGTGGATATTACAGTGGGGAGATGTCTGTGGATATTACAGTGGGGCAGATGTCTGTGGATATTATAGTGGGGGAGATATCTGTGGATATTACAGTGGGGGAGATGTCTGTGGATATTACAGTGGGGGAGATGTCTGTGAATATTACAGTGGGGGAGATGTCTGTGGATAGTACAGTGGGGGAGATGTCTGTGGATACTACAGTGGGGGAGATGTCTGTGGACATTACAATGGGGTAGATGTCTGTGGATATTACAGTGGGGGAGATGTCTGTGGATATTACAGTGGGGGAGATGTCTGTGGATAGTACAGTGGGGGAGATGTATGTGGATATTACAGTGGGGGAGATGTCTGTGGATAGTACAGTGGGGGAGATTGTGGAAATTACAGTGGGGGAGATGTCTGGATATTACAGTGGGGGAAGATGTCTGTGGATATTACAGTGGGGGAGATGTCTGTGGATATTACAGTGGGGGAGATGTCTGTGGATAGTACAGTGGGGGAGATGTCTGTGGAAATTACAGTGGGGGAGATGTCTGGATATTACAGTGGGGGAGATGTCTGTGGAAATTACAGTGGGGGAGATGTCTGGATATTACAGTGGGGGAGATGTCTGGATATTACAGCGGGGAGATGTCTGTGGATATTACAGTGGGGGAGATGTCTGTGGATATTACAGTGGGGGAGATGATGTGGATATTACAGTGGGGAGAAGCCTGTGGATATTACAGTGGGGGAGAGGTCTGTGGATATTATAGTGGGGAGAAGCCTGTGGATATTACAGTGGGGGGAGATGTCTGTGGATATTACAGTGGGGGAGATGTCTGTGGACATTACAATGGGGTAGATGTCTGTGGATATTACAGTGGGGGAGATGTCTGTGGATATTACAGTGGGGGAGATGTCTGTGGATAGTACAGTGGGGGAGATGTATGTGGATATTACAGTGGGGGAGATGTCTGTGGATAGTACAGTGGGGGAGATTGTGGAAATTACAGTGGGGGAGATGTCTGGATATTACAGTGGGGGAAGATGTCTGTGGATATTACAGTGGGGGAGATGTCTGTGGATATTACAGTGGGGGAGATGTCTGTGGATAGTACAGTGGGGGAGATGTCTGTGGAAATTACAGTGGGGGAGATGTCTGGATATTACAGTGGGGGAGATGTCTGTGGAAATTACAGTGGGGGAGATGTCTGGATATTACAGTGGGGGAGATGTCTGGATATTACAGCGGGGAGATGTCTGTGGATATTACAGTGGGGGAGATGTCTGTGGATATTACAGTGGGGGAGATGATGTGGATATTACAGTGGGGAGAAGCCTGTGGATATTACAGTGGGGGAGATGATGTGGATATTACAGTGGGGAGAAGCCTGTGGATATTACAGTGGGGGAGAGGTCTGTGGATATTATAGTGGGGAGAAGCCTGTGGATATTACAGTGGGGGGAGATGTCTGTGGATATTACAGTGGGGGAGATGTCTGTGGATATTATAGTGGGGAGATGTCTGTGGATATTACAGTGGGGGAGATGTCTGTGGATATTACAGTGGGGGAGATGTCTGTGGATAGTACAGTGGGGGAGATTGTGGAAATTACAGTGGGGGAGATGTCTGGATATTACAGTGGGGGAAGATGTCTGTGGATATTACAGTGGGGGAGATGTCTGTGGATATTACAGTGGGGGAGATGTCTGTGGATAGTACAGTGGGGGAGATGTCTGTGGAAATTACAGTGGGGGAGATGTCTGGATATTACAGTGGGGGAGATGTCTGTGGAAATTACAGTGGGGGAGATGTCTGGATATTACAGTGGGGGAGATGTCTGGATATTACAGCGGGGAGATGTCTGTGGATATTACAGTGGGGGAGATGTCTGTGGATATTACAGTGGGGAGATGATGTGGATTTTACAGTGGGGAGATGCCTGTGGATATTACAGTGGGGGAGATTTCTGTGGATATTACAGTAGGGGAGATGTCTGTGGATATTACAGTGGGGGAGATGTCTGTGGATATTACAGTGGGGGAGATGTCTGTGGATATTACAGTGGGGAGATGTCTGTGGATATTACAGTGGGGGGAGATGTCTGTGGATATTACAGTGGGGGAGATGTCTGTGGATATTACAGTGGGGGAGATGATGTGGATAATACAGTGGGGGAGATGTCTGTGGATATTACAGTGGGGGAGATGACATGGATATTAAAGTGGCAGAGATGACGTGGACATTACAGTGGGGGAGATTACGCGGACATTACAGTGGGGGAGATGTGGACATAACAGTGGGGGAGATGTGGACATAACAGTGGGGGAGATGTGTGTGGATATTACAGTGGGGAAGATGTCTGTGGATATTACAGTGGGGGAGATGTCTGTGGCTATTACAGTGGGGGAGATGTCTGTGGATATTACAGTGAGGGAGATGTCTGTGGATATTACAGTGGGGGAGATCTCTGTGGATATTATAGTGGGGGAGATGTCTGTGGATATTACAGTGGGGGAGATGTCTGTGGATATTGCAGTGGGGGAGATGTCTGTGGATATTACAGTGGGGGAGATGTCTGTGGATATTACAGTGAGGGAGATGTCTGTGGATATTACAGTGGGGGAGATCTCTGTGGATATTATAGTGGGGGAGATGTCTGTGGATATTACAGTGGGGGAGATGTCTGTGGATATTACAGTGAGGGAGATGTCTGTGGATATTACAGTGGGGGAGATCTCTGTGGATATTATAGTGGGGAGATGTCTGTGGATATTACAGTGGGGGAGATGTCTGTGGATATTGCAGTGGGGGAGATGTCTGTGGATATTACAGTGGGGAGATGTCTGTGGATATTACAGTGGGGGAGATGTCTGTGGATATTACAGTGGGGAGATGTCTGTGGATATTACAGTGGGGGAGATGTCTGTGGATATTACAGTGGGGGAGATGTCTGTGGATATTACAGTGGGGAGATGTCTGTGGATATTACAGTGGGGGAGATGTCTGTGGATATTACAGTGGGGAGATGTCTGTGGATATTACAGTGGGGGAGATGTGGACATTTCAGTGGGGACTATATATGGTGGTGATCCGGAAAATTATCCGAACTGTGACTCTGATCCAAGGAACGATCCCAACTGTGAGTTTTTTGATCCTTTGCACCCCTACTTCCCATTGAAAGCAATGGGAAACAGCGGCTTTACCGCCGGCAATCGTGAGCGGTATTAACCCCTTTTCGGCTGCTAGCAGGGGGTGAAACCGCTCCGCTAGCGGACAAATACTACCGCAATTCCGACGGTAAAGTGCCGCTAAAAACTACCGCACCTCCCGCCCCAATGTGAAAGGGGCCTAAGGTGCACTTTAAGGTTCCAAAGCAAAACAAATAGTTATTTTCTCCTGCTACCCCATTTTATATCATATACCTGCATTGAAAGCGATTTGATGCATAATGCAGAAAGGTCAAACAGCTTGAGGTAAAGAAAGATTCATCTGTGACCGTTCCCGTCTGGGCTCAGGCCTCAGCCAGAGCGAGAGATAGAGACCCGCACAGCTATCAGCAAAACATCTAAATGAATCGAAAGCGGACAAGAAAGTGCAGTGAACCGAGCGGCAGCATTTCCCAGGACACACAGCAAAATGACATCAGTATCACGCTGAAATCTATCAAGAGCTATTGGAGTGAACAGAGCAAGAAAAGGCCACCAGTGATGCTTTAACGAGAAACTTCAGTCTCCCGGGAGCAGCAGCTGAATACCTGAAAATAGCCAATCTCCAAGTGTCTGGAACTGGCGCATTTTCCACTTTGCAAGCGGACTACAGGGGTGACGGCAAGCAGGCTAGCAAATATGGGCCATTACAAGAAAATTACACTTATGCACCCCAGAAAAGAAAACATTCCAGATGCTTTCTATGAGGTTCCAGGGCAAAGATCCTTTTGCATCCAAGAGAAAAAGAAAAGGCCAAAATGCACCCCTAATGAGATGTGAATAGCAGCAAAGGTCGCAGGTCCTGCCCTTTTTGCGCCCCATCCAGGGCCGGACTTAGGGTGGTGAGGGCCCCTGGGCTTGAGTCACTTTCGGGCCTTACTCATGTTGACCCGCCTCCCAGGATTCTCCCATTAATGTTGACCCGCCTCCCAGGATCCTCCCACTCATGTTGACTCGCCTCCCTGGATCTGGACATTATGGTTCTCCCACTACTAAAGATTCACGCACTAACTGTTAAAAGGCCTCCTTTATTGAAAGATTTTCTTTTTCTTACCACTGGTAACTCTTCTCCACACTCTGTATGTCTCCAGGGCAGTGCAGGCGCTGCACGCCATGCAGTGGCGTAGCGTGGGTTGTCAGCGCCTGGGGCGAGGCAAGTAATTTGTGCCCCCCTGCCCCATGGACTTACCTATTTTCAGCTAGCTCCAGTCTGGTCACATGATCTTTTGTGTGAGACAGGGGTGGCTGTAGGGAAGAGGAGAGCGTGCTTGATAATGACTGGTAAAGCCTGGAGTGGTGACATCATGCATATGTTCCTATGTCCCATCTGTTGTTGGCGCTCCCTCCTATCCACACTCGTGACAGCGCCCCTCTAAATTTTGCGCTTGGGGCGGTGGCCCCCCTCGCACCCCCCACGCTATGCCACTGATGCCATGCAGTATTAATGGTATCCGATGGAACCAGAAGGCAGAGGTCGGAAGTGCGTTCCAAGGTGGAACGCAAACACTGCAGACCGGAACTGACGTCGTGGCTAATGACATCCGCTGTTTCATCCGATCTAGCTGACCATTCAGATATATATACACACATGCTTAAGGGAAGTGGGCGGATGTGCGGAAACAACCATATACACAGTTAACAATGTAATAATTAAAAACGAACCATGGGATTAATAAAAGCAATAAAAATGGATACAATTATAATTAAATTGTAACGAATATGAAGATATTTAAAACGTACATGGGCGGGGCCCGCAGGGCTCCCTATTGGATGGGGCCCATGGGCTTGAGCCAAGTCAAGCCCAATGGTAAGTCTGGCCCTGGTCCGATCCCACTGAAGTGCCCAAGGCCCCTTGCTTCTGACTACCCCTTGGTCCTGCCCTGCCTACATGTGCTGACACAGTTTACCTAGATGTGTACTGTACCTTCTTTTAACCATTTAAAGGGGTTGTAAGCCCTCGTGTTTTGATGCATTAAGGTGAAAAAACACTGTGCGGTGTCCCCCAGACCCCCCCCCCCCCCGTTTTACTTACCTGAATTTCCGTGAGTGCGATCCTGCGTCGCTCTCTCCACGGCTTCTCGGCTCTTCATTGGATAGATTGATAGCAGCACAGCCATTGGTTCCTGCTGCCGTCAATCTAATCCAATGACGCGGCCGCCGGACCCGAGTCATACACTTGGCGTCTATTTGACGCCGAGTGTATGACACAGGAGCACGCCCACAAGGTAGCCCCCTCCGGAGAGAGCTTCCCAGAGGGGGTTATCTAATGCAGGGAGGAGCCAAGAGAGCTCCCGTGGGACCCCAGAAGAGGATGTTCAGGGCCACTCTGTGCATAACATACTGCACAGTGGAGGTAAGTATGACATGTTTGTCATTTTTTAAACGTGAACCTATAGTTATCCTTTAACTTACTTTGTCTGAGACTTTTTATAGGGTTGGGAGCAGGGCCGTTTGAAGGAATTTGGGGGCCCCAAGCAAAATGGGGGCCCCCAAGCAACCCCCTGCACGCAAAGCCTATGTTAGCGCTACACAATTTTTTTTACACCCATGTTCTTACTCCTCCCCCCCTCCCTAGTCCCTATGTTTTTCTATTCTCACCTCCCCTTCTTCCCTGTAGGCTGTCGCTGTAGCATGGCGGAGCTCCTCTTCCTCCTGTCAGTCCGTGTTCTATCATTATGGGTCCCCAGTCCCCTATCAGATAGTGCCTGGGCTGGGCACTGCTCGGTACAGGAGATTCAGTTTCCTGTGTTCCCGGCGCACTTCCTGTCAGTCCGGCCGGGAACAGGAAACTGAATCTCCTGTACCACATGCGGTACGCGGCCGCACTGACAGGACTCCAGGAGAAAGGAAGAGGAGCTCGGCCACGCTACAGTTTGGGAAGGGGAAGTTGGGGGCCCCAGGCCAGCTTGGGGCCCCAAGCAATTGTTTGTTTTGCCTGTCCTGTAGCGACCGGCCTGGTTGGGAGGTTGGTGGTTAAAAGGTCACCTGAGAAATATTTTATAAGTTAGCCTGCAGAATTAACATTTTAGAATGATTAATCAGGTTCCCTATTAAGCCCAGTCTTTACTGCTTCTCATTAGATTGATTAGAACTACCAAACATGAATAATCTAGCCAATGCGACTCACAAAAGGGAATAAGTAATGCATACCAGGAAGTTTTTGTTACAGTAAAAAAAAGGGTAAAATTCTAAAATAATTATATCGGGGGCCCACATACATTCCTCCAACCCAACCTGAGATCATGATAATGCTACTCATTCATCGGATGGGTGACCACACAATAACGCAGGGGTCTCAAACTGGCGGCCCTCCAGCTGTTGCAGAACTACAGGTCCCGCAAGGCTGACAGTTACAAGCATGACTCCCACAGGCAGAGGCATGATGGGACTTGTAGTTCCGCAACAGCTGGCGGGCCGCCAGTTTGAGACCCACACAATAGAGTCTCTGTTGAAGTTCTGCTTCTTTGGTCACAGTTTCTTCCCCCAGTCAGCAGGAGAACTCTGATTGGCTGAGAGTTCTGCTCCTGTCTTTTCCAATTTTAGAGCTGCTGCGCAAAAGATTACAGATGCTGATTGCATTGCAACACAGATTAAAGTATTTATTCTAGCTATATGTAAAAAATATTAATGATTATGTAAAAATGACATAACTGGATTAAATTGTGTTTTTCCGTATTCGCGTGGAGTTTATCTTCAGGTCCCATCTCAAGTGACAAATGAAAGAGAATTCCAAGTACCAGAGGAGATAATGAGGAAAGATAAGATGTTTGCAAATGAAGCGTGTTCTAATGAAATGTCAGCCCACGTGATGCACTTTTTCAATTTTGTTTTTCATTTTCTGAAGTGCAAAAGTTAAAAACAAGATATAACCACTTGCCTACTGGGCACTTATACCCCCTTCCTGCCCAGGCCAATTTGCAGCTTTCAGCGCTGTCACGCTTTGAATGACAATTGCGCGGTCATGCAACACTGTACCCAAATTACATTTTTATGATTTTTTACAAACAATTATGCCACGTACACACGATCGGTTCGTCTGATGGACCGTTTTTATCAGACGAACCAATCGTGTGTGGGCCCCATCGGTTTTTTATCCATCAGTGAAGAAACTAGGAACTTGTTTTAAAATGATCTGATAGTTAAGAAAAACGATAGAAAAAAACGATTGTCTGTAGGCACGTCCATCAGTTAAAAATCCACGCATGCTCAGAATCAAGTCGACGCATGCTTGGAAGCATTGAACTTCATTTTTTTCAGCACGTCGTTGTGTTTTACGTCACCGCGTTCCGACACAATCGTTTTTTTAACTGATGGTGTGTAGGCACGACTGATGAAAGTCGGCTTCATCGGATATCTGATGGAAAAATCCATCAGACCGTTTTCATTGTATGAACCCGATCGTGTGTACAGGGCATTAGAGCTTTCTTTTTGTGGTATTTATTCATCACTGGGTTTTTTATTTCTTTGTTAAACAAAGACCAAAAATTTTGAAAAATGTTCAGTTTCGTCGTTTGTTATAAGATTTAGCAAACAGTTAGGCCGCGTACACACGGCAGAGAACCTCGACAGGCAGAACACATCGTTCCGCCCGTCGAGGTTCCCTGCCGGCCGTCGAAATCGGCGACCCGTCCGTCGGGAATGGCAACCAGCCATTCTTCCAGGCGGGCCGTCGAGCAAATAGAGAGCGTGCTCTCTATTTCTGCTCGACGGGCTTCCCGACGGGATGCTCGCCGAGAGTGTACACACGGCCGAGGTCCTCGCTGGAATGCAGCTTCCAGCGAGGTTCTCGCTGGTTTCCAGCGAGAACCTCGGTCGTGTGTACACGGCCTTTACATTTTCTACTTCATTGATGTGCACCGATGAGGCTGCACTGATGGGCACTGATAGGCACTGATAGAGTGGCACTGCTGGGCACTGATGAGGCTGTTCTGATAGGTGGCACTGATGAGGCTGCTCTGATAGGTGGTACTGATGGGCACTGATAGGCGAGACTGATGGCCACTGGTATGTGGCAGTGATAGGCAGCACTGATAGGTGACACTGATGATGAGGCACTAATAGGCACTAATTGGCAGCACTGATAGGTGGCACTGGTGGGCACTGATTAGCAGTACTAATTAGCAACGGTAGGTGGCACTGGTGGGCCCTGATTAGCAGTACTGATGGGCACTGATAGGAGACACTGATGGCCACTGGTATGTGGCAGTGATAGGCAGCACTGATAGGTGACACTAATGATGAGGCACTAATAGGCACTAATTGGCAGCACTGATAGGTGGCACTGGTGGGCACTGATTAGCAGTACTGATTAGCAACGGTAGGTGGCACTGGTGGGCCCTGATTAGCAGTACTGATGGGCAATGGTTAGCAGCACTGGTGGGCAAACTTCATTCCAATACATAACTTAAGCAGAAATAAAGAAATTATTTTACCAGCCGAATGATTTACTCCCCCTTTCCTGCTGAGCTATATGACTGATGACCATAAGGGAGATGGTCTTACAAGGCTTGCAATTCTGCTGTCTTGATGCCACCACCTCTGCCTGTTCTTGATCTAATAATAAATCTTACGTTCTTGGTGACAGCACCTCAGGCGCTGGATGTCATTTATACCCACCTATTCCATTTATCAGAACAGGCACTCCTACTGCTAGTCTGATTTTAACTTTCATCTCATGCATAGCAGCTCAGTATTAAATTACATTTCAGGTAATTAGACTAGCTGAATTGCAAAAAAAAAAAAACATAATTTCATGACTTTCAAAGTACATGGAGGAAACCCTGAATGACACTTAATTTGCTAAAGAACTCAGGAACAATTACATTCTTCTTTTAATTAAATACTTTTCACCAGAGCTTTTTTTCTCAGAAAATAGGTACAGGAACTCAACCACGACCCGTTCAGATTTCACAAACAGTAGAAGGGTCTTAAAGGGGCATTAAATACCAGAATTGCATTACATACAGTGTGCAGAGTTCAGGGGGTTACAAAGCAGTCACTTGTAAACACAGAAACCAGACTTCTGTGTTCACAAGTGATTGTGGTGAGCGGGCACCAAAGGGTCTGAGCCAAAGGTGGTGGAACTGAGTTCCCCCAAGTTCCCCCAGAAAAAAAGCCCTGCTTTTCACGCTTTTTTCATCCTTTGCTGCATATCAACATTGCTATGTTGCCTCTTCCTGCCTAAATGAGGCCCTGTACAGATTATCTGAACCCAACCCCCCACCCCCCCCCCCAGAAAATATTAAAGCTATATTTCACAAAAAATACAAAAAAAAAACTATTATGCTGCGTACACATGACCGTTTTTTGGGTTTTAAAAAATTAAGTTTTTTTTTTAATGTCATTAACCACTTAAGACCCGGACACATATGCTGCTAAATGACCCAAGGTGTTTTTACAATTCGGCGCTGCGTCGCTTTAACAGACAATTGCGCGGTCGTGCGACGTGGCTCCCAAACAAAATTTGCGTCCTTTTCTTCCCACAAATAGAGCTTTCTTTTGGTGGTATTTGATTGCCTCTGCGATTTTTATTTTTTGCGCTATAAACTAAAATAGAGCGACAAATTTTGAAAAAAATCACAATTTTTTACTTTTTGTTATAAAAAAAAAATCAAATAAACTAAATTTTAGTAAAACATTTAGGCCAAAATTATTCAGCCACATTTCTTTAGTAAAAAAAAAAAATCGCAATAAAAAAAAATAGCTACCTAGCGGGAACAGCGACACTAATACAGCGATCAGAAAAATGATCGCTTAGTGACGTTGGCAATAGGGAGTGAAAGGGTTAACTAGGGCAGTGATCAGGGGGTTAAAACTTTATTAGAGGGGGGTACAGGGCTACCCTGAACCTAACACTAACTAACTTTCACACTGCCTGTCACACTGACACTAAATGCAGTGATTAGATCACTGCATTCAGTGACACTGTGACAGGGGGGTGGGGATCACAAGGGGTTAATGTGCCTATGTGTGTGTGTGTCAGTGTTGTGTTGGTGCACACTTAGGGTCCTTTCACACGGAGCGGACCGTTTTTCGGTCCGCTCCGTGTGCCCGTCAGCTCAGCGGGGGGGTCTCCGCTCAGCTGTCGGCGGACGGGGCAGTCCCCGCACACTGTGCAGGGACCGCCCCGTCTCTCCTCCGCTCTCCCCTATGGGGAGTCCTCCTCCTGTGTAAACACAGGAGGAGGAACTGACACAAAGGGGGAGCGCTCCCATTGGCTGGGAGCGATCGCGGGGGGGGGGGGGCGAAAAAAAAGAACATCCGCCCGCTCATCGGCGATCGCTCCCAGAGCCAGGGGGACCGCTGCACGCCGCAGAGGGGGTCCCGATCGGACCCCCGAACCGCACAAAGGCGAGGACGTATATATACGCCGTTGTGCCTGTACGAGCCATGTTGTGGATGTACATAGGCATGCGGCGGTCCTTAAGTGGTTAAAAACGATCGTGTGTGGGCTCCAGAGCATTTTTCACGATGTAAAAAATGAGCATTAAAATTTTTCTTAAACATTCATAAGTTAGTGTATTCCAATATATCCCCCGATGTTTCCTATAAAAAAATGACAGTTCCGAGATACGGTGATGCTGAGCTACCAGCATGCACCGGACATTCCCTCGCACGAGCACTATGTACCGCACGCAGCGCCGTAAACTTTCGACGTCGCCATCACAATGGGCGGCGTCATCGGATCTCGCGAGAAAGAGCGGCGGCAATCCGCCCTGAATCTTGGGGATAAGGACACAGCTCCCAGGAGACAGTGCGCCGCTGGATATGACGCCCATACCCGCGGGTGGCAGAGACCGTAAAGGCCACTGAAAAGCCGCAGAGACCGTAAAGGCCACTGAAAAGCCTTAGGGCCCTTTCACAAGTGCGGACCGTTCGTCTGTTTTTTTCGGATGAAAAACGGACCGCAATGCTTCCCTATGGGCTAGCGGACGTTAGCGGATGAGCATCCGCTAACGTCCGTTTCCATCCATCTCCGTTAAGCTCCGTTTTTTTGAACGGAAGAAAACCCGATTTTTCTTCCTTCAAAAAAACGGAACGGACGAAAAACGGATGTTAGTGGACGATCCATTTAACATCCGATCTGCTAACATCCGCTTTTCATCAAAATATGTGATAAAAAAAAGTTCTAACAAAAAAAAAAAATGAAAAAATGGACGAAAAACAGCCTGGAACCTGATGTAAGGGGGCACATGGATGGGGACCCTGATATAAGGGGGGTCTTGGATGGGAAACCTGATATAAGGGGGTTCTCTGATGGGGACCCTGATGTAAGAGTGTACTTGGATGGAGAACTTAACATAAAGGAGGGCTCTGAAGGGGATTTTTTGCACAGATTGAGTATTAAGGGCAGTAGAGGCTGCCTTTGGTCTACACTTCTGATATTGTGGGGATAGGGGGGGTGGGGGGGCTCTGATCGGGACCCTGGTATATGGGGGATTCCTATGGAAAACCTGATGTAAGGGGGACTTTGATGGGGAGCCTGATATAAGGGAGGACTCTGATGGGGACCCTGGTGTAAGAGGGGATTCGAATGAAGAAGCTTATGAAAGGGTGGTCTCTGATGGGGAACCTGATGTAAGGATGGTCTCTGATGGGGAACCTGATGTAAGGGTGGCCTCTGATGGGGACTCTGATGTGAGGCGGAACTCAAAAGGGGACACTGGTGTAAGGGTGGCCTCTGAGGTGGACCTTGATATAAGGGTGGCCTTTGATGGGGACTCTGATGTGAGGCGGAACTCAAAAGGGGACACTGGTGTAAGGGTGGTCTCTGATGGGGACCCTGATGTAAGGGGGGTCTTGGATGGGAAACCTGATATAAGGGGGTTCTCTGATGGGGACCCTGATGTAAGAGTGTACTTGGATGGAGAACTTAACATAAAGGAGGGCTCTGAAGGGGATTTTTTGCACAGATTGAGTATTAAGGGCATTAGAGGCTGCCTTTGGTCTACACTTCTGATATTGTGGGGATAGGGGGGGTGGGGGGTCTCTGATCGGGACCCTGGTATATGGGGGATTCCTATGGAAAACCTGATGTAAGGGGGACTTTGATGGGGAGCCTGATATAAGGGAGGACTCTGATGGGGACCCTGGTGTAAGAGGGGACTCGAATGAAGAAGCTTATGAAAGGGTGGTCTCTGATGGGGAACCTGATGTAAGGGTGGTCTCTGATGGGGAACCTGATGTAAGGGTGGCCTCTGATGGGGAACCTGATGTAAGGGTGGCCTCTGATGGGGACTCTGATGTGAGGCGGAACTCAAAAGGGGACACTGGTGTAAGGGTGGCCTCTGAGGTGGACCTTGATATAAGGGTGGCCTTTGATGGGGACTCTGATGTGAGGCGGAACTCAAAAGGGGACACTGGTGTAAGGGTGGTCTCTGATGGGGACCCTGATGTAAGGGGGGTTTCTGATGGGGACCCTGATGTAAGGGTGGTCTCAGAAGGGGACCCTGGTCTAAGGGTGGTCTCTGATGGAGACCCTGATGTCAGGGTGAACCTGATGTAAGAGGTCTCTGATAGGAGCTCTGATGTAAGGGGGGCTCTAATGGGGATTTTCTTTTTGGTCCGCAAATATTTGTGAAATATACTATGTGTGTTTTTTTTTTCATATATTAGTCAAGACTGGAGTAAGGAATCCAAGACTTTGTCATAGGGGTTATATCTGTCTTCTTAAGACCTTTCAACATTGAATAGCTCTTGGCTACGGGAATTTAAACTATTTATACAGGAAAAAAATAAACAAAACCCTTCGCCTGCAACACAATCAGTGTGACGAAAATGAATTCATTATGACATAATCCTTGAAAGGAGTGTCTCGGCACCCATATATTTATTTCCCAGCATACAAAACGTTGCCATAAGGATATAAAGACGTTGTGAACCTCTCCGCCATTCTCTGTATGCGTCTACTAGGAATCCTGCCAGCCACAGCTGCTATTTATCCCGAGCCGCTCTCCAAGGTGCTGAAAGGGAGCGCAGCCCACAGCGCAGTATGGAACCCATAAATACTGACACATATACAGTGCTGGTCTAAGGGAGATCTCTGTGAATTTTCTCTCCTACTGTGCTGCCATACTAATGGATTCATCAACTGCATCCTCTCTGACAAATTAGATGGAAATTACAGATTAGCAATTATGTGTTTTCCTGCGCTTCTCCATAGAGATGGGGAAGAATAGAGACCGCTGCTCCTCCTGTAATGCACTGCACATATCAAAATACGCAATATTCAATGTAATTACACTGGGATAGCTCGCCTTTTCTTATGGCGTAACAGGTATGAGTGTAATATGGAGCCATTATACCTTTATTGATAATAATATACAAATATTTCAAATGCTAGATTTATAGGAAGGGAAGCAGCTGATACTGGACCAAAACAAATAGCAGGGAAGGTGCTTGCCAACCGTCAGTATTTTTACTGGCAGCCAGTAAAAAACAGGCAATTTTCTCCTGCCAGTAAAAGTAAAAGGTTGCCAATAAAAAATATGGCTGTGATGCTCGGCTTGGTCTGGAGCTGGCTGAGACCATCTGAGTGCTTGCTACAGTGTTAAGGTGGCTCTGGTGGAGGCGGTGCCTGAGCATGTTGTGTGATGTCATAGTGCAATGGAACCAAGCAGCCAGAGCCTCGTGTGTGGGTCTGCGGTATGGGAGCAAGGCAGGCTTGGACCGGGACCATCAGTGCTGTTTAGAATGGAGTGGACTGGAGGGACGACTAGGCTTGGAGAGAGACTGTCACTGGGACGTGATGTGTCATTGAGGTCTCATCATCACCTGTTGTCAGTGTCACTAGAAGAGTCAATTTTATGTGTGTGTGCCGCCCATTCTAATTTATTGCCCTCCATTCTCTTGTCCCTGAGCTACTTACTATATCAAAATAAAATAAGAAATATGCTTTTTGCCTTATTTTCTACCTTAAATCATATTGCTAATTGCATATTGTGTTTGTTTGTACCCTAAATACTATAATTTTCACTTAAAACTGTAATTATGTAACTTTTGTAAATGCCAGTAAAAACTTGGCTGTGCCAGTACATTTTGGGTGTTGTCTCAGTAAATTTTAATCTGGTAGGTTGGCAACACTAGTCCAGGGGCAATTTTTTAATTTCCACACGTTAACATTTTTATTTTTTTCCCCACAAATTGCTTTAAACGCCCAAAAAATTTGGAAATGGAAAAGAGTACTGCTCCAAGCCCTGCGACCTATGCTGTGCTCCCGCCCTGTAATACTGACAGGTGCAGATTCTGCGGTAATCCGTGGAAAAAATCAATTATCCTGGACTGCCGGACTCTGATAGAAGATTTATTGAAACAAAATGAACAAAGGATAAAATCCAAAGCTGTATGACATCCAAAAATTCATGCAACACTGCAATCAAAAGGTAGAGAGTGGACATAGGGGACAAAAAATCTAACATGTTTCACATCATGAATAGATGCTTAGTCATAGCTGGCCCAAAAAAATCGGAGTATGTCCTGATGGCCCTGTTTTGTACCTTTTACAGTGAAAATTCCCCCCCCCCCCCCAAAAAAAAACTCCCAAACAAGTAAATCTGAAAGAAGATGCCTTGAAAAATCAAACGTTGGCAGTTTTAATTTCTTATGTTGTACAATATTTGCGCAGCTTTTTATCAGATTCGTGCTTTCAGAAAAAAAATACACTAAAATGAATTTTGGTCTAATAGGGTCCTGATACTTTTCCTTTGGTGGTGCCCAAAGTTGCACCGCTTTTGGACTGGCATAGTAAACACCATCAACAATGCTTTTCAAGTAACCGTCTCTCTTGACCTTAAACTGTGCTTATTGGGTATACTGGATGAGGTTATAATGGACAAATATGTCAGAGAGGCGGTGTCCAGAGCACTATTCCAAGCTCAAAAGCTGATCTTGCAACATTGGATCTCTCAAACCTCTCCAACTTGTGGTTAGCTGTGGTTAACCAATATGGGATTAACTTTACATCGCAATGCTGTATCATAACCACACCCTGGGATGTATATATGTGAAAGTTTTAAATAAAGCTTTTAAAAAAAAAAAAAATCATGAAATAAGTTTCTTTTCGATTCCATGTAGTGCACTAGGTTTATGTCATAGTTGCCATATTTTATCATAGTTTACAACATTTTATTTTTCTATGCAGCATACCCAGCCTGTGATATACTCCTATACCTCGAACGCCACTGAAGAAAGCTCTTGATATTTACTTACAAGTACACTCCAGTCAGAACTACAAATTAACCTTTCAGATACATTTATACAGGAAGTACAGGGTCCTCTTATAATTTGGCTTTTCTCCAGCTGTGCAATGATCTTCCTTGATGATCACCTCAATGGTTCTCTCTGGATCATTGTACAATATGAATCTCGTGAGGAAAAAAACTTTGGCCCATGTGTACGAGGCTTAAGACTTGGATGCCATTAAAGTTCATGTGCGTTTAGAGGCAGGCGTCCCAATAATTTTGGTAATATAGACCCGGATTCACAGACATCGGCGCATATTTATGCCACCGTAGCATATCTCTTTTACGCTACGCCAACGCAGCGCAGAGAGGCAAGCATGGAATTCACAAAGCAAATGCTCCCAACGTTGCACCAGCGTGGCGTATATTTCTGTGTAAGCCGGCGTAAGTGGAAGTAGGTGGAAGTGGGCGTTACATAGTTAGCTGGTCAGGTTGAAAAAAGTCCATCCAGTTCAACCACAAAAAAAATAAACAAAATAATCGTGTTCCATGCTAATGAAGCGTGACCCCATGCAAATGATGGGCCGGGCGCCAGACAAGTACTTAAAACGAACAGCGCAAGCGTCGAGACATGGACGTATTCCCGTGCGCGTGCGCACAACCACGTCGGAAAAACTGCCTAAGATACGCCGGATCACTGTGTACGCCATGAACGTAACCTACGCCCAGCCAGACCCATGTCGGCCCATATTCACAGACGTCCAACGTACAATACGTAGGTTTGTGTTCCCTGGTCCATACCTTTGCATGGGTTGCGCCTCATCTATGGGGAATAACTTTACGCCGGACGTAAAACTTACACAAACCGCGTATGTCATGCGCCGGGCGCAAGTACATACGTGAATCGCCGTATTTCCCTCAATTGCATATTTGAATGCCTAATCAATGGGAGAAGCAACATACGTCCAGACCATATTTGCGCCCACGCCACGCCGGCGTAAGTAAGATACGTCCGGGTAGGATGGCCTATTTTTAGGCGTATCTTGGTTTGTGACTCTGGTGCACACATACGCCGGGCGCATATTTATGCTACGCCGGAAAAAGGTGAGTTACGTCGGCGTAAGTGCTTTGCGATTCCGGGCCATAGTGTGTATTTTTCATCCAAAAATGTAACTAATAACTTAAACCTTCATACAGTACTTATGTCTAATCTATATATATAAAACTCAACGTGTGTGTGTGTGTGTGTATGTATGTATGTTCCAGCATCACGTCCAAACGGCTAAAGATATTAACATGAAACTTGGCACCAGGGCCGTCTGTAATATGGTTTGGGCCCTGGGCAAACATTTTTTTTGGGCCCCCCCTCCAGCTTATTTTGGGCCTGGCTGGTTCACATGTATGTGTTTTGGCGGCCCTCATTTGTGCAGGCACAGCAGCCCATTGATTTGAATGGGCTGCCATGCCTTTGTTTCCTGCAGAAAAAAGGTTCATTCAGCATTTTAAAAATCAGCTACCTTGAAATCCATTCTGCTTTTGCACCATGCTACTTACCTGCAGTTCTTGCACACACAAACGCACTGTGTTTTTAAAAGCGTGACCTAAACGTCTAAAAATGCAAGTTTGACAGTGCAGGAACTGCAGATAAGTCACAGCAGACAGCAGAATGGACAGACAGTGCTGTATTTCAGTGCTTGATGGGCATAGGTGTGCCGTGTGTGCAGCCTATTACATGAGGCATGCGCTTTTCTTTGCAGGAAATGCAGGCATGGCGGCCCATTCAAATGTGGGCCGCCAAAACACATACATGTGAACCAGTCAGGCCCAAAATAAGCCCATCAAGCAGTTAAATACAGACAGTAATGCCATGTGCTCTGAGGCCTCACTCAGCCTGGACTGCAGGGCTGCTCTGTGACTTAAAGAGTTCCTCTATTTTACACATGGGGAAGGTGACGTGCTGACGCAACTACGTGACGATCCAAGAGGAACGGGCGTTCATCTAAGCCGGCCGGCTTTTGCTTTCTTATTGCCTGTTTATCGAGATGTTTTGTAAGTGTAATCTTCATTAAATTTTTAGCCTTTTATTACATACTTCACTATGTGGGCCCCCTTTTTTCATTTTATATTGTTATAACCGCTGACGTGTTATTGAGAGGATTAGTCATCCAGCTAGCAGTGTCATCGCTCAAGGCCCAGGCTAAGGGTATTTTAGCCATAGGAAGATCAATCTTTGGCTTCTGGTAAGCCTCCAATTTATGTGGGTGATACGGTGGTGGTGTTAAAAGTGTCACATTCAAACTGTGTTGACATACTTCACCATGTGAGTTTTTTCTTTTTGTTTCTGCCTGTTATTTTTGGAGCTCCTTACAACTACACTTGCTGAGGATCCCTTAAAGGCCCGGGCTAGGGTTTATAGCCGCAAGCCCATTGAGATTGCCTTCTGGTAACTCTCCATCCATTTTTGGTGTATTTTTTGGTGACGGGTGTTATTCCCCTTTTTGGACTTCACTGACCACTTTACACATCATCAACATTCAATTAAGGACTTGATTTAAATCTGCTTTGTGTAATAACGAATTATCTTCATTGTCTACATTGTTATCATTCTCTCACACTTATACTGAGTCCTCAACAGACTTTGTATCCTAATATCCACCTATATTTTTTTCTAGTTAGTTTACTCATATTAATAATTTTATTTACTTATTTGTTATTTTTCTCACAGCGCAACTTCACATTTTTTGCATTTTCTATTTTACACATGGCATGGCATAGGGTCCCATGGTGCTAAAGCAGAATGGACAGGAACTTTTTAAAACACTGACCAGACCTGCAGTGAATCATCAAATATTATAAAGACTTTGAGCACACTCTACAGAAAACTTCTATTTACAATATAGCAAACAGTGACATACCTTGAGGAGCAGGACATGAAGAAGTCAGACTCGGGAAGAGCAAACTGGGGATGTTATAAAATCACATTCTAATTCACTTTTATATACAAGCAGCACCCAGTGGCAGGAAGGGAGAAGTGCACGTCTAAAGGGAAGCCAGGGGTGCTGTACATTTTAAAACACTGGGAAGGGAAGCAGTACTGTCACCTGGCTGCGTGCCGCTGATGATTTTCAGCCTGATTTGTGGGCAGCACAGAGGCTTAACGGGCGGCAGGGCCACCATCAGGAATCATGGGGCCCCTTACACAGCTTCAGGCATGGGCCCCCTGGAGCAGAGAACGGGGGGGGGGGGTGCTGCCCCCTTAAATTGAGAAGGGGGGGGGGCTGCCGCGAATTTAGAAGCGGGAGGCCCTTTACAAAAAAAAGATTTAATAAAGAAAAATATATATAAAAAAGGGGGTGTAGCCATCTGGGGACCTCTGGGCCCTTTAATAAAAAATATATATATTATTATTTTTTTTAAAAGGGGATTGCCATCTTGGGACCACTGGGCCCTTTAATAAAAAATAAAATAAAATAAATATATTAAAAATAAACATTTATAAAAAAAAAAGTGGGGTTGCCATCCAGGGGACCTCTGAGCCCTTTAATTTTATATATATATATTAAATAAAAAGAAATAAAATATAAAAAAAAATATAGAAAAAAGGGGGGGGGGTTGCCATCCAGGGCCCTGGGGAACTCTGGGTCCTTTAATAATAATAACATTATTAGTTTTTTTTTTTTATAAAACAAGTTTTTTTATAAAAAAAGGGGGGTTGTCATCTGGGGCCCTGGGGAACTACGGGCCCCTGGGGACCTCCAGACCTCTAAAAAAAATTGACCCTTTAATAAAAAATAAAATAAAAATATATAAAATAAATATATATTTTTTATATAAAAATAAATAAAAAAAGGGGGTTGTCATCTGGGGCCCTGGGGGCCTCTGGGTCCTTGGAGACCCCTAAAAAAATTGGCCCTTTAATAAAAAATAAACATATATTAAAAAAAATTGGCCCTTTAATAAAACATAAAATAAAAATATATAAAATAAATATATTTTTTTATTTAAAAATAAATAAAAAAGGGGGTTGTCATCTGGGGCCCTGGGGGCCTCCAGGTCCCTGGGGACCCCTAAAAAAAATTGTCCCTTTAATAAAAAATAAAAATATATTAAAAAAATTGGCCCTTTAATAAAAATAAAAATATATAAAATAAATATATTTTTGTATTTAAAAATAAATAAAAAAAGGGGGGTTGCCATCTTGGGCCCTGGGGGCCTCCGGACCCCTTTTTCAAAGGGGGTTGCTTTGGGCCTCCAACAGTGACAGGGCCCTGGGCAGCTGCCCCTGTTTGCCCTATGGTAGAGACGGCCCTGCTTGGCACACATGTTACTTTTATGTCAGCAACAAACATAGGATAGGTGGTTTAACCCTTACATTACATTTGCCATGGTCGGGGTTTTTCTTTAAAGTCCCATTCAACTCTATGGGAAATATATATTTTCCTCCCCAAAAGGTTAAGATAGGAAGACCGGGCAACGCCGGGTATTCAGCTAGTATGTAAAATAAAATATTCTTTGCTTTTTTTTCTGCCTTTTTTGCTATTTTTTACCCTCTTCCATTTCCACACGTTGGCATTACTTTTTCCGAAGCTAAAGATTTATATCCAGCCAGATAAGAAGTGCATCAGACTGAAAAGCTGATATTTTTCCATTCTTTGTAGATGGGGCCCCTCAGCGTACTCTAGATAGATTTGCTAATGTAACTGGGAAAAGCTGTCTAATTTCTATCTGTAACAATTTCATCTGCATACAGTACAGTTATTATAACGGCGGGGCCCCCGATGACTTCATTTCTATAAAACGTGTCAAAAAGCGAAGTAGGAGCTTTCAATTAAACATTTCTTAGGCCTGGGAATAACATTGTTGTGTTTGTTGAGGATTGATCAAACAGCCATAGAGCCAAAGAGAAAGAGCGTTTTTTCGCTATAGTATGTTTTTGAAGATGCATCAAGCTGCATTGTGGGAAAATTGGAAGTACAATTGCTGTCACATTGTGGCTGGAGGATCAAAGGCACTCAAACCTCATTGTCTTTATGTTTTATGGTATAATGCAAATATGCGAGTGCGGGGGTGTGGAAGTTTTAACAACTTTCATTTACTTATTTATTTCAGGTACTTATATAGCGCCATCAATTTACACAGCGCTTTACGTATACGTTGTACTGTCACATCAGTCCCTGTCCTCAAGGAGCTTACAATCTAATGTAATCTAATGTCCCTATCTCACATTCATACACATATTAGGGCCAATTTAGACAGGATCCGATAAACTTACCAGCATGTCTTTGGACTGTTGTAAGGATTTAAGTGCAGCGCTAGGTAACTAGTGATATATCTAATAATGCAAACATATAAGTGACAGTTCACAATTAAACATACCGTTTTTTCTGGCGTATAAGACGACCTTTTGTTCTTAAAAATATCCCCCAAAAGTCAGGGGGTCGTCTTATACGCCGCCTATCACGGAACAGGACGAGGAGGAGGCGTGGCTTTTGAACAATGGACGCCCACAATCTGACTGACTCTGCATTACAGGTACCGGCGTATAAGACGACCTTTTGTACTTAAAAATATCCCCCAAAAGTCAGGGGGTCGTCTTATAGGCCGGTACCTGTAATGCAGAGTCAGTCAGATTGTGGGCGTCCATTGTTCAAAAGCCACGCCTCCTCCGCGTCCTGTTCCGTGATAGGCGGTACACTCAGTTTCCCAGCAGAGCCTGTGTTCGGTGTTCCGCCTATCACAGAGGTCCTCTCATCCTAGGCCTCGGACATATCTATAGCTATTCTTTTTTTTTTTTGGATAGCATACGGGAGATTTTTAAAAAATTGCTGTTTATGTCCCCTTGATGAGATAAAGACAACAGAAAGTGCGAGGAAAGCTCCGCAAAGTGAGGGGAATGCCCTATTGGACAGTTGTCATTAGAAAAAAGGGGTCACCATTGGAAAATTCCTCTCCATTACCTGTTCAGGTGACAACTGTGAAATTTTGGATCACTTTCTCTCCCCGCTGATAATGATCGCAAAGACAAAATGGAAGGGTTAATCTCCTCCCAATGGGGACACAAACCAGACCTTCTAACCCATCCACAGTCTAAAACTATAAAAATTTGTAACACTTTAAATATTTTTTAAGTGTTTTTCATTCATTTCTATGTGATATCGGTGTGATTTGAGGGACTACAACGCTCACCAATTTTTAATTTCTTATTTTTTATTATTATTATTATTATTATTATTTTATATTAATTTAGGATTTAAAAAAAAATCCAAAGTGCATGACACAACATTCTAAGATATTTCTATGCTTATTTTTTTCTGACACTGGTGTGTCGGGAATAGGATAAAACATCTGGGCTTGTAGGAGCAGCTGCTGCTCTGCTGGATCTCTTCTTCTCTTCCTGAAGAAAGCGGCTGGCACAGCGGCTGCATCCTGCACCCATGCGTGGTTTGCCAGAACTTCCAGCAATTTATTGGGCACGGATGCCTCCTCGGGGTCCCCCTCTGACAATTTATTAACAAGTCCTCCTGGTGTTTTATCAAAAGCCACATGGTACTTTATTTGTTTTACTTCTTCCATGTATTCGGCTCTAGACCACACTTGCTTGAAATTTCTCATTTACTGTATTTTATTGCCATTTGTCCAAAACATCAAATAACAAAAAAATACCCCCAAAAAATGAAAAAAAAAAAAAAAATGTGTGCAGTTTCCAGTAAGGTTTCTATCTTAGATTTTCATGCTTTTTTTTTTTCCTATTCTCAAAGTCTAAGAAATGCCTCAAATAACACAAAATACACCAAATTAAGCATAAAATACGTAAAATGCAAAGAATATTTAGAAACCATTTAAAGCACATTGCAGCATAAAAAAAAAAAAAAAAAAAAAAAAAAAAAAACACTTTCTACCTTAATTTCATTCTCCTCATTGACTTCAATTCATTTTAGCAAAGTGGTAAAAATTCTTGTGCAGCAAAATCAGCCAGTTTTGCTCACTCCTAGTTCATTTCTGTGCTATCCACACCATCTCACATCAAAAAAGGCTGGGAGATTATGCAAATGAATAGAAATGTGCCATTTAACTGACAGAGAACATGTCAACTAATTGGGATTGCTTAGGTTATAGTTGCACATTGTGAAATAAGTATATACAGTATATATATATATATATATATATATATATATATATATACACAGTCCACACACACCTACTTTTTTTCCAAGGGTCTTCTGGCCATGTCCATTACAACAGCCTGGGCTCTGAGTAAGTGGGTTGATTGACCTAGGCTGTCAATAAAACCCAGAAGACAAAGGACATCTTGTGGTGGAAAGAAGTACTGCGGTCATCTAGGGTTTATATCTATTAGGTGTGGGTTGATGTGTGTTGGGAATACACAGAATTTGACACTGACCATTTTTATCCAGTATAGCTATACAGTAAATGTCCTTTTAATTATGGAGTGTGGGGGGGAGCAAAAATTGGCCTAAAAGGCCCCTTCATGCTGATGACACTGTTTTCATTCAGTAAGTCACTGTCGCAGCCCCCCCCCCCCCCAAAAAAAAAAAAAAACTATGTAGCATGTCGCATCCCCTTTCCCCAAACTCATGTAGCATGCCACAGCCCCCTTTCCCAAACATGTGTAGCATGTCGCAGCCCTATTCCCCAAACTCATGTAGCATGTCGCAGCCCTATTCCCCAAACTCATGTAGCATGTCGCAGTCACCTTCCCCAAATGAATGTAGCGTGTCGCAGCCCCTTTCCCCAAACATATGTAGCATGTCACAGCCCCCTTTCCCAAACATATGTAGCATGTCACAGCCCCCTTTCCCAAACATATGTAGCATGTCGCAGCCCTATTCCCCAAACTCATGTAGCATGCTACAGCCCTATTCCCCAAACTCATGTAGCATGTCGCAGTCCCCTTCCCCAAATGAATGTAGCATGTCGCAGCCCCCTTCCCCAAACTAATATAGCATGCCACAGTTCTCTCCCTAAACTTATGTAGCCTGTCAAAGCCCCCTTCCCCAAACTCATATAGCATGTCACAGCCCCCTTCCCCAAACTCATATAGCATGTCAAAGCCTCTTTCCCCAAACTCATGTAGCATTTTGCAGCCATATTCCTCAAACTAATGTAGCATGTCGCAACCCCTTCCAAAAACTCATGTAGCATGTCGTAGCCCCTTCCCCAAACTCATGTAGCATGTCGTAGCCCCTTCCCCAAACTCATGTAGCATGTTGCATCCCTATTTCTCATACTCATGTAACATGTTGTAGCCCCCTTTCCCAAACTCATATAGCATGTCGCAGCCCCCTTCCCTAAACTCATGTAGAATGTCGTAGTCCCCTTCCCCAAACTCATGTAGCATGTTGCAGCCCCTTCCCCAAACTCATGTAGCATGCCGCAGCCCTATTCCTCAAACTCACGTAGCATGCCGCAGCCCTATTCCCCAAACTCATATAGCATGTCGCAGCCCCCTTCCCCAAACTCATGTAGCATGTTGCAGCCCCTTCCCCAAACTCATGTAGAATGTCGTAGCCCCTTCCCCAAACTCATGTAGCATGTTGCAGCCCCTTCCCCAAACTCATGTAGAATGTCGTAGCCCCCTTCCCCAAACTCATGTAGCATGTTGCAGCCCCTTCCGTAAACTCATGTAGCCTGCCGCAGTTCTATTCCCCAAACTCACGTAGCATGCCGCAGCCCTATTCCCCAAACTCATGTAGCATGTCGCAGCCCCCTTCCCCAAGCTCATGTAGAATGTCGTAGTCCCCTTCCCCAAACTCATGTAGCATGCCGCAACCCTATTCCCCAAACTCACGCAGCATGCCACAGCCCTATTCCCCAAACTCATGCAGCATGCCACAGCCCCCTTTCCCAAACATATGTAGCATGTCGCAGCCCTATTCCCCAAACTCATGTTGCATTTCGCAGCCTTATTCCCCAAACTCATATAGCATGTTGCAGTCCCCTTCCCAAAATTAATGTAGCGTGTCGCAGCCCCTTCCCCAAACTCATGTAGCATGTCGCAGCCCCCTTCCCCAAACTAATATAGCATGCTACAGTTCCCTCCCTAAAGTTATGTAGCCTGTCAAAGCCCCCTTCCCCAAACTCATATAGCATGTCACAGCCCCCTTCCCCAAACTCATATAGCATGCCAAAGCCCCCTTCCCCAAACTCTTATAGCATGTCGTAGCCCCCTTCCCCAAACTCATGTAGCATGTTGCAGCCCTATTCCCCAAACTTATGTAGCATGTCACAGCCTCCTACTCAAAACGCATGCATCAAAAAGAGAAAAACTGGTCTGTGCCAGCGCGCCCGGTGCATTAGGCCCACTCTGCAACAAGATGACTCATTCTCTTTAAATGTCTATAAAACATTTAAAAATATTTGTTAATCAAGTCAGCAATTTGCAGCTTTGCAGGCAGCGAATGGAAGGTCCTTTGGTAAGGCAAGCTTGTGTTCGCTCCTTGACAGGATATCTCTTCCTGTCATCTTAGGAAGATTGTTCATTAGCCGATGGGGCTTGTGAAATGCCACTTTTGTCGGCTCCGGTTTATTTATTTATTTTTATCCCCTGCGTTAATGACCTGTCAGTGATTTTTATTTTTAATTTGCCACCACGATTTGTAGCCGCTCGTGCAAGCAGGACACCCGCCCTAATGAGCTGCTAATTTGGATGGAGCGAGCTAATCCACGTGATTTGTGGAGGGAGATGAACTCTTCTGTTTGCTCCAATTCTGGACAACTGTCTCATTAATGGGCTTTTTTTCCTTACATAAGGCTTGTGTCTGCCTTGGGGCATTGCGCTCACAGATCTCCATAGATTATATATGTCACTTATCATCTTATAGTGAACTTGGGACTTGTCAATGTAGGGCATAGCAACAGGATTGTTTTAAAGCCCAACTCCACATTTCAAATCAAATGAAAACCTTGAGAAAAATAAAAGAAACCATAAATTGGTCCCTTAAAGATCCAGACTTTACAGAAACCTAATTAAACAATTACTATACTCCACTATATATTGTTAAAAACATACACTATGGGCCAGATTCAGGATGGCGAGCGGTTCTTTATTCCGGCGTAACGTTGCTCATTTATGTTACTCCGCCGAAACTTTAGGAGAAAGTACTGTATTCACAAAGCACTTGCTCCTAAAGTTGCGACGGCGTAGCGAAAATGGGCCGGCGGAATTCAAATTGGGCGGGTAGGGGGCGTGTAGTATTTAAAATAGGTGCAATCCCGCATGGGCCGGCTGTCAATGTATCCCAGTGCGCATGCTCCAAATTCTCACGGTGTTTTGGAAGTGAACGTCAATGACGTCAATCCCCATTCACGGACGAGTTACGCAAACGCCGTAAAACTTTTTCAATTCGCCGCGGTCACGACGGCCATACTTAACATAGGATGCGCCTGCTTTTTGTTGCTTTATCTTTACGCCGGGAAAACCCTTACGTAAACGTCGTAAAGTGACTGTGTCGGGCTCGCGTACGTTCGTGAATTGCCGTATCTCGCTGATTTACATATTCTCGGCGTAAATCAGCAGGAACGCCCCTAGCGGCCATTTAAAAACAGTTCCGATACGACAGCGAAATACAATGACGCCGCTCGTATCTTAACTCAATCCCGGCATATCTTGTTTTCTGAATACAGAAAACAGATACGCCGTCGTAGGTTAGAAGTTACGCGGCTTATCTAGAGTTAAGCCGCGTAACTTCTACCTGAATCTGGCCCATATTGTCAAAAGTATTGGGACACCTGCCTTTACATGAACTTTAAAGGGGTTGTAAAGGTACAATTTTTTTTTTCTAAATAGCTTCCTTTACCTTAGTGCAAATAAAAGAAAAAAATAACAATTTGGGAGAGAAGAAACACTCCCCCAAGTTTAGGGATTTTGATGTGAGAAGTGTCAATTGCTGTAAAACGCAAACACACTAAATACAGATTGTTTTATGAAAAAATATCAACATTTTATAATTATTAAAAACAAGTTCCAATGGTTATTATAGACCACAATAGTTACAAAAGCAGAGTATATGACAGTGTGCAGGTAGCCAACAAGTTTCACACAGATGTGCTTCGTCAGGGCCTTGCAACTTTTCTTTTGAACAGTGTAGTCTGTGTATGACATAAGAATACGCCATTAATATACAACATATAATAAATACATAGCACATTACATATTTATATCAGTAAATAAAGAATTACTGTGTGCTCACCAATTCTGCTAAATACTGAGTAAGGTGTACCAAGACGCAACCCAGAGATGATATTAATAGAAGTTGCAAGGCCCTGACGAAGCACATCTGTGTGAAACTTGTTGGCTACCTCCACACTGTCATATACTCTGCTTTTGTAACTATTGTGGTCTATAATAACCATTGGAACTTGTTTTTAATAATTATAACATTTTGATATTTTTTCATAAAACAATCTGTGTATAGTGTGTTTGCCTTTTTACAGCAATTGACACCTCTCACATCAAACTTGGGGGAGTGTTTCTTCTCTCCCAAATTGTCCTTTTTTCTTTTATTTGCATTCAACCATGGCATTGTGAGTTATTGTCATTTGTATCTGGAAACAATCCAACCATCCCTCTTTTTATCTTTACCTTAGTGCCGTCCTCCTTCACTTACCTCAGGGCTCAAAATTTCAAGTCCTGAGCTACTAGCCAGGCCTCAAGAGTTACTCGCCACCAGTTGCCCCACCTAATTCATACACTGCCCTGCGCCAAATTGCACCTGTAAACACACCCTTGTAGATTATCTCATGGAATGACACTGTTAAATGTTTTATGCAGAATCAAGTTACACAATTAAATATTACCAACAACAACTTTAACAAAATGGGACGGGGCACTGGGGGCAGCCCAGAGGGACAGGGCACTGGGGGCAGCCCAGAGGGACAGGGCACTGGGGGCAGACCAGAGGGACAGGGCACTAGAGACCAGTCCGTTCACAGTGCTCAGGCTGAACTGTTGGACACTTACATAGAGGACAAGGAGAAGAAAACTGCACAAACTGGAAGGCTGCTGCTCTCATGTCAGGGCAACTTTCAGTGATCGCTGCACCGGAGTGGTAATTTTTGCAATCCTCCACCTCACTCATTACTTTCTGCTCTCCAGCTACATTGGTCGAGTGGGAGGGGGGCAGGCTCAGAGGTCATACTGTTAGGTCCAATGGCTTAACAAGAATTGTAAGGAGAGCACCTGTGTACTGCTCTGCCTGTGCGCAGCTCACCAGACTACTTTTCCCGAGCATGCACCTTTCCTCTTCGGCCGCCAATCTCACCGGGACTCTAAGTGTAGGCACAGATTGGAGGGAGATTGGTCATGCATCCCTGTCATCACTCGCCCCCAGCTGAAATCCACTCGCCAAATGCTAGTAGGCGAGTGGAAATTTTGAGGGCTGACTTACCTCATCCTTCCATTTTGCTTTTAAATGTCCTTATTTCTTCTGAGAAATCCTCACTTCCTGTTCTTCTGTCTGTAACTCCACACCGTGATGCGAGGCTTTCTCCCTGGTGTGGAGTGTCGTGCTCGCCCCCTCCCTTGGACTACAGGAGAGTCAGGATGCTCTCTACTTTGCAGATAGAGAAAGGAGCTGTTAGTGGGAGTCCTGACTCTCCTGTAGTCCAAGGGAGGGGGCGAGCACGACACTCCACACCAGGGAGAAAGCCTTGCATTACGGTGTGGAGTTACAGACAGAAGAACAGGAAGTGAGCATTTCTCAGAAGAAATAAGGACATTTAAAAGCAAAGTGGAAGGATGAGGTAAGTGAAGGAGGACTGCACTAAGGTAAAGGAAGCTATTTAGGAAAAAGTTTTTTTACCTGTACAACCCTTTTAACGCCTCGTACACACAACCGAAATCTCCGATGAAAAAAGTCAGACGGAGTTTAGAAAGAAAACATGGTCTCTTTTTTTCGATGAAAAAAAATTTTGTATCGCAAATTCTGATCGTCTGTGTGTAACTCCGACGGAGAAAAAAAACAGGCATGCTCAGAATCAAGTCGACGCATGCTCGGAAGCATTGAACTTAATTTTTCTCGGCTCGTCGTAGTGTTGTACGTCACCGTGTTCTTGACGGTCGGAATTTGGTGTGTAATGCAAGACAGCTTAAATGGAATTCCGTCAGAAAAATCTGATCGTGTGTACGGGGCATTAGGCTACTTTTACACTGAGGCACTTTACAGACGCTATAGTGGTGGTTTGGAGGCGCTACCCATCGATTTTTTGTTTTTATCCCTTTTTCGGCCGAAAAGCGCAGTAAAAATGACGTTAAAGCAGCGCTAAAAATAGCAACACTTTACCGCCAACGCCCGCGATGCCCCAGTGTGAAAGTAGCCTAATGGAATCCCAGTCTTAGGCTACTTTCTCACTGGGGCGTTGCACCGTCGGCGGGAAAGCACCGCTATTTTAAGCGGCGTTTTACCATAGTTTTTGCGTCACTATTCAACTGCCAGTGGGCCACTTTTAACCCCCACTACCGGCTGAAAAGGGTTAAAGCCGCCTGCAAAGCACCGGTGCAGCAGCGCTTCGCCAGCGGTTCGGCGGCGCTGCCCATTGATTTCAATGGGCAGGGGCGCTTTAGGACCGTTGTATATACTGCTCCTCGAATTGTCATGAGATATTGGAACTCCGTTTTAGTCCCCTGGTAGTTTTTAATTTCCACACCCCAGTACAGTATACTGTATATACATAGTTACATTGATCCAAGCTCCGACCGTTTGTACGCTCCATCGGACAATTGTTATCAGATTTTCCGCGAATAAATGTTGGATAGCATGCTTTAAAATTGTCCTCCAACAATTGTGTGATGTCGGATTATCCAATTGTGTGTACAGAAGTCCGTCACAGAAAAGTCCAAAGTACAAACACGCATGTTCGGAAGCAATGCTCACCATAACACCACCAAAGGGTGGCACTAAAGAGCTGAAAAAACACCTTGTTTCGTGTTTGTTGGACGACAATTCATTGCCGTTTGTATGCAATACAAGTTCGTGGCCAACGCCCTTCGGGCAAAAGACCGAGGCTTTGTCCGCAGAAAGTCAGATTGTGTGTACCAGGCTTAATTTTCTTTCCTTTAACCGCTTAAATACTGGGCTCTTTTAGCACCTTCCTGTGTGTGTACGAGGCTTTAACAACCTTCAGCTGATTTTTTATTTTTTTTAAGTAATTACCTGCTCACTTCCTCCTCCTTTCCCCTCCATTTACATGAAGACTAACAAATGGTCTGCTGGGGGCATGCGTGTCCAACCGTCCTATGATGTCTTTGGCTAGCCTTAGGCCTCGCACACACAGATGTCAAATGAGAGGACACTAAGAATGCTCTATTAACACCCGCCAATCGCCACCACCACCCGCCCTGTGGCAGATATGCCTGGCAGAGTCCACTCACGAGCAGGCGTTGAACGCGTGAGGCCCCTAATGATCTGAAAAGCTCCTCGTTTTAAAGCAATATCCTTTATTTCAATTAGGCCGATGTCCCGGGAACTCGCTGGCCATGTTCGGCAGATTGTCTCTGGATTTCACACTAATAGATAATTTGGGAAACGTTTAATGGTTGGCAAGACCGGGTTGGGTTCTGCTTGTAGCTAATGATAGAATATTTCCTGCTACAGACATTTTTTTTTTTGTCAGACCGCGGGAGGAAATTGGTTTTCTTGGGGGATTGCGGAGACATTTGTGTCCATTTCATTTGAAGCTGCGGGAAAAACGTTCCAGGCATCACCTGACGGCGCAAATTAAATGTATTGTCTTGACAGCGCAATCTATATGTGCTTCAGTGTCCTAATAAGATGCTGGATGGGTTCCTCCGATCGTTTGGCGGCGCTTTTTGTTACAAAAAGTCACAGGTTATGTAGCATGTAAACAATTTGGCCCGGATTCACAAAGCACTTACGCCGACGTATCTCCAGATACACCGCGTAAGTACAAATATGCGCCGTCGTATCTGTGCACCGAACTTAAAAACTTAGATACGCCTAAAAACTGACTTCATCCCACCGACGTAACTTGCTTACGCCGGCGTAGAGTGGGCGCATATTTACGCTGGACGCATGTGGCGCTCCCATTGATTTTCTATTCAAATATGCAAATGAGGGAGATACGCCGATTCACAAATGTACTTGCGCCCGGCGCATGATTTGAGCAGTTTGCGTAAGTTTTACGTTCGCTGTAAAGTTATTTCCCATAGATGAGGCGCAACCCATGCAAAGGTATGGACCAGAGAACACAAGCCTATGTATTGTACTTTGGACGTCTGTGAATAAGGGCCAACGTGGGTCTGACTGGGCGTAGGTTACGTTCACGGCGTACACAGTGATCCGGCGTATCTTAGGCAGTTTTTCCAACGTGGTTGTACGCATGCGCACTGGGATACGTCCGTGTCCCGACACATGCGTAGTTCATTTTAAGTACTTGTCTGGCGCCCGGCCCTTCATTTGCATGGGGTCACGCTTCATTAACCTGGATCACGCCCACTTCCACTTACGCCGGCTTACGACTACGAAATATACGCTACGCCGGCGCAGAGTTGGGAGCATTTGCTTTGTGAATTCCATGCTTGCCTCTCCGCGCTGCGTCGGCGTAGCGTAAAAGAGATACGCAACGGCGGCAAAAATTTGCGCCGATGTATGTGAATCCGGGCCTTTCTGTCTTTTATATCTCAAGATAAAATAAATGGTCACCTTTTTTGGAACCCCGTTTTTTTTGTTTTTTTTTTGGTTTACCACACAAGAGTCCTCCCATTCTTTGTGCCCTGTTTAGTGCATTGAGCCTAAGGAAATACCCAGTACTTCCAGGTATGAGGGAAAATGTGACTCATTCCATGTGACAATGCCGGTGTCCTGTCGAGAAATGCCCCCTAATCTCATATTCTGTTCTACACTATATTACCAAAAGTATTGGGACACCAGCCCTTACGACTGCTTGGCTCTGATGAAGAGGTGTAGAGCTTCGAAACGCGTCAGTCTGTGGTGACTCCCTTCACTTTCTCTACAATCGATTGGAGTATGGTTCGAGGTCATCTCTTTGCAGCTTATGTTGATTAAGCTAACCTGTGGCTTTTTCCATCACACTTGTGAGTAGGCCCTGTATACATTTAAATTGTATTAACATTTTGTTACGGTAATACACTAGGCCGGTGTGCCTTTGTTTTATTTTCTTTTTGCTGCTAGGACATCCCCATCCAGGAAGGGCAGCAAGGCCAGTGGCACCGTTGTTGGCATCATCTTTATGGGCAATTGATTTTCGGATTATCCTTTCGTACGCAGGAGTATTTGTTTTTCTGTGTTTAATTTACACTAGGGTGACCAGACATCCCCAGTTTCCGGGGACTGTCCCCAGATTGAGGACACTGTCTCCGGACCAAGTCTGTCCCTGGTTTTGTCCCCGGCATAGGCGTGCGCACAGGGTGTGCCAGATGTGCCCAGGCACACCCTAATCACCCTGTGCAGCACAGATTCCCCCTACTGCCTTGGCTCCCATCTTTCCCCCCACAGCGCTGCCTGCTTTACTCCTCTCCTATTGGCTGTTGCTGCTGGGATGTTTCAGGAATGAGAAATGGGCCAGTAAATAAGTAATTTACTGGCCCCTTCCCTTTCTGAATGAACACTGTGTGCGATCGGTAGTGTGTGTTTGGGCTCTGGGGTGCACACCCTACTGCAATAGGCTGCGCACACCTATGAGCGGAGCATTAAAAACGTGGTAAAATCACGGTAAAATAGCGGTAAAACACTGCAATTTTACAGCGTGTTTATAAAGTTTTTACCGCATTTTCAATTCATTTCAATAGAGAGGGGCATTTTTGGAGTGTTTTATGAGTGTTTTAACCACTTAAGGACCGGACCAATACTGTATGCTGCTAAAAGACCCAAGGTGTTTTTACAATTTGGCACTGCGCTGCTTTAACTGGTAATTGCGCGGTCATGCAATGTTGTACCAAAACGAAATTTGCGTCTTTTTCTTCCCAAAAACAGAGCTTTCTTTTGATGGTATTTAATTGCCTCTGCGATTTTTATTTTTTGCGATATAAACGGAAAAAGACTGTTCATTTTGAAAAAAAAAGATTTTTCTTATAACAAAAAGTAAAAAATATCGAATAAACTAAATTTTAGTCAAACATTTAGGCCAAAATGTATTCAGCCACATGGCTTTAGTAAAAAAAAAAAAATCGCAATAAGCGTATATTTATTGTTTTCGTAAAAGTTATAGCGTCTTCAAACTAGGGTACATTTTCTGGAATTTACACAGCTTTTATTTTATGACTGCCTATCTTATTTCTTGAGGTGCTAAAATGGCAGGGCAGTACAAAACCCCCCCAAATGACCCCATTTTGGAAAGTAGACACCCCAAGGAAACTGCTGAGAGGCATGTTGAGTCCATTGAATATTTTTTTTTTTGTCCCAAGTGATTGAATAATGACAAAAAAAATAAAAAATTTACAAAAAGTTGTCACTAAATGATATATTGCTCACACTTGCCATGGTTATATGTGGAATTTTCCCCCAAAATACATTCTGCTGCTTCTCCTGAGTACGGGGATACCACATGTGTGGGACTTTTTGGGAGCCCAGCTGCGTACGGGACCCCGAAAACCGAGCACCGCCTTCAGCATTTCTAAGGGTGTACATTTTTAATTTCACTCCTACTACCTATCACAGTTTTGAAGGCCATAAAATGCCAAGATGGCACACAACCCCCCCAAATGACCCCATTTTGGAAAGAAGACACCCCAAGCTATTCGCTGAGAGGCATGTTGAGTCCATGGATTTTTTATTTATTTTTGCCCCAAGTGATTGAATCATGACCAAAAAATATATATTTTTTTTTTACAAAACATTGTCACTAAATGATATATTTCTCACACATGCCATGGTTATATGTGGAATTGCACCCCAAAATACATTCTGCTGCTTCTCCTGAGTACGGGGATACCACATGTGTGGGACTTTTTGGGAGCTTAGCCGTGTACGGGACCCCGAAACCAATCACCGCCTTCAAGATTTGTGTGAGTGAAATTAAATTCACATTGGGGGGTGTCAGTGGCAGAGTGACTTTCCTATATGGGGGGTACCGTCCAATCATCCCAAGGGCATCCCTGCTGGCTCTGGCTGCTCCATTTCCCTTTGGGTGATTTTTAGAACACCCCCATCGCCGCGGCCGCAATGGACTAGTCCAGATCGTCCACTCTCATTGACTAAACTCCCTCGTGCTAGCTCCGCCCCCACCCAGCACTACGGCCTCAGCTTGTGTCTGTCTGTCATCTCTCTCCGCTGGGGCGGCTCAGCTGCTGTTATCACACAGACAGGATCAGGAATCCAATCCCAACCCCCCAACTTACTCCCTAGCAGAGGCTGAGAGCCGCGGGCTCTGCCACCATGTGCTGACCTGATTTGGGGGGGCGGGTGATTGTTGTGTCCACCACCCCCTGCCATGTGTACCAGCACTGTGTGCATAGTTGCCAACATTTGAAAAAAAAATCCAGGGACACTTTGCAGTGTCCGGGTCTAGAGCAAATGAAAACCCGCACACATCATTCAGAGACCGGACTGTGCTGGAGAAAATCATACAGGTGGCAACCCTAGTGCAAACGTCACTCAGGTGAGAAAGACAAAAGTGCTGCAGCACAAAACAAAGAGAAGGTAATTGGTTCCCATGGGCAACACAGACAGATTATGTTTCAGACACATTCACCTCCCAGACACACACACAGTGTACACATAACACCCCCTCCCCCTCCCAGCTTCCTTTACTTGCCATGTCATAAACTGTCACTCATTTTTTTTTTCCCCCGCCCACACTTTCTCCGGCTCTCCTCGCTTGCTCCAGGAGCTGCCACTCGATAAGCCGCACCTGCCTTCCCCACTAGCCCAGTGTTGCCAACCTACAGTACCAGCCAAATTTTTACTGCCATTTTACAAAAGTTACAAAATTACAGTTTTAGGTGCAAATTTCAGCATTTAGGCTACAGAACAAGTACACTATTCAAATAGCAACGTGATTTAAGGTAGATATAAAAAGGTAAAAAAAAAAAATCTTTCTGTTATTTTCAATATAAAAATGGTCCATCAGTTTTTGTTCAAAACCTCCTGCCACCTCCATCTGCCACCATCACCTCCTCCTACTACCGCCAGCTTCTCCTACCCCCACCACCAACTCCTCCTACTCCTGATACCACCAGCGCCTCCTGCCACCACCACCACCAGCTCCTCCTGTCACCACCAGCTATTGCCACCATCACCTCCTACCACCACCAGCTTCTCCTGCCATCACCACCATCTCCTCCTGCCCCCATCACCTCCTGATATCACCAGCTCCTCCTGCCACCATCACCAGCTCTCCTCCTGCCACCACCACCAGCTCCTCCTGCCACCACCACCAGCTCCTCCTGCCACCTCCTGATACCACCAGCTCCTGCTGCCACCATCTCCTCCTGCCCCCATCACCTCCTGATATCACCAGCTCTCCTGCTGCCACCATCACCAGCTCTCCTCCTGCCACTACCACCAGCTCCTCCTGCCACCATCACCAGCTCCTCCTGCCACCACCACCAGCTCTTCCTGCCATCACCACCAGCTCCTCCTGCCACCTCCTGATACCACCAGCTCCTCCTGCCACCACCAACGCCTCCTGCCACCACCAGCTCCTCCTGTCACCACCAGCTATTGCCACCATCACCTCCTACCACCACCAGCTTCTCCTGCCATCACCACCACCTCCTCCTGCCCCCATCACCAGCTCCTCCTGCCACCTCCTGATATCACCAGCTCTCCTCCTGCCACCATCACCAGCTCTCCTCCTGCCACCATCACCAGCTCACCTCCTGCCACCACCACCAGCTCCTCCTGCCACCACCACCAGCTCCTCCTGCCACCTCCTGATACCACCAGCTTTTGCTGCCACCATCACCAGCTCCTCCTGCCACCTCCTGATATCACAAGCTCCTCCTGATACCACCAGCTCCTCCTGCCACCACCACCAGCTCCTCCTGCCACCACCACCAGCTCCTCCTGCCACCTCCTGATACCACCAGCTCCTCCTACCACCATCACCAGCTCTCCTCCTGAAACCACCACCAGCTCCTCCTGCCACCTCCACCAGCTCCTCCTGCCACCTCCACCAGCTCCTCCTGCCACCTCCACCAGCTCCTCCTGCCACCACCACCAGCTCCTCCTGCCACCATCAGCAGCTCCTCCTGCCACCCCCTGATACCACCAGCTCCTCCTGCCACCTCCTGATACCACCAGCTACTCCTGCCACCACCACCAGCTCCTCCTGCCACCTCCTGATACCACCAGCTACTCCTGCCACCACCACCAGCTCCTCCTGCCACCTCCTGATACCACCAGCTCCTCCTGCCACCAAATCCTCCTACCCCCACGCCAGCTCCTCCTGCCTCCACCGCCACCTGCCCCCATCGCCAGCTCCTGCTGCCCCCACTGCCAGCTCCTACCACCTCCTGCTTCCGTCAGCTCCTGCTATTTCCTGCCCCCACCAGCTCCTGGCATCATCACCAGCTCTTCTTGCCACCATCAGGCACCAGCTCCTCTTGCCACCACCGCCAGCTACTACTGCCCCCACCACCAGCTCCTGCCACCATCACCAGCTCCTGCCACCTCCTGCCCCCGCCAGCTCCTGCCTCCTCCTGCCCCCGCCAGCTCCTGCCTCCTCCTGCCCCCGCCACCATCAGGCACCAGCTCCTCTTGCCACCATCACCTTCTTACCTTAAAGCAAAGGAGTCTCCGGATTGCCCTGAGCTGGTCCGTTGTGCTGTGTGTGGATTCCTGGGTGCAGCTTTGGGCTGTCACTGAATTGCCTGGGCAGACCACAGCCACCGCCGGCACCATCAAGGCAAAACTGCTCCATGCCCAGCTCGGAGCTCCTGGCGAGTAAGGTATTTTTAAAGCCTGGCGCGTCTGACTGGCCGCTGGATGCGCCATGACATCACTGACTCGCATCGCCCGCCCCGCGCCGCCGCTCCACCAGTAGCATGCCACACATGCATTGTCAGCCTCCGTCTAATCCGCCCCCCCCCCGTGCCCGAGCGGAATACAGCCGAATCAGATCCATTCGGAGGCTTAGCCCGGGATCGCGCAACACAGCACTAGCCGGGACAAGTCCCGGCAGGCTAATTTTGGCGGGACAAGGTCCTATTTAACGGGACTGTCCCGTTAAAAACGGGACAGTTGGCAACTATGTGTGTGTAGCTGATCTGATTTTGGGGGGGGGGGGGGATTGATGTGTCCACCACCCCCTGCCATGTGTATAGTGTAACACTGTAGCTGACCGGATTAGGGGGGTTGCAGGATGTAGACACGTGCGATTTACGGTTTGCGCCATGTAGATACGTGCGATTTACGGTGTGCGCCATGTAGACACATGTGATTTACGGTGTGCGCAATGTAGACACATGCGATTTACGGTGTGCGCCATGTAGACACGTGCGATTTACGGTGTGCGCCATGTAGACACGTGCGATTTACGGTGTGCCCCATGTAGACACGTGCGATTTACGGTGTGCGCCATGTAGACACGTGCGATTTATGGTGTGCGCCATGTAGACACGTGCGATTTACGGTGTGCGCAATGTAGACACGTGCGATTTACGGTGTGCGCCATGTAGACACGTGTGATTTACGGTGTGCGCCATGTAGATGTGTTGCGATTTACGTTGTGCGCCATGTAGATGCGCTGCGATTTACGGTTTGCGTCATGTAGACACGTGCAATTTACGGTGTGCGCAATGTAGACACGTTGCGATTTACGGTGTGCGCAATGTAGACACGTTGCGATTTACGGTGTGCGCAATGTAGACACGTTGCGATTTAAGTTACTCCCTAGCAGAGGCTGAGTCTGAGAGCTAGGGGAAAACAGTGGTGAGCTGAGGGGGGGGGGGGGGGGTGTGTGTGTGTGTGTCTGCTCTGCCACCATGTGCTGACCTGATTTGGGGGGGGGGGGTGATTGCATTGCTGTGTCCACCACCCCCTGCCATGTGTACTAGCACTCTGTGTAGCTGACCTGATTTTGGGGGGGGGGGGGTGATTGCTGTGTCCACCACCCCCTGCCATGTGTATAGTGTAACACTGTAGCTGACCAGATTAGGGTGGTTGCAGAATGTAGACACGTGCGATTTACGGTGTACTATGTACAGGGTGCAGAATCCAGGCATGTGTTGTGTATTACCCACCTGAAGTAGCTGAGCTGTGAGCCAGGGGCGTACTAAGTGGGGGGGCAGTGGGGACGGGCCGCCACGGGTGACACACACTGGGGGATGTCAGGCCGGCGCCCCTGTAGAGGTGTCTGTACTGTGGGGTGGGGGGTGGGGGTCTGCACTATAGGGGTGTCTGTACTGTGGGTGGGGGGGTGTAGGTCTGCACTGTAGAGGTGTCTGTACTGTGGGGGGCTGCACTATAGGGGTGTCTGTACTGTAGGGGGGGTGGAGGTCTGCACTGTAGAGGTGTCTGTACTGTGGGTGGGGGGGTCTGCACTATAGGGGTGTCTGTACTGTAGGGGGGGGTGGAGGTCTGCACTGTAGAGGTGTCTTTACTGTGGGTGTCTGCACTATAGGGTAAGGTGACCAGATTTTTAAAATGAAATCCGGGGACATATTTTTTGTTTACTAGTAATGGCAACAATCAGCGACTCTCTGCCCATTGCCGCCCACCTCACAGCCTCTCAAGTCCTACTCTTCGTGCCCCAGGTACTACTGGGTGGGGAGCGGAGGAAGATCACTCCCCCAGGGAAGGCAAGGAGATAAGCAGGTGGCTGGCCAAGATTTGTGCCAAGGCAGAACATGTGAGCGAAGCTAAATGGGCATGCGAAGAATTATTCCCTCCACTCCGACCAGCACATGATCATCAGAAAGGGGCACAGATAATGGGAAAATACAACCCCCCTATGCTAGTAGGCACGGCGGAGCGGGGGGGGGTGTAATTCTAATTTTTTTATTTTAATTCTGCACTGACTGTCTTTGAAATTGCCCCTGCCCCCTATTAAATCCAATCTGGGGACAAAACCAGGGACAGACTTGGTCCAGGGACAGTGTCCTCAATCAGGGGACTGTCCCCTGAAACTGGGGATGTCTGGTCACCCTACTATAGGGGTGTCTGTACTGTGGGGGGGTCTGCACATTAGAGGTGTCTGTACTGTGGGGGTCTGCACTGTAGGGGTGTGTACGGTGGGGGCCTGCACTATAGGGGTGTCTGTACTGTCGGGGTCTGCACTATAGGGGTGTCTGTACTGTAGGGGTGTGTCCTGTGGGAGGGGGTCTGCATTGTGGGGGGCTGTGTAATGTAAAGGGGTCCAGAGGTGCAAGGTGCTGTATAATGTAAAGGGGTCCAGTGATGCAGGGTGATGTGTAATGTAAAGGGGTACAGAGGTGCAGGGTGATGTGTAATGTAAAGGGGTCCAGCGATGCAGGGTGATGTGTAATGTAAAGGGGTACAGAGGTGCAAGGTGATGTGTAATGTAAAGGGGTACAGAGGTGCGGTTGTGGAGAGGGGGTACACAGTAGTGACAAAGAGATATTGAAGGATACAGAGGAATGCAGGGGGCACAGTAGGATGTTTTTACATTTTAAGGTGGGTGGGGGGGGGGGGGGGGTGCCAGATATAGGATCCGCCTCAGGTGCCAAATGCTCTAGGTACGCCTCTGCCTATACATATCAGTGTTGCCAACCGTACGTATATTTACAGACAGACCGTAAATTTAACCCCTTTTTTTCAGGCTGTGCGTTAAAGTCCGCTATGGGCATCGGGTGCCCATAAAAAAGATGGCTGCAAGCCGACCATACAACTGCGCATGCGCCATTCTGAAGCCGGCTGGGCTCGGGGAAGCTCGTAAGCGGTCGGCTGGGCGGCGCAGTAACGTAATGGCGCCGCTCGGCGCCATTTTTTTAATAGATTGGGAGTCGGCACTCGGGACATTTGCAGCGCCTGGTGAAGACAGTGCAGTGGAACTGGCGAGGGCTGGCAGCGGCAACATCCTCAAGTAAGAGAGAGTAGGGGACAACACAGACCTGGCCTGTCAGACCCCCCTGGACAGACACACAAAGCCCTGACATAGGCGTGTGCACAGGGTGTGTCAGATGTGCCCAGGCACACCCTAATCACCCTGTGCAGACTAGATTCCCCCTACTGACCCGGCTCCCACTACTCCCCCCCCCCCCCCCACAGCACTACCGGCTACCCTCCTCTCCCACCGATTGTTGCTGTGGAAGTAACTGGTTGTTACTGTGGATGTTTTAGGATGAGTGGGGGAAGGGTACAGTACATATGCCATTTACCGGTCCCTTCCCTTTCTGAATGAACATAGTGATTGATCAGTAGAGTGTGTTTGAGCTTTGGGGTGCACACCCTAATGCCAAAGGCTGCGCACACCTATGGTCCCCGGATTGGATTTGAACAGGGGTTGGGGCAATTTCAAAGACAGTTCAGAATTAATAAAAAAAATCTGAAATACACAACCCGCTCCGCCACTCCTACTATCTTGGGGGGGGGGGGGGGGGTCTATTCCCATTATCTGTGCCCCTTTCTGATGATCATGTGCTGGTGGAAGCGGAAGGTATATTTCTTCAGTTTCGGGTGCCCATTCAGCTCCGCTCGCATGTTCTTCTGCCTTGGCTCAAGTCCTGGCCAGCCGCCTGCCCACTTATCTCCTTGCCTTCCCTGGCAGAGTGATCTTCCCCCGCTCCCCACCCAGTAGTAGCCGGGGCCCGGAGTGTAAGACTTGACAGGCTGTGAGGTGGGCGGCGACAAGCAGAGAGTTGCTGATTGCACTATTACTGGTGAAAAAAATACGACCCTGGTTTTCATTTTAAAAATCTGGTCACCTTACTTTACACGCACATGAACTTTAATGGCATCCCAGTCTTAACCACTTAAGGACCGCTTAACGCCGATATACGTCGGTAGAATGGCACGGCTGGGCACAGGCACGTAGAGGTACATTGCCCTTTAAATGCCCAGCTGTGGGTCGCGTGCCCCCCTGCCGGCGGCACGCTCGCGACCCGGTCCGAAGCTCCGTGACTGCGCCCCCGATCGCCACTGGTGTCCCACGATAGGGTCACAGGAGCTGAAGGACGGGGAGAGGTGAGTGTAAACAAACCTTCCCCGTTCTTCTCTGTTGCTTGTCACTGATCGCCTGTTCCCTGTTATAGGGAACGACGATCAGTGACGTCACACGTCCAGCCACGCCCCCCTACAGTAAGAATCACTCCCTTAGGGCACACTTCACTGCCAGTGTCATTTTCAAAGTAATCGGTGCATTTTTATAGCACATTTCGCTGTGAAAATGACAATGGTCCCAAAAGTGTCCGATGTGTCCGTCATAATGTCGCAGTCAAGAAAAGAAAATTGCTGATCACCGATATGGGGGATATTTATCATAGCAAAAAGTAAAAAATATTGATTTTTTTTTCAAAATTGTAGCTCTATTTTTGTTTATAGAGCAAAAAATAAAAACCGCAGAGGTGATCAAATACCACCAAAAGAAATCTCTATTTGTGGGAAAAAAAGGACGCCAATTTTGTTTAGGAGCCACGTCGCACGACCGCGCAATTGTCAGTTAAAGCGACGCAGTGCCGAATCTCCGGTGTATATTTTTAGACTTAAACTTTCTTTCACCCCTTTTAACACAGCGAAGTGACGCACGGGAATATCAGAGACAAGTGCGTACATTTTAGAGTGCAAGCAAAGATTGTCCAATTGGGATTAGGAAACAAATATTGGAAGGATAACAATGTAACTGTTTACATGTATTCTTAAAGCCGAACTCCAGGAAAACCGCCAAAATGACATACATTTGTCCATCCAGTCCTGAGAAATACACAGCCCAGCCAGGATGGTAACAGTTTTCAGCTGCAGCTAAGCAATACAGCTTGGTCATCAGCCTGCCTCCAACCTGTGATTGGAAAGTGAGGGAGCAGCAGAGGATCGCGTCATCCTCCTGCACAACCTGACACAAGAATCAAATTGAGGTGCAGATGATTATACTAGTAGCTTTCAAAATAACACATGATTTTTTTAATAGATACATAAAAGCAATAATTTATTTATTTTTTTGGGGTTCTGCCTGAAGTTCAGCTTTGACAGCCTCTCAATTGACAGTCCTGACAGTCTTTGACCATCTCTTGTACCCTGTCCGCCGTCTCTTAGGCCGCGTACACACGATCGAATATATCTGCTGAAACAAGTCCACAGACCAGTTTCATCGGACATATCCAATCGTGTGTACGGGCTAGCAGACAGGTTTCCAGCAGACAAAAGTTTTAAAGCATGCTTTAAAACTTGTCTGCTGGAAAGCTGTCTGTCGGATATGTCCGCTGGTTAGTACGCCTAACCAGCGGACCGAAATCTCCCGCATGCGTCAAATGGATTTGACGCATGCGTGGAAGTATTTTACTTCCTGGTTTGGTGACGTGTCGGCGTCAAGGTCACCGCCACGTCACCGCCACCTCACCGCGCTGTCTGTCCGCGGGGATTTTGGTTTAATCGTGTGTACACAGTTCAAACCAAAACATCCCAGGAGACATGTCCGATGAAAACGGTCTGTCGGACCATTTTCATCGGATATGTCTCCTCGTGTGTACGCGGCCTAACTATCTCATGTATCATGTCTGCAGTCTCTAACTATCTCGTGTATCATGTCTGCAGTCTCTAACTATCTTGTGTATCATGTCTGCAGTCTCTAATTATCTTGTGTATCATGTTTTCACTCTCTGACCATCTCTTGTATCATGTCCGCCGTCTCTAAGTATCTTGTGTATCATGTCTGCAGTCTCTGATCATCTTATGTATCATGTCTGCAGTCTGTAACTATCTTGTGTATCATGTCTGAGGTCTCTGACCATCTCTTGTATCATGTCTGCAGTCTCTAATTATGTCCTGTATCATGTCCAGAGTAATAAGCCGTGGATTTAGCCAAAATGCACTAAACAACATATATCCTCCACCAAAGTGATCAGTGCCGGTTCCACACCCTTTAGGAAATAAAGCTCACCAAATAATATTCCCATTCACTCTCGTGTCTCGCCAATTTCGCTTTTTGATGTTGATAATTCCAAACGCCGTTCAGACATCTCCAAACTGCATCAAGGTAGAAACTCTCTCCATCTCTTGTCTCATGTCTGCAACATCTATTGTACTATGTCTCCAGTCTCCGACCATCTCCTGTATCATGTCTCCAGTCTCCGACCATCTCCTGTATCATGTCTCCAGTCTCCGACCATCTCTTGTATCATGTCTCCAGTCTCCGACCATCTCCTGTATCATGTCTCCAGTCTCCGACCATCTCCTGTATCATGTCTCCAGTCTCTGACCATCTATTGTACTATGTCTCCAGTCTCCGACCATCTCCTGTATCATGTCTCCAGTCTCCGACCATCTCTTGTATCATGTCTCCAGTCTCCGACCATCTCCTGTATCATGTCTCCAGTCTCCGACCATCTCTTGTATCATGTCTCCAGTCTCTGACCATCTATTGTACTATGTCTCCAGTCTCCGACCATCTCCTGTATCATGTCTCCAGTCTCTGACCATCTCTTGTATCATGTCTCCAGTCTCCGACCATCTCTTGTATCATGTCTCCAGTCTCCGACCATCTCTTGTATCATGTCTCCAGTCTCTGACCAACTCTTGTTACATGTCTGCAGCCTCTGATCATTTCTAGTAGTAGGTCTGCAGTATCTGACCAGCTCTTGTAGTATGTCTGTAGACTCTGACCATCTCTTATATCACGTCTTCAATCTATAACCATCTCTTGTATCTTGTCTGCAATTTCTGACCATCTGTGGTAGTATGTCTGCAATTTCTGACCATCTGTGGTAGTATGTCTGCAGTCTCTGACCATCTCTTGTATTGTGTCTGCAGTCTCTGACCATCTCTTGTATTGTGTCTGCAGTCTCTGACCATCTCTTGTATTGTGTCTGCAGTCTCTGACCATCTCTTGTAGTATGTCTGTAACTTTTGACCATCTATTATAGTAGATCTGCAAACTCTGACCATCTGTTGAATTATTTCTGCAATGCCTGACCATCTCTTGTAGTAGGTCTGCATTCTCTTATGTCGCGTACACACGATCGGAAATTCCGACAAGAAAACTGTGGATTTTTTACCAACGGAATTTTGGGTCAAACTTGTGTTGCTTACACACGGTCACACAAAATTCCGACCATCAAGAACACAATGACGTACAACACTACAATGAGCCGAAAAAAATTAAGTTGAATGATTCCGAGCATGCGTCAAATTTGTTCCGAGCATCCATTTCCGACAAGAACTTTTTCTGTCGGAAAATTTGAGAACCATCTCTCAACTTTTCACTGTCGGGGCCTACACGCGGTCGGAATTTCCAACCAAATTTGCTCACATCAAACTTTTCTTGTCAGAAATTCAGATTGTGTGCATGCGCCTAACAGTCTTCTGTAGCATTACATACAGTATACTGAATATGACGTGTGGTCGAAGGGCAGCAGTTTAGACCCCCTCCATCTAATGAGTTGACAATCACTGGCTTTAGGAGTCAATCAGTAGCTATTTCTGAGCAATGACCCTCGTCTACTTCAAGGACCAGCGAGCAAAATGAGCGAAGGTGACCACCAACCAAAGGTCATTTTTATTCCAGAAAATGATGAATAGCATTGCAGACTGACGGAGGACTCTCTTTTTTTAAGACCTCCACGAGCTCCTTGGGAATAACCCCCAGCGCAGTATTTATGTTTCAGGCAGATTGAAAGTAAAAGGTCACAAATAAAGATTTATTCTGGAGCGAACGAGGGAAATCTTTTCACCCACTTCAAGTTAAGCGACCAAATGAAGAGAGATGAAGGAGCGCGGTTGCGGGGGTAAAATGGCGGAACGCATTCCTGCCGCCCGAGTCTGGCGGGATCGCCAAAATGACTTTCTATCTCCACCAGTGTGTTTGTCATTTGCGCCTAACAAGCTTTAAAGGGGCAGCAGTAAAGCTTTGAGGCGAAAGATAGACAGACAGTAATTGCATGTCTGCCGCAGCACAATGGCCTCAGACCTCAATCTGTCATCCGCTCCGGGTCTCTGTGAGCAGGACCAATCAGGTGTCTGGCTTGATAAATGCTTGTGTTTCTGTCTATTCTTTTTATTTTTTTACTTATGTTTTTTTTTTTTTTGCTTTCCTCACCCAGGGGGATTCCGGGGAAGAAATGCGGGACGATCATCTTATCAGCGGAGGAGCTCAGCAATTGCCGGGTCTGTATACAATGAAACGGTTTTATAGAACGGCTGAACCATTGTTTGAATGGCTCTGATTATTTTTAACTTGTAACACTTAAATCAAAGGAACGAACGTCTACAGGGCTCACTGGGGCTCATTGACTCGGGGATTTTGAAGTGCAATTGAAGTCTCACACCTTTTTTATCACTTTATAGTCCTGTACCGCCACATGGCATGATTTGTGACTGCTAGGGAAAGCTTATGTAGCACTACCAGGGCCGGCCTTAGGTGTTCAGACGCCCTGTGCGAGCTAATACTGTGGCGCCCCCCATCTTCACCCCTCGCCCCCTGGTCACCTAAACATACACAAAGTGTGTCGGCAAGACATATCCAAACTGGTACACTCACTCATAGGGTGGCTGTCAGCAATAATTGGGGCCCCATATAGCCTACCTCGTGGGGCCCCCATCCCCTTAGGAGGTGAAGAGGTGGAAGGAGGGAGGTGAGGTTAAGGGGGGAGGAGGCAGGAGAGGGGGTGAGAGAGGGACAGAGAGGAGGGGGTGCTGACAGAGAGGAGGGGGTGCTGACAGAGAGGAGGGGGGTGACAGAGGGAGGAGAGGGTGACAGAGAGAGACGGGGGGGTGACAGAAGAGAGACGGAGGGGGGTGACAGAAGAGAGAGGGAGGGGGATGACAGAAGAGAGAGGAGGGGGATGACAGAGAGAGAGGAGGAGGGGGATGACAGAGAGAGAGGAGGAGGGGGCGACAGAGAGAGAGGAGGAGGGGGCGACAGAGAGAGAGGAGGAGGGGGCGACAGAGAGAGAGGAGGAGGGTCGATGGAGAGAGAAGAGGGCGGTCGACGGAGAGAGAAGAGGGGGGTCGACGGAGAGAGAAGAGGGGGGTCGACGGAGAGAGAGGAGGGGGTGACGGAGAGAGAGGAGGGGGGGTTACTCACATTCTGCAAGCTGTGATGGCCTCACGGCGCCCATGGCGCCCTGTGTGGCCGCACAGCTCGCACACCCCAAAGGCCGGCCCTGAGCACTACCCCCAAAGGAGCTGCTGGTTAGTTTTGGGCCTTGCACGTTACCTCGTGACTGCTGAGAAGCTTAGGCTTAACTTACATTTGTGAAGTATTAAAGCTCCTTATGGTACATTTTAATATGTACCACTCTTTGTTCTCTTTTCTTTGCCCTTTTATCTCTCCATCCTAATTTCTTCGTTATTTTTCTCCCCCATCCCTCAATCTAGCCGTCTTTCTTGCTCTTTCTCTTAATCTTTCTCTCCCTTTTTTATTTGTTGTTTCCCCTCTTTTCCTTACCTTTCCACGTAATCTCTATTTTTCTTCCTTCCCTTACTCCTTGGGGGTGGGGAGTTGGGATCAGTGGCAGTGCTGGTGGGAGAGTTCTGATCAGCCAACTTAGGTGCTCTTGATCAAGGTCACTTGCTGATCCGAGAACTGTAGTGGGGACTTTTAATGGGAACTATACTCACAGGTGGTGTTACTCACTATGTCTCCGACTTCACATTCCTCACCAGTCAGCTGACCTAAAGTCTCTGCCCCTCCCCTCCCCAGCCATGTTGTGAACTGAATGGGTGGCTGCAAAGAGGCTGAGTGGGCGGCTGTGGGCTCCAGGGACAGCCCTGCTGGGTGGCTGCAAATAAGGTGTGGGCTTCAGGAACAGCACATGATTTGGTGACCCCTGGCAAATCATCATTTGACCCCCGAGGGGGTCCCGACCCCCAGGTTGAGAACCACTGACTTAAAGGGTCACTAAAGGAAAATACATTTTTTGCTGAAATGTCTGTTTACAGGGTATAGAGACATAAAAGTTAACTGATTCATTTTCAAAATGATTAAAAATAGATACAAATCAGTCATATATTGTGCCTGCAGGTTAGTTTCACTTTTGAACTGGCTTCATGTTTCTGCAAAGTAGAAATAGACAGACAGAACAAAAACAAACAAATCCAGGGCAGTGTTTTGTTTTTAAAATTAATCCGATTGGTTCTGGGAAGTTTTAGACACACAGTAATGACAGCTCAGACCACCGTGAGAAAGCTCCCAGCACTGTGGTTATAAGGAAACAGACAAGCAGGAAGTGTGGAGAACAGAGCAGGATTACAGCAACTTCAAAGCAAAAACGAACAATAAGGACATGAAACCAGTACTGCAGTAAGGTAAAGGTAAAAAAAAAATTTCCTTTAGTGACCCTTTAACTTCCCCTTAATTCAACCATAACAAAAAACCTTGCCCCCCCCCCCCCCCCCCCCAATAATTACGCACAGACCATTTAAAGTTGGAAGTGGGCAAGGCCACAGCTTTATTGAAACTAGGGTGACCACATGTCCCGGATTGCCGGGACAGTCCCGCATTTTGGTCTGTCACGGGCACCTTCATTCCAGGACAATACAGTGTCCCTGAATGAAACTGACACAGCCACCCCCCCTGGGCCAATCTGATGCCCCCAAAAAAGGCGCCACATCACTGCTTTACTCACTGACAGTACTTGTCCTGGCCGGGAATGCCTGGAGGAGCACAATCCCCACCCCCTGCTTGTGATTGGAAAAATTATAAATCCCGCCTCTTGTGTCCAATCACTGTGCTGTGATTCGTTATAGCACAAGATGATTTTTGGGAAGGGAGGGTGTCCCTGAATGGTAGTTTGGAAATGTGGTCACCCTAACGTTACCTCATTCCTCATCGTCTAGGGCAGGGCTGTCTTAATGAGAGGGCACACCTGGGCACTGCCTAGGGGCCCCAGCTGCATGGGTCCCCTGCACTTTCCCCAAAGCAGCTGGTCCTTGAGCCCACGCTCCCCTGAAATTGGGGGCCCCATGGTGGCACTGAGAGTGATGGATACACAGGGAAGGCAGTCTGACTCCTACCTACTTGATGTCTGTTTACCTGCACTGTCATCATTGTAGGGGCCCCAGGCATTACTTTGCCCAGGGGCCCATGATGCTAGTAAGATGGTCTAGGGCAGGGGTCTCCATACTTTCTAAGCAAAGGGCCAGTTTACTGTCCTTCAGAGTTTACGAGGGCCGGACAGCGGTCAGTAGGAGTTGAAAAGGTCCCAACATCAGTGGGAAAAATGAATGCCCTATTGCTTCAGTGTGAGTAATTGTGCCCCGTCATTGGGTCCCGTTGTTGGTGTCATTGAGAAAAACTGTGCCCCGCTGTTGGTGTCATTGAGAAAAACTGTGCCCTGTTGTTGGTGTCATTGAGAAAAACTGTGCCCCGTTGGTGTTATTGTGAGTAATTGTCCCCCATCCTTGGTGTCATTGTGAGGAATTGTCCCCCATCCTTGGTGTCATTGTGAGGAATTGTCCCCCATCCTTGGTGTCATTGTGAGGAATTGTGTCCCATCCTTGGTGTCATTGTGAGGAATTGTGTCCCATCGTTGGTGTCATTGTGAGGAATTGTGTCCCATCCTTGGTGTCATTGTGAGGAACTGTGTCCCATCCTTGGTGTCATTGTGAGGAATTGTCCCCCATCCTGTGTCCCATCGTTATTGTGTCATTGTGAATTGAATTGTGTCCCATCCTTGGTGTCATTGTGAGGAATTGTGTCCCATCCTTGGTGTCATTGTGAGGAATTGTGTCCCATCCTTGGTGTCATTGTGAGGAATTGTGTCCCATCGTTGGTGTCATTGTGAGGAATTGTGTCCCATCCTTGGTGTCATTGTAAGGAATTGTCCCCCATCCTTGGTGTCATTGTGAGGAATTGTCCCCCATCCTTAGTGTCATTGTGAGGAATTGTCCCATCGTTGGTGTCATTGTGAGGAATTGTGTCCCATCGTGAGGTCATTGTGTCCCATCGTTGGTGTCATTGTGAGGAATTGTGTCCCATCCTTGGTGTCATTGTAAGGAATTGTCCCCCATCCTTGGTGTCATTGTGAGGAATTGTCCCCCATCCTTAGTGTCATTGTGAGGAATTGTCCCCCATCCTTGGTGTCATTGTGAGGAATTGTCCCCCATCCTTGGTGTCATTGTGAGGAATTGTGTCCCATCCTTGGTGTCATTGTGAGGAATTGTGTCCCATCCTTGGTGTCATTGTAAGGAATTGTGTCCCCCATCCTTGGTGTCATTGTAAGGAATTGTCCCCCATCCTTAGTGTCATTGTGAGGAATTGTCCCCCATCCTTGGTGTCATTGTGAGGAATTGTCCCCCATCCTTGGTGTCATTGTGAGGAATTGTCCCCCATCCTTGGTGTCATTGTGAGGAATTGTGTCCCATCCTTGGTGTCATTGTGAGGAATTGTGTCCCATCCTTGGTGTCATTGTGAGGAATTGTCCCCCATCCTTGGTGTCATTGTGAGGAATTGTCCCCCATCCTTGGTGTCATTGTGAGGAATTGTGTCCCATCCTTGGTGTCATTGTGAGGAATTGTGTCCCATCCTTGGTGTCATTGGGCCCCTTTGTTGGTGTCATTGGGCCCCTTTGTTGGTGTCAGTAGGAGAAACTTTGTCCCATTGTTGGTATCGGTGGATTAAAAAGTGTTCCAAGGGTCGGATAAAAGCAAGCAAAGGGCGGCATCTGGCCCCGGGCTGCAGTTTGGAGACCACTGGTCTAGGGGGTTGAGAGTCAGCAAAAAGTTAAATGTCCACAAGTTAAAGATCCTTTTCATTAGCTTTTATTCTCAAACAACTTGTATACATAGAGGAGTGAAGTATCAGGGGAAGGTTCAGGTGCACAAAACAGATCACTGGGGAATTACTAAACTTCAAAGTCACACACTCTCCACTTTCTCTTAAGTGGGTATTGCTCACCCGGATAGGCCCCTCTCACCTGGCCTAGCAGCTGGGATGAGGCACGGACAAGGATAATCTCAGTCTCTGCCACAGACTGGTTGCAAGTTCAGATGAGGGATTCCGGAATCCTGTGCCAAAGGATTTAATACCCGGAGATCCAGCCTTACAGTTTTAGAGCCTTTAAGACAACCCGGCACACTGTAAGGTATTGTAGGCTACGATACATCCTTCAATAAGTTACCAGGCCTCTCCCAAAGTACCAGCCTTCCGCTTGGTCCTTTCCGAGATAGGTCCTCCCCTGGATTCATCCATTGAGTGGCTTCCTCCCGCAGGACAGACAGCACAGGACCACCCTCATGGCGTAGGCCACAGTCAGGGTAACTGGGCCTACCAGGCCGAAATGCAGCCTCGGGCAATATGGTCCAGAGGCTTAAAATCACACAACGCATACCTCACACCAGGAGGGCCACAAAGTGGAAAATGGCCCCGAAAAATGGCGTCTGCCCCTTAAGTATCCTTCCCCAGCATGCCCAGCGGGGAGACCACTCCCACTGACGTCCTCTTTTCCCCACAAGTAGAGCTTTCTTTTGGTGGTATTTGATCACAATTTTGAAAAAAAAACAACACAATATTTTTTACTTTTTGCTATAATAAACATCCCAATTTAAAAAAAAATATATATATATTTTTTTCTCAGCTTAGGCCGATACGTATTCTTCTACATATTTTTGGTACCAAAAAAAAAAATCGCAGTAAGAGTATAGTGACTGGTTTGCGCAAAAGTAATAGAGCCTACAAAATAGGAATTATGATTTTTTTTTTACTAGTAATGGTGGCAATCTGCGATTTTTATTGGGACTGCGACATTATGGCGGACACATTGGACACTTGTGTAAATGGCATACGCTACGCCGCCGCCTATTCTTTCTGAATCTGGCCCTACATCTCCAGTAAGACAAGCTCAGCCGGCAGTTGTGTCCTATGCAGATGTGCGCTGAATAAAGAGGGGTTAATTCTCCCCCTCTCATGTGGCTCGAATCTCCTACATAAAATTCATTACACATAGCAACTTCTGTGTCAGATTATTTATTCCGGTATATTAGCAATTTTGATTAATGGTGTATTTAATTGCATTTATATTTATGATTTGCATATGTATCTGGGGAAAGGAGGGGGGAGGGGAGATGAAATTTAATTTTCTCCTCCTATATTGCAGCTCATGATCATGTATTATAGAGACTGGCAATGCCGGGAATGTATACGTTTTTTAATGATTGAGTAATTTTTTTAAGTAATTGTTCCATGGGGAGGGCATGGTTTTTAATCTGTGCATTATATATGACAAGGTCAGACACCGCAGGCAAAACCAATTTAGCCTTCTACCTGGAGATCTAACTTTAAATTTTGAATTTCTGAATGTAACTTTTCCCTTTTCATTACACACCTTATTTGTCTATACAAAGTAGTAAGATGATGGCTGGTGGGAGGGGCCAGCGTTTTAAAGCTTAGATGAGATTGTAGTGATCAGGTTCACATCTACACTTACATCTTTGCCCTCCTGCCCGTTACTGAAGCCTCTTGCACCACTGTTAAAAATTCTGTATATAGCCCTACAGAGCAGACAGTACACATAGGCTTTGCTGCTTAACTGCAGACAGGAAACAGTAACTTTATTCAGGGAGAAGACATAGATAGAGCTTTACCATAGATACCGCTACAAATTTGTAAACACTGCCATCTACTGGCAGAACAATATATTTCTACTAAATACTGATGTTTAGTAGTTGTAAAAAATACAATTCTGTATTCCAACAACCACTTTTTGAAAAAGCCTGTGAAATTGTATTGATTAGGTTTACATCTATACTTACATCTTTGCCCTCCTGACCGTTACTGAAGCCTCATGCACCACTGTTAAAAATTCTGTATTGGGCCATACAGAGCAGACAGTGTACATGGGCTTTGCTGCTTAACTGCAGACAAAAAACTGTAACTTTATTCAGGGAGAAGACATAGATAGAGCTTTACCATAGATACAGCTAGAAATTTGTAAACACTGCCATCAACTGGTTGAACAATATATTTCTACTAAATACTGATGTTCAGTAGTTGTACAAAATACAATTCTGTATTCCAACAACCACTTTTTAAAAAAGCCTGTGAAATTGTAGTGATTAGGTTTACATCTATACTTACATCTTTGCCCTCCTGACCCCTTACTGAAGCCCCTTGCACCACTGTTAGAAATTCTGTATATAGCCCTACAGGACAGACAGTGCACTTGGGATTTGCTGCTTAAAGAGGATCTGCAGTCTGCTCACATAATTTGTAATAAAAACACCTTTGCCATTCTGAAGCTTCCCTCCAACCACTTTGCATATTATTCTATATATACTGTGATTCTGTACTTGCCAAATATGCTGCAGAAATCTCCCTCCGCCAAGTCTGGGTGCAACCATTTAACTGTGGGCAGCTGAAGCTGCTGCCTGTTCACTTCCTTGATTTACACAGACACACACACCTCAAGCTCTGCAGCTCTCATTGGTCCTCTTATGACTCATCTCTTCCCCTCCCTTTCTGGCAAACTCTCAGGAGGGAGGGAGGGAGAAGGAGAGAGAGAGCTGTGCATGATGTCATGAGCCTAGGCTTTTTACCAGACAGGAAACAGGAAGTGGGCTGTATCGGGTATTTACTAGTAATTTTTTTTTACTATCCAAAGTTAAAGTGGAGCCCCACCCAATTTTTTTTAAAGCCAGCAGCTCAAAATACCGCAGGTGCTGACTTTTAAAAAATGGACACTTACCTGTCCAGCGCGCCCGCGATGTCGGAAGCTGAGGCCGAGTAATCGCTCGTCTCTCGGCTGCCCCCACCGCCAGCCTGGTTCCCTATGGCCGCACGGCGCGCCCTTACTGGTCCCCACTGTCTCCCAGAAGACAGCGGGGGGTGACGCAAAGGGACGTTACTCTCGCGGCAGTCTATTCCCGGAAGTGGGTGCAAATACTTGTATTATACAAGTATCTGCACCCCCTCCCCCCTGAAAGGTACCAAATGTGGCACCAAAGGGGGGAGGGTTCCGAAAAGCGGAGGTTCACTTTTTGTGTGGACCTCCACTTTAAAACAACAAGGGCAGAAGATTTAATAGATGAAAACATGACTGAAGATCCACTTTAAAGCAGAGTTCCACCCAAAGATGGAACTTCCGCTCTTCGGAACCCTCCCCTCTCCGGTGTCACATTTGGCACCTTTCAGGGGGAAGGGGGTGCAGATACCTGTATAAAACAGGTATTTTCACCACTTCCAGGTATTGACTCCCGCGGTAGTCACGCCCCTGTTCCGCTGTCTTCTGGGAAACACATTGTTCCCAGGAGAGAGCAGGACCAGTGACAGCGCATGCGCAGTAGGGATCCGAGCATTGAAGCCACAAGGCTTCACTTCCTGATTCCGTCACCGAGGATGGCGGCGGCAGCATCCAAGAGGCGATCGATTGCTCGTCCTCATCTGCCGACATCGCGGGTGCCCTGGACAGATGAGTGTCAATTTTTAAAAAACCAGCAGCTGCAGTATATGTAGTTGCTGGATTTAAAAAAAAAAAATTCAGGTGGACCTCCGCTTTAACTGCAGACAGGAACAGGAACTTTTTTTATAGAGAAAATACATAGATGGAGCATTACCATAGATCCAGCTAAAAACTTTCAAGCACTGCCATCTACTGGTTGAACAATATATCGCATACAAGGTACTGATGTACAGTAGTTGTTGCACAAAATACAGTTCTGTATTCTCTAACCACTTTTTAAAAAGCCAATAAGGCATACCACTTGCCGACCGCCTAACTGTAAGGCCCTGTACACACGATCAGACATGTCTGATGAGACTTGTCTGACGGACCGTTTTCATCAGACAACTCTGAACTTGTCTGATGGTCTGATGTGCGTACACACCATCGAACCAAAATCCGATCAGACCAGAACGTGGTGACGTAGAACACAACGACTTGATGAAAAAACAAAGTTCAATGCTTCCAAGCATGCGTCGACTTGATTCTGAGCATGCGCGGGTTTTTGGTCCGATGCTTTTGTGTACTAACCATCGAACCTGTCCGACGGATAGGTTCCATCAGACAGGTTTTAAAGCATGTTTTAAAATTTTGGTCCGACAGACAACGGTCTGATGGGCCGTACACACCATCGAACTGGTCCGATGAAACTGGTCTGATCGTGTGTACAGGGCCTAAATGTATGTCATTACTTTGACGTTAAATACCGGTTTATGGAATCACCTAGATGCAATAAACCCCAGGATTTTTTTTTATCAGTCAGGCGGCCTTCCATTGGCTTTCCAATAAAAGTGATCTCAGTGGCGGATTCGCTGCAAGATCACTTTTATAGGCGGCGGCATAGGTGCCTTCCCAGTACCGGTCCAATGCGGTTGATGGCTAGGCAGGAAGTCGAGTGAGGAAAAGATAGCGACCACTCAGCTCTATGCCCTTGGAGGACCAGAGCGACCTCTGACGTCACTTCTGGTCCTCTGGAAAACTGGACAGGATTTACAGGGCACATCACATCAGGGCCCATCACAGCACATCAGGACACACCACATTGAGGCACAGCACATCGGGGCACATCGGGGCACAACAGGGCACATGGCACATCAGGGGAACATAGCACATCAAGACACGGGGCACAGGGCACATCAGGACACAGGGCACATCAGGACACGGGGCACATAGCACATCAAGGGACATAGCACATTAAGGCACAGGGCACATTATGGTGCACATCGTTTACCATCCAGCAGCCGTCCATCCCAGATGATGTCACAAACAAATGGGGATGGACGAGAAGAGAGGAGGGGCTGCCGGGGAGCAGCGTGAGTGCCGTGACAAGAGAGAGAACATATTACACACGCTTCCTGCGCTACTCTGCATGCTCGCTAAATCTCGATCTACCCGTTCCGGAGCCAGCTGTCGGCGATTGATGGGTAGATCGCCGCGGACCTCCGACTGGCCCACTGAGCCATCTGCCCACCGGGAATCTCCCGGTAGTCCCGATGGCCAGTCCATCCCTGGTTATAACCCTCCCTTACTCTACCCAAAATTATAAAAAAAGTTTTACCTCTTTAGTTCTCTTTTGGTGATCACCATTTAAACAATTGAACCGTCTTTTGGACTTTCTACATTTAAAAATAAATAAAAAAAGGAGCCGAATCACGTACCGGATTTATCATCCGCATCTGTTTCTGATCACATCTGTCATTATATCAGCCGGAATGCAGAACACAAAATGAAATTTAATGAAAGTAAATGAATCTGTCTGATTCACTGCACTTTACTTCAACTCTCAATTATGAATCATTGTCTGTTTAGCCATTAATTGAGGTGAGGCGAGGAGGAGGGGGAGGAGGAAGGGGGGGGCACTGAATACTGTCTGTGGAATTGGCCTAAACTGATGAAGAAATGTGTTTTTCTTTTTAAATTGCGGAATTTATTATTATTTATTATTTCAAAATTGTCGCTCTTTTTTTGTTTATAGCACAACAAAAAAAAAAAAACGCAGAGGTGATCAAATACCACCAAAAGAAATCTCTATTTGTGGGAAAGAAAGGACATCAATTTTTTGGGTCCAGCTTCGCACGACCGCGCAATTGTCAGTTACAGCGACGCAGTGCCGTATCGTAAAAAATGGCACGGTCATGAAGGGGGGAATCATATCGGGGGGATGATCTGTGATCCCGGGAATTTGTCAGATTTTCAGATTACCGGCGGGATGGGTTCCTGGCATTCCCTTCCTCTGTAGCGCTAAGGCGGGATGCGAGATGTGGCCCCTGGGGGTACAGCTGGCTGTGTGAAGCTCAGCTTCTCAGACTTGAGCTGAACACACAAGATGCTGCAGAATAGACAGTCATTTCCAGCAATTATCGTCAGCCAGGCTAACACTTCATCAGCCTCTGTGTCACATCTGATACATATTAATTACACGAGTACAGGAGGTACAAGATGAGCCACCACCGCAAGGAGCCCTCCGGGGCCAAAAAGGGAAGGAGATCACTGCTTACCATATGTGTGAGCGTTCCCATGTGACATCTATATGACACAAACATTGTACACGAGGAAGCTGAATGCAGAACATTTTTAAAGTGACAGTAAACTATATCTATATTTTCCTAAATATCCAATACACCAGTAAGCAGGTGCAGTTAGCCAGTCTGCCACTAGGTGGCTCTGTTCCAGAATAACGTCTGGTTACAGTAAGTAGTGTCACCAAGTGCTAGGCCCGTTTAAGAGCCCTTCTGGGTGACACATGGTCACCCTACCCAGGACAGAACAGGAGACCTGCACCCAGGAGAGTTGGCTGTAGACTTCCTGACCCTTAAACTATGGAAGTGGGGGTTAGGGCGGGTTGCAAAAGGCCTTTCAGGATAATTACTTTCATCAATACCCATGAGTGTACCAGTGGAAGAGTGATCTGGTCGTGCGGCTCAGATGGCACATTGAGGTTTAATTCCTCTTTTAGTTTAAAGGGTTTTTGGGTTTTCTTATTTTTTCACCTTAATGCATCCTTTGCATTAAAGGGGAGTTCCACCCACAATTTCACTGTTTAAATATAAATACCCCTGTAATACACAAGCTTAATGTATTCTAGTAAAGTTAGTCTGTAAACTAAGGTCCGTTTTGTTAGGTTGTTACAGCATTTAGATCGTTTATAATCTAGAAATAGACTGTGGCCATCTTTAGTGTGGGCATCATGAAGCCAGAATGTATGACTTCCTGGATTTCAGCTTTGCATATCTTGCACATGCTCAGTGCTGCACAAGCAATGTAATAGGTTTCAGTCAGGTTTGCAAGGACTACTGGGAAACATGATGCCTATCCCAGAAACCCTTGCAAATAGCCATGTGACTTAATAGCCTAGGCTAATAAGGAGGAGGGAGTAGTAATGAAGGACTACAAAATAAAGGTATTTACAAGCAACAAAATAAATAAAAATTGTCCATTCTGAACACTATGAGATTAGGGCATGCAGCACAGATAAACATAAAAAAAATGGGTGGAACTCCACTTTAAGGTGAAAAAACTTCTGACAGTTACCGGCCCCCAGCCCCAACATTTTACTTACCTGAGCCCTGGAATGTCCCACGGCAAGGACACGCAGTCTCTCTGCCCAGTGTTCTCGGCTCTTGATGGATAGATTGATAGCAGCGCAATGACGTGGGTGCCGGGGGGTCAGTCCTGCATTCGGAGGCTATGGATGACAAATGCTGAACATGGGAGCGCTCCCGCAAGGTATCCCCCCGGGAGAGCGCTTCAGCCATTTTTATTTTTATTATTTTTATTTATTTTTTATTTATTTTGTTTTTTGCAGGGGGAATCTGCACCACACGGGGTGATTAGGTACACCTGGCACACCCTGTGCGCACACGCCTATGGTGCACAGTCTATTTGCCTTTAGTAATCTACTCCAAAGTTGACATACATTTGTTACAAAGTATTTGTGTATAAGTCAGAATAGCCGTGTCCTTATTCCATGATTGTAACCAGGGCTTTTTTTCTGGGGGAACTTGGGGGAACTCAGTTCCACCACCTTTGGCTCAGACCCTTTGGTGCCTGCTCACCACAATCACTTGTGAACACAGAAGTCTGGTTTCTGTGTTTACAAGTGACTGCTTTGTAACCCCCTGAACTCTGCACACTGTATGTAATGCAATTCTGGTATTTAATGCCCCTTTAAGACCCTTCTACTGTTAGTGAAATCTGAACGGGTCGTGGTTGAGTTCCTGCACCTATTTTCTGAGAAAAAAAGCTCTGATTGTAACCAAAGTGTTTTCTTTGTCTTTTAGGATATTGTTACTATGCAGCTGTGCGCCAACAAGCTGGACAAGAAAGACTTCTTCGGAAAGTCGGACCCTTTCCTGGTGTTCTACCGCAGCAATGAGGATGGAACGTACGTAAGACCGATCGAGGGGAATGTTTAGGGTACAGACCATGAAATGAAAGCTGGACATAGATAGGTAGAATTGTGAAGGAAAATTCATAGGAAAGAATGTTTTAAGAAAGTTTGTTCATTCTGATCGTTAGTGGGGTCAAATCGATGTTTGTTTTTGACCGCAGCAATGATTCTGTTAAAAAAAAAAGAGTAAATACCTATTTAATTACTTCATCTATATCACCTCCGGCGTTCTAGTCTCTGTTCTCTCATTCACTTCCTGGTTTGCGTCGCTCGTTCATGTAAGAACTACATTTCCCAGTATGCATTGCATCACACCCAGTAATTCACACCTCCTTGAAGTCTCTAACATGTAGAGAGCGTCCTGCCACACAGATGTAGTTCCCAGGAGGGGGCGAGCACGTCATTGACCACTGCAGTAAAGCCTCCCTTCACGGTGGTGAGTAACAATCAGACAAGCAGGAAGTGAACAGAACAGAGAAGAAATAGAGCAACTTCTGAGCAAAAACGAACAATGAGGAAGTGAAAAGAGGAATGTCTGCAGGTAAAGGATGCTTATTATGAAAAAAAATGTTTCCTTTACAACCCCTTTAAGACCCCTTTCACACTGAGGCCCTTTACAAGCAATATAATGCTAAAAATAGCGCCTGCAAAGCGCCCTGAAAGACCGGCTCAACTCACTCCTGTGTGAAAGCCAGACGGCTTTCACACTGGAGCAGTGCGCTGGCAGAACGTTAAAAAAATTTCATACAAGTCGCATCTTTGGAGTGGTGAAGGAGTGGTGTGTATACCACTCCTCCACCGCTCCTGCCCTGTGAAATAAATGGGCGGTGCAGCACCGCTTTGGGGGTGGTTTTAACCTTTTTTTGGTCGCTATCGGGTGTTAAACGTGCCCCACTAGCAGCCAAATACCTCCGCAATAATGACGGTAAAGCGCCGCTAAAAATAGCACACTTTAAAGCCGCTGCCGCCCGTGCTCCAGTGTGAAATGGGCCTTAAGAACGTGGCGGCTGGCTTCCCAGTCCACCCCTTGACAACCAGCTATTTTTCACGCAGAATTTGGATCGGTCAATCAATTTATGACTGATTCGAAATAGGAACCTTCTATAAAAACGGAATTTGTTAGAAAATAAAGAAACCAAACAAAACAAATGTTTCCATTCTGCACATGTCTAGTGACTTGTAGAGCACAAACAAAATGAACACATTGATCAAAGCCAAAGTTGTAACAAAGTCACACTCATCCAAAGTTGCCAAAAATGGACTCTAAAGTCTATTTATTCCAACATCAAATGTTGAAAGCAAACAAAATCTTTCGAAGGACCTCCGGATGTTCTGAGAATTTTCGTACAAATTTTCCTAAGACCTTTCCTAAGGGCTAATTCACACATTGTGCGGTGACAGACGTTTAACTGCATTGTAAACCGCAAGGACACTCTATAAACAATTGTTTCCTGTGTGTCCCAGTCACACTGTCACATAGTCCGGGGCTGTGGTGCAGCCTGCTGCAATTAAATGCACACATGCTGAATTTTATCACAGGGCACTGTACAGAATCGCACTGGCACCGTGCATATATCTTCTTCATCTCTATTTTTACATGATATGCCCACTACTGTGTTCCCACAGCTCTCACCTTGCGTTGTAACATATCTTTAAAGGGGTGTTCCAGCCCAAAATTGTGTTTATTAAAAGTCAGCAGCTACAAAAAGTGTAGCTGCTGGCTTTTAATAAACACTCACTTACCTGCTCCTGCGTTCCAGCGACGCGCCGACCGGGGCTCCGCTCCTCTCCCCCCCTCCCCAGCCGGGGTCTCCATCTTGACTGTGGGCACCCAGCCGTGACAGCCTTCGGCTTCACGGCCGGGCACGCACTGCGCATGCGCGCGCGGCGCGGCTCGCCGCTGATTGGAGAGGCGATCGTATGGGACCTGTCAGTGTCCCATGTGATCGCCTACAGGGAGGGGCTGGTGTAGGCGATTAAGGCTTAATCGCCTAACCAGCCCCTCGGCGGAAGCAGGAAGTGGGACAGGAAGTCCCACTCCTACTGAAGCCCCCACTCCCCCCCCCAAAAAAATTACATGCCAAATGTGGCATGTAAGGGGGAGGGGAGTGGATTAAAAAAAAGTAAAAATTTAGGGTGGAACTCCTCTTTAAGGTGAGAGCGGTGGGAGCACAGTGGTGACGGGAAGTGATCACGAAAACTTTTTGGACTTGTTTATTGATTTATTAACTTTCCCATATAGATTTCACACTATCTTCAGAAGAACTGTCACTTTAAACACAACTGTTTATTTAAATTTGTAAGTCATTCAATTATATATTAGATTTTCTTTGTATTTAATACTGATATGATTTGTATATTGGCATGATAGTAACTATATATCACATGAATACACAGTGTGGATATTGTAAACAGTTATTTTAATGAGCACTGTAGATGCGTTCATTGAAATAGATGGTGGTGCTGCACTTATTTTAATTTAATATTCACAAAGCGGTGACTCTGACATTCACAAACATTCACTGCAAGTACATCTTCAAGGTGCCTGTGTTATAATGACAATGATACATTCACCACCAGCGAATGCATGGAGAAAGTCACATTCACTTCTTTATAACTACACTATGGGCCAGATTCAGGAAAGGTTACGCTGGCGGATCGAGTGATCCGCCAGCCTAACTGTGGCTTTGAGCCGGCGTTTCTGTTTTCTGTAACCAGAAAACAAGAAACGCCGGGTTGAAGTTCCGATGCGAGCAGCGTAACTGAGTTTCGCCATCGCATCGTTACTTCAACTTAAAAATGGCGCCGGGGGCGTTCCCGCCGATTTACGCTCAAAAAATATGTTAATGAGCGGAAATCGGCAATTCACGATCGAAATCCGGCGCGACGCAATGACGATACGACGTTTCCGGACGGGATACGCGGCGCATAGATATACCTACATGGGGTTGGAGTATCCTATGTTAGGTATAGGCGTCGTCATCGCGTCGGGAAAAAAAAAAAAAAAACGTCGCTTGCGTAAAACGGTCATGAATGGGAATGTGACGTCATTGACGTTCATTCACAGATTTTGGAGCATGCGCACGGGGATGTTTTGACACTCGACGCATGCGCAGTACGTTGGCGGCGGGATCGCGCGTAGTTAGCATACTACACGCCCCGTACCCGCGACATTTGAATTCCGCCGGCTCATTTGCGATGCGCTGCCGCAACTTTAGGAGCAAGTGCTTCGTGAATGACAGCACTTGCTCCTAAAATTTCGGCAGCGCAACGCAAATCAGAAGCGTTACTCCAGAGCAAAGATGCTCTGGAATACGTGAATCTGGCCCTATATTGTCAAAAGTTTTCAGAAGCCTGCATTTACACACACATAAACTTTAATGGCATCCACATCTTCAAGTCTATAGGGTTCAATATTGAGTTGGCCCACCCTTTTGCAGCTATAACAGCTTCAACTCTTCTGGTAGGCCGTCCACAAGGTTTAGAAGAGTGTCTATGGGAATGTTTCACTATTCTTCCAGAAGGGCATTTGTGAGGTTAGGCACTAATGTTGGACAGGAAGGCCTGGCTCGCAGTCTCTGCTCAAATTCATCCCAAAGGTGTTCTATTGGGTTGGGGTCAGGACTCTGTCTGTGCAAGCCAGTCAAGTTCCTCCACCCCAAACTCACTCATCCATGTCTTTATGAGCCTTGCTTTGTGCACTGGTGTGCAGTCATGTTGGAACAGGATTAGGGGCATGAAATTGTCCAAAATGTCTTGGTATGCTGATTTAAGAGTTCCCTTCATTGGAACTAAGGGGCCAAAAACAACCCCTGAAAAAAAATAACACACCATAATCCCCCCTCCACCAAATGACTTGGACCAGTTGATTAGGTGACAGCTGTCACCCTGTAACAGAAAGTGCCTGAAAAGGGACCTTCATCACAAGATCACAAGATATTTTTTAATAAAATCTGCAGATTTAAAAAAACTCAAAATAACTGAGATTACAGTAAAGTGTTAAAGCCTACATAGGGTTCGATCAGGCTGAATCTATCTTATACCTGCTAATGTTATTATCTACGGTATCTCTTAGGGCAGGGGTGCCCAACCAGTGGCCCAGGGGCCACATGTGGCCCGCGGAGCCCTTTGATGTGGCCCGCGACCTCCTTCTCTGGGATAGCGGGTTGGCAAGCCAAGATTGTGGGTTGCCGACCAGCCATCCCAGAGCATCAGTGTTGTTAATGAAGCTGGGCTGCTTTCACACTGATCCGCAGGTGCAGCGCGGAACACCTGCGGGTTACCTGCACTGAGCCATATACTTCTGTTATTCCCTGCAGGTGTGGTGAGCTTTCAGAAAGTACACCACACCTACAGGATATAATAGAAGTCTAAGGCAAAGTGCAGCTAACCTGCAGGAAAGCCACAGGTGTACTGCGCTGCACCTGCAGTGCAGGTAAACCACAACACATGAGTGTGAAAGCAGCCTTAGGCCCCTTTGGCATTATCCGGCCAACCCAATCGGACCCTCCTTTCACCTCTATTGGACCACAGATGTAAACCGAAGGGGGGGATCTGTCCCATTCCATCTAGGCAGATCAGATCGGAGGACCCATAGAGTAGAGCGAGCATATGCAGTATGGACAGGGACCTGTCATCCGCTCACTTCACTCATTGGGGCCCGCGACTGGTCGCTTAAGTGGCCCCCGCTCTTTAAAAGGTTGGGCACCCCTGTCTTAGGGACTCTCTTGGTGAGATCTCTGCATTGAGTTCCTCATTCTGCACACCAGCTATGCGCATTATAAGAGGCTCTCGCTCTTCCTACTGGATTTGTCATTTATTTTACATATTTTTAATGCAACAAGGGGATTGTGAATGTCTATTTTGTAGTAGGAAGGATGAGGTTGAAGAAGAGAATGGAAGGATACGGAGAGATTCCACTGCTGAATACTACAAGATAATTGAAAGTCAGTGGCTAAGCCCATAAAACTCAGCCAATGACAAAAACTCCACCCCAGCCATCAATTGACATCGCCATAATAACCAAAATATAATTTTAAAATGATTTGTCTTCCCAAAACAGATATTAGTATTTTTAGTGGCTATGGAAGGTGATTGGTGATGGATAGAGATTTTTTTGAATCATACAAAAAATGCGATTTAACTTGAGGGCATCCAACCATGACTAAACTGTCTAATTTGACCAATGCCCATTTGACTACATGAAACATGTTTGTCATTATATTGTGCATTTTTACAGGTTCACAATTTGCCACAAGACAGAAGTCGTGAAAAACACACTGAACCCCGTATGGCAACCGTTCACCATCCCCGTGAGGGCTCTATGTAATGGCGACTACGACAGGTGAGAATCCTTATCCCAATCCATGGTGGAAAGAATTTTTACCACTTTGAAGATCATTTTTAGACATGTGCATTAATTTTCATCCGAATTTCAGGTATTTTCGTTATCGTTTTAACAAACGAAAACGAACACGCGAAATCCGAAAGATCTGACATAAAAAAATGCTTCATTTTCGTTGCTACAACAGTTCGATATAGATAGGAGATTCGACATGACGCTGACAATAGCAATCTGTGTCTATCTGTGTCTATCGAACCTGCGGTCGAATGTGCCTAACCTTAACTATTAGTCCAAGATTATTCTACATAGAGACAGTGTTGGGTAGACCATTCGACATGTACGATGAAGTTTCAACGAAGCAGAGAAAAACATACAAATGTTGAGTCTGTCATTGAAGGCTTATGGTGTCTGTTGAAAGTTCTAAGAAGATTCGACAAGCAGCTAAACTGTACGATGCCGCAATCGTACTTTTCTGGTCAAATACTCCGCCCATAGGCAAATTTTAATGTTGTTTGACACTATTAATAATTATATTTATGAATTATTATTACTAGTCAACTAACATTCGAATTCTTCTATAGCCTATGGGTCAAATGCTTGGCCCATAGGCTATAGAAGAATTTGAATGTTAGTTGACTAGTAATAATAATTTATAAATAGAATTATTACTAGTGTCATACAACATTAGAATTCTACTATAGCTTGTAGGCGGAACATTCGACCAGAAATGTATGACTGCGGCGTCGTACAGTTTAGCTGCTCCGTCCAATCTTCTAAGAACATTCGACAGACACCATAAGCCTTCAATTGACAGATTTGACCTTAATTAATTTGGATTTTCGGATGAATGCATTTAATAATGAAAATAAATAAATAAAAACGAATTTCGGGACTAACTAAATAAATGTATTTTTCGCACGAAAAACAAATTCCGAAACGAAATTCAGTGTGCACATGTATAATAATGTTTATACACACTTTTATTCATTTTTAACTCTTATCTTTATTTCCTTCCCAAAAATGCTTGACCTCCTTGCAGGACGGTGAAAGTGGACGTGTATGACTGGGATAGAGGGGGGAGGTAGGTGATTTAACGCTATTACTCGTCAAACATGAATTCATTACGCATGTGCTTATACTACCAGCATGGCAATCTTACCCTGGCATACATGGGTGACAACCTGGAAATGGTTTTAGTTACATTTTTGAGGAGGTGAGTTTTAGCAACCTGTTTTGTCGGTTTTAAAGATAGGATTTATTGTGTCGTTTTATCCATTGGATTGGATTGGATTGGATTGGATTGGATTGAAAAGTACAAAATAGTGTAGAGTTACAAGGGTGAAAAATACATACAAAAATAATAATTGTGCACTGGAAAATACACAAAAATGATAACAAGAAATTAAATGTGATAATGAAGACAATACTAGTGTGCCAATAAGACACACAAGCAATTAATATGTACAGTCAAAATAAGTGACATATAAGTCCACTCAAAACAAAAAAAGGGGTAGTGATGAGCCACACACAATATGCACTGAAGTCCAAATAGACCAAGAGGGAAATCCACTTCAAGATATAATTTGGAGTGTATTCGGATGCTTCAGATTACTTCAGTCTCCCAAAGTGAAGATGTTAAGGTACTCTTACCAGATGTGATGGACACATACCATACGGCAGTGAGTCAGTGTCAGGTCAACTGTAGCAAGGTAACAAGTGCACCCCGTAGGAGTCAGGGGTGCACCACAAGGTAGTGAACCCTATAGCAGACTGCTGCGGATGGACCACAGAGTGGATATGGAGATGAGGTTCACTGGGGCACAAAGAGGGACCCTACAGTAAGCTTGAGCCCAAGATTCCCCAGGGAGCGGAGTTTAAGACCCAGTTGGTATTCACCAGAGCCTCTAGTAGTGAGGATGGCCTTCGCTGCAACTGGATCCAGGTCGCGGCCCCCGAAGTCACCTAGGTCACGCTCCGTAGGGAGATAGGGGAAGCAGCCACTCAGGACACAAGGGATAATGAAGGGCAAGCCGAGGTCAGGGCAACAAGCAGACGAGAACAACCAAGGGACAGGCCAAGGGTCAGGGTCACAGGCAAACAGGAGTAGTCGGAGACAAGCCACAGTCGATACACAGAGATAACGTAGCACACGACAAGCAGGAACACAATACTAACAAACAACGCTGATCAGCAAAGCAGACCAGCAGTGCAGTGGTTAATATATACTTCCTGAGATGGCCTGGGGTGGAGCCATACAGGGAGGAGAGATGCCTCTAATGAACACATGGAGAGACAGGTAAGCTGCCAGACATTATTGCATATCCATAACAGTCAGACAAGCTTTGAACCCTCAGTTCCTCAGTCTCCTGGGCTGTGTGGATGGAGAGGCCAGTACAGACCATAGAACAGATCTTTAGGCTCCAAACCCCACAGAGGGACATCGATGACAAGTCAAGAAGAAGATCAATCTAAGAAGTAGTAATGAAGATGGATGTTCTCATCAGAGGTCCCAAAAAAGGATAAAGTACAAAAATAGCTTCATATGGTGCAGGTCAACCAAAAAGGATTTATTAAAAAACTGAATATCTAATGACAGATGTGACAAACAATAAAAGTTAAAAAGTGATCATGGCAAGTAAAAAGCAATGTAGGGTAACAAAAAAATGCAGGACCGACGCGTTTCGTTTCTATGGGACTTCCACTGGGACCTGCCCAGATATTTCGGAAGGTGGATCTGAGTGTCAGTAGTGAAAGGGTTACAAAGAACACAAGAAAGACTATGCACAACTTTACACTTCCAATACACAGCTAACATTCTACATCTCCAACAGGTCCAACCACCCACTAGGACAGCCTTGGCTAGGCTAGTCCTTTCCTGATTGGGCCTGTAGGTAGGATGTAGTCTGCCAGGGAGGATGTGGCATAAGTGCAGCCTGTTTTGCCAACCTAAAGATAGGATTTATTATGACTTTGTTTTTATCCAGGAGACCTGCCTAGATATTTCAGAAAGTGAGTGCCAGCGGTGAGGGGTAACACAGGACACAAGTTGAACTATACACACCTGGACACTTCCAATGCACATCTTGCATTGCAAATCTCCAACAGGTCCACCCAGGCACTAGCATAACCTTGGCTAAGCCAGTCCTTTCCTGGTTTGACCAGTAGATAAGATGCCATCTGCCAGGGAGGGTGTAGCATAAGTGCAGCCTGTTTTACCAACCTGAAGATAGGAATTTTTATAATTCAAGTCTTTATTATGGTACAAAATACAGTTGAAAATCACCACAAATAGCAAGTATACATTGCAGAGAACAGATAGCACGGGTGCCATTCAGAGAATGTGTTGCATTGACTGTTTATATAAAATATCCATAGTTGTAATTAGGGTTGTCCCGATACCGATACTAGTATCGGTATCGGGACCGATACCGAGTATTTGCGGGAGTACTTGTACTCGCGCAAATGCTCCCGATGCTTCTGCCGATACTTTTTTTGTATTTATCAACATGTTCTGTGAAAATTCTTTGTTTTTTACTACTGCGTGACAAGCAAATAAAAAATTTTTATTCATTTTTACTCATTTTTATTCTTTTATAATGTCTTGAGTTATAGTTCTTCATAATTCTAAAGAAAATATCCTTAGTCTGTATTGTGGTTTGAAAACTGTCACATGACATTTAAAAAAAGTATCGGTATTCGGTATCGGCGAGTACATGAAAAAAAGTATCGGTACTTGTACTCGGTCCTAAAAAAGTGGTATCGGGACAACCCTAGTTGTAATTCTTCTGCAAAGCCTTGCTGGCATTGTAAATCTATCTGTAGGTATTTCTAACTGAGACTTCACTTTGCTGTAATTTTTTTTTTTAGCCACGACTTCATTGGGGAATTTACTACAAGCTACAGAGAGTTATCCAGAGGACAGAGTCAGTTCAGCGTATACGAGGTGAGAATTCTGTTTTTGTAGTTATTGCATGTCTGTGATGTCTCAGCGCTCCCCTATGACTCAGTAACCGGGACGGTGCTAGTCATAATTATGGGATAAGTGAAAATATGAAGGTTTGTTTAAAGCACACCAAGCGGGTTGTATGCTGTAAAAGGAGAGGGCAGGAGAGTAGGGTGACCACGTGTCCCGGATTGAATTTTGCAGGTCTGTCCCAGGCGCATTCATTCCAGGACAATACAGTGTCCCGGAATGAAACTGACACAGCCACCCCCCGGGCCAATCTGATGCCCCCAAAAAAGGCCGCCACATCACCGCTTTACTTACTGACAGCACTTGTCCTGGCCGGGAATGCCTGGAGGAGCACAATCCCCGCCCCCTGCTTGTGATTGGAGAAATCATAAATCCCGCCTCTTGTGTCCAATCACTGTGCTGTGATTTGTTACAGCACAAGCTGATTTTTGTGAAGGGGGGGGGGGGGGTGTCTCTGAATGGTAGTTTGGAAATGTGGTCACCCTACAGGAGAGATAAGCAGTGATTTGTTAAGCAAAATCCTTTGGTGGGATTAAACAGCAAGTTGAGATTAATTGTTAGGCTTTATGCACACTAGAAAGCTAAAGACTACTTTAGAAACCCTGCTAAAGTATTAGCTGCTGACTTTTAATAAACAGACACTTACCTGCTCCACGGTCCAGCGATTTGGCTGCCCGCACCTCCGCTCCCCCCTTCCACCGGTGCCTCCATACATGGCCGTGACAGCTTTCAGCTTCATGGCCAGGCACGCACTGAGTGAGCGGCGCTGCGCTCCCTAAGTGGACAGGCGATCTCCTGGGACCTGTCATGTCCCAGGAGATTGACTAGAGGGAGGGGCTGCCTAAGACGAGAGGAGAAGTCGCAGAGGCGGTCCCTGGGCAGAAGGAAGAAGTGGTACAGGAAGCCCCACTCCTACCGAAGCCCCCATCCCCCCCACCCCCAAAAAAATGACATGCCAAATGTGGCATGTTAAGGGGATGAGGAGTGCTTAAAGCGGAGTTCCACCCAAAAGTGGAACTTCCGCCTAATCCACTCCTTGCCCCCTTACATGCCACATTTGGCATGTCATTTTTTTTGGGGGGGGGGGTGGGGGCTTCCGGAGGAGTGGGACATCCTGTCCCACTTCCTCCTTCCACCCAGGGGCCGCTAAGGCGATACGTCATATCGCCTTTTGACGGCCCCTCCCTGTAGGCGATGTGTCCCAATCAGATAGCGCAGCACTGCATGCGCAGTGAGTGCCCGGCTGTGATGACGAAAGCTGTCACGGCCGGGTGCCCACATTAACGATGAGGACGCCAGCCGGAGAGGGAGGGAGAGGAGCGGAGCTCCAGCCGGCACATCGCTGGACCGGTGAGTGCATGTTAATTAAAAGCCAGCAGCTACACTTTTTGTAGCTGCTGACTTTTAATAAACATTAAAAAATGCCTGGAACTCTCCTTTAAAGCGGAAGTTCCACTTTTGGGTGGAACTCCACTTTTAGGAGCGTGCTGGGAAGTCGGCTGCCGTGTCTTTAACAACAGATGAGTCATTAACTGTCAGCAGCATTCCCTGCTGACAGCTGAATGTAAAAAAAAGCATTGCCGGTAATACAAAAAGAAGAAGATAAAATGATGTGGGGGCCCCCCCCCCCAATCCATACCAGGCCCTTTGAGTCTGGTTTGGATTTTAAGGAGAACCCCGTGCCAAAATGAAAGAGAATGGCACGGGGTCCCCCCCTAATCCATACCAGACACTTATCCAAGCATGTAGCCTGGCATGCCAGGAAAGGGCGGGCAAACAAGCACCCTCCCCCTTCCTGAACCATACCAGGCCAAATGCCCTGAGCATGGGTGTTTCTTTGGGGCAGGGAGGCTCTGCTCCCCCCAAAGCATCTTGTCCCCATGTTGATAGGGACAAGGGACTCTTTCCCACAACCCTGGCTGGTGGTTGTGGGGGTCTGAGGATGGGGGGCTTATCGGAATCTGGAAGCCCTCTTGTAACAAGAGGGCGCCCAGTTCCCGCCCCTCAATGTGAATGAATAGGGGTACATATTCGGGTGCCTTGAGCATTAGCATGCTTTTAAAGGATACCGCCACAAAAAAAAAGGTTCAGAAACTCTACCCTAGACATTTAACCCTTTGCGGTGCAGGAGGAGCCCCACTGGGGTACCTTTAGACTATACCTGGAGTTCAACTTTAAAGCAGCAGTGGGCTCTGATTGGGACTGTCGGGGACAGGCTAAGTGCTCTCCTGCTGCCTATGTACACCTAACCTGATTACCTTGTCAGCTGGAAGAGCTCACATCACCAGTGGCTGTTCACAAAGACTTTGCCGAGACAGCATGACATTGCTAGTGATATTGACACAAGGAACGAGGGCTGGGTACCAATGAAAGTATTATCAGAATGTTTAATCTGAGCAAAGTGAAAGATGAGAGGATTAATCAGCTCGGTATCTCATTATTTTCAGGCAGTACAGGAGTTTGTGCAGTGAAGCTAAACGTATTATCACAGCTTCATCCTCTCAGCTCTGGTCTTCATGAGGCCTCCCGAGTCATTTAGAGGGTTCCATACTGTGTCTTTCTGGGCCGTTAAATAGGAAAGAGTGAAGTATACAATACAATATCTTAGGGCAACTTCACGACTTGTATAGAATTGTTGCCTATCTGTTCCAATTGCTTATTTCAAAGTATTTCTAAAAGCAAAACTTAAAAAAAAAAAAAAATTGATGTAGAGCAGGAAATGGTTAAAATTCTTTTAGGGATTTTGTCTGCAAATTTGTGGGGAGATTTCCTTCTACTACCTGTCCTCTAGGCATCAGGCCCCATACACACGACCGGTTTCCTCGGCAGAATTCAGCAAGAAACTCGATGGGAGACGTATTCTGCCGAGGAAACCGGTCGTGTGTACACTTTTCGCCGAAAAAACTGTCGAGGAACCAAAAAGAGAGCATGTTCTCTATTTCCTCGACGGGCAATTGGAAAATTTGGCTCGACAAGTTTTTTGACAGCCGAACAAGGAACTCGACGGTGAAAACGATGTGTTTCGCCCGTCGAGTTTCTCGGTCGTGTGTACGCGGCCTCAGAGCAAATAAGAGGAAATCTCTCAAAGTAAGGGAGATCCTCTCTTATGCCGCATACAGACAAATGGACATTCCGACACCAAAACCGTGGATTTTTTTTCTGACGGAATGTTGGCTCAAACTCATCTTGCATACACACGGTCACACAAATGTTGACAAAGATTCCGAACGTCAAGAACGCGCTGACGTACAAGACGTACGACTATAAAGAGGAAGTTCAATACCAGTCGTGTTAGTAGAAGTTTGGTGGGAGACGATTCAGCCTCATGCTTTTCAGTCCGTTACAGCGCGACAAATGTGCTATCTCCATTAGCCCAGGTTCACACTGGGTACAATTTGGTACGATGTGAGATGTGATTTCACATGTCAAATCGAATCTCAAATCGGCGGCATTTTCCGGCAATTGTCGGCAATGACACCGTCCTAATCGGCGCTGCACCATTTTAAAAAAGTAGTTCCTGTAGTACTTTTTGCGATTTCGGGCCGCGATTTACATTGACATCTGTGCAGAAACCTGCACAGATGTCTCTTAAAGCGCGGCCGAAATCGGGACTGCCAGCTGGAGTAAAATCGTGCAAGTTCAGCTGAACTCGCATGGCTTCACTCCCGCAGCCCAGTGTGAACCTGGGCTTACGAACGCTAGTTTTACCAGACCGAGCGCTTCCGTCTCTTATCTTATATAAAGGCCTGTGAACAGCTAAGACTAATAATGAGATCTGGCTACCAGGTAAGATACGGGTCCAGGAATAAAGGCTTTATCTCAGCCAAAGCTCTATAAAGCCTCCAGGACCCAGAACAGGATTCTTTAAAGCCTAATTCCACGTATTCTGCCAATTTATAAACATCATGATTGGGCCAAGCTGACCCAACCAAACGATTTCCTATACTTATAAATGCAACTGCTGTCAGCTCTGTATAAACTGTATGTAGTATCAGCTACGAATAGTATGCAGCGCTGTATTCTGGCAGCAGTAATGGGTTCCCAGAACAAAATTAAGTTAGGCTGAGCACTGCTCAGCCTTTTACAGGATGCTGTGTATTTTATGGATGAATACAAGGCTTCCTCTGATTTTCTGAGTTGGAGATTGTTACCATCCGCCTACCTCTCCACTTCAGCCAATGAGAGAAAGCCTTGTATTCATTCATAACATACAAGGTTTACAATGAATGGCTGTAGGAGCCTCATTTTTTGTTCCCCAATGCCCCCCCCCCCCCCCACACACCATTCCCCACCACAAGTGTAACTAAGCCTTATGCCCTGTACACACAAGCGTTTTGCATATACGCGGTCACACAAAAGTTTGGTGAACTTTTGACTGCCAAGAACGCAGTGACGTAAAAGACTACGATAAGCCGAGAAAATGAAGTTCTATGCTTTTGAGCATGCGTCGATTTGTTTCTGAGCATGCCTCAGAATTTTACGCGTGGGAATTTGTGCACACAATAGGAAATTCCGATCTGATTTTTTCCTCATGGGAAAATAGAGAACCTGCTCTCTATCTTTTTCCAGCAGTTTTTCCATTGGAAAAAGTCTGATGGAGCATACACATGTTCAGGATTCCCGACCAAAAGCTCTCATCAGACTTTTTTCAACGGGAAAACCGACCGTGTGTACGGGGCATCACAGTTATCCCCATAACAGGAAGTGAAAGGAAATCTTCTAAGGCCTCGTACACACGACCGAGAATCTCGTCAGGAAAAACCTGTTGTTTTCCCTGACGAGATTCTTGGCAAGAAACTCTTGCCGCCCGAGTGTACTGACTTTCATTTCAAAAGAACCGCGGTTCTCTTGAAAAGGAAAGAACGCAGTGACATCATGGCGTATGAGGAGTGCGCCATCTTGCTTCACCCTACCAATGCTGTGGACGCTACCTTGCATGCGTTGAAGTCATTTCGAGCATGCACGGGTTTCCACAGCGACAGTTAAGTGTACACACTCTCGGGTTTCTCGTCTGGAAACGGGCAAACGAGAATCTCAACGAGAAAAAAGAGAGCAGGTTCTCTTTTTTTCTCGTCCAGATTCTTACCTGATTTCCAGATGAGAAACCTGAACGCCTCGTACACACGAACGGCTTTCTCGTCAAGAAGCAGTTTTCTTGCTGTTTTTTGGCAAGAAAACCGGTCATGTGTATGAGGCCTAAGGGGCATTTCCTCTAACTTTGTGGAGATTTCCTCTCACTTCCTGATGTATATGTGGGTCAGGAAGCATAGAGAAATCTGAGGTTTTACTATTCTCTTTAAAAAAAAAGAATATATTATTTTGGCTGTAGATACGTTTTACTAGCATGGAGATATCAAGCTGCCTAGGGGGACATTTTGCAGCAGAACCCCGTGGTTTTTAATTATGCCACCGCTCAAAAATATAAAGATATACTTTGTAAAAAAAAATTGGAAAACAAGCTGCATTTTAAAACTGCCTACCTGACCTCTCATCTATGGAAAAAAAACGTCTCCAACCGATTATGCATCATAAAGACTATTTGTGCCTTAAAGATATAACAGCGGGGGTCTTTGATGCAGCCTAAAACAGGAACAAGCCGCTTACTTACTACATTTAATGTAATATTTATATGATTCCAGAGCTTCTCTTTTATTCTGGAGCTCCTTGTGGTGCCTATAGAGATATACAGGTTCTGGAATAGTTATCATTAGTCTGGCTGTCTCATCCTGCCCCCCCCCCCCCCCCCATCTCCTGGCACAGCCATTATTCCGTGTGTACAACACTTTTCTACATGTGTCATTTTAATTGTGACGGTGAGTCCAGAGGTCTACCAGAATGGAGCTCTCTTTCTCGGTGATGAATGTGCAAGTAGCTGCGCTAATGAAGATGAATGGGGCTGTGTGTGTCAGTAACAGGAGGGGCATCCTTGACTTGTCATTCCTTTGTCTTAGGTACTAAATCCAAAAAAGAAGTGCAAAAAGAAGAAATATATCAACTCCGGGACGGTGAGTGAGCTCCTAATGGACCTGGGCTATGTCTATACCAAACCGGTGACCTCAAGCAGATTACTGCCTACCACGAGCTGGGCGCCGCAGTTATTTATCTTGTTTGGACGGCGCTAGGACTACAAAATTGATGATGCCTATTAAAGTGGACCGATACTCCAGAGATAACTTAAAGCTGTGTTAATAGTTTTGCTTGCGTGAATAAGCGATGGAAAGCAAAAGTAATAGATGGTGTAAAATGCTCCCTTACTCTAACCTGGGGTCACCAAACTATAGCCCTTCGGGCCACATCCAGCCCGCTAGAGTTTATCCAGCCCCTCAGTGCTGTATCCTCAGTGTGCACTGATTAAGGAAAGCAGAGGTTCTAATGTAAGGGGGACTCTGACAGAGACTATGATGTAAGGTGAGACTCTGATGGGGACCCTAATGTAAGGGGAGAATCTGATGGGGATCATGATGTAAAGGGGGAGTAATAGTGTCTCATCATTGGTATCAGTAGGAGTAATAGTGTCCCATCTTTCGTGTCAGTGGGAGGAATAGTGTCCCAGTGTTGTTGATGGTGGGTGAGGAATAATGCCCCAAGGGCCGGATAAAAGCAAGCAAAGGGTCGCAGTTTGGAGACCACTGGAATAAGAGGAATAGAGTTCAGATTGAGCAATCCTTCCCTTTGGTCCATTAGATTAGGATGAGTATCACTGAGTATCAATATCATGAACTATGGGCCAGATTCAGAAAGAATCTACGCCGGCATATCTCCTGATACGCCGCCGTAAATTCAAATGTGCGCCGTCGCATCTTTACGCCGATTCAGAAAGCAAGATATGCCAAAAAACATGGCTTCAGTCGTCCGGCGTAACTTGCCTACGCCGGCGTATCGTGGGCGCATAGTTACGCTGGACGCATTAGACGTTCCCATTAAAAATATGCAAATGAGCTAGATACACCGATTCACGAACGTACGTGCGCCCGTGCATTGATATACGTCGTTTACGTAAGGCGTATGACCGGCGTAAAGTTACCCCTGCTATATGAGGCGCAGACAATGTTAAGTATGGACGTCGGAACAGCGTCGAATTGTCGTATGCGAATAGAGCTGTGCGTAAGTGACGTTCACGTCGAAAGCATTGAGTATTTGCGACGTGATTTTGGAGCATGCGCAGTTCGTTCGGCACCTCATTTACATGGGGTCATAGTTCATTAACATGTATCACGCCCACCTTCCACCTACTTTGAATTACTCGGACTTACGCCGGCCTATCTACGCTACGCCGCCGTAACTTAGGGAGCAAGTGCTTTGTGAATACAGCACTTGCCTCTCTAAGTTGCGGCGGCGTAGCGTAAAGAAGATACGCTACGCCGCCGTAAAGATACGAAAATGTATCTGAATCTGGCCCTATGTGTTAGAACATAAATGTTTAACCACTTGAGACCCGCGCTATAGACGAAAGACGTCCACAGCGCGGCTCTCAAGTGCCAGGTGGACGTCCCTGGACGTCCTTTTATGTGCATTGCCCGTGCGTGCCGCTGGGGGCGCGCAGCGGGGAAACACTGTGCCCGGCGCATCGTTGAGAAGCCGATGCACGTGCCTGGCGGCCGCAATGTCCGCCAGGTACCCGCGATCGGCGGTGACAGCAGGGACGTGGAGCGCTGTGTGTAAACACAGAGCTCCACGTCCTGTCAGGGAGAGAGGAGACCGATGCTGTGTCCCTTGTACATAAGGACACAGCATCGGTCACCTCCCCCAGTCAGTCCCCCTCCACACACAGTTAGAACACACCCAGGGAATACATGTAACCCCTTCCTCACCCCCTAGTGTTAACCCCTTAACTGCCAGTCACATTTACACAGTAATCAATGCATTTTTATAGCACTGATCGCTGTATAAATGTGAATGGTCCCAAAATTGTGTCAAAAGTGTCCGATACGTCTGCCGCAATATCGCAGGCCTGACAAAAATGTTTTTTTTTTTTTTAAATCGCAGATTGCCGCCATTACTGGTAAAAAAAAAAAATCCATAAATCTTTTCCCTATTTTGTAGACGTTATGGGCCAGATTCAGGTAGATGGGAGCATCTTTGCTCTGGAGTAACGTTTCTCATTTACGTTACTCTGGCGAAACTTTAGGAGCAAGTGCTGTTATTCATGAAGCACTTGCTCCTAAAGTTGCGGCAGCGTATCGTAAATGAGCCGGCGGAATTCAAATTGGGCGGGTACGGGGCGTGTATTATTTAAACTAAGCGCGATCCCGCGGCGAACGTACTGCGCATGCGTCGACTGTCAATGCATCCCAGTGCGCATGCTCCAAATTCTGTCAGTGAACGTCAATGACGTCAAATCCCCATTCATGGACGTTTTACGCAAGCGACGCGATTTTTTTTTTTTCGACGCGATGACGACGGCTATACTTAACATAGGATACTCCACTAGGGGGCTGCTTTATCTTTACGCCGCGTATCGCTTACGGAAACGTCGGAAAGTCACTGCGTCGCGCCCGAATACGATCGTGAATTGCCGATTTCCGCTGATTAACATATTTTTTCAGCGTAAATCACGCCCCCGGCGCCATTTTTAAATTAAAGTTGCGATGCGATGGCGAAATTCAATTACGCCGATCGCATCGGAACTCCAACCCGGCGTTTCTTGTTTTCTGGTTACAGAAAACAGAAACTCCAACCCGGCGTTTCTTGTTTTCTGGTTACAGAAAACAGAAACGCCGGCTTAAATTGACAGTTAGGCTGGCAGGTCAATGGATACTCCAGCCTAACTCTACCTGAATCTGGCCCTATAACTTTTGTGCAAACCAATCAATAAACGCTTATTGCGATTTCTTTTTTTTAACAAAAATATGTAGAAGAATACGTATCGGCCTAAACTGAGGAAAAATATATATATAGGAAAAAGAAAATGGGGATATCCAAAAATAGATAATTTTGAAGAAATATAAATGTAAAACCCGAAAACAAAGACCTTCTATTTGCCTGGCATGTGATATGTAAATAATTATATATAATCATGATAAAATATATATATATATATATATTTCTGTCACTGTCTATTTTTTTAATTATTCATTAATTACTGTCTCACAGGTGACACTTTTATCTTTCAAGGCTGAATCTGAATATACATTTGTAGATTACATCAAAGGAGGGTAAGTGTCATCTTTGTGCTGTAAATTAAAGTTTGTACATGTCCTCCTTTCTAAACATGATAAAATAGCTGTAGTTGTTTGTTTGATGAGTCACTCCTCTGATTCATCACTTGAGAATCTAAATCACAACTTGAGCTATTGAGCTCTGTGGACAAGAATGAAAATCGGAGGAAATCATTTGAAAAATTTGAATATTTATCTGTGTAAAAAAAAAAAAAAAAGATACAACAATATTTTTAGCATTTTTATTATTTAGCATTGACCATAATAAATCACCAAGTATCTACAAAACCATTACGCAGTTCGTTAAAGCCAAATTAAAGGTTATTTTTTTATTATTACTGTAATGCAGTCAGTTTTTTGTACTAGTTTTGCTGCAGCAAGGGTCAAAATTATCCACTTGAGAGTCAGTATGCTGCTTAAAGTGGTTCAAACCCCTTACATATAACCAATGAAATGACTAGCATACACAGAGATGAAACAAATCCTCCTACCTTGTACCTGTTCATCTGCAGGGCTATCTTTTCTTCAGCCTTTCAAATCATACATTTTACACAGCATCTTTCAGCTCTGAGAAGCAGGGGGGAGGGATATGAAGTTGCACACTTCATAGCTCAGTGGAGCCCTGATTCAACGGAAGGTACACCCCTCTCCTCTCAGTACAGGGGGACCTTTCAGAGCTGTGGGTGTCAATCACAGGCTGCGTGCTGGAGCTCCCCTACTCCAACATTTTTCTTGGAGTTGGAAAAGCTGTCGGAAGTGATAACAGATCAAGGGGAAGTGAAGAGAGATCACACTCTGTGCTTTAAATAGAAACAGGTACGCCGTATAGAAGGATGTGCTTTGTTCATGTTTCATGTCTGAGTTTTACAACCACTTTAACACAAAGTTAAGGTTAGCCTGCCCATCCCCCTACCCAATCCTCCTGTGTTGATTAAAAAGAAAATCTGTACCAATAGAAGGCGCGCAGACCACATAATAAAAGAGTCCTAATTGATTTATCCTGTGTTGATTGACATTGGCTCCCAGCAGGAACCTCACAGCAAAACTGTATAGAGCGAGTAGCAGCAGCAGAGTAGGTTTCTCTATGGGGAAGAGAAACGCCAAGGGAGGCTGTGCAGTCTACTAAATAAAAAAATAACGGCCGCATTTCTTTGCAGGCTAAAATGCAAACAAAATAAATAAATGTACATTTTTGCATTTTGTGCAATGGTGCATTTATAATTTATTTATTTTTTTGCAAATGGTGGAATTCTCCTGCAATCCTTGGGTCTAGGGTGATCCTATGTCCAATAGGGGCATAGGATGACTGAGAAAGGATATCTTGAATTACATGAGATGGGACAGTAATGATAATTCACAATGTATTGCAGGAAATAAGGGACATATGTTGCATTGTTTTATCATGGGACAGTAATCCACAATATATTCAAGAATGTCTAGAAGAATTAACCCAACTGGTCAATAGAGTGATTCATTCAATGTGGGGACACATACTGTTAAGGTGTTAATTAAGTCTGGCTCCTAAGATATTTCATTGTGCTATGGTAATTGACACTGTATTGGGTGAAAGTATATTGATGATAATATGTGATGTGAATTAGCACCCTCTAAAGGTCAGACATCTGACTTATGTTTACTAAAGGAATGTGTATTAGAGGCTCGTTAGTACCCATTGTGTGATGTTGTGGGTGGAGTGTGGCATTGTGCCTTTGATTACTGCAGCATGTTTTTTGGTTGCTAACTTTATAAAAAGAGCCTGAGTTTGTCATTAAAGCTATCTGTTTGGAACCAGAGAACAGAGCTGTGTGTCTCATTTTCTGGGAAATCCTATGGGCCGTGATTGTCTGCTGGATTGTGGAGTGTCGATGAGCTGTCTTGGGTTGGTGGAATGGAATATCGTAAACGGCGTTAACTCATATCAGTGGGAAGAATAGTGCTTCATATCAGTGGGAGGAATAGTGCTTCATATCAGTGGGGGGAATAGTGCTTCGTATCAGTGGGAAGAATAGTGCTTTATATCAGTGGGAGGAATAGTGCCTTATATCAGTGGGGGGGATAGTGCCTCATATCAGTGGGGGGGGGGGATAGTGCTTCATATCAGTGGGGGGAATAGTGCTTCATATCAGTGGGAAGAATAGTGCTTCATATCAGTGGGAAGAATAGTGCTTTATATCAGTGGGAGGAATAGTGCCTTATATCAGTGGGGGGGGGGGGATAGTGCTTCATATCAGTGGGGGGGGGGGATAGTGCTTCATATCAGTGGGGGGGGGGATAGTGCTTCATATCAGTGGGGGGGAATAGTGCTTCATATCAGTGGGGGGGAATAGTGCTTCATATCAGTGGGGGGAATAGTGCTTCATATCAGTGGGAGGAATAGTGCTTCATATCAGTGGGGGGAATAGTGCTTCATATCGGTGGGAGGAATAGTGCCTCATATCAGTGGGGAGGGGATAGTGCTTCATATCGGTGGGAGGAATAGTGCTTCATATCAGTGGGGGGGGGGATAGTGCTTCATATCAGTGGGAGGAATAGTGCTTCATATCGGTGGGAGGAATAGTGCTTCATATCAGTGGGGGGAATAGTGTTTCATATCGGTGGGAGGAATAGTGCCTCATATCAGTGGGGGGGGGGAATAGTGCTTCATATCAGTGGGGGGAATAGTGCTTCATATCGGTGGGGGGGAATAGTGCTTTGTATCAGTGGGGGGGAATAGTGCTTCGTATCAGTGGGGGGGAATAGTGCTTCATATCAGTGGGGGGGAATAGTGCTTCATATCAGTGGGGGGGAATAGTGCTTCATATCAGTGGGGGGGAATAGTGCTTCATATCGGTGGGAGGAATAGTGCCTCATATCAGTAGGGGGGGGGGAATAGTGCTTCATATCAGTGGGGGGAATAGTGCTTCATATCAGTGGGGGGGAATAGTGCTTTGTATCAGTGGGGGGGAATAGTGCTTCGTATCAGTAGGGGGGAATAGTGCTTCATATCAGTGGGGGGGAATAGTGCTTCATATCAGTGGGGGGGAATAGTGCTTCATATCGGTGGGAGGAATAGTGCCTCATATCAGTAGGGGGGGGGGGAATAGTGCTTCATATCAGTGGGGGGAATAGTGCTTCATATCGGTGGGGGGGAATAGTGCTTCGTATCAGTAGGGGGGAATAGTGCTTCATATCAGTGGGGGGGAATAGTGCTTCATATCAGTGGGGGGGAATAGTGCTTCATATCAGTGGGAGGAATAGTGCCTCATATCAGTAGGGGGGGGGGGGAATAGTGCTTCATATCAGTGGGGGGAATAGTGCTTCATATCGGTGGGGGGGAATAGTGCTTTGTATCAGTGGGGGGAATAGTGCTTCATATCAGTGGGGGGGAATAGTGCTTTGTATCAGTGGGGGGGAATAGTGCTTCGTATCAGTGGGGGGGAATAGTGCTTCGTATCAGTGGGGGGGAATAGTGCTTTGTATCAGTGGGGGGAATAGTGCTTCATATCAGTGGGAGGGAATAGTGCTTCATATCAGTGGGGGGGAATAGTGCTTCATATCAGTGGGGGGGAATAGTGCTTCATATCAGTGGGGGGGAAATAGTGCTTTGTATCAGTGGGGGGGGAATAGTGCTTCATATCAGTGGGGGGAATTGTGCTTCATACCAGTGGGGGGGGGAATAGTGCTTCATATCAGTGGGGGGAATTGTGCTTGACAGGGCTTTTTTTCTCAAATAATAGGTGCTGAACTCAAACACGAACCCGCTCCAAAAGCTCTGCCCCCACACACACCTCACAAACAGTAGGAGGGTCTTAAAGGGGCATTAAATACCAGGATTGCATTACCTACAGATTGCAGAGTTCAGAAGGGATACACACAGAGCGCAGAGCTGTCACTTGTAAACATAGAAACCGGACTTCTGTGTTTACAGGTGATTGTGATGAGCAGGCACCAAAGGGTCTGAGCCAGATGTGGTGGAACTGAGTTTCACCAAGATCCACCTGAAAAAAAGGCCTGGTGCTTCATATCAGTGGCAAGAATAGTGCTTCATATCAATGGGGGGAATAGTGCCCAATGGGGCCAGATAATGGCAGGCAAATGGCCATATCCAGCCCGTGGGCCATAGTTTGAAGACCACTGCTCAGGATCAAGACTGATGGACTTGAGGGACGCGTGTCTCTTTTTCTTTTCAACTTGTTAAGTAAATAACTCTGTAAGCGGGAAGATGAATCATGTTAAGGCTTGTAATCCCGCCGTGGCGCCCGTTCCGCCATACAGCGAAGAGCAGCGGCAGCAATCTGCTCAGCGAGGCTCTGCCAGCTGAAGTTCATTTAATACACTATAGAGGAGTCCCATACTTCTATCTATCATTGAAATTACATTCAGGGAGTAGCAGGGGAGAGCCTGGCAAATTATCCGGCCGTCACATCGCAGATAGTACACGAGGTGGGAGAAGAATCCGCAATTACCTTTACTTGTTTCTTTTTTTTTCTTCTTCTTCTAGGACGCAATTAAACTTCACAGTTGCCATTGATTTCACAGCTTCGAACGGTGAGTGTGATGAAGGATTTTTTTTTCTATCTCTCTCTTACCTCCTTGCAACTTTCTCCCATTATTCCAATTAATTGCAGGAGTCTCATGGCCGTGAAAGCAACAAGGATCTGAGCGAAGGGAGGGGTTGGGGGGGGGGGGGGTTGCTATGATAACACGAAGATGCAGGTTGCCCGTAGAGGTTAAGTTCACTATCAGGATGCACAGATGCTGCCTGTTCTGCTCGGCGCTTAATGAGGCTGCGAGATTCACTCCCGTCCACGAAGCAGCGGAGTTTATTGGTAGATGCTGCGATGCTGTAAAGGGTGAATATTTATCGCTCCCAGGCCTTAAAGCTGAACAAACAGCTATGGGTTTCTTTTACCTCCAATGGATATGTATTCTTGTCCAGCCAATACTGAGATTTTACACAACTCTGCCACACTGCCATGGGTGTGTGCAGGGGGGGGGGGGGGGGGGGCAGAGGTGGCTCTAGGCTTTGTGAGGCCTTAAGCAGAGGCAAATTATGCGACCACGAGGCCCCTGTGAGTGTGAGGCCTTAGACGCCTGATTTGCCTAATTAAAGAGCTTCCTCTGTATCGACTGAATCACTACTGCCAGGGCTCCCCCTAGGGTGACCACGTATCCCGGATTACCCGGGACAGTCCCGCATTTTGCAGGTCTGTCCCGGGCACCTTCATTCCAGGCAGAGGCGGCTCTTTAATTAGGCAAATTAGGCGGTCGCCTAAGGCCTCGCACTCACACGGGCCTCACGGCCGCATAACTTACCCGATGCATTACCCCAGTTTTGAGGGACAGGGGACCTTAACGCTGCCGTGCTCAGGCAGCATTAAGAGCCCTGACTCAGGAGAGGGGCCGCCAGCGTCCCTAACAACCAGTGAATATCGGTGACTTGTGACATCAATGACCCAGCATGCCCTTAGTCAATGACATCACAAGTGGGTGGGTTCACCAGGTGACATCACCCTGCCCCTAATTATTAAAAAGCAGGACCTGGGGGCCGCCTTGTTAAAGGGGGCTTTCAGTTTCCGATAAGCCGCCTGCCTGTAGACCCCCACAACCACCATCCAGGGTTGTGGGGAAGAGGCGCTTGTTCTTGAATTATTTTTCCCATCATGGGTGTAAGTGGGGCCCCATGTCAAGTTTTGCCTAAGGCCTCACAAAACCTAGAGCTGCCTCTGATTCCAGGACAATACAGTGTCCCGGAATGAAACTGACACAGACACCCCCCGGGCAAATCTGATCCCCCCAAAAAAGGCCACCACATCACCGCTTTACTCATTGACAGTACTTGTTCTGGCTGAGAATGCCTGGAGGAGCACAATCCCACCCCCTACTTGTGATTGGAGTAATCATAAATCCCGTCTCTTGTGTCCAATCACTGTGCTGTGATTCGTTGCAGCACAAGCTGATGTTTGGAAAGGGAGGGTGTCCCTGAATGGCAGTTTGGAAATGTGGTCACCCTACTCCCCCCCCCCCCCCCATGTTGGGCCCTTCCTTTTTTTTTAAATGAACATACTCACTTCCTGTTCACTCATCACTGAAGCATAGTAAATGTGTTTACTTTGCTTCTGTAGCATACTGTTTTTTTAGGCATGGTTGCTTCTAAATTTACCTGCCAGGTATAGCTACCTTGGCCTATTGATTTCATGCTAAGTCTGTAATTTCTGCACTTCTCTCTTTTGCCGCTAGGTGGCCAGGTACCTGGTGGCATAGATACGAGAAGGGCAATGCAAGGTCAGATTATGGGTATATGGGGTATCCCAGCCAATTTCTTAAATCCTTTGTCCTGCTGGGAGAACCTATATATTCGGGTGGAGTCAGGTGATCGGGGGTTCTGTGCCACCTGGATGGCTGTCTGGGTGGATGTGTGTTGTGCTGCCCGTTCTAGGCCAGAGACTGGGCCTATCCAAGGCACATCAGGGTGCCAGGCTGTCTGAGGGCCTATCCAGAAGCAAGAGAACAGCACAGGGTTGGGATTGCGGCTTGCAGCCCAACCAGAAGTGACGGTTCTGCCGACGGAGAACCAGTCGTGGTTAGAGGTAGAACGGAAGCTTTCGCCACTATGGGGCCAACCACCTTATTACCAGGGACCACAGTGAGTAACTGAAGCAAGTGGGGCTGTGCCCGCACTGCCTGGGCTAACTACTCGTTTTGTCAAGGGGGTGACCATAAAGCTGTATACTTGATCCTCTGCTCCAGCGACAAATGGCACTCCCCCATGATCCAGCGGTGGACTGTTCCTGACGTCTTCACATCCAGATCAGGTCTATATGTGTGGTGACGTCAGTCTACGGCACAAGATCGCTGGGGGGGGGAGGAGCCGCAGGGACCAGTCTTGTGCTGGAGGGATCAGAAGATTAGGTAAGTATTTCTCCGCTCTCCTCTCCACTAGACACAAATGAGCAGTCAACTAGTGTAGCATGGGCACAGCCCCACTGCACGGGTACCTGGGAATTTTTTTTTGCCTGAAGTTCAGCTTAAAAGGGGTTGTAAAGGTTTGTTTTTTATTTTCGAAATAGGTTCTTTTAATCTAGTGCAGGGGTGTCAAACTCCATTTCATCGTGGGCCGCATCAGCAATGGTTGCCCCCAAAAGGGCCGGTTGTATCTGTAAGATTAGATGTCCAGCGCATTCCCTCCCCTTACATTAGATGTAAAGAGCCACCCCTCCATCAGAAGTTGAGTCCCCCCCTCTCCCTTACATCACAGTGCACCCCCCTTTACTTACGCTGCTGCTGGGAAGAAGCTGGATGTATTGCTTGAAAGCATAAAGTAAGGGTTTGGAGGAAGACTGCAGAGGTGCGAGGGCCGCATGAAATGGCCTGGAGGGCCGCATTCGGCCCGCGGGCCTTGTGTTTGCCACCTCTAATCTAGTGCATTGTTGGTTCACTTACCTTTTCCTTCGATTTCTCTTTTAAATGTTTTTTTTTTCCGTCTGAATTTCTCACTTCCTGTTTCTCCTCGGTAAACTTGCCCCCATCACCTGCCTGGGGATTAGTCAGCCAGAACACCTTACTGAGGAGGAACAGGGAGTTAGAAATTCAGACAGAGAAAACAAAGAAAACATTTTTTTTAGAAGGGAAATCGAAGGAAAAGGTAAGTGAACCAACAATGCACTAGCCTAAAGGAACCTATTTATAAAATAAAAAATGAACCTTTACAACCCCTTTAAGGGACAATATTAGAGTTAATACAAGCAGCCAGTGAAAGCTCCCTCTAGTGGCCAATATACCTGTTTTATATATATATATAACACAATATCAAAAATATGGAAGTTCCAGCTTGTAAAAATGTAAAAGATATATAAAATAACAATAGAATGTGCCCTTGCTGAAAATATGCAATACTTCCCATTTAGAGGAATTATATGAAAGCACACTTTAGGTCAGGTATGTACACTCTCATAACTCTTACTAGCTAAGTCTGACCTCTGCATTGTTGCATTGCTTGCTAGTTTACATTAGAAATGTGTTGAATTGGATTCTTAGGTTGTGTGGGTTGTGGTTTTTAAAGCAAAGCTCCATATTTAACCGTTTTCTATTGTCCTTTCTAAACACTGATGTAATTTAGCATTCGCGGCTCCTGTGACGGGGTGGATTTGCTAAGTGCTGACAGTTGCTCAGCTGTCGGTAACCAGGCTCAGTGGTTTGCAAACTTCTTTAGGCATGCACAGCTGGGAAGCCTGCTGTGTGTCTGCATATCATCAGATCACAAATTGTTAACTATTTGCAACATTTTGGGCCAGATTCTCGTAGATCTGCACGTTTTTTGCGTAGCGTATCCCATTTACGCTACGCCTCCGCAGCTTTTACGGGCAAGTGCGGTATTCTCAAAGCACTTGCGTAAGGCATAAGGCCGCGTAATTGTATTTAAATTAAGCGCGCCCCCGCGCAGAACGAACTGCGCATGCGCCGGCCGTAAATGTAGCCCACTGCACATGCTCCATAGTACACCGCAAATACATTGGTTTCGACGTCAACGTAATTAACGCACAGCCCTATTCGCGACGAGTTACGTAAATGACGTAAACGACAGAAAAACACGACGCTGTCCCGACGTCCATAATTAAAGTAGATGTAAACCCAAAATGTCACAATGTAGAGTATAAGATTTCCTATCATCTGTGCCCAGTCTTGCCACACAGAGTTAATCCAGATCTGAGAAATCCTCTTTTAATGTTCAGTGAAAATGAACAGCCTTCCAGATAAAACCCTGCCTAAATAAAAAGTCAGTTTTCTCTCTTCTTGCTTTGAGTGACAGGTTATATACATATCTAGCTAGGACATGTTTATCATATGTTATGTTTTGTTTATCATAACATGAGGTGATATGACATCATAACACATCCTAGTAATATACAATGAACTTTGGATCACCTCTTGTTATGATTAACATGTCCATGCTAGATATGTAAATAACCTGTTACTGAAAGCAAAAACAGAGAAACGGACTTTATAATTTGGCAAGTTTTTATCTGGAATTCTGTTAATTTGCACTGAGCATTAAAAGAGGATTGTGCAAGTGAAAGGAGTCTGCGCTGTGAAAATAGATTGAAAAAGGGCACAAGGCTAGGAAATGGGTGTGGGAAAGGGGCACGGTAAGTGAAAAAGTGTTAGCTAAATAACAATGATACACCTAGACAGCAATAAACATCTCCAATTGGTAAACTGATGGTAACACATAAACGGCAAAGTATAGTCCAGGAAAGACAAAACTAATTTAGGAAGTCCAGTACTGGAAAATAAAGATAAAAATAAAAATAACAGTAAATTCCTCAAGGAAGGGAACAGATGAGGAGAGACCCAGCAGCCAATTCTGTGAAAAAAGTCGAGCCGTCACCCAAGAACAACACGCACACCTCAGGTGGTCCCAGCAGCTCACCTCATGGCTACCAGATATAGCCTAGCCAGCTGCTTTCACGCGGAGTCCAAATGAAGGTAGAATGTTCTTAAAGTCCCGGGATCAGACACCACATACGGGGAGAGGATACACAACAATATATAGTGTGATACTGATATGAAAGGGGAGCCAAAAACGCCTGCACTCTATGCACTTACATAAAGTAAAGGTAAAGGGCTAATCTCCACGAGCGGCGAACTCGTCAGTGTCCTCCTTTTCCTCTCACTGGGGGTCCGCTTGGTCTTAGGCTGATGGTGCTCAGAGGCTCGGGTGATATCACAGAAAACAAAAAAGGTGGTACATCGCGTAATCCAGTAAAAAGGATTTATTTAAAACAACTTAAAAACACTCACATAGACGATGGAGGAACGAATACAGCATCCACGAGTGGCGAACTCGTCAGTGTCCTCCTTTTCCTCTCACTGGGGGTCCGCTTGGTCTTAGGCTGATGGTGCTCAGAGGCTCGGGTGATATCACAGAAAACAAAAAAGGTGGTACATCGCGTAATCCAGTAAAAAGGATTTATTTAAAACAACTTAAAAACACTCACATAGACGATGGAGGAACGAATACAGCATCCACGAGTGGCGAACTCGTCAGCCGTCCGTCAGGTGCTTCGGTTGTCCAGTGCTCCAATCCCGACGCGTATCATCACACCACGTGACTTCCCCTGATGGGGTCTGTTCCCTTCCTTGAGGAATTTACTGTTATTTTTATTTGTATCTTTATTTTCCAGTACTGGACTTCCTAAATTAGTTTTGTCTTTCCTGGACTATACTTTGCCGTTTATGTGTTACCATCAGTTTACCAATTGGAGATGTTTATTGCTGTCTAGGTGTATCATTGTTATTTAGCTAACACTTTTTCACTTACCGTGCCCCTTTCCCACACCCATTTCCTAGCCTTGTGCCCTTTTTCAATCTATTTTCACAGTGCAGACTCCTTTCACTTGCACATATATTTCCTTGTGTCTATTGAGGTAGACTCTTCTAGTGTTTGCAGCAGTGCTCCCAACCCTCTCCCTTTCCCCCTCATCCACTATTTCACAGACAGCGCGGGAGTATCACTTTATTCATTAAAAGAGGATTACTCAGCGCTGGATTAACTCTGTGTGGCAAGACTGGGCACAGATGATAGGAAATCTTATACTCTACATTGTGACATGAAAAAAAAAAGTTGTTTTGGGTTTACATCCACTTTAACATGGTGTACGCCGGACCTACGCAAGGTTACCCCTCATATAGCAGGGGTAACCTTACGCAAACGACATAAACTACGACGACGGCGCGCAAATACATTCGGGAATCGGCGTATCAGGCTCATTTGCATATTCGATGCAGAAATCGACGGGAACGCCACCTAGCGGCCAGCGTAACATTGCAACTTAGATCCGACGGTGTAAGTCGCATAGATAGGAGGGCTCAAAAACAGAGATACAATGGTGTATCTGGAGATACACCGTCGTATCTCTTCTGAGAATCTGGCCCTTTGTGTTTAATGCTGATCTCTGGGCACATATATCGCGAGGGGCGAGTCAGCGTCTATAGACTAGGGTGACCACGTGTCCCAGATTGCCCGGGACAGTCCCGCATTTTGCAGGTCTGTCCCGGGCACCTTCATTCCAGGACAATACAGTGTCCCGGAATTAAACTGGCACCCCCGGGCCAATCTGATGCCCTCAAAAAGGCCGCCACATCACCGCTTTACTCACTGACAGCACTTGTCCTGGCCGGGATTGCCTAGAGGAGCACAATCCCCGCCCCCTGCTTGTGATTGGAGAAATCATAAATCCCGCCTCTTGTGTCCAATCTCTGTGCTGTGATTCATTACAGCACAAGCTGATTTTTGGGAAGGGAGGGTGTCCCTGAATGATAGTTTGGAAATTCTACTATAGACGCCAGATACAGGACTCGGGAGCACGCCCGCAAGGTAACCCCCTTTGGGAGAGCGCTTCCCAGGGGGGTTACCGGAAGCGGGGAGAAGCCAAGACAGCCACCGAGGGACCCCAGAAGATCAGGATAGGGGCCACTCTGTGCAAAATGAGCTGCACAGTGGAGATAAGTATCACATGTTTGTTATTTAAAAAATAAAGAAAGAAAAAAACATATAACCCCTTTAACTGCAGTAGAGAAAAGTCAGTTCTCAAGGCTGGCTGCGTCTGGCAAAGCTGTGTAAATCTTAGGAATGGTTGGACAGAATTGCAAAATGTTTTGCAATCAAAACAGCTTCTATATATATATATAATGTTTCATCTGTGTCTTTAGCTGATTGACTGGGGGTTCAGATTTAAAATACTGACTTGTATTCTTTAGGGGCTTCTCATCTCTTGGCTGCCTCTGTATCTGGAGTAAGTTCTGCTCTTGTGCATGCACTAACTGCTCTACTTCTCTCCTCTCCCCAGGTAACCCCTCACAGCCCACCTCTCTCCACTACATGAACCCGTACCAGCTGAACGCATATGGCATGGCACTGAAAGCTGTCGGAGAGATTATCCAGGACTATGACAGTGACAAACTATTCCCAGCATATGGATTCGGTGCCAAGATCCCACCAGATGGCAAGATTTCCCATGAGTTCCCGCTGGTGCGTAAATGTCTTCTAACATATTTTCCTCAATATACAGTTAACGGGACTCGAAAATACTCCAATACTTCCGACTTCAGATGCACAGGTTGGGGGACTGAAAGACTTTCCCTTGGAGAATTCGGAGGCTTACCTATTGCAATAAGGCAAATTGAGAAAAATAATTAACCCAATGGCCAATCAAAATTCCTCACCCTTGATTTAATGAACCATTCCAAACAGATAAAGACTGAAATATTTGCTAAATATTATGCCGCGTACACACAATCATTTTTCGGGTTGTAAAAAACTATGTTTTTGAGGTTCTAGAAAAAAACAATGGGCCAGATCCACATACAAATAGATCGGCGTAGAGCAGTGATGGCGAACCTCGGCACTCCAGATGTTTTGGAACTACATTTCCCATGATGCTCAACTACACTGCAGAGTGCATGAGCATCATGGGAAATGTAGTTCCAAAACATCTGGGGTGCCAAGGTTAGCCATCACTGGCGTAGAGTATCAGAGATACACTACGCCGCCGTATTTTACCTGGCTCTAAGTCGAATCCAGGAAGATTTCGGCCCTTAAGGTACGGCGGCGTAGTGTATTTCTCGCGGCGGAATCGATATACGCGATTAGGGGGGCGTGAATCATTTAAATTAGGCGCGTCCCCGTGGCCATAGAACTGCGCATCCGTTCTGAAATTTCCCGCCGTGCATTGCGCGAAATTACGTTGAAACGTAATTTTTTTTTGTAGCGTAATTTACGTACATTCCTATTTACGGACGACTTGCGCAAAAAAAAATAAAATTGAAAATTCGACACGGGAACGACGGCCATACTTAACATGGGCAGTCTGACTATAGACCGAATAATAGCAGCTTTAACTTTACGCCGGCAAAAGCCGACTAGCGACGACGTTAGAGAATGCGACGGCCGATCATAACTTTGTGGATCGCCGTAAAAAAGCTAATTTGCATACCCGACGCGGAAAACTACGCGAACTCCACCCAGCGGGCGAAAAAGATTGCAGCATAGATCCGAAAGCGTACGAAGACGTAAGCCTGTCGGATCGAAGCCCGAAGACGTCTTATCCTGGTTTGAGGATTCAAACCAATGATACAACGCGGGTAATTTGAAAGTACGCCGGCGTATCAGGAGATACACCGGCGTACTGCCTCTGTGGATCTGGCCCAATGTTTTTTTCAACTTGATCATTAAAACATTAACAAAAAATACTCTAGCAAAGCGCGGTGAAGTACAACACGTACAACGGCACTATAAAGGGGAAGTTCCATTCGGATGGCGCCACCCTTTGGGCTGATTTTGTGTTAGTAAAAGACGATTCGCGCTTTTCTGTCAGTTACAGCGTGATGAATGTGCTTACTCCATTACAAACGGTAGTTTTACCAGAACGAGCGCTCCCGTCTCATAACTTGCTTCTGAGCATGCGCAGATTTTTCACGTCGTTAAAGCCCACACACGACCATTTTTTTTACAACCCGAAAAATGCCAACGTTTAAAACGTCGTGAAAAAATAGAGCATGTTCGAAAAAAAATTGCCTGTTTTTCAGAACCCGAAAAATGCTCTGAAGCCCACACATGATCGTTTTGACATAAAAAACTTTGTTTTTTACAACCTGAAAAATGATTGTGTGTACGCGGCATTACAGAACATCATTAGTCTGCCATTTAACATGCAACAGATATTCTGTCAGTATGTTCTTTAAATCTCAGGGGCTACCTAAAATACAGGGGGCTTCCATAAATACAGGGTGCAGTACAAGGGGTGCCATGCCAGAAATACATTGATTCCCATACAGGGGTTGCCAGTAACAAAAAGGGTGCCATACAAAAGGGGTGCCATACTGGTGGTGCCAAAAATACAGGTGGTGCAATACAGAGGTTGCCTGAAATACAGGGGGTGAATTGGGTGTGCCTTAAATACAGGGGTGCCATACAGGTGGTGCAAAAAATACAGATGTTGCCTGAAATACAGGAGGTGGCAGAAATACAGGATGTGCCTGAGATACAGGGGGTGTTAGAAATACAAGGGGTGCCATACAGGGGTTGCCTGAAATACAGGGGGTGCAAGAAATGCAGGATTTCCCCAAAATTTCAGGGGTTGCCATAAATACTGAGGGTGCCTGAAATACAAGGGGTGCCATACCAGGGCTCAAAAATACAGTTAGTGCGATACAGGGGTATCCTAAAATATAGGCGGTGCCAGAAATACAGTGGGACCCATACAGGGCATGCCTGAAATACAGGGGGCGGTAAGCAGAGGGTGCCTGAAGTACATGGGTGCCATACAGAGGGTTCTTGAAATACATGGTGTGCCATTGTTGACCCCATTATGAAAACACTAGTTGACTGACCGCTATGCTAACCAACTAGCATCCGTTTATTTTGATTTACTGGCCTTCAACCAGTACAAGAAGTGGGTGCTAGAACAGGAGGGTCATGTGGGTGCTGTCTGCAAGCAAGTGTTACCAGACAAACAATAATGTGCATCTGGAACGCTGCTCTCCCGCCCAATCCGTGTAGAGTGTGTTATATGGCCTTAGCCAGTGCTTCTCCACTAACTGAGCCTACTGAGGCATTTCGCCCCTCCTCACAAGGCTTAGTCCCCAGACAAAGTCGATAAGTCAACAAATGCAACAAGACCCTTCTTCCTCAACCAGTGCTCCGTTACGGTACTCACTATAAGACCAGGCCAGGAATGATGTTACGAGAGTAGATGCAACTTTTAATCCGGCCATTTACATATCATTGGAACATGGTGGATGTACGTAAATAAAAGGACATACTGGTATATGCAGCTCCCTAGTTCTTGCAAGTCTTTCTTTGTGTCTTTTTATACCTCTCTATCTGGTTTTTAGAATGGAGACATGGATAATCCAAACTGCGTTGGTATACAGGGTGTGCTGGAGGCCTACTTTAAAAGTCTTCGAACGGTTCAGCTTTACGGGCCAACCAACTTTGCACCGGTTATCAATCAGGTTGCCAGGTAAGTGGATTGCGGTCATTTGACCCGACGTTGGATGTTTAGTCAATTTTTGTGGTTCTGAGTTTTTTTTTTTCTTGCCCCTTTAGTGCCGCCGGTGAGGTTACGGACGGTTCCCAGTATTATGTCCTTCTGATCATCACTGATGGAGTAATCTCTGATATGGCACAGACCAAAGAAGCTGTTGTAAATGTAAGTCTGTACAGTCAAACTCTTTATTTAATGTCACTAATCAGTCCTTTAAAGTTCCTCTACTTCGCTTGAGAAAAATAAAAACTTGTCTGCTTTATCCTGTACAATAGACAACTTATTGCCACGCACTGCACAGCTGCTTCATGTCCCGGGGTTAGAAAAGCAATCAGAGCGTCATGCCAATGGTTGCAAAGTTTAGAAGCTTTTAAATGTATTAATAATTTATTATCATGGTAACATAAGATAAAACACCAATGCACTTTGTGGGTTAGAACAGTCTAGATTCCTCAGGGCTTAGAGAGCTGTATGGGACAGATCGGTAGGACTCTCGGATCTTTAGAAGTTCAGAAACCTTTGCACAGTTTGCGTTCAGATTAAGGGCTTTAGCAGCTGGCAGTAAGAATATTGCACAGGGACTGTGCATGAGAACACGGCAAGCTAGAAAAAAGCCTTCTATAAAATGCAAAGTCTTGTTTCTACTCTTTACCAGGTCTCTGACGGCAGCCTAGCACCCCGGCCACAGGCTCCAGCCCACTACTCCAGCCCAGCCCCCCAGCCAAAGGCTCCAGCACATCACTCCAGGCACAGGCTCCAGCCCACTACCCTAGCCACAGGCCCCAGGCCATCACTACAGACACAGGCTCTAACCTAGCACTCCAGCTACTGGCTCAAGCCCACTACCCCGGTCACAGACTCCAGCCTAGCACTCCTACCTCCAGCCCCCTCTCACAGGTTCCAGGCCATTATTCCTAACACCTCAGCCATAGGCTCCAGCCCACTACTCTAGCCACAGGCTCCAGGCAATCACTACAGACACCAGGCTTCAGGCTAGCACCCCAGCCATAGGCTCCAGCTTACTACCCTAGCCACAGACTCCATGCCATTACTCCAGATACAAATTGCAGCCCACTACCCCAGCCCAGCCCCACAGCCACAGGCTCCAGCCCATTACTCCAGCCACAGGCTCCAGCCCACTACCCTAACCACAAGCTTCAGGCCATCACTACAGACACCAGGCTTCAGGCTAGCACCTCAGCCATAGGCTCGAGCCTACTACCCTAGCCACAGACTCCAGGCCATTACTCCAGATACAGGTTTCAGCCCACTGCCCCAGCCCAGCCCCCCAGCCACAGGCTCCAGCCCATCACTCCAGCCCACTACCCTAACCACAAGCTTCAGGCCATCACTACAGACACAAGGCTTCAGGCTAGCACCCCAGCCATAGGCTCCAGACTACTACCCTAGCCACAGACTCCAGGCCATTACTCCAGATACGGGTTTCATCCCACTACCCCAGCCCAGCCCCCCAGCCTACAGTCTCCAGCTCATCACTCCAGCCACAAGCTTTATGCCATCACTACAGACACCAGGCTCCAGGCTAGCACCCCAGCCTTAGGCTCCAGCCTACTAACCTAGCTACAGGCTCCAGGCCATCACTACAGACACAGGTTCCAGCAAGCACCCCAGCCATATTCTCCAGCCCACTAACCTAGCGACAGGCTTCAGGCCGCTACATCAGCCACAGGCTATAGCCCAGCACTCTAGACACAGCCTCCAGTCTAGCACCCCTACCACAGGCTCCAGCCCACTACCTCAGCCACATGTTCCAGCCCACCACCCTAGCCACGGGTTCCAGTCCATCACTCTAAGCACAGGTTCCAGCCTACCACCCCAGCCACAGGCTCCAGACCAGCACCCCACAAAAAAGCTCTAGCCCAGCACCTGAGGCACAGGCTTCAGCCCACTACCCTAGCCACGGGCTCCAGGCCATTTCTGCAGACACTACAGACACAGGCTCCAGCCTAGAACCACAGCCATAGGCTCCAGCCCACTACCCTAGCCACAGGCTCCAGGCCATTTCTGCAGACACTACAGACACAGGCTCCAGCCTAGAACCACAGCTATAGGCTCCAGCCCACTACCCTAGACACAGGCTCCAGGCCATTTCTGTAGACACTACAGAGACCAGGCTCCAGCATAGAACCCCATCCATAGGCTCCAGCCCACTACCCTAGCCACAGGCTCCAGGCCATCACTACAAACACATCCTCCAGCCTAGAATAGGGTGACCAGACATCCCCAGTTTCAGGGGACAGTCCCCTGATTGAGGACACTGATGATCATGTATTGGTCGGAGTGGAGGGAATATTTCTTCAGTTTCGGACACATGCCCATTCAGCTCCGCTCGCATGTTATTCTGCCTTGGCTCAAATCCTGGCCAGCCACCTGCCTATCTCCTTGCCTTCCCTGATGGAGTGATCTTCCTCCGCTCCCCATCCAGTAGTAGCCGGGGCCCGAAGAGTAAGGCGGCGTACACACGACCGAGGTTCTCGCTGGAAACCAGCGAGAACCTCGCTGGAAGCTGCATTCCAGCAAGAACCTCGGCCGTGTGTACGCTGCTGGCTCGCCCTGCCCGTCGGGAATCCCGTCGAGCGAATAGAGAGCAGGCTCTCTATTTGCTCGACGGCCCGCCTGGATGAATGGCTGGTTGCCATTCCCGACGGGCGGGTCGCCGATTTCGACGGCCGGCAGAGAACCTCGACGGGCGGAACGATGTGTTCTGCCCGTCGAGGTTCTCTGCCGTGTGTACGCGGCTTCAGACTTGAGAGGCTGTGAGGTGGGCAGCGACGGGCAGAGAGTCGCTGATTGTGTCCATTACTAGTAAAAAAAAAATATGTACCCGGATTTCATTTTAAAATTCTGGTCACCTTAGCCTAGGAGCCCAACCCTCCAGTATTAATATGCTTATTTTAGGCCCCAGTTCTGTAAGGCTACTTTACTAATCTTTCCTTCCTATCATATCTGGCAATGCTAGGGTGCAGCTATTTAGGCCACCCCTTACATATGTGCAGTTGAACAAAGAGGCATTATTTTATTATTATAGTATGTTTCATCAACATCCATATTCTTGTATTAACCCTTCAAACCAAGTGAATGATAAACCCGCAACAAGGAATGTATTAGCAATCTAGAGAATAGATATCCGAGGTGAGTGTACATAGATATTGCACAATACTGCTATTATCAGGCAGCTCACTGTACAAGTTATTTTGATAATTATCCGCCAGCTCAGATATTATGCAATCCAACTACTATTATCAGCACCTCAGTGATCCCGGCTCATTAATCCCAGAACATCCCAGCACAGTCACATCATAATAACAAGAGAAGAATGAACTCACAGTGTTACTGAACAAAAGTGCACAGTGCTGATCTCATTGATAGAACATATTATCCTGTCACTTCTGAGATACTCTGGGGGTTATTTACTAAAGGCAATTACACTTTGCACTAGAAGTGCTGTAGATCTGAGGGGTAGATCTGAAATGAGGGGAAGCTCTGCTGATTTTATCATCCAATCATGTGCAAGCTAAAATGCTGTTTATTTTCCTTGCATATTTCTCTCAGATCTACAGCAACTACACTTTCAAGTACACATGTAGTGCAAATTGGATTTGCCTTTAGTAAATAACCCCCTCTGTTCGGCATGCAATGTGGGGCAGCATAAGTAGGGCTGAACAGGGTTGCCATGCCATCTTGACAATCTCCTGCCACCTTTTTTCTATTGTTACAAATGTCGTGGAGTTAAATGGAGAAGGGGTGGGGGAGGCAATTTTAAAGCTGGCCTTCAGCCTTCCCTTCAGTCTTGCACAGTTGTACCGGCTCCTCTGCTGTACTGAAATAGCTTACTCTGATTTTCCTGCACACTGTGAGCTTCTCACAGTGTGCTAGAAGTTTCAGCAAGTCCGATAGAGCCTGTCTCATGTCCTGGCTGAAGGATGTCCAACATTATTCTAGCACTTTCCTCCCCAGCCTAATGCTGCGTACACAGGGCAGCCATCGCAAATTTTGGGGCCCCTTACACAGCTTTAGGCAGGGCCCCCCTAGAACAGAGAACCGGGGGGGGTGGGGGCCAGATGCTGACAAAAAAAATCTCTGTCGCGAGATAATAAGTGGGAGGGGGGGGCGGCCAGCCGGGCCTGTAAGGGTACACATGTACAGGTGTAAATGCAAAAAATAAAGAAAGAAAAATAAAAAAATGGGAGGGGCCCTGGGGACCGTCGGGTCCCTTACAGGTGTAATGCAAAAAATAAATCAATAAAAATAAAAAAAATAAACAGGAGGGGGCCAATTTGTCGCTCTATTTTTGATTATAGCGCAAAAAATAAAAACTGCAGAGGTGATCAAATACCACCAAAAGAAAGCTCTATTTGTGGGAAAAAAAGGACGCCAATTTTGTTTGTGAGCCACATCGCACGAACGAGCAATTGTCAGTTAAAGCGGCACAGTGGCGAATCGCAAAAAAGGGGCCAGGTCCTTTACCTGCATAATGGTCCGGGTCTTAAGTGGTTAAAAAAAAGTCCTGCATTTCTGCAAAAAGCATGAAAAAACACATTGGTGTGAATGGAGCCTGACTGTCCTTGATCCTTTCTTTCATTGGGTTCTAAAAAAGGCATGTAATGGAATTTTAAAGATTTCAGTTTAAAATGTCATTAGCATGTTGAGGCGAGGAGAGGGAGGAACCAGAGACGGCAAAAACAAGCAGATTAAAATTTAGCTTGAAAGTAGATCAGCTGGTAAATGGCTAAATTGGTTTATGTGTACATAATGCAATCTGTATATTACACGCTTAATGAAATGTACAGCTTTTGGGCCAAATTCTCAAAAGAGATACGATATCTCAGATACACCGTCGTATCGCAGTTTTTTTCCTTGTCAATATATCTTTATTGAGGTGATAAAGAAATGTACAATTCAACAAAATAAAATACGTTAATTACAGACACAGAATAATTTCTTGGTTTACATAAGTGGTAAGTTCACAACAGGTGAGTCTGGTGGCTTCAATGGACATATTTATAGTACAGATAAGGTTATAACTAAGAGACCAATTTTCTGGAGTTTATTTAAAGATGCTTCGTTTCTTCCAACCAGCCCAGATGGTTTTAGGGCTGTGGTTTAGGCAAGAGTCCTGATGCGTCAACGTAAGTGTTTCAACCAAAATCAACCTTATAACAATGCTAAGAACATGTATAATAATGAGGTTCATAGTCAGAGCCCAAGGCGGGGGAGGAGGGTGGGGAGGAAAGCGGGGAGGGGAGAAAGGGGTGTCTGCAGGAGTGGTCCGGAATTGGCTGTCAATATCAAATATACGCTAAGCGGTAGACTGTTAAACAGGCTGGGCTACCATGGTAATAATACAATATCATTGATTTCATTGGGTATTGCATATTCATACCACGGTTTCCAGGTTCTTTCGAATCCAGCGGTCGCGTCCATGTCGATTGCCATCATTTTGGCGTGAGTCATAGCTAGGTTCATTCTGTTCGTTACTTCGTTAATTGATAGATTAGGGGTTTTCCATGCTTTTGCCAATGTTTGTTTCGCAGCTGTAAAGAGCTGTGTTAATAGTTTAAATTGTTTATGTGAGACATTTTTGGGTTTGAGGTTTAATAATGCGCTTTTGGGGTCCAATGGGATCCCCTTACCCGATAGTTGACTGATTATTGTGAAAATTTCTGACCAGAATAACTGTGCTTTAGGGCACGACCACCAGATATGAAAAAATGTTCCTGGAGATGAGCAGCCCCTGAAACAATGTTCAGGGTAGTTTGGCACAAATTTCGCAATTCTAGTAGGAACTAGGTACCATCTAGTAAGAACTTTATAGTTAGTTTCACAAGCTAGTACATTTATTGAAGCAGATTTAGTGTTGGTCCATATTTGATTCCAGTCTTCTGGATCTAGTTCAATATCCAGGTCTAGTTCCCATTTGTTTACATAGGGGAGTTTCCCCGTAATAGAGTTAGTCAACAACTGGGAGTATATTGATGAGATCAAACCTCTAGAGGGAGGGGTGCTTTTGCAGAGCTTTTCAAAGGCAGATAGTCGGGGAGGGCTGGGGATGGAGTCTGCATAAGCGCAGTTTTTTTCAATGGGTATCTATGCGAGTGATTCTTAGAATTACTTACGCATAGATACACTAAAGATCTGACAGGTGTAAAGCAATTACACCGTCGGATCTTAGATGTAATGACAATGCCGGCCGCTAGGTGGCCTTTACGTTGTTTTCTCATTTGCCTATGCAAATGAGCCTAATACGCCTATTCCCGAAAGTTTTTTTGCCGCCCCGTCGTCGTTTACGTAGGTTGCGTACGCGTAACGTTACCCCTGCTATATGAGGGGTAGGTTTCCGAAGTGCCGTCGTTGCCATGTTAAGTATGGCGTCGGGTCAGCGTCGTCTTTTTCCATCGGTTATGTCGTTTTACTAAGTCGTTCGCGAATAGGGAATTGCGTAAGTGACGATCACGTCGTTTTGACGTCGGTTTCAACGACTCTTTCCGACGTGAGCTGGAGCATGCGCACTGGGCTTTTTTCCCAGCCGGCGCATGCGCACTTCGTTTGACGCGGGGGCGCGCTTAATTTAAATGCAGCACGCCCCCTCCTTCAGTATTTGAATTACGCGGCCTTACGACGCCGCATTTACACTACGCCGCCGAAAATTACGGAGCAAGTGCTTTGAGAATACGGCACTTGCTCCAGTAATTTGCGTAGATGTAGTGTAACTGCGATACGATACGCAACGCGGCCAGATACGCCATTTTTTGAGAATCTGGCCCTTTGTGTTTTTTTTTTTTTAATGCAACCTGTAAAAGAAATACAGTGCCTTGAAAAAGTATTCACACTGCTTTAAAATTTCCACATTTTGTCACGTTACAAACAAAAACATAAATGTATTTTTTGGGGATTTTATGTGATAGACCAACACAAAGTGATACATAATTGTAAATTGAAAAGAAAACGATAAATGGTTCTCCAAATTTTTTACAAATAAATATGTGAAAAGTGTGGCCTGCATTTGTATTCAGCCCCCCTAAGCCCTGGTTCACACTGGGCTGCGGGAGTGAAATCGCGCGATTTCAGCTGAACTCGCGCGATTTCACTCCCTCTGGCAGTCCCGATTTCGGCGCGATTTAGGAGACATCTGTGCAGGTTTCTGCACAGATGTCAATGTAAATCGCGTCCTAAAATCGCAAAAAGTAGTACAGGAACTACTTTTTGAAATCGGTGCAGCGCCGCAGATGCGGCGTCGCACCGATTAGGACGGTGTCATTGCCGGCAATTGTCGCCGATTTAAGATGCGATTTCACATGTAAAATCGCATCTCAAATAGAACTAAATCGTACCCAGTGTGAACCTGGGCTTACTCCTGACTAAAAGTAAACAGAGTCCACCTGTGGGTAATTTAATCTCAGTATAAATACAGCTGTTCTGTGAAGCCCTCAGCACGATCGTGTGTACGCGGCATAACACTGTGCAATTTGCACTGTCTGATGCTGCTATGTTGCACATTATGATAATGTGACTCATATATACTAGAATCACCCGAGTACTGAATAGTATCGGGATTGTGCCATATCTGTGTTGGCAGGTAATTACCATGAGAGCTGTGAAGTTGTTTGTTAATAGCGGGACTTTGTAATAATTATCTATAGTCTCCTGTATTAGTCATTCTGAGGGCCGCTAAAACACAAAGTTGTGACATGTACCGTATGTATATTGTTCACCGGGTTTAGAAGACATGAAGAAAAAAGGTCTAAGAAACTTGTGAGTACTTTAAAATGCAATATATTTTTTTCTCATTATTACACCTGTAGTCTTTGGAGGATATTCAGGTTTGCTTTGTCTATTTTTATTTTGTGACACTTTCACACTTTCACATTTATTCGTGCGACTTATTATTTATGTGCGTGACGTTTGTGTCGTTACATACAGAGGGCCAGATTCAGATCTGCGTAAATTTCGGCGGGTGTAGCGTATCTCATTTACACTACGCCGCCGTAACTTACAGAGGCGGGTACCCTATTCAGAAAGAATTTGCGCCGTAAGTTACGGTGGCGTAGTGTAAATGGGCCGGCGTAAGCCCGCGTAATTCATAGTAGGTGGAAGGTGGGCGTGATCCATGTAAATGAATCGTAACCCCACGTAATTGGCGCTCTTTTCGAACAACGCATTCGCCGTCCGTGGACATATCCCAGTGCGCATGCTCGAAATCATGTTGCAAATACTCAATGCTTTTGACGTAAACGTAACTTACGCACAGCCCTATTCGCGAACGACTTACGCAAACTACGTAAACGGCAGAAAATTCTACGTTGTCCCGACGTCCATACTTAACATTGCCTGCGCCTCATATAGCAGGGGTAACTTTACGACGGAACGACGCCTTACGTAAACGACGCAAATAGATACGCCGGGTGCAACTACGTTTCTGAATCGGCATATCTACCTAATTTGCATATTCAACACGTAAATCTACGGAAGCGCGCCCTAGCGGCCAGCGTAAATATGCAACTAAGATACAACGGCGTAAGAGACTTACGCCGCTCGTATCTTAGCAAAATTCCGGCCTATCTTGCTTTCTGAATACAGAAAAAATATACGCCAGCGCATCCTAGAACTTACGTGGCGTATCAACGGATACGCCGACGTAACTTCTTTCTGAATCTGGCCCAGAGTCTTTTTACAGAGGATTTTGGTGGTTCTGTACATATTTTTTGTTGTTATTATTGTTATCTGTAAAAATAGCATATTCTTTTTTTGTAGTTCCCTATCCAGTCAGTAGGTGGAGCTCCAGTCTCCTTTTGACATTATTAGAACAATTACTTTTCAGCTCTGCTAGAGGAAGCCCATTGTTTTTAGAACCACTGCACTCTGTAAATTCCTCCTGACAGCAGTAACATAGGGAGCGGCGTGAGGGACCAGTTAAGGAACTCGGCAGATGTAGGTTGTTGCCTTTTGGCCACAATATATAGATTGGTGTACCTGGATCCCACTGGATTCTGCCAGTTCTGTGCTGATAGCAATGCTGGACGTCTTCCAAAATAGAAGGAAAGTAATCATGATGTGTCTTTCATCTGCTGCATTATGTTTCCTTGGCCAACCACTGCGTCTTTGGTCCTCACCGTCGCCCTTTGTTTTTGTGCTTCTTCAAATGAGCTTGAACAGCACATTAGGAAACCCCAGTATGCTTTGAAATCTTTGCCAGGGAGAGACCTTGCTGATGCAGTATAACTGCCTTGCGTCTTGTTGCTGTGCTCAGTCTTGCCATGGTGTATGGCCTGTGACATGAAACTTTCTGCCACAACTTCACCTTAGTAGCAGAGTTTCGACGTTTAAGCCTCCTACACATCTGTTTCTGTTTCATTGATTGTGAATGAATGAATGAGAAATGTATATAGCGCGGCACCTGCGAACTGAATCGCCTCTGGGCGCTTGTTGTTTCTTGTATTTTAACCTACATATGAAATTGATGATCATTAGCACCTGCTTGGTATAATTGGTTAATCCATACACCTGACTCTAATCCTACAAAATCCCTGACTTTGTGCAAGTGTACAAACTGCGCAAGTGTAAAGTCGCATACACACGATCGGATTTTCCACTGACTTTTGTCCGAAGGGCTTGTCTTGCATACAAACGGCACAGAATTGTCAACAAACACAAAACTACTTGGTTTTTCATCTCTTTAGCTCCACCTTTTGGACAACTTCTTCTAATGTTGTGTTATGGTTAGCATTGCTTCCGAACATGCGTGTTTGTACTTTAGATTTTTTTTCCGAAAAGACTTGTGTACACATGATCGGATAATCCGACAACACACATTTGTTGTCGGAACATTTTAAAGCATGCTATCCCACATTTGTTGTCTGAAAATCTGACGGTTGGATTTTCCGACAAAAGCCTGCCATCACACAATTCCCTTCGGAAAATTCAATCGTGTGTACGGGCCTTAAGGATTGATGCTGGTTTGAAGCCAAGGGGCAGTCACACCAAATATCATATACTGTGTATACATTTTTATTCTGTTCACTCACTTTGCATTTTGTAAACTGGTTAAAACAATAAAAATATATATTTTTAAAAGCATTTTTACGTTACAGCATTTTCTTCTGCTTAAGACTTTGGCACAGTACTGTATATACATTATATTGTCAAAAGTATTGGGACGCCTGCCTTTACCCGAACATGCCTTTTAATGGCATCCCAGTCTTAGTCCATAGGGTACACCCTTTGCAGCTATAACAGCTTTAACTCTTCTGGGAAGGCCGTCCACAAGGTGTAGGTGTGTGTCTATGGGAACATTTGGCCATTCTTCCTGAAGCACATTGGTTAGGTCAAGCACTGATGTTGGCCTGGCTCACAGTCTCTGCTCTAATTTATCCCAAACGTGTTCTATCGGGTTGAAGTCAGGACCTTGCTTTATGTACTGGTCCAAATCATTTGGTGGAGGGGGGATTATGGTGTGGGGTTGTTTTTCAGGGGTTGGGTTGGGCTTGGCCCCTTAGTTCCAGTGAAGGGAACTCAAAGCATTAGCATGATAATTTTGTACATTTTCATGCTCCCAACTTTGTGGGAACAGTTTGGGGACGGCCCCTTCCCGTTCCAACATGACTGCACACCAGTGCACAAAGCAAGGTCCATAAAGACATGGATGAGCGAGTTTGGGATGGGGATACACTTTTGGGATGAATTAGAGTGCAGACTGTGAGCCATTTCTTCTTGTCCAACATCAGTGCCTGACCAATGCGCTTCTGGAAGAATGGACTGTGGACAGCCTTCCTAGAATAGTTGAAGCTGTTATAGCTGCAAAGGGTGGGCCAACTCAACATTGTATCCATCGGACTAAGACTCCTTTTACACTGTGCTGCCCCAAGCTTCGGCGGTAAAACACTGCTTTTTTTAACGGCTATTTACCGTCGGATTTGCAGCGCATTTCGGAAGTTAGCGGGGTGCTTTTAACCCCCGTTAGAGGACGAAAAAGAGTTAACACCGCCCGCAAACCGCCGCTACAGCAACGGTTTGCCGGCAGTGCGGCGGCACTGCCCATTAATTTCAATGGGCAGGAGTGCATTAGGAGCAGTGAGTTCACCGCTCCTAATGTGTTCCAAAGAAGCTGCTGGCAGGACTTTTATTGCCACCCTGCCAGCGCACCGCTCCAGTGTGAAAGCCTTTGGGCTTTCACACTGAAGTGTGAGGAGCAGCTGTTTCAGGGCTTTTTGCAGGCGCTCTTTTTAACGCTATAGCGCCCTCGGTGTAAAAAGGGGTCTAAGACTGGGATGCCATTAAAGGTCATGTGTAAAGCCAGGTGTCACAACACGTTTGACAATATAGTGTATATTCCATAATATAATATAATATTAATATTATTAATATAATATTCAAAAATAAAAAATACAAATACAAAACTTCCATACATTCAATTTAAATGAACACTAAAGTCAGAATTATTTTTTTAAATAACAAACATGTTATACTTACCTCCACTGTGCAGCTCGTTTTGCACAGGGTGTCCCTGAACCTGGTCTTTTGGGGTCCCTCGGCAGCTGTCTCAGCTCCTCCTTGCAAGAGCTTTCCACCTTCATGCGAGCTTGCATGGTGAAAAGCTCTTGCGAGCACGCTCCCGTGATACAGCGGCGACCATAGCCGCCGACTGTATCACTCGGCCCCACCCCCCGGCGTGCCGTGTCATTGGATGTGATTGACAGCAGCGGCAGCCAATGGCTGTGCTGCTATCAATCCGTCCAACCTAGCCAATCAACGGCCAGGCTGAAAACCGAACAGGATGACGGGGACGCGCGGGGGGCTCTTGGGCTGTGCTGTCGGATGTTTTTTCACCTTAATGCAAGGGATACATTAAGGCAGGGGTCTCCAAACATTTTAAACAAAGAGCCGGTTTATTGTTCTTCAGACTTTAGAAGGGCTGGATTGTGGGCAGCAGGAGTAGAAATTGTACTAGCATCAGTGGGAGTAAACATCACCACATTTGGGGGGGGAGGAATAGTGCCCCATTGTTGGTATCCTAGGGAAGACTAGAGCCCTCATTATTTGTGTCATGGGAGAAATGGTGCTCCATTTTTGGTGTCGGATGGTAGAATAGTGTCTGGTATCAGTGGGAGGAATAGTGCCCCAGGGGCCGGGTAAAGGCAAGCAAAGGGCCACATCCGGCTCTCGGGCCACAGTTTGGAGACCACTGCATTAAGGTGAAAAAACATTTACCTTTACAACCCTTTAAATCGTAACTAAATTGGCTTTGTATGTCTTGTAAAGAAATAATGACAGCTACTTTGTAAAACCTAAGCAAAAGTCAGCCAGTACCTGCTATGTCTAACTTTTGGTTGTCTCATTGCTCCAAGGGTGTCTGGGATTGTTGCTGCCGATGTAGGGTCAAAAAAGAGCGCAGACGGAGTAAATAGAACAGGTAGCACACACAGGAATAGAACGAAATTAAGAAAAAAGCTTGAACAAAAGTGCGTTTCCTCTGGGCAGTGTGAGAAAGAGCAGCCGCTAATAAGCCAATATCCTAACAACTGAGAATAACAATTAGTGTCTGAAAATCGAGCACATTCAATGCAGGCCTCCCAGTAGGCTAGGAAATGAAAAAAAGCCCTTTCTGACTGCTGATGAAAATCTGGTTTAATGAAGAGTTGACATTAATTCCAATTAAAATAAGGAAGGTTAATAATAATCCCACAGAGCGCACAAGAGAGATGTTTGTAGAAAAGAGTCTGCGTACAGAACAAAGCCGGCCAAGAAGGTTTTTCTGCGAGTTGAAAAGCCTGGCACAGCTAAACTCTGTTGTTTCTGTAGAGCGCCCCATCAAGGGGCTTCACCACAAAAAAAAAGAGAGACCTCGTTATTATCGCCAATGGACCATGGGAAGTTCAGACTTCTAATTATGGCCTGGAGCGCTTTCTAATTTTTCTGCATGCGTCTTTGACTTAACTGGCTTCTTTAAAATTGACTTGTGCTTTTTCTGTAGGAACAAAATTGATTTAAAGGACGCTAATCCCAAAAGGCAAGCCATTTCATGTGTAAGGAAATATCATTAACCTTCATGATTTTGCAGACCCTGAGGGAATTTTTGAGGCAGATCCCTCAACCCCAATTAACTGAAGACAAAAAATGTAACTATTTGTACAGTACTGCTTACCCATAACCTACTATTACTTTTAGCATGGGCTGTAGCTGGTGGTGCAGCTCCATGTCATGCTTACCCCCAACGCAGGTGGTAAGTCACTATAGCTGGCCTTTGTGTTCTTCGCCTATAGCACCCCGTTCCCCATAAGGCAACCAAGCCTACCGGTACTCGGTTGCCCCCAGGACTTATACAGAAGAGGAAAAACAATGGCGCCACTCTAAGGCCTCGTACACACGATCAAATCTGTCTGCTGGAAACGGTCTGCTAGACCGTTTCAGCAGACAGATTCGATCGTGTGTACGGGCAAACAGACGGATTTGGCCACCCGACAGATTTCAAAGCATGCTTTGAAATCTGTCGGCTGGGAACCCGTCCGCCCGACATGTCTGCTGGTTAGTATGCTAACCAGCAGACATGTCTTCTCGCACACGCGCCGAATGATTTCGACGCATGCGCGGAAGTGTTTTACTTCCTGGTGCGGTGACGTGGCGGCGTCAACGTCACCGCCACATCACCGACACGTATGCGCGCTGTCTGCTGACGGGGATTTTGGTTTGCTCGTGTGTACACGCGAGCAAACCAAAATGCCAGCAGACAGATCTGTTCAAATCGGTCGGTCCGACCGATTTGAACAGACAGATTTGATAGTGTGTACGAGACCTAAGTGTAATAAGTAGTGTTGCATTTATTGGATAAAAACAGCAGTAAGCTTACTCACAAACGTTGGTGAGATTTAGGCATGTAGCATCAAAGGACCATCTCCGGCTGTCACTGGATGCGGCTGTGTTGTGGAGCGGTGGACGGCGGTGAATGCCATCGCTTCCTCTGTCTCTGACACACTGGGAGCCGGGCTGTGACGTCAGTTCCGGGTAGATGGGTCAGATGGATGGCAAATACTTCCGGGTGGTGTGGGAGAGTAGGCGATGAGTTTGCGGAGCATGGGGTTCCTTTCTCAATGCTATAGAGCCTGGCTGGGGCAGTTAGCAGACAGCCAGAAAGGTGCAATGACAGTCCCGATACAAGGCAGGCAAGGTTCAGAATAGTCAGGGTCAAATTCGTAGCCAAAATGCAGGCAGAGTTCAGAGGATAGTCAATATCCGATCCAAGGTCATCAATGATGGAATCCAGAACGGGACAGATAAACAGAGAGCTTGGAGCATGGGTAAGAAAAGCAAAATCACAGGCATGAGACTGCAAACTTGGCTGGCTTAAATCGGGTTTGGTCTCCACCCAGGGACTGACCACATCAATCACCTTCTAGGTGCACAAACAGATAGGGAAAATGTATCACAGCCAAAACCAGGATGCTGGAATGGGACCAGCAGCTATACGCTACACGCTCCTTATACTACAACACCCCCCTACCTCGTTCCAGCCATAGACAGCCAACTTGACATGAAAAAAAAAAAAATTATAATACGTTTATAACTAATTGAAAAGTTGTGTAATGGGATGAGCCAATTAACCAAATTCTAAACCCCCTTATACAGGGTTTAATTGGGTTTCTTTTGTAAAATAACAGTGTCAAGGGGATGGACAAATTTTAGTACCAGTTTTTACAAAACCATACCTGTAGTCTTATTTTTTATTATTTAAAATTAATAAAAATTCAATAAAGCCCCTTACACACGGGCAGAATGTCAGGAGACATTTTCCTGGTACAAAAAATACCGTCTGACATTTTGCTTGTGTTTATGTCGATCTGTCTATGGGGTTGCATGACAATAAAAAAAAAAACAGTAGTGTGTACCAGGCTTTAGGCTTTAGTTTGCATACGCCAGTCTGCAGAACATCATGTGCACCGAGCTTCCACACATTTTCTAGACGTCCTTAAAGTGCACCTAAGCTCCAGTCTGGAAAAAAAATGAATACAGAGATGGCTGTAGCTTTAAGCAACCTTTTAGCTATCTATGTTAAAGTGAAGATTTAAAACTAGGGTTTTTTTTCACAGGAACTCAACCACAACCCCCAAAACCCTCTCTCATCCCCCACACACTCCCTCCAAACCGCATCAAATTGTGGGTGTGGTAAAATTTCACTAACAGTGGGAGGTGTCGGCATCTGCACTATACCCTGGGTATGGATTCGGAAAAAATCCTGGACTGCCGCATTCTGTTAAACAACGTCTTTATTTGATAAAATCAGATCAAAACATAATCCAAAATGGTGCAGTCAAGATGAAAAAGTGGACAACAGGACAAAAAATGGCTAACATGTTTCACATTGTAAGATGCTTACTCATAACTACTCATAGAAACATCAAACCAGTCAATCTTGAAAGAAATCTTGAAAGAAATCAACCCTGAATATTCACTGAAAGGACAGATCCTGGAGCTAAAACTCGAATACTTTGGCCACCTAATGCGAAAAGAGAACTCCTTGGAAAAAACCCTGATGCTGGGAAATATGGAAGGAAAAAGGAGAACAGGACAACAGAAAACAAGATGGATAGATAGCATCATCGAAACAATGAACATAAAGTTAGGCAAGCTGCTGTGCCAGCCAAGCTGTCCAGGGAACATTTTTGAGCTTTCTTTCCTTTATATTTGAATATTAATTTCTCTAATCAGCGTGGTGTGTTCCAGAGGCTTGAACTGAGAGCTTTAATATTTAAAGTTATGAATACTTTTTAACCACTTGCTTACTGGGCACATACACCCCCCTCCTGCCCAGGTGAAATTTCAGTTTCCGGCACTGCGTCGCTTTAACTGACAATTGCGCGGTCGTGCGACGTGGCTCCCAAACAAAATTGACGTCCTTTTTTCCCCACAAGTAGAGCTTTATTTTGGTGGTATTTGATCGCCTGTGCGGTTTTTATTTTTTGCGCTATAAACAAAAAAGAGCGACAATTTTGAAGAAAAATACAATATATTTTACTTGTTGCTATAATAAAATAGTTTAGGGCAATACGTATTCTTCTACATATTTTTGGTAAAAAAAAAATAAAAAAAAATCGCAATAAGCGACTGGTTTGCGCAAAAGTTATAGCACTTACAAAATAGGGGAGAGAATTATTATTTTTTATTATTTTTTTTTACTAGAAATGGCGGCGATCTGCGATTTTTATTGGTACTGCGATGTTATGGCGGACACATCGGACACTTTTGGTGCCATTCACATTTATACTGCGATCAGTGCTATAAATATGCACTAATTACTGTATAAATGTGACTGGCATTAAAGAGGTTAACACTAGGGGGTGAGGAAGGGGTTAAATGTGTATCCTAGGTGTGTTCTAACTGTGGGGGAGGGGGGGGGGTGACTGGGGGGGTGACCGATCTGTGTCCCTATGTACAAGGAACACAGATCTGTCTCCTCCTCTCCAGAGACAGGACGCTGTCTCTGTAAAACGGCAATGAGAGATGATCTATAAGATCATCTCTCATTCGCCGCACAGATCGCATGGCAAACGGCCACTCTGACTGGCCATTCGCCGTGATCTGTGATTGGCCGTGTCCAAGGGACACGGACAACACAGGGCTTCCTCGCAGCGCGCTCTACAGCGCGCGCTGGGAACGCCCAAAGGGGCGGCCGTCAAAAGACGGCATGTTGGATATTCAGACCCGCGCTGTTGCCGTCATTAGACGATAGCGCGGGTCTGAAGTAGTTCAATTGGGCAATCTCGGATTTACAAGATAGTCCTGCTTGGAATAACAATATAGGGAAAAGGGGGGGGGGGACACTCAAAATGCCACATCCGCCTGCAAAGTCCGACCACTTATTACCTTCTCAGAGTAATTTTTCTTCAGTCCTGCTTGGAAGTCAGTAAATATTTGAAGGTGCTTGCAACAGCTTGCAGGGGGTCCCTGGTCACTGACCATGCTAGAAGGCTAGCATGGTTGGTCCATTCTGTTCGAACACAGTGACACTAGAATAATGGACTGCCTTAGAGGTGAGTACAAGCAGTAAGGTTTTTGGAGCATCCTCATTAAAGGGTCAGTCTGACCAAAATTGACCTTTCAGTGTTGGTAAATGCTGGAGTGTTAGATGACCTGAGAGTTTCTTGGGCACTTTGAGCTGTATTCCCAGGTCTGTATGTCCACTTTTACCAAGATTGCAGGCCTTTTGTAGAACGTCTGGGACTGTATTGCGTATATCCTCCTTTGACCACAGGGTAAGTGTTGATCAGTAAGCCCGAAGCAAAAAAAAAAAAAAATGGCACAGGGCGGCATGAGGAGGTGCCCAGTTAGGCTGGGCTAGTGGGGGTTAAAAAAATTAACAGAAGAAGGCAGGAATAGGGGGATTTGCCTGCAAGTGTGGGGGAGGCTGGGCAGTGGATAGATCACGGGGTAACAGACTTCGGGTCAGCACACAAGGAGAGGAAAAGCTCCCGCCAGCCCTACATGTTTTTGAGCTTTGGTAATTATATGTGGTTGTTGCCTTTATTTCGTATGTTTTACTTTTACGAGGTATGTGGTTGTTGTCTTTATTTTGTATGTTTTACTTTTACGAGGTATGTGGTTGTTGTCTTTATTTTGTATGTTTTACTTTTACGAGGTATGTGGTTGTTGCCTTTATTTCGTATGTTTTACTTTTACGAGGTATGTGGTTGTTGCCTTTATTTCGTATGTTTTACTTTTACGAGGTATGTGGTTGTTGCCTTTATTTCGTATGTTTTACTTTTACGAGGTATGTGGTTGTTGTCTTTATTTCGTATGTTTTACTTTTACGAGGTATGTGGTTGTTGCCTTTATTTCGTATGTTTTACTTTTACGAGGTATGTGGTTGTTGTCTTTATTTCGTATGTTTTACTTTTACGAGGTATGTGGTTGTTGCCTTTATTTCGTATGTTTTACTTTTACGAGGTATGTGGTTGTTGTCTTTATTTCGTATGTTTTACTTTTACGAGGTATGTGGTTTGTTTTTTTTTTGTATGTTTTACTTTTATGAGGTATGTGGTTGGGTCTTTGGATGTGTTTGTAAATAAAAAAATGGAATTTGATGATTGGGACACATCTGAGGTATGGGTCCACGATGAATGCCGGTTATGGTGGATTAACTGGGAGAGAGAGTGGTATATCTGCTGAAGGTGGTCACCGCCAAGTCGGTGCAATACGGCAGGAACCGTGGAAAGTGTTTAAGCAGATACAACGTAAAAGATTTTGATATGTAATGCCTCCAAGGATCGGCAACCAAAAAGATTATTATGCCTTGTTTTGGTTATATTGTTAAAATATTTGGTAACTTTAATAAAGGGGCCCTAAAACTGCCAGTTTTGCCAATCTTGGTGTCAGACTAATTTTTGGTAGTTATAGCGGGGGAAAGGAGATGGTGGTATAATAATGTGGGGCCAATGGGATAGTATACATATGGGTTACCTTTTCATGTCGTTTTTAGTTTCTGTAGCTAATCAAAAATCATTTTGTAGACTTTGACAAAACAAGAATGCAATTAGAGTCCATTCACACAGGGACGACAGCCGCCTGACAAGTCGCGTCCCGCTTTGTTCAATAGAACCGTTCTAATAGGAGGGACTCAAGTCGCTCCGACTTAGAAAAAGGTTCTTGTACGACTTTGGGGGCGACTCAGGGCGTCTTGCATTGACTTCCATAAAGTCATTTTGAAAGTCGCCTTTGAAGTCGTCTTCAGGTCCCCTTGCCGAGTCGCCCCCAAAGTCGTGCCTCCCCTGTGTGAATGGGCTCTCACTGTGCAGTCACCTCACCATTGCAATAGCAGTTGTAGCATAGAAAATGTAGCCACCCTTTGAGGAAGTCAACTTTTTTGGTGTCTGTGGAGTACAGCTACCATGTCTGTGTAAGTAATGTCATAAACTTGATGTCTTGCAGGCTTCATCGTTACCATTGTCGATTATTATAGTGGGAGTTGGACCAGCAGAATTTGATGGTAAGTGAATATATGAAAAAAAACTTATATAGCGCGGCACATGCGAACTGAATCGCCTCTGGGCGCTAAGTGTTCTGGTTTACCTAAAAGGTAAAATATTTTTTGCTGTACCATTTCTACAAAACTTATTTTTGGATGTCATTTTAACCTTTAATAGTTTTGTTGTATTGTATTTTTCATTCTCATAGTTCACATACTAATTTATTAGTGATACTACTATTGGCTATCTATAGCTCAAAAAGTGAAGTCAGCACTGCCTGATAACGGATTATAAATAGGTAAGCATACAGATCTTTCTATATAGGTTAGGAAGGTTAGGTAGGAGGAAAGGGGGAAGGGAACATTTTTTTAAATACTGTAAATGTGGTTAGGCTTTTCTTCTAATTTATAGTAACACTAAATAGCACTGCCTGATACAGGCAGTCCCTGGGTTACAAACAAGATCGGGTCTGTAGGTTTGTTCTTTTTTTTAACAAGAGACTGTAGGTTTGTTCTTAAGGTGAATCTGTATGTAAATCAAGACAGATACATTTTTTAAGTGTAGCTCCAGCCAGAAAAACTACCGTGTTTCCCCAAAAATAAGCCCGGGTCTTATATTCATTTTGGCAACAAAACACACAGTGGGGCTTTTTTTCGGGGTAGGTCTTGCCATGTAATGTGCTGTCTTCTCTCCCCCTCTCCCTCCCTGCCTGTCAGGAATCCCCAGTGTGAACGGAGTTAAAATGCTTGTAAAATCCTATAATCCACTCTATTACAGTATTATATAATGTACAATGTGTGTGTTTCTGTAATATAATTGTGCCAAATACCTTCGTTATAGCGCCGCTCTGCGCTTCTGTGACCCACAATTATATTACAGAAACACACATATTGTACATTATATTCTACTGTAATAGAGTGGATTATAGGATTTTACAAGTTTTTTTAAACTAGGGCTTATTTTTGGGGTAGGGCTTATATTGCAACCCTCCTGGGGAAATAACGCTAGGTCTTATTTTCGGGGGAAACACTGTGGGCCAGATTCACATACAATTACATTGGCACGGAGTATCAAAGATACACTACGCCGCCGTATTTTACCTGGCTCTACGACAAATTCAGGTAGATTTTGGCCCGTAACGTACGGCGGCGTAGTGTATTTCTCGCAGCGGAATCGAAATACGCGATTAAAGGGCGTGAAGCATTTAAATTAGGCGCGTCCCCGCGGCGATTGAACTGTGCATGATCCGTTCAGAAATTTCCCGCCGTGCATTGCGCAAACTAACGTCGATACGTCATTTGTTGTTTGAGTGGCGTCGTTTACGTACAATCCTATTCCCGGACGACTTACGTAAAAAATAAAAACAAACATTGAAATTCGACGCGGGAACGACGGCCATACTTAACATGGGCTGTCTAATATTAGACCAGATAAAAGCTGGAATAACTTTACGCAGCAAAAAGATGACTACAGATGCCGTAAGAGATTGCGAATGACGCTCGTAACTTCGTGGATCGTCGGAAAAAGCTAATTTGCATACCCCGACGCGGAAAACGACGGGAACTCCACCCAGCGGCCGCAAAATTATTGCAGTGTAGATCCGAAGGCGTACGAACACGTAAGCCAGTCGGATTGAAGCCCGAAGCCGTCGTATCATGATTTGAGGCTTCAGACTAATGAAACGACGTGCGTAATTTGAAAGTACTCCGGTCTAACGCGAGATAGACCGGAGTAAGGGCTCTGTGAATCTGGCCCTGTATTTTTAAGCTTTTTGGATAAAATAGGGAAGGGTTAACACCCCTGTAACATTTGTTTTGCTGTCTGTGCCACTGTTCAGAAGATTTCACCTCACTATCTGTCCCAGTGACAATTGGAGTTTGAAAATGTTGGGTTGTTGGGGAAACAAGCCTTGGTGGTAAAGCATCAGTGAGGGTATCATATTAACTCTTAGGCGGTGTACACACGAGCGAGAAACTCGTCGGGCGAAACACATCGTTTTCCCCGTCGAGTTCCTTGTTCGGCAGTCAAAAAACTTGTCGAGCCAAATTTTCCCATTGCCCAACGAGGAAATGGAGAACATGCTCTCTTTTTGGCTTGTGTACACGGTCGTGTGTACGCCGCCTCAAAGGAGTAAATTTGCCTTCCTAGGGGTCGATTTCCTCTCACTTCCTGTTGCCTCCCTCTGTAAGTAGGAGTCATTTTGTAAGTCAGATGTTTGTAACTAAAGGACCGCCGCCTGTACACCGAATATTGGGTGCTAGTCAATTTGTGCTCTTTACAGGAGTGGTCGTCAACCTTTCAGACCTCACAGTCCACAATTTTGAATCCGTGGACCACTAACATGAATTTTACATGCCTTAAACTCTGCATACTAGCATAATTATAGCTTAAACCTACAGGGCAAACAGTTTTTTTTTTTAAAACAGTTTACTACAGCTTTAAGCAAAATACAGTCAAAATGTATTTGTCAAATTAACCCAACAGTTTTTTTTGTAATTGGACCCTTAAGGTTCTGAGCAGTCTAAGGCTTTTTACTAAGATAAGAGGACTAAGATACATGTATTGTGTTTCTCATGAAGTCTATCCCCAAAAAATGTAAAAAAGTCCCAGCTGCCATAGGATTCAAGACTGATTCCATTTTAGATCCTTAAAGTGAACCTGCACCCGATCAAGCACACTAAATTACATTTACAAAACGGCAAGCCCAGGCTTATCTCTGCATCTATAGGCAATGTAGAGAAATAAATATTTAAAGTTTACAAATTAGAAACCCAAATATTCGTGTTTTTTGTCTATGAGAACAGAATCTTGCTGGCTTGCCAGCGTGCTAATAAGAACACACAGCAGGTGTTTCTGATCTAGAAAGCTGTCTTTGAGTCTTTGCTGTAATATTTGAAGATCTTTAAGAATAAATAACTTTACATTAAAAACAGCTAGGGAGGTCAGAAAGAGCTAGTTTAAAGACCTTATCATCTCCATTTACACTTGAGCAGAGCTTCTTTGGCTGACCTTTTTAGCCTTTTTTTTTATTGATTTTTGCATGATTTTCAGGCTTGAGCATTTATTACTTATTTTTTATTACTTATCTAATGCAGCAGTAATTACAAGGCAAGAAAATGCATGAAAAACGTGCATTCGACAAGTTTTTGCATGTGTAGCCAAGTCCCAGGTCCCCTTTGGTTTAATGAGAACCTCCAGATTTAGGCATAGCTGACATCCTTCTATGTAGAGTTAGTTAAGAGGCATGGTAGGTGTAATGCAAGGTTGTTTCTTGGGCGCCAGACACTTTTTGAATGCAAAGAGATTTATTGTCTTTTTAACAGAACTGTGGGAGAGAAGGTTTAGGCCAGGACACCCTTTAGTAGTTGCAATGTTATTTGTCAGACATCTGTAGGTAGACAGCCACGCAGGGAAAGGCACCCAGCCGGACACAACCTCTGCATGTATAGACACGCTCCTATGGCAACAATCTTGAACAGTTCCTAGGTTACAATGAACTCTTTCACTTCCTCTAAAATATTCCTCTACCTATTGTAGATCTTCACTCAACTGAGCTCCCAGTCTCTCTCATTAGACTTGCTGATCCACTGCCACTGGATCTCCTGAGGTCTTCCAACCTTCTCACTCAGTATATTCCTCAAGCGTGACCCCAACATCCCTGCTGGGTTCCTAGCTTGGCATCCAAGATACTTCTCAAGCGTCACCCCACTGGCCTGCTGGGTCCCTAGCTTGACACACAAGGCTGCTCTGCAAGCATCACCTCCACTGGCTGGGTCCCTGGATTGACACCTGCTGAAGTTTTCCAATTCTTCACCATCCCCGGTTGGTGAGAATACTGCCCCGGTACTTGCTTCAGCTAATCACAGTGGTCCCTGGTAACAAAGTGAATGGTCGCTTAGTGGCAACAGCTTCCCCTCTACCTCCGACCACGATAGGTTCTGCAGCTGGCAGAACCATCACTTTTGGCTGGACTGCAAGCTGCAGCCCCCACCCCGCGCTGCTCTCTTGCTTCTAGATAGGCCCTCAGACAGCCTAGCAGCCAGATGTCCCTGGGATAGGCCTCAGGCAGCACAACATACGTCCACCCAGACAGCCGTCCAGGTGGCACAGATCCCTGATCACCTGACCTCAGCCAAATAAATAGGTTCTTCCAGCAGGCCAAGGGATCCCATCTATTCTTTATCTGTCCTTGCAATGCAATTGTCCAATCTAATGCCACCAGAGATCTGGCCATCTAGTGACATAAGAGAAAAGTTCAGTAATTCCAGAATTAGGGTGGAATAAATTGATCCCCTATCAATGGGCCAAGGCAAATATACCTGGCAGGTAAATGTACTATCAACCGTGCCTAAACATCAGGATGCTACACATGTTTTACATCTGCTCCCATTATAAAAGGATTTTGGGGCCAAAACATGAGACCCATGTACTCATGTACTTTTTCAAGCAAAAATTGACACAAGACTGAACAGTATGAAAATCCTAGTGTTGAGCGTTGTGAAGTCGCGCTTCAAATACCAAGGTATTGATAAGAATATGTAAATCGTTTTAATGTCTACAGTCTGGGACCAGGTGCACTTTAATTATCGAGGGAAGGGGAGACCCGAGATTGCGGGCACTCAGACCAAGCTTTAAACATTTATTATAGAAGTTTCAAAAGGGTGATGTTTTGCGCTTCCATACAAGCCTATAGGGATGCAGATACCGCTTGAAGCAGGCCAACTGCTGGTTACACACACCTATCAATGAATTCTACACTATCTCAGAAGCATCTCAAGCTGATGTCCAACTTATAGCATTGACACAAGCTCAAAGCCCATCGACACTGGCCCTTATATTAATATATTGCTTGGAGTTTCTGTTATCTTGCCCAACTCTCTGTATATGTCAGTATGTGTGACAACTACGCCGTCACCATGAATAGGAGAGGAAGTGGTAATTAATTATTCTGGAGGATACTCAGATTAAACCACCTAGTTGCTCTATGATGTTAAACAGAGCTCATGGGGTTATTTCATCACAACCTCCTGGTATCTCTCCTATAAATGGTGTGGTGCATCTACCAATAGGTTATATGAGAATCCTGGTAATACGTCTCAGTCTCTACAACATATGGTATCAGGCAATCAAGAACATATCATAGGATGCAATCCAGGATGAACAATATTCTGAGTATACAGGCTTGATACAGTTAGCTGTGGGTACTTGCGGTTTAGATGTGACCAGGTGTGTAGTTCCTTCCTGGAGAGTGAATAGTAGCAGGTGCAGGATGCCTCTATGGTTCTGTAGATTGCGAGCTCTGTGGTCAAGCAGCAAGTCATAGATAGTAGCAGGGTCTGTGGGTAGAACTTGGAGCTGTGAGCCTGGTGATCTCCTTTACAAGGTGAGGAACTGTGGGACTCTGGAGGAGGTCTTGGGTCTCAGATGGCGGCGAGCGTCAACTTCAATAACCAGACGCTGAGCCGCCATCAGAGGAGGTTTAAATAGCCAGCCTGTCGCGGGACACACGCTGGGCGCGCTTCCGCGTTCCAGCGTGGAGCGCAGGATTCGACGGCACGTCGAAAATGACGGAATGAGGATGGTGGACAGGACGCAGGATTCGACGGCACGTCGAAAGTGTCGATGACAGGGTGCTGAATGGAGCGCAGCTGTCTAAGGATGATACAGCTGCGCTTGTTCTGTACAAAGTAACGCCGATGGTGTTACATACTCCCCTCCTCAAGGGGGTCCCAGATATACACCCAGAAAGTGATGGTCGATCAGGGTATCTGCGGTGGATTGATTGACGAGCCGAGGGGAGCATGAATGTCGGAGGAATCTACCCAGGAGTCATCAAGATGGCTATAACCCTTCCAACGGATTAGATATTGCAGGGAAGATCCATGTCTCCTGGAATCTAGAATTTTCTGTACCTCATATTCAGTCTCACCGAGAACCTCAACAGGAGAAGGGGGTTGAGGGTCTCTGTTAGGGAACGGATTAGGAGTGAAAGGCTTAATAAGTGAGACATGGAAAGAAGGATGTATCTTCCAATCCGGAGGTAAAAGTAGTTTAACGGTATTGTTGTTGATGATATGTGAAATGGAAAATGGACCAGTGAATTGGCGACCGAGTTTTCTTGAAGGGATATTAAGACGTAGATTTCGAGTGGAGAGCCAAACCAAATCTCCAACTTTGTATTTAGGAGGTGAAGTTCTGCGGGAGTCATAATACTTCTTTTGTCTTTGTTGCGCTGTAGTAAGATTAGAATGGAGTATTCGTAGGGTCCTCTTCAAGGTGGAGAGGTAATGTTCTACAGCGGAAACATTGTTAGGGAGAACGGAGACTGGAGCAGATTTGGGGTGGAACCCATAGTTTGCATAAAAAGGAGAGAATCCGGAGGAAGAACTGGAGGCGTTATTATACGCAAATTCGGCATGAGGAAGAAACTGAAGCCAGTCGTCCTGTAGATGGGTGCAATAACAGCGTAAATACTGTTCCAGTGTTTGGTTTACTCGTTCTGTTTGTCCGTTTGTTTGCGGATGATAAGCAGTGGACATTCGATGATCAATTTGCAAGGCCTGGCAAAGGGCTCTCCAGAATTTAGAAATGAATTGAGTGCCTCTGTCCGAGATAATCTGGGAGGGCAACCCATGTAGCTTAAGTACATTCTGAAGGAAGGCTTGTGCAGTCTCTAGAGCAGTTGGTAGATTTTTTAATGGGATGAAGTGAGCCATCTTTGTTAATAAATCTACTGTAACTAGAATTGTGTTGGCACCTTGAGACCTGGGGAGGTCGACAATAAAATCCATAGAGACCACGTCCCAGGGTCTTTCAGGTATTGGGATTGAAGTAAGGAGTCCGTAAGGTGGCTTCCTGGAATGTTTGTTGGAGGCACATATCACGCAGGAATTGACATAATCAGTGACTGTCTGTGAAAGCTTTGGGCCACCAGTAATTTCTTTTAATTAAATGAATGGTTTTACTTATTCCTGGATGACCTGCCAGAGGAGCATCATGAAGTTGTTTGAGAAGTAGAGGTTGTAAAGAGGCGGGCACGTAGATCTTATTGTTGTAGGTAAATAACCCGTTAGGTTCCTTTTTGAGACCCTGGGGCATTAGGGGTACCTCGTTAGGGAGAGATTGGATCAGTAAATCCAAGAAAGGAACAGATGCTCCAATGAATCGATCAGGTGGAATAATAGAAAGGGGAGGTGTTTCAATTGTCTGGTTGTCATGCATACGTGACAACGAGTCAGCCTTGACATTTTCTGTACCAGGACGATAGGAGATGTTGAAGTCGAACCTATCAAAGAATAGACTCCACCTGACTTGGCGGGCAGAAAGGGTTTTACAGGCCCTCAAATGTTGCAAATTGCGATGATCGGTGAGGATGGTAATGGGGTGTTTGGAACCTTCCAAGAGATGTCTCCAATTACTTAGGGCGTCCTTTATAGCAAGGAGTTCTTTTTCCCCAATGGGGTAATTCTTTTCGGCAGGTAATAATGTCCTAGAGTAAAAGGCTACCGGATGTAGCGGTTCAGATAATGAAGCTTGTTGGGAGAGTATGCTCCCAAAGCAATGCGAGCATCTACCTCTAATGAAATGAGTAAACGTAGGGAGTGTAGGTAAATGGGTGATGTAAGATCGGTGCGAAGATGTGAAGACTGATAGCTTAGAAGGTCAAAAGATTTCTGTGCCTGATCAGACCAGGAAAAAGAGCGATCTTATTACTAGTGAGAGTTTGTGTTAATGTTGGAGAAGGTCCTTAATGAATTTTCTGTAGTAGGTTAGCAGTATCGAGATGAAATGTGAGCCTTCTGGAGTGGCCAGGATAATATGCACTGTACCTTTGATATTCCATCTGTATTCCGTTTGGGGTAATTAGATATCCCAGGAAGAAATGCTGCGCTGACTGAAAACACACTTTTCAAGTTTGACATATAAAGAGTGTGTTCTCAATCTGGCCAAAACCCAGCGTACATGTTTGATGTGTTCTTCGGGAGAATCTGAATAGATTAAAATGTCATCCAAATATAATCACAACACAAACGTCGAGCAAATCTCGGAAAATGTCGTTGATGAAATATTGGAAGGTTGCAGGTGCGTTGCATAACCCAAAGGGCATTACGGTGTACTCGTAGAGGCCATAGCGTGTTTTAAAAGCTGTTTTCCACTCGTCACCAGATCGAATTTCTTATGAGATTATAGGCACCCCTCAGATCTAGTTTAGTGAAGATCTTTGAAGTCTGGAGTCGTTCGATGAGTTCTGGAATTAATGGTAGTGGATATCTGTTCTTTATAGTAATGCTATTGAGTGCACGGTAGTCGATAATTGGTCGGAGTGAGCCGTCTTTATTTTTTACGAAGAACATGGCTGCACTCGCTGGAGAGGTTGAAGGTCTGATAAAACCTTTCTTGAGGTTTTCGTCGATATAATCCTTGAGGTGTACAAGTTCAGGTTGAGATAATGGATAAATCCGAGCAGTTGGGATCGGTGGTGCGTCAGCTATAAGATCTATGGGGCAATCATAGATCCTGTGTGGGGGGAGCAAGTTTGCCTTGGTTTTGCTAAAAACGTCGGCAAAATCATGTAGATAAGCTGGAAGATCAGGAGGGTAGATCTCTGTGAAAGAGATGGAACAATTAGGATAACAGTTCTCTTTACAGAAAGAGGATTGTAAGGTTAAGGAACTAGTAGACCATTGGAAAGTAGGCTGATGAAGACGTAACCAAGGTAATCCGAGTATTATTGGAAATAGAGGTGATTGGATGACGTCAAAAATGAGGTCTCAGTATGACCTGGAGCGCAAGTCACCCAAAGGGGTGAGGTTTGGAATGTAATTGGACCTGTGGGAGAAACTGGAACCATCAATGAAAGTGAGTGACACAGGGGTTTGCTTAATCACACAAGGTATTTTATTAGATTCTACAATCTTAGAGTCAATAAAGTTTCCACAGGCTCCAGTGTCGACCATTGCTTCAATGGAGAACCTTTCTTGCTCCCACTGTAATGTAAGAAGAATAATAATGTAACGATTAGAAATTGTACCAGTGAAATTTAAATTTGTTTCTGTGGTGATCTTTACCTTCCGAATTCCTCTTAAGAAGGGGACAGGTGGATACAACGTGGTCAGGAGCAGAACAGTACAGACAGAGGTTTTGGTCTCTGCGGCGTTGTTTCTCCGCTGTGCTTAAAGGACCTTTAATCGCACCAAGTTCCATCGGAAGCTCCTTGGGGGGAGATCTGGCTCTCCTGAAAGGTGAAGGAAAGACGCATTGGCACGTTCAGCTCTTCTCTCTCGAATACGTCGATCTATGGTAATGGACAGTTGCATGAGATCCTCTAGGGATGGTGGAAGTTCTACACGTGCGATTTCGTCTTTCAGAGTTTTCTGTCAGACCTAGCCGAAATTGGTTCCTGAGTGCGATATCTGACCACTGGGTCTCTCGGCACCAACATTTGAATTCAGAAATGTAGTCCTCCACTGGTCTTTTCCCCTGTTTGAGATTTCTGATGGAATTTTCAGCAGTCAACTGTTTATTGGGATCCTCATAAAGGAGGGACATTTCTGCGAGAAAAGTGTCCAGAGCTCCAAGGAGATCTCCGTGTTCTTCTAGATAGGCGTCGGCCCAAACTCTCGGTTCACCCCTGAGGTATGAGATGAGGGTGAGAATTCTAATCCTATCAGAATAGTAAGTACGGGGACGTAGCTCGAACATCAAGCGACAAGAGCTGATGAAATTGCCGGAAAAGTTTCCTATCGCCAGAGAAAGGTTCCGGAGTACAGACCTTGGATTCTGGTCTCTCTCTAACCTGAGCAAGGTTCTGCTGGGGGCGAGAGAGCTTCATTTTCTAGGCGGAATTCATTTAAAGAATTAGTTAGGGTATCTACCCTTTGAGTGAGTCCCAGTAGATGATTCGCTAAATCAGCGGGATCCATCTAATATATATCTGGTCTGGTTATTCTGTGACAACTACGCCGTCACCATGAATAGGAGAGGAAGTGGTAATTAATTATTCTGGAGGATACTCAGATTAAACCACCTAGTTGCTCTATGATGTTAAACAGAGCTCATGGGGTTATTTCATCACAACCTCCTGGTATCTCTCCTATAAATGGTGTGGTGCATCTACCAATAGGTTATATGAGAATCCTGGTAATACGTCTCAGTCTCTACAACATATGGTATCAGGCAATCAAGAACATATCATAGGATGCAATCCAGGATGAACAATATTCTGAGTATACAGGCTTGATACAGTTAGCTGTGGGTACTTGCGGTTTAGATGTGACCAGGTGTGTAGTTCCTTCCTGGAGAGTGAATAGTAGCAGGTGCAGGATGCCTCTATGGTTCTGTAGATTGCGAGCTCTGTGGTCAAGCAGCAAGTCATAGTTATAGTAGCAGGGTCTGTGGGTAGAACTTGGAGCTGTGAGCCTGGTGATCTCCTTTACAAGGTGAGGAACTGTGGGACTCTGGAGGAGGTCTTGGGTCTCAGATGGCGGCGAGCGTCAACTTCAATAACCAGACGCTGAGCCGCCATCAGAGGAGGTTTAAATAGCCAGCCTGTCGCGGGACACACGCTGGGCGCGCTTCCGCGTTCCAGCGTGGAGCGCAGGATTCGACGGCACGTCGAAAATGACGGAATGAGGATGGTGGACAGGACGCAGGATTCGACGGCACGTCGAAAGTGTCGATGACAGGGTGCTGAATGGAGCGCAGCTGTCTAAGGATGATACAGCTGCGCTTGTTCTGTACAAAGTAACGCCGATGGTGTTACAGTATGCTTTCCTTTTACGATGGTAAAAATGTAGTGTAAAAAAAAAAAGTAGGAGATGTTTCAATTTTTTTAAATAATTATAAATATAAAAACTAGCTTAGTTCCTAGCCGGATACAGCAGTCCAATGGTTAATTCATGACATTTTGAGGTTGTCGGCTGCCCTTGAGGTTTTACTTTGCCTGCAGGAGAAAATAACAGTGCAAATTCCCAGTCGAAACACTCAGGTTTGCTACAAAGTCATTTCATGTGAAATGCTCAGAGTAATTAGGGTGTTCAATCCCGAATACATATTTACAGCCTAGTGGAAGATTTCACACCGCAGTCCAAATATAGAATTTCCTAAATTGTGCCCAGCGAGGATTCCGAGTAAAATGAACACAGTTTAGAATAGAGTTTCCAGACGTTTCCTAAACCAGTGGAAGAAAAAAAAATTGGATATAAGGCAACTATAAAATTTGGGACGTGGTTCAATGAAGATTGGAATAAGAAAACTTGATGGCCAATGGGAACATATGATATATCCCGTGCCGCATCCTATTAAGTGTGCATATTGAGAACTAGAGAAATACTCATGGACTTATTGGCACATATGTATAAAATTCATAGATTTATTGGTCTACATTAAAAATAATTGTATACAATATAACAATAGGTACAGAATTTTCCTATAAAATAAATGACTGGTCGTGGACTGATTGTATATTCTCCTAGAGAACAATCTAACAATGGAGATTCTTAAAGGGGTTGTAAAGGTACAATTATTTTTCCCAAAATATCTTCCTTTACCTTAGTGCAGTCCTCCTTCACTTACCTCATCCTTCCATTTTGCTTTTAAATGTCCTTATTTCTTCTGAGAAATCCTCACTTCCTGTTCTTCTGTCTGTAACTCCACACAGTAATGCAAGGCTTTCTCCCTGGTGTGGATTGTCGTGCTCGCCCCCTCCCTTGAACTACAGGAGAGTCAGGACGCTCTCTACATTGCAGATAGAGAAAGGAGCTGTGTGGGGCCCCCTTCAAAAAAAATTGCTGAAAAATTTGGCTTATACTCAAGTATATACGGGTATTTTTATAATCGATTAGCTGGCTGATTAATTGGATAAAAACCTAAAAGATAGGGCTGTGCAAATTAACTTTTAATTAATCGATTAATCTTTAATTTTTTTTGATCGATCAAAATCTTAAATATGACACACCCTTCCTGTCAAGGCCACACCTCTTTCTGTTGAAGACCCACCCTGAAATTTTCGAGTGGGGACACTAGTTCTTAGGGTCGGGGGGGGCAATGGATTCTCTTAATTTGCATAGATTTCCTCTCACTTCCTGTTTGGCTATGGGGCAGGAAGTGAAGGGAAATCTCTGCAATGGGACAGGGAGGGTAAAAAATAAACTGACAGGGGCTATAACCCTCCCTTACTCTATCCAAAATGAAAAAAAAAGTGTTGCTTTCTACTTTAAGCACAAATTTCTGATAATTTTATGGAGAGGACTAAGAAGATATAACCATGCCAATGGTGCAGAAGAAAACATAAAGCACAGTCAGGAAGGTTTGTGGTCCAGGATGATGGGACAGTCAAAATTAGAAGTAGCTTGCATTACGCTAACAGTGTAGCACAAAGCCGCTGCAAAGTGCTGCCCAGGCCTTGGCTAGGCCAGCAGCATTGGAAGCACTGCATGTAAAGTGCTTGTGCCCCCGTCTTCTGCCGGCAGTGGGCGGATCTGCCGAAAAATGTTAAAGAGGGGCCTGCGCGGGTTTTTAAAAAACTCACTTCTTTCGTTTCCCCCGGCCACTCGGGCCAAATAAGTAGTTATATTCGTTGGCATCTTGGGTTTGGGCAAGGACCAGGATACACCGCATCTCGGACGGCACTGGCTGGGCAAAACGGCAGCGAAGTGAAACGTAGGTACGTGCTGATATAGGTTGTGACCGGAAGCCCGTGGAAAACCCCCAACCGGAAGGCCATTATGCCGACTTATATCTGCAGTGGTTAAGGACATTGAGAAAAGCGGTCGTGTGTACGCGGCATTACAGAAAATCCAGCCATGTAGAAGGGTAACCAAAGCCTCCGCTGGCAGCACAAATTTAAATTTAAAAGAATAATAAAAAAATAAAAATGGCCTTCACGCTGCTTCAGTCTGCCCTACCCCCTGTGATCTGTCTGATTCCATTTAAGTGCATTCTTCATTTGAAAGAAAGTTTTGACCTTCGGAGAACAAATTACTGCAAGAACTACAAGTGGGTTCTTGAGAAGTTTGTTTTCTCTCTGAGAGCCGTTTGAGCAAACGTCTTAAACCTCAACGCGCATATCTCCTCCTGCTTTGAAAATAGAAAAAAAAAAAGAACAAGCTATGTGAAGGATTAAAAGGATGCTTTCCTGTTGGAGACAGATAAAGTGTAATGAAAGCGGATCGCCGGCCCAAGTGCATCGCTTTTATAGCGGATAGAAAGATTTGCAAGCGTCGTAGGAGTGTATCGGGGTTATTAAACCTTCAAGGACATCGGAAGGCTTTTGTAGTGATTTGTACAATGCAAGTCATTTCAAATCAAAATGAGATTGTAAATTCACCATTTTAACTTCAAAATCCGACCAGCGGGTTTTAACCTCTTCTGTCAGGGCTGAGCTCCCAAAATGACACCGGCCTATTAGCCACGGGCTCAGCGGGACAAAGTGGTGAGAGCAGAAGAGGACAAGGATAACGTTAGGGGAAAAAGTTTTATACAACGTACATACCTCCCAACTGTCCCTCATTTCGAGGAACTGTCCCTGATTTAGAGCAATGTCCCTCTGTCCCTCATTCCTTCACATTTGTCCCTCATTTTGGTCTGATCTATATAGTTGTATATAAAATGCACTTTTTATCTATCAAAAAGGGTTTCCCAGCGCTAAATCTTTCATCTAATTTCTAAATTTCTGCATTTGTAAATTCCAAAAGCCAATATAAAGGAATAGTAGAGGTAAAAACAGAATTTGTGGGTAATCTTATTTTTTTGTACTGTTCTCTCTTAAGTGGGCGTGGCAAGGGGTGTGTCCTATGCCTGCATACTTTTGGTGATAGGTGTCCCTCATTGCCATCTCAGAATGTTGGGAGGTATGCAACATAGGCAGGGAACGAACATACATCCTAGTAAGACAGAAACACCCACCCGAATTTCCAGAAAGGATAAAGTCTTTACTATAACCAGGACTTTTTTTTAACAAGAACATAGGGTAGGGTGACCAGACACCCCCAGGTTCTGGGGACAGTCCCTGGATTGAGGACTCTGTCCCCGGACCAAGTCTGTCCCGGATTGGATTGGAACAGGGACTGGGGCAATTTCAAAGACAGTCAGTGCAGAGTAAAAAAAAAATATCTGAATTACACCCCCCCCCCTACCCCCCCTACCGTATATACTCGAGTATAAACCGAGTATTTCAGCACATTTCTTTGTGCTGAAAATGGCTTATACTCGAGTCACCTTTTTGCGCCTGAGCTCCCAGACTTTGAGGACCAGGTACCGGCTGGCCGTAGGTCCCTGTGACCCCAAACTTGTAGCCCGCACTCCTCCTCTACAAGTATGCAAAGTTTGTTGTCCGGGTAACCTACAGCCGGGGAGCACCGATTTTTTAAAGCTGGGAACCCCTTCCATAGACTCCCATGTTAAATAATAATTTCTCCGGTGAATTTGGAGACCCGGTACAGGACGGTCATAGGTCCCCTGGACCCGGAACTTGGCACACATGTAGCACCATGTCTCCTCTATAAGTGTGTAAAGTTTGTTGTCTGGGGAATTTACGACTAGGGAGCACTGATTTTTCAAAGCCAGGCACCCCTTCCATAGACTCCCATGTTAAACGTCAGTCTAGTCATGGACACAGTGAAGCATGGGCACAGGGAGGCGCGCACATGGACACAGTGAGACAAAGTGAGGCACAGTGAGGCATGCAGATGGACACCCTAGGCTTATAATCGAGTTAATACGTTTTCCCATTTTTTGTGGTAAAATTAGGTGCCTCGGCTTATATTCGGCTTATATTCGGGTCGGTTTGTACGGTATTTATTTCTTTTATCTGTGCCCCTTTCTGATGATCATGTGCTGGTCGGAGGAAATATTTCTTCAGTTTCGGGTGCCCATTCAGCTCCGCTCGCATGTTCTTCTGCCTTGGCTCAAGTCCCGACCAGCCGTCTGCCTGCTCATCTCCTTGCTTTCCCTTGCGGAGTGATCTTCCTCCGCTTCCCACCCATTAATAGCCGGAGCCCGGAGTGATGCCGCGTACACACGATCATTTTTCGGCATTAAAAAAAAACAACGTTTTTAAAAACGTCATTTAAAATGATCGTGTGTGGGCTTCACATCGTTTTTCATCTTCTGAAAAACGTCAAAAAAAAAAATCGCGCATTTTCTAACGTCGTTTTAAAAAAAATAAGTTTTTTAGGTTGTAAAAAATGATTGTGTGTGGGCTTAAATGACATTAAAAACAATGGGGCAGATTCACAGAGAATTAGATTCTCGTAGAGTATCAGAAATACACTACGCCGCCGTTTTTTACCTGGCTCTACGTGGAATCCAGGTAGATTTTGTCCAGTAAACGACGACGGCGTAGTGTATTTCTCCCGTCGCAATCCATCTGCGCGAGTAGGGGGCGTGAAGCATTTAAAATAGGCGCGTTCCCGCGGCGATCGAACTGCGCATGCTCCGTTCGCAAATTTCCCGCCGTGCATTGCGCGAAAACACGTCGTCACGTCGTAGTAGCGTCCTTTACGTGCATTCCTATTCCCGAACGAGTTACGTTAAAAACTCATTTGCATATCCCGACGCATGAAAACGACGCAAACGCCTCCCAGCGGCCGCAAAAATATCGCAGCGTAGATCCGAAGGCTTACGAGGACGTAAGCCTCTCGGATCGAAGCCCGAAGCCGCCGTATCATGGTTTGAGGATTCAAACTACTGTAGTGATACGGCGCGCGAAATTTGAAATTACTCCTGTCTAACACCAGTTAGACAGGCGTAATTGCTCTGTGAATCTGGGCCAATGTTTTAAACCTGCGCATGCTCAGAAGCAAGTTATGAGACGGGAGCTTGAATAGAACTTCCCCTTTAGAGTGCAGTCGTACGTGTTGTACGTCACCGCGCTTTGCTCATCATTTTTTTTAAACAGTGGTGTGTGGGCAACATCGTTTTTAATGATGAAGTTGGAAAAAATGTTGTTTTTTCTACATGCTGAAAAACAAAGTTTTTTTAATGCCTAAAAATGATCGTGTGTACGCGGCATAAGACTTGTCAGACTGTGAGGCGGGCAGCGATAGGCAGAGAGTCACAGATTGCCGCCATTACTAGTACAACTATTTCTGCAAAATTTGCTCCATATGTGGTTCTGTCAGCACCTTCTTGCCGTCCTTTGATTGAAAAATCGAAGAAGCCGTGTAGAAAACTAGTGGCTAAACATTGGCAATCAGATTGCAATAGCCGAGAGGAGGAATTCGTCCATCCACACTGTATAGCAGGGCTGAATGAAAAAAAATCTGCTGGTATATGGGCAGCTTTAAGCAGGTGGGGGCATTAAAATGTTGTCAGGAAGCTGTATGATTTACAGGTGTGCCCCCCGCATAAGGTAAGGTTTTAATAATAGGCAATCGGTCATAGATTCAGTTACACTGGAACCTCGGATTGCGAGTAATGCGGTTAACGAGCGTTTTGCAATACGAGCACTGTATTTTAAAAAATCCTAACTCGCAAAATGAGCAGGAGGTTTGCAGAGGTCAGCCGAGCTGTCCTCGGGCCTTTCTGTGTGTTTCCGAGGCTCTCTGGCGCCCCCCACTTCTGCCCACATGTGGTATAGCATGTCATTGAAGTTAATGCGGAAGAAATTATTTTCGTTTCCATTGACTTCAATGGGGAAAGCTCGCTTTGATATGCGAGTACTTTGGATTACAAGCATGCTCCTGGGACGGATTATGCTCATAATTCCGAGGTTCCACTGTATTTCTAACCAACGCACACAAAATAAAAGATTAAATGTGGTCAAATAAGATTGGATTTTCTGCCAGGAAGGATCATTACTGAGACATAATGGGTCATGGAAATTGATTGTGTGATAGCAGAACTAACTGGTAATTGTTGCACTTATTGAACAGATTAAACAAACCTCTTTCTTTGGAATATATTACAGATCAAAAAGAAACACATAAGAAAAGTTCATTGTAGCGGTTTACTTACTACACTTTAACCACTTCATCCCTGGGAAGAATTGGCTACCCAATGACCAGGGAATTTTTTGCGATTCGGCACTGCGTTGCTTTGAATGACAATTGCGCAGTAGTGCGACGTGGCTCCCAAACAAAATTGACATCCTTTTTTCCCCCCACAAATAGAGATTTATTTAGGTGGTATTTTATCACCTCTGCGGTTTTTATTTTTTTGCACTATAAACAAAAAAAAGCAACAAATTTGAAAAAAAATAACTATATTTTTTACTTTTTAGCTATAATAAATATCCCCCAAAAATATATAACATTTTTATTTTTTCTTCAGTTTAATTTGGTTTAGTGCTTTCAGTTTAATTTGGTTTAGTGCTTTTTGGTTGACAATTCTGAGCCTGGTCACATGGTTACTTATAATTTATTATCCATGTTTATATTTAATTGCATATTTGCTAAAATCGCATCTCATTCAAAGTCCCACTTTTACCATTTTTATCCACTTACAGGGATGGAGGCCTATGGCAAGATTGCTATATGCCTCATTCAAAGTCCCAACCCCCCTCTTTTTAAAAAAAATGTCTTCAGTTTAGGCCGATACGTATTCTTCTACATACTTTTGGTAAAAAAAACGCAATAAGCGTATATTAATTGGTTTGCGCAAAAGTTATTGCGTCTACAAAATAGAGGATAGTTTTATGGCATTTTTATTATTATTTTTTTTACTAGTGATCAGTGTTTTTTTTCCTGACTGCGATATTGCGGCGGACACATCGGACACTTTTGACACTATTTTGGGACCAGTACAGTGATCAGTGCTATAAAAATGCACTGATTACTGTGTAAATGACACTGGCAGGGAAGGGGTTTAATCACTAGGGGGCGAGGAAGGGGTTAAGTGTGTCCTAGGGAGCGATTCTAACTGTATGGGGGCTGGGCTACGAGTGACATGACCGTGATCACCGTTCCCTATGACAGGGAACTGTAGATCAGTGTCCTGTCACTAGGCAGAACAGGGAAATGCCTTGTTTACATAGGCATCTCCCCGTTCTGCCGCTCCGTGACACAATTGCCACGGAACACCTAATTGGCGGATATTTAATCAATAACATCGAGTCATCCATGGGGACGGTCACGGAGCTAGTAACCGGCGGCGGCACTGATCGATCTTGCTAAACCAGCTCCAGTGCTTAGTAAATGAGCTAAAGCTTCACTTTGCAAAGAACACCCAATCACATGCATGGAAAATTAAAAAAACAGCATTTTTGCTTGCACATGATTGGATGATGAAAGTCAGCTGAGCTTCTGTTCATTTACTAAGCGGTGGAGCATGTACAAAGTCCACAGTCTTTTTCCCTTTAGTAAATAAACCCCAAGGTTGCCCCATGTGTGCCTCCTATGCCAGCAGCGATGCCCAGTAATAAGTACAATGCTGTGCATTTGCAGTCTTCACATTTAAAACCGAAATAAAATAGTAAAATACCTATAAAAATCGTTTGCTATGTTACAATCAAACAAAATTTAATTTGATTCATTTATTTTTTTAGCAATGTCACAGCATGGAATTAGTTACAGTTGAACTCTCTGACTATAAGCCCCTAATTCTTTGGACGCCCAGTGCAGATGCCTCCTTAGGCTAGCCGCCTTCAATTCTCAAAACCGCTTTGATTCACTTACCATACTTATCTGAAAAGTATAGGGAAAGGACAGATATTCATCTCTTAGTCTTAAATTGAATTAGTGACTGAGGAGATATATTTTCATCATCGACCAGTGACCCGAATTTACATGGCTCGCTCTCAAATTAGTAGGTAAGTAACGCATAAGATGGGTTGCCATGATTTGAAAACCTACAGCTCGTTTAACTTTGGCGGAAAAATGTTAGGAAAATTATAGCCTTTACATGAAGGGTGAAACTGTGACATTCACAAATCTAGATGCAAATCGTTCACACATTGTGAATACTAATATGAAGACTGAATGTCGTGAATTAAACCGGCCAGAGGTGGCGCTGGTGTAACATAGAGATCGCCATTATTGCTTCTGTTCTCCTTAAAAGTCTTACATGTTTGCATTGGACTTAAACAATTCATATTGATGCATTTTACTCATACCCTCTTAGTTCATAGCGCTATTGCCTTGCTTTGTATATTAATAAAAGCAAAAATGAAATTAGCCATATCTGGCTATTAGTAGAAATGCACCAAAACCATTTATCTTAGGAGTACCGATACTTTTTATTTAGTATTTGCCGACAAGGCCGCCATCAGGAAGTTTGGGGCCCCTTACACAGCTTCAGGCATGGGCCCCCTGCCGCCTGAAATGGAGAAGCGGGGGGGCTGCTGCAAATTGAGAAGCGGGGGGCCCTTTACAAAAAGAAGAAATAAAGAAAAATATATATCAAAAAGGGGGGTAGCCATCCGGGGCCCTGGGGACCTCTGGGCCCTTTAATAAAAAGAAAAAAAGAGAGAAAAAAAAGAGAAAAAATATATATATGTGTGTGTGTGTGTGTATGTGTATATATATATATTTATATTTATATTATTATTATTTATTTTTTATAAAAAAAATAATATCTTTTAAATAGTTTTATTTTATTTTTTTATTAAAAGGGTCATTTTTTTAGGGGTCTGGAGGGTCCCCAGGGGCCCGGAAATCCCCAGGGCCCCAGATGATTTTTTTATATATATATATATATATATATATATATATATATATATATATATATATATATATATATAAATTTAAAAGGGTGGTTGCCATCTGGGGCCCTGGGGGCCTCTGGGCCCTTTATTAATTTTTTTTATAAAAATAAATTACAAAAAAATGGGGCTTTTCATCCGGCACCTCTGAGCCCTTTAATAAAAAGAAATAAAAAAAAATATATATATAAAAGAAATAAATAAACATTTATAAAAAAAAAAAAACAAGGGGGTTGCCTTCCAGGGCCCATGAGGACCTCTGGGCCCTTTAATAAAAAAAATATATATAAACAAAAAAAAAAAAAAAAACATTTATGAAAAAAAAGGGGAGTTTGACACATGGGGCCCTGGGGACCTCTGAGCCCTTTAATAAAAAAACAGAAAAAATAAAAATAAAATATAAAAACAAAATGTAAAACATTTTTCTAAAAAAAAGGAGGGTTGTCATCCGGGGGCCCTGGGCCCTTTAATAATATATATATATATATATATATATATATAAAAATAAAAAAATATATAAAATATTTTTTTTAATAACAAAAGGGGGGTTGTCATCTGGGGCCCTGGGGATTTCTGGGGACCTCCAGACCCCTAAAAAAATGGCCCTTTTAATAAAACTATATTTAAAAGATATTTATTTTTTATAAAAAATAAATTAAAAAAATTGGCCCCTAAAATTGGCCCTTAAATTTTTTTTATTTTTTTAGGGGGTTCCCATCCGGGCCGCTCGCCGATGCCAATTACCAAAATCCACTGCAACTGTTTTGTTTATACTTCAGCTTTCAGCAATGTTACATAGCATTAAAAATGTATTTACAAATGAAATACATTTTTTTCAACGAAATGGTCCGAGGCTGAAGTGGTTAAAGCGGAGTTTCACCCAAATAACATTTATATCAGACAAACTTCTTTATACTTCTAACATGTACAGTGCGCATTTTTTTTTTTAGCCTGTACATATCTTAGAATCTATATTTGCAATCCGGCTTCCTGGGTACTTCTCCCGCGGGAGTAGGCGTTTCTATGCTGAGGAGGAATGTAAATCTAGGAGGTCGCCCAGATGATTGTCGTCCTTTCAGAAAAATTTCCCCCCGGCGCATTAAGGCCCCGCCCCCCGTATTGCGTAGGCGCGTCACAAGTCACGGCGTTTCCGAAAGAAGGCGAACATGCAGAGCTTCGAGTCGGCTCTATACGGCGCTTGCACAGTCAGCTCTACACGGCTCCTAGTCAGTGCGCAGGCGCCGTATAGAGCCGACTCGCATGTTCGGCTTCATTCGGAAACGCTATGACTACTGTGTCTGTTGTTGCCAAAATTAATATAAGACCCAGGCTTATTTTCGGGGAAACACAGTATGTGAATTGGATGCGTTTTAACCCTCATTTAATTTGCATGACATGTGAATGTCGGCGGCTGCGGTTTCAAAAAGGGTCCTGTGTGTTTTTGGCTCCTGAACCGGTGAACAGGAACGCACCGGACTGCAAACAGCAGCCGCCGCAGATATGTGAACCCGGCCTTTAGTAAATCAACCACATTTTCTCTTTTTTTTTTTATTTCTCAAACTATTTATTATGATTTATTACAGGTATTTATATAGCAAAATCAATTTATGCAGTGCTTTACATATTGTACGTTCAAAATAAAATGATAATGAAGGCACATGATCCCCATTACTGGCGGGACAATCCTGGTACTTTTAGCTTTTCTTTATTTATTATTACACATTGTACAGTAATATAGTAATAGAGTGGATTATAGGATTTTACAAGCATTTTAACTTGGTTCACACTGGGGACTCCTTTTAGGCAGGGAGAGGGATAGGAGAGAGAAGACATCACATTACATGGTAAGACCTACCCCGAAAATAAGCCCTACTGTGTCTTTTGTTGCCAAAATTAATATAAGACCCGGGCTTATTTTCGGGGAAACACAATAAGCGAATTGGATGCGTTTTAACCCACATCTAATTCGCATTAGATGTGAATGTCGGCGGATGTGGTTTCAAAAAAGGTCCTGTGTGTTTTTGGCTCCGGTTGAGGTGCAAATTCAGGCAAAAATTTGCATCTGAATCGCACCTGAACCGGTGAACAGGAACGCACCAGATTCCGGACTGAAAACAGCAGCCGCCGCAGATAGGTGAACCCGGCCTTTAGTAAATCAACCACATTTTCTCATTTTTTTTATTTCTCAAACTGTTTATTATGATTTATTACAGGTATTTATATAGCAAAATCAATTTATGCAGTGCTTTATAAAATGATAATGAAGGCACATGATCCCCATTACTGGCGGGACAATCCTGGTACTTTTAGCTTTTCTTTATTTATTACATTTCCGCTGCTGCACGGTCTTCGGCTGTAACCAAACGATTGCACATTTATCTCCTTCTGCTCCCCCCAAGTGCATAAAATAATTAGTGAGAAAATTAAAAAAAGGCGCATTAGCCTTTGTTAATATGGATGATACGTTTCAGTGGGGCTTATGGAGGGAGAAGGTGCTGACTCACATGCTTTGTCCAAGCTTATGGCTCCCACAGGAGAGAGAGGAGGTCTTTATTAAAGAACCTTCATTACTGGCAGCTCCGAGATAATGTCACATAATGTGTCTTTATCACACAGTGTCTGCATTATGCATGGAAGTGGCAGAACAATACCCAGCGTGACCAACCCTTTACTGCTGTATTAATCTCACTTCCTCACTCATTCAGGGGAAATTGCCTTTTTTACATTATTAAGTTCGCAGTGGGGACCAACAGGAAATGCATTGCTGATTGTTTAAAGGGAAAAGGCTACTTGTCTTGTTTAATTCTTCACCTTGTAAATCCAAAAACAAAGGTGTAACATATTAGAGTTTACAAATTCAAAGATGTGGTAGCTGCATTAGTTTTTTTTTTTTTTAACGCTTTTGTTACCTTTTATTTTTAGTAGGGCTGTTACTGATTAAAATTTCCGATGAATCAACTAATTTCGATTAATTATATCGCACATACATTTTTCGGATCACCACCATATATAATCCCCACTGTAATATCCACAGAGATCTCCCCAACTGTAATATCCACAGAGATCTCCCCCGCTGTAATATCCACAGAGATCTCCCCCGCTGTAATATCCACAGAGATCTCCCCCGCTGTAATATCCACAGAGATCTCCCCCGCTGTAATATCCACAGAGATCTCCCCCGCTGTAATATCCACAGAGATCTCCCCCGCTGTAATATCCACAGAGATCTCCCCCGCTGTAATATCCACAGAGATCTCCCCCACTGTAATATCCACAGAGATCTCCCCCACTGTAATATCCACAGAGATCTCCCCCACTGTAATATCCACAGAGATCTCCCCCACTGTAATATCCACAGAGATCTCCCCCGCTGTAATATCCACAGAGATCTCCCCCGCTGTAATATCCACAGAGATCTCCCCCTCTGTAATATCCACAGAGATCTCCCCCACTGTAATATCCACAGACATCTCCCCCACTGTAATATCCACAGACATCTCCCCCGCTGTAATATCCACAGACATCTCCCCCACTGTAATCCACAGACATCTCCCCCACTGTAATATCCACAGAGATCACCCTACTGTAATATCCACAGACCTCTCCCCCACTGTAATATCCACAGACATCTCCCCCACTGTAATATCCACATCTCCCCCACTGTAATATCCACAGAGATCTCCCCCCACTGTAATATCCACAGACATCTCCCCCACTGTAATATCCACAGACATCTCCCCCACTGTAATATCCACAGACATCTCCCCCACTGTAATATCCACAGACATCTCCCCCACTGTAATATCCACAGACATCTCCCCCACTGTAATATCCACAGACATCTCCCCCACTGTAATATCCACAGACATCTCCCCCACTGTAATATCCACAGACATCTCCCCCCACTGTAATATCCACAGAGATCGCCCCCACTGTAATATCCACAGAGATCACCCCACTGTAATTTTCACAGACACTACCCCCCCACTGTAATATCCACAGACATCTCCCCCATTGTAATATCCACAAACATCTCCCCCACTGTAATATCCACAGACATCTCCCCCCACTGTACTATCCACAGACATCTCCCCCACTGTAATATCCACAGACATCTCCCCCACTGTAATATCCACAGACATCTCTCCCACTGTAATATCCACAGACATCTTCCCCCACTGTAATATCCACAGACATCTCCCCCACTGTAATATGGTCCACATCTCCCCCACTGTATAGGAAGATTAGTGCTTGCTTAGTCTTACCAAAGAAGCCGGCCAAACACGAGCAGTTGAGGCTGGGTGATGACGTCAGCGCGCCGCTCTAGGCTCACCTAGGCCAACCCCCATTCTTATGGCCGAGGCAGCAGTGGAGCTCGGCGGATCACGTGGTGTGCCGATCCGCATATGGTGACCCGTTTGGATCACATTGGTGCCGTTGCTTCAGTTTGCCCCAGTGCGCATGTGCCAATGACATCGGCACATGCAGGGGGCAGGGCATATCTCCTAAACCATGCAGGTTTAGGAGATATCCTGGGTAGCTGTAGCATAAAGTGGTTGTGAAAGGTTTATAACCACTTTAACCACTTGAGGCCCGCGCTACCGTCGGATGACGGCAACAGCGCGGGCCTGAATAGCCAACATGCCGTCATTTGACGGCATGTCTTTCTGGCGTTCCCAGCGCGCGCTGTAGTGCGCGCTGCGGGGAAGCCCTGTGTTGTCCGTGTCCCTTGGACACGGCCAATCACAGATCGCGGCAAACGGCCAATCAGAGTGGCCGTTTGCCATGCGATCTGTGGGCGAATGAGAGATGATCTCTCATAGATCATCTCTCATTGCCGGCTCACACAGAGACAATGTCCTGTCTCTGGAGGGGAGGAGCCCGATCTGTGTTACTTCCTACATAGGGACACAGATCGGTCACCCCCCCAGTCACCCCCCCTCCCCCACAGTTAGAACACACCTAGCATACACATTTAACCCCTTCCTCACCCCCTAGTGTTAACCCCTTCAATGCCAGTCACATTTATACTGTAATTAGTGCATATTTATAGCACTGATCGCAGTATAAATGTGAATGGCGCCAAAAATGTGTCAAAAGTGTCCGATGTGTCCGCCATAACGTCGCAGTACCAATAAAAATCGCAGATCGCCGCCATTTCTAGTAAAAAAAAAATAATAAAAAATAATAATTCTCTCCCCTATTTTGTAAGCGCTATAACTTTTGCGCAAACCAGTCGCTTATTGCGATTTTTTTTTTATTTTTTTACCAAAAATATGTAGAAGAATACGTATCGCCCTAAACTGAGAAAAAAAAATGTTTTTTTTTTTTTTTAATTGGGATATTTATTATAGCAACAAGTAAAAAATATTGGGCCAGATTCAGATACAATTAGATTATCGTAGCGTTTCCCAAATACACTACGCCGCCGTATTTTACCTGGCTCTACGTGGAATCCAGGTAGATTTTGTCCAGTAAACGACGGCGGCGTAGTGTATTTCTCCCGTCGCAATCCATCTACGCGAGTAGGGGGCGTGAATCATTTAAAATAGGCGCGTTCCCGCGGCGATCGAACTGCGCATGCTCCGTTCGGCAAATTTCCCGCCGTGCATTGCGCGAAAACACGTCGTTACGTCATTCGTTGTTTGAGTAGCGTCGTTTACGCACGATCCTCGTCCCGAACGAGTTACGTAAAAAAAAAAAAAAAAATCGACGCGTGAACGACGGCCATACTTAACATGGGCTACGTACCGTTATACCAGCAAAAAGCTGGTCTAACAGTACGTAAAAAAAAAATAGACGAAAGCGATTGCGAAGACCACTCGTATCTTCGTGGATCGCCGTAAAAACACATTTGCATATCCCGACGCATGAAAACGACGCGAACTCCTCCCAGCGGCCGCAAATATATCGCAGCGTAGATCCGAAGGCTTACGAAGACGTAAGCCTCTCGGATCGAAGCCCGAAGCCGCCGTATCATGGTTTGAGGATTCAAACTAGTGATACGGCGCGCGAAATTTGAAATTACTCCTGTCTAACACCAGTTAGACAGGCGTAATTGCTTTCTGAATCTGGGCCATTGTATTTTTCTTTAAAATTGTCGCTCTTTTTTGTTTATAGCGCAAAAAATAAAAATCGCACAGGCGATCAAATACCACCAAAAGAAAGCTCTACTTGTGGGGAAAAAAGGACGTAAATTTTGTTTGGGAGCCACGTCGCACGACCGCGCAATTGTCAGTTAAAGCGACGCAGTGCCGGAAGCTGAAATTTCACCTGGGCAGGAGGGGGGTGTAAGTGCCCAGTATGCAAGTGGTTAACAGACCAAAAAAGAACAAATAAGCGGCACCGTCTCCTGGAAGTGGGTAAAGGTATCTTTCAAAAACAGGTACCCACTCCTCCCCCCTTAAAGGTGCATAATCTGGCACCGGAGGGGGGGGGGGGGCAGATCAGCGGAAGTTCCACTTTCGGGTGGAACTCTTCTTTAAGAATGCCCCACTGTGCTTTAAGGCTAGTGACTCCTAAAGCACTGAAACCAAAGAGTCAGCTAGAGGCATGAGCCTCACAAAAGTAGGAATTGTTCACAGAAAGGTATGTTTGCCTATTTCACATATAAACAATAGACCATCTCACACAGGGCCGTCTTTAATATTGATTGGACCCTGGGCAAAAAAATTCTCTCCACCTGCTCTGAGACATACACTAAATATCAGCTAGACTTACAGTAAACTGGATTTATCAGATCAGGTAGTGATTGTGATCAGTTGCTAGAGGTTAAAGCACATCATTTCCACTTACTGACTGGTTGCTAGAGGTTACAGCATATCATTTTCACTTACTGTTTGCTAGAGGTTTAAGCACATATTACGGCTCACTGATTAGTTGCTAGAGGTTACAGCACATGATTTCTTCCTGTTGATTGGTTGCTAGAGATTACTGTACAGTAATACTGCTAACTGATTGGTTGCTAGAGCACATTTCAGCACATCATCTCTTCATTGCAGAGGGGCATGATATACATATGAATGCTGCCTTTTTTTTACATATGAATGCCGCCGGCCTCAGCTATTTACATATGAATGCTCCTGTTATTTGCATATGAATGCTCCCATTATTCACACATAAATGACGGTTATTTACATGTAAACACAGGGGCCGGGATTCAGAAAGCTTTTATGGCGGCGTATCTCCAGATACGCCGCCGTAATTTCAAATCTGAGCCGTCACATCTTTACGGCGGTTCAGAAAGGCAGTTACGCCTGAATTTTTCCAAGAATATGCGAATAGGGCTGTGCGTAAGTTACGTTCACGTCGTAGGCAGCGTTCAGTGTATCTTAGGCATTCTATCCGACGTGATTCTGAGCATGCGCACTGGGTTACTTCCACGGACGGTGGGGTCACGCTTCATTATCATACAACAGGCCCCCTACCTGCCTACTTTGAAATACGCAGGCTTACGCTGGCCCATTTACGCCGCCGTAACTTAGGGCGCAAGTTGTTTCTGAATATGGTACTCGCCTCTCTAAGTTACGGCGGCGTAGCGCATATGAGATGCATTACGCCCGCCTAAAAATACGCCAGTCTTTCTGAATCCCGGTCAGGGTCTGCAGGTGAGTCATCTGTACATAACAATAGGGCAGTTCTGGGCAGCATTAGTAGCAGCACTTCATACTGAGGTATCAGGACACAGCACAGGACTAAAACTTCAAGGGACAAGGGCATTTAAACTGGGATAGTTGTCAAGTATTAGGCAGCTGCTTTAGGCTCCACAACAATGACAGGGCCCAGGGCAGCTTCCCCTTTTGCCCTGCCTTAAAGACGGCCCTGGTCTCACATGTGATCAGCACTAAGCAGGGACTTCTTTAAAGCCCCGCTCCCTCTTTCTACAAATATGTGTAGAGAATTAATTAACTTTGCAAGCTCTACAGCTTTTCAATTTGCAGTCTGTACATTGTCTCCTGGCAGCAGATCCCCCTCTGTGAGCGAAAATCTATACCAGTGTATCCGCAGCAAGATTCTACGGAACTCTGAGACTGTTACTATAGAAATGACCTGTCTTCCTTCACATATACTCATATAAAATGTAACCACCAGGGAGAGATGTCTTGTAAGTAGTATTTACCGAAGCCATCTATAGTATCTCTTTATATCATTGTGTATCATAATAGAGTAGATGGTCACCTTACACACAGCTGTCACCAGATACGGGTCTATATGTAATCACCATGAAATGAATCTTTCTGTGTAATGGCGACAATCTTCTATATTTTGTGGAATTTGAGTGGAAGATTGCTCCGTTTTCTTCTAGACTGTAAAACGTAACTGGTCTTCCAGCATAGTTCCCCTAAAAGTTTCTTTATAGCCATCGCTGGTCTTCCTTTGAGAATGCGCGTTACCCAGCTGTTTCTGGCACTGGTACTCTGTGCGTCAATGCTGATAACAAAGCCGGGGGGTGAAATCTGAACTGCTGATCTGCTTTCTTGTTCCAGAAAGGATTGAAGCCATTGAATGTGTTTAACAGCTAGGCATCTAGCATTGCCAGGGGGAGAGGTTAGCAGAGGCAGCTTACATATGCTCTCAGAACAGGCATCAGAATGTTTTAAATGCCTATAGGTGGGCTAAAGAAACGTGAGCTCAGGGATGGACTGGCCATTGGGACTACCGGGAGTTTCCCGGTGGGCCGATGGCTCAGTGGGCCGGCTTCAGTGACAGCGGAAATGCCGCGCCTCTCCGCTCCTTTGTCTCCCCCTTCCCGCAGAGCTCACCTGGGGGGAACAAAGAAGCAGGGGGAGGACCAGAGTAACAGGGGGGACGACAGAGAAGCATGGGGGGAGGGGACAGACAGCTGACTCAACAGCTATGGCCTGGGAGTTTCTCACTTCTGCCTAATCTTGTCCCATAGGGGGGGCACCAAACTGATTCTTTGCCCCGGGTGAAATAATGTCTAACTTTCCCACTGGTACTGCCTATAAGAGTACCAGTACCAGCCATTCTACTCTAATAAAGTAGAACAGCTAGTGGCTAGTGAAGGAGGAGAGGGGGCTTGGGTGGCCGGGGGGGGGGGGGGGTGCGGGAGTTGTCCGGCGGCCATGGGAGAGACCTGTCAAAGTGGGCCAGTCTGGATGAAGTTCAGGGCCAAATTTCTGTCCCAGTCCAGCCCTGTCTCTAGGCTCCAGTGGTGAGGCTTTAGGAAAATTTGCCAGCACACCATGGGACGACATAAATAGCATCCAAACGAATAATTTATTGCATGATCACAACACAAGGAGAGTGCAACGTTTCAGAGTCATGCAGGACCCTTCATCAGGCATGTGATGATCACATGCCTGACGAAGGGGTCCTGTGTGACTCCGAAACGTTGCACTGGCAAATATCTTCATTGTGACTTGAACCAGCTGGTTGTTGCTGCAGCACCCAAATTTAAGAGCTCATCCAGGAATGTGTGCGATGGGAATATGAAGTATGATTTAGGAAAATTTGGACACTTAGGGGCAGGGCCGGCGCTAGGGTTGCCACCTTTTCTTCAAGTCAAACCCAAACACTTTAGCAGCACACCTGCTGGGATCCATAGTCTGGTCTAAATAAAGTTTCCGGGTTTCAGTCTGAAACCCAGACGCATGATTCCAAACCCAAACTGTCTGGGTGAAACCTGGACAGGTGGCAACCCTAGCCGGCACTCCAGCTAGATGAACTAGGCAGCCACCTAGGGAGCACTGCTGCTTTAGGGGCACAGACACGGCCGCTGACTTCACCATTACCCTGGCCGGGGAACACAAGAGGGCCTACACAGGGCTGGGGTGCTGACTGACTGCAGAGAAAGCAGCAGCCGAGGAGGACATCTATCACGGCTGCTGCATAGGAGGTTAGCAGCAGCTCAGCCTGTGAGGAGGGCACAGTGGAGGAGGCGGGAACAGCAGAGGAGGCGGGCACGAGGTCCACGAAGGAAGCGAGGGCACCGTGGGGTTGAGCAAATGGACTAGTAGTTAATACCTACAGTTGCACCCAAGACATTCTACAAAGCTTTTTTATTTACAAATAAACTATGTATATTTTTTAATATACAGTGGAACCTCGGATTGCAAGTAAGGCCCCTTTCACACGGGGCTCCGTGGGCTCCGTATGCTCAGTGGGGATCGCTCCGTAGATCCCTGCTGAGCCGTCGGATGACAGGGCGCTCCCCGCACACTGTACAGGGACCGCCCTGTCTTTTCTCCGCTCTCCCCTATGGGGGGATCGGATGAACACGGACCGTTTGTCTGTGTTCATCCGATCCGCAGACAGAATAAAAATAGGGTTTTCTTCCGTCTGCAAAATCGGATCTTTGCGGAGGCGGGTGATTATGGGTGTCAGTGGATGTTTATCCACTAACACCCGGAATCACATAGAGACCAATGTATGTCCCTTTTTCACCTGCAAACGGTGTGAAAGGGGCCTAACGCGGTTGACGAGCGTTTCTCAATACAAGCACTGTATTTCCTGAAATCCTAACTCAGTTTGCCAGTGTTGTCTCACAAAACGAGCAGGATTTAGGCCAAATCGGTGTGCAGTACCACACTTAGCCTGAAGTGGAGGGGCAACGGAGCCGAACGGCGCCGATCGGCACAGTTTGGAAAGGCTCGAGGACAGTTTGGCTTCTGAACAGAGTCTTTCCGAAGTTTGCCAAGGTCAACCAAACTGTCCTCGGGCCTTTCCGGACATTTCTGAGGCTCTCTGGCGCCCCCCCCAACTCTGGCCGTATGCAGTATTGCATACCATTGAAGTTAATGCAGAACAAATTATGTTAGTTTCCATTGACTTCAATGGGGAAACTCGCTTTGATATGCAAGTACTTTGGATTACAAGCATTCTCCTAATACAGGTTATACTCATTATCCAAGGATCCACTGTATTGGTAAACTGAATAAAATCTAATTTTTTACTTATTACCTGCTTTTCAAGCGTCTGTATGACACCATTAAAGACCACTTTGGCCTCAACAGAAAACATTTCTCTTAACAGTTACAGGTCATGTCGCTCCTCCCAGCCTGTGACAGACATCAGACAGTACAAGGAGAAGCAACTGCTTGCATTTAATACATTTTTAATTTTTTATGATGTATTAATGAACAAAGAGTGTAAAATAAAAAGCAGTTTTCACATGGACATGGATTAAACATTCAGGTGTAGCTTGTATACCGAAGCAATAGATTGCTGTAATACCTGCGCTGAAATAAGTCCCTGTTTTTTGGTATTTGCAGCCATGGAAGAACTAGATGGAGATGAAGTCCGGGTTTCCTCCAGAGGCCGCTTTGCAGAAAGAGACATTGTGCAGGTAAAGTAGAAAGTTTGCAGTCCCTAGTAATGTCTACTCGTCCCAGGAAATGTTTGTCCCTGAATCTATCCCAGGTTTTCACAACTGACCAACCACAATACAGAATTCCCTCATTATTTCCATTCTTTTTGTTAAGTGAGGAAAAGGCTGTGATCCATAACCAGGGCCGGTGTTACCACTAGGTAAACTAGGCAGCCGCCTAGGGCACCGTGCTGCCCAGGGCGCCCAGCCACTGGTGTTCCTACACTCTTCTCTCTGCAGCAAGCAACTAAGTCTCAGCATCAGCAGGCAGCCGCTGCTCCATTCACACATAGTGTCAGAGGCACAGCGGCGGCGGAGGACTGTGTCTGTGTCCCGACTCCTGCATTTGAACTAATGGAAGGCTGCATTTGATGGACGCTGGTGAGGCTGCATGGACGCTGGTGAGGCTGCATTTATGGACGCTGGTGGGCATTTGATGGACGCTGGTAGGCTGCATTGATGGGCGCTGGTGAGGCTGCATTTGATGGGCGCTGGTGAGGCTGCATTTGATGGACGCTTGAGGCTGATGATGGCGCTGGTGAGGCTGCATTTGATGGATGGTTGATGGGCGCTGGTGAGGCTGCATTTGATGGGCGCTGGTGAGGCTGCATTTGATGGGCGCTGGTGAGGCTGCATTTGATGGGCGCTGGTGAGGCTGCATTTGATGGGCGTTGGTGAGGCTGCATTTGATGGGCGCTGGTGAGGCGGCATTTGATGGGCGCTGGTGGGCTGCATTTGATGGACGCTGGTGAGGTTGCATTTGATGGACGCTGTTAAGGCTGCATTTGATGGGCACTGGTGAGGCTGCACTAATGGGCGCTGGTGAGGCTGCATTTGATAGACGCTGGTGAGGCTGCATTGATGGGCGCTGGTAGGCTGCATTTTGATGGGCGCTGGTGACCACAAACAGCCTGCCCACAGCGGCAACAGATTTGTGTATGACTATCTTCGTTACTTGGGGAGCCACAGCCTGGTCTGGATAATGTGTCCGGGTTTCAGGTGGACTGAAACCCAGACACATGATCCAAAACCCAAACTGTCCGGGTAAATCCTGGACAAGTGGCAACCCTACATGGATGCCGTGGCTCTACTTTAAAACCACTGATACCTACTTACAGGCTAGGTTGACTTTTCAAACCTTCTCAAATCTTCTACTCAAATCTGAGGTAAACATCAGGTGACCATCTTCACCATAATCTAAGCCAACAGATGGAATGATTACCCCTCAGGGCAAATGTCACCGAGAATATCCCACAGAGAGCAGCTTTGCCCATGCAGCAACAGGTTCTCTTTGATACCCCCAATCCATAGCAGCAAATACCCACCTTCAGTTCACTCCATCGTTGCTCTGTTCAGATGTATGTACATTTTGTCAATGTAGCCAAAGTTGCACAGGACTGAAGACTGTCTTCCCACCCTTCCCCAGCTGGGCCAATCACTGAGGACTGTCATATAGGGAAAGGAAGCAAATCGCATGCTTCTCCATACCGAGAAGTATCAGGTATTTATTCCTCCCAGCAGAGAGAGAAGGAAAGGTGAGTATTTGCTGCTCAGCATCAACCATTCACAGTTCTATGGAAGAGCCCTGGGGCCATCATAAAAAAAAAAAACAAAATTCTGACTTTGAAACTCAGAATTCTGAGATTAAATCTCTATGGAAGCTGTGTCTCCCTCCCCCACACACACAGAATACACTCTTTTTCAGCATCTCTCTTTATGTTAGAGCAGCCTCATGATTGTAGCAAACTGAGGTCCACTAATTGCTATCCCTGCAGTAGAGGAACCAAAATACACTGCCTGCTTCCCCATACTGTGTGCTGTAACTAAAATAGATTTACAGATCCATAACAGAGCAAAAGAGAGAGCTCAGCACTGCCTGCTTCCCCATACTGTCTGACATTTAATCTCAGAATTCTGACTTTGAAACTCAGAATTCTGACTTTTAATCTCAGAACTCTGAGATTTTATCTCAGAATTCTGAGTTTCAAACTCAGAATTCTGACTTTGAAACTCAGAATTTTGTATTTTTTTTTTTGTATGATTGCCCCAGGGCTCTTCCATACAGTTCTGATTAAAAGCCAAAATAAAAACATTGGGCCAGATTCACAGAGCCCTTACTCCGGTCTATCTCGCGTTAGACCGGAGTACTTTCAAATTACGCGCGTCGTTTCATTAGTCTGAAGCTGTCTCAAACCAATATGAATCACCTAGAGGAGGACGGCTTCAGGACTTCAATCCGTACTGATAACATTGACACATTCTCCCTTATCAGTGTTCGTCAACGCTTCTAGTCGGATCTACGCTGCAATAATTTTGCGGCAAGTTGCTGGGTGGAGTTCCCGTCGTTTTCCGCGTAACAGGGTATGCAAATTAGCTTTTTCCGACGAGCCACGAAGTACGAGTTGTCGGTCATTCGCAATCTCTTACGGCATCTGTAGACATCTTTTTGCCACGTAATTTATTCCAGCTATTATCTGGTCTAATATTAGAAACCCACAGACATGTTAAGTATGGCCGTCGTTCCCGCGTCGAATTTCAACGTTTGTTTTTATTTTTTACGTACGTCGTCCGGGAATAGGAATGTACGTAAACGACGCTACTCAAACAACAAATGACTTTGTGGTATCCGCGTTAGTTTGCAGACACCTATGCACGGCGGGAAATTTCTGAACGGAGAATAGCGCAGTTCGATCGCTGCGGGGACGCGCCTCCCAATTTAAATGCTTACCAGTCGCTGACCCCTAGTCGCGTATTTCGATTCCGCCGCGAGAAATACACTACGCCGCCGTACGTTACGGGCCAAAATCTACATGAATTTGTCGTAGAGCCAGGTAAAATACGGCGGCGTAGTGTGCGATGCGCGAATGTAATTGTATGTGAATCTGGCCCATTTAGTTTAGCAGTGTAATTCCCAGTACTGGGTATAATAGCCGCAAAAAAGGCTTGGAGAGCTAATGGTGCAGGTTTCAGGGACAGCTCAGATGCTGTCTAACCAATATAATCACCTAGAGGGAGGACGTGCTGGACTGTCTCGGTACTGATAACTTTGACACATTCTCCCTCTAGGTGATTATATTGGTTAGACAGCAACTGCCACCATATGTTCGCTCCGCTCAGTTTTCCTATTCCAATTTGGATGATGGTACTCCTTTCAAAGTATTACTGAGTTTTACATGAGGCTATACTCAAAATGTTGTCCGTACGTATAATAGAAAAATCTTGCAAAATTAATTAGCAAACATTATTTTGTCGGCTAAAATGAAGTCATGGTATTTTGATGGTCTGCTTCTTATTTCACAACATGCAGGTTAGGAAGAAAGATTCCTGCAGAGCCTCACTGTTTTTTTTATTTTTCCTCTGCAGTTTGTGCCATTCCGCGATTATGTGGACCGTTCTGGAAACCAAGTCCTCAGCATGGCCCGGCTCGCCAAGGACGTCTTAGCCGAGATCCCAGAACAGTTCCTCTCCTACATGAAGTCCCGTGAGATCAAGCCCCGTCCGGTACCGCCCTCCGCCCCCATTCAGAACCTTCCCTCGCACATCTGAGCACCAACCATGCTTCTCCATCCTGCACAGAAATGGTGGCGCCCCCTACCAGTTCCAAAAAAAATATATAAGACAGGGTAAAGCTTTGAACCCTTCCAATCTCCTCTTCCTTGGCCTGGCATCTACTTAGTTATGGGACATGCCTGCTAACTGCATCTTCAGTAAATCAGCGGCACCTCGCTCTTCCAGGGGTTATGCAATACAGTCCGGAGATCCCCACCCTGGATTAACACCATTGGTCCTTCCAAAGGCTGGATTGTATGGGGGTGGGCGCAGAGTTCCGATGGTAAAGTGAAGGTGTGGGGCATGAGGGGGGTGAGCTGTATTCACTAAGGGGTGTGTCATTGGAGGGTTTAGCAGATTTTGCACTTTGAAAGTACACAGTGCTAGCTGAGTAATGCTGTACAGTATTTCAGAACATTTTTAAAGGATACAAATAATGTACATTTGTGCTTTCTGAGGAATTGTATACTGTAGTCCTCATCTGTCTCCAAATATATACAAATAAACCTTTAAATTAAATGATTTTGACTCTTTCGTCTCTTCTGTCTTTTGTTTATTACCGGGGTCTTCTGATTTTATTTAGACTTAAAATAAAACTTTAAAAAAACTTCAAAAGAACAAAGTGGGAACTAAAAAAAGTTAATGTCAACCGTCAACAAACGGCTTTTAGAATTTACTCTCTAAGGTTGCATTCACACCTAGGCGACACGATACGCCGCGTACGCGGCTTATCTTGCCGCTTGTAGATTAAACTTTTTTTTTTTTTTCTTTAACATTGAGGTCTATGAGCGAACGCCAATGTCGCTTGAAAAAAAGGGTCCGGGACTTTTTTTCAGGCGACAGGCGTGGAGATGTGAACCATCTCCATAGACCGCAATGTTATTTCACATCTCGAGCGACAAGAGCGTCGGGCGACCGGCGTTTTGTCGCTCAGATGTGAATGGAGCCTAAGGGAAATCAAATAGCATTTGAATGGACACTGCTAGGGGAAAAACGAAGACCCCTTTCACACGGGCGCCTCCGCTATGCGGAATCTGCTTGATCATCGGGGGATCTGTCAGAAACCATGAATCGGACCGAGACAGAAGTACAGTTAAACCACAATTATTTAATAATAGTAATAAAATGATAAACAGAGTAAGCTGTTCCTATCTGCTGGAGGGATGGCAGATCGGATCGCATGGTGACGGATGTCAACAGACATGTGTCCGCTGACATCCGCCGCTCTATAGAAGACAATGGTTCTGATCAGGTCAAGAGGCCTTAGCGGTCTATTTATTAATGTTTTCACCTAAGATTCACTTGACTTTTATCATGTAGACAAGAGACTGGAGGAGCTCAGGAGAGTTAAGATGTATAAAATGGTGAAAAATTCTAAAACCAGCACTTTAATAAAAAGTGGCTGCTGCAAGCAAAGCCAACAGACTATTGGCATGCATTAAAAAGAGGATTCACTAGAGATAAAACGATAATTGGTTGTGGAACGAATCATTTGAGTTTCCATTATTTCTTATGGGAAAATTTGCTTTGATATAGAAGTGCTTTGGATTACAAGCATGCTTCCGGAATGAATTATGCTTGCAATCCAAGGTTTTACTGTATTTAAATACTTGAAATGTATCTTTATGTTAACCCCTTGTAACACCTTACAGAGCTGAAATCAGACTGAGAGTGGGAGGATGTACACTGTGAGCCAACACATTGCATAATGCTAGTAATAGAACTTTTTTCAGTATATGGGATCTGGTGGGGCAGATGTATAGGTAGCCTACTGGGAACATTGAGCCTATGGAGGGCAGTGTGATATTTTTTTTCCCTAAGTACCGAGCAGACAGATGACACAGTGCTTCCTTTTCATGAGCCTCCTCACGCCTTGACAGACAGCCTGCCAGCCTGAATGAATTCTAATTATCCCGCCACAGATACTGTTTGTGAATAGCGGAGGGATGCGCCACCATGCCACCTGTAGATAAGGAATCGTTTTGTTACAAAGACCCAGACACTTTTATTCAAGGTTCGTCGTCAGATTGAAGCCTGAATGTTTTCCTATTTTTTTATTCATTTGTGCTCTGCAGAAACAAAAATGTTATCTGGCAGGAAAAATAAAAAGGCGCAAGGCACACATCAACGTTGAATTATAAGACTGACAGACTGAATGGAATTGCAAATACTTTTGTAAAAGATTCACATATTCAGTGAGCATGTGCACTGTGCAGCCTTATGCCTGGACAAGGTAGCCATCAAAGATCTTTGGGCCCCTTGCACAGCTTTAGGCAGGGACCCCCTGGAGCAGAGAATCTCTTCTCTCTCGACGCAACATAATAAGTGGGGACCATTGGGCCCCTTACAGGTGAAAAAATGGGAGGGGAGCCAGCCGGGCCTGTAAGGGGCCCTGGGGACCATTGGGCCCCTTAGGCCGCGTACACACGATGAGACATGTCCGCTCAAACATGTCTGACGGACCGTTTGCAGCGGACATGTCTCATCGGATTTTGGTCCGATGGCGTGTACACACCATCGGACAAAAATCCCCTCGATCTGAGGACGCGGTGACGTTGACGCCGCCACGTCACCTAACCCGGAAATAAAATGCTTCCGCGCATGCGTCGAATCCATAGTGTACTAACCAGCGGACATATCCGACGGACATGTCTCCGGCGGACAAATTTCAAAGCATGCTTTGAAATATGTCCGCTAGCCCCTACACACGATCAGAGATGTCTGCTGAAACGGTCCTTACAGGTGTAATGCAAAAAAAATAATTATATAAAAAAAAAAACGGGAGGGGGGCTGGACGGGCCTGTAAGGGGCCCTGGGGACCATCGGGCCCCTTACAGGTGTAATGCAAAAAATAAGAATAAATAAAAATGTTTTTTTTTTTTTAAATAAATAAAAAACGGGAGGGGGGCCAGCCAGGCCTGTAAGGGGCCCTGGGGACCATCGGCCCCTTACAGGTGTAATGCAAAAAAAAAAAAAACAGGGAGGGGGCCAGTTGGGCCCCTGGGGACCATCGGGTCCTTTATAGGTGTAATGCCTGTACCCCCCTGATGGCGGCCCTGTGCCTGGAGTCTAAAGCCCAAATTCAAACTTTCAGTTTAAAAGCAACTAAATACATTGGAGATGCATTTAAAATTAAAGGGGTGCAAAGACTTTAGAAAGTAAACAGTAGAAAAACCTGTCCCATTCCAGCACATTGCAGAAAAGGTCTCTTGCGCTTAGTTTGGAGGGCAGTAGTCTCTCTGCAGAGGTCTTACATGCCCCCTGCTGAGTCAAACCTATAGCTCTACAATTAAAGTTCAAGCTCCCTGCTGATTGGAGAACTCCAGTCCTGGCTCAAAAAGGGTATGTCATACATCTACAGCAGCCTTTCTCCACTTTTTGCCCCAAATAATTTTTAGGCCTTGAGGGGAACCCCTGAAAAAAATCAATCAATCAGGGGACAATGAGAAGAATGTCCCTTACATCAGTGGTCAGTGAGAAGAATGCACCCCTAATGCCGCGTACACACGATCGGAATTTCCGATGAAAAAAGTCAGACGGAATTTTTTTATCAGATATTCTGACCGTGTGTGTGCCCCATCTGAGTTTTTCCTTTGTAAATTCCGACAAACTTAGAAAGGGAACATTGTGACAATCCATAAAGAGAACATTGCCTCTTTCACACGACTGTTTTTTCCCTTGGAATAAACTCTGACTGTTTTTCTGATGGAGTTCCACTTAAGCTGTCTTGCATACACACAGACACACCAAATTCTGACCATCAAAAACTTACAACACAAGGGGGTGTGTCATGCCTCTACAGAGAGACCACTGCTTTCACACAGAGAGCAAAATCTCGACAGCATTCTGGAAGCAGATAGGCTTTTCTACTTATGCTGTTGCTTCTTTCTTCACAACAAAAAGGGAGTTTGCACATTTGTTTTAATGCACCTGAAATGTATTTACAGTATCTGATTTAATCCTTAAAGTGGATGTAAAGCCACTCTCATCCTTTCTAAACTACTGCCATAGTGCTGATCTATAAGGATATAGATGCCTCCTGCATGTATCCTTACCTGTCAAATGTCTCCCCTCTGTCTGTTATGAGACCTGAAAAACTGCAGATTCTGTGGGTGGTTCTGTTGTCTGGAGCTCGGTGGGTGGAGTCGTGATGTCAGTAGACTCCCCGCCCTCCTCTACACTCCCCTTGTCAACATACATTTTTCCCTGTGTATTCCTTACACTAAATTCTGCTATAAACACCAACATCCAGTCAAAATCCAGAAAAGTAACCACATGACTTCAGAAAAGGAGTGGGGGTGGAAATTAAAAAATAATGCCTGTCTCCAGGCTAGTGCATGAGATATGTAACTAACCTGTCACTCACAGCAAGGGGGCGGAACAGACTAAGGTTTTTCTCTGTTAGGCTGCGTACACACGATCAAACTTATCCAATGAAAACGGTCCGACGGACCATTTTTATCGGATATGTCTGCTGGGCTGTTTTGGTCTGATGGTTGTACACACCATCAAACTAAAATCCCCGCGGACAGACAGCGTGGTGACGTTGACGCCGCCACGTCACCAAACCAGGAAGTAAAATACTTCCACGCATGCGTCGAATCCATTGCGGGAGATTTCGGTCTGCTGGTTGGGCGTACTAACCAGCGGACATGTCGGACGGACGGGTTTCCAGCAGACAAGTTTTAAAGCAGGGATCCTCAAACTATGGCCCTCCAGCTGTTGCGGAACTACACTTCCCATGAGGCATTGTAAAACTCTGACATTCACAGACATGACTAGGCATGATGGGAATTGTAGTTCCTGAACACCTGGAGGGCCGTAGTTTGAAGACCCATGTTTTAAAGCATGCTTTAAAACTTGTCTGCTGGAAAAACCTGTCTGCTAGCCCGTACACATCGGATCTATCCACTGAAACTGGTCTGCGGACCAGTTTCAGCAGGTATGTTTGATCATGTGTACGCGGCCCAAGTCCGTTTTATTTCACTGAACAATAAAAGAGGATTGCTCAGAGCTGGATTAACTCTGTGTGGCAAGACTGGGCACAGATGATAGGAAATATTAAGCCGCGTACACACGATCAGTCCATCCGATGAGAACGTTCTGATGGACCGATGAAGCTGACTGATGGTCCGTCGCGCCCACACACCATTGGTTAAAAAAACAATCGGTTTAGAACGCGGTGACGTAAAACACAGCGACGTGCTGAAAAAAATGAAGTTCAATGCTTCCAAGCATGCGTCGACTTGCTTCTGAGCATGCGTGGATTTTTAACCGATGGTCGTGCCTACTAACGATTGGTTTAGAGTAGGGTTGTCCCGATACCACGTTTTTAGGACCGAGTACAAGTACCGATACTTTTTTTTCATGTACTCGCCGATACCGAATACCGATACTTTTTTTAAATGTCATGTGACAGTTTTCAAACCACAATACAGACTAAGGATATTTTCTTTAGAATTATGAAGAACTCTAACTCAAGACATTATAAAAGAATAAAAATGAGTAAAAATGAATAAAAATGTTTTATTTTCTTGTCACGCAGTAGTAAAAAACTCAAAGAATTTTCACAGAACATGTTAATAAATACAAAAAAAGTATTCTATTCAGGCATCGGGAGCATTTGCGCGAGATCAAGTACTCCCGCAAATACTCGGTATCGGTCCCGATACTGATACTAGTATCGGTATCTGGACAACCCTAGTTTTGACCTATCGGTTAGGAATCCATCGGTTAAATTTAAAACAAGTTGGCTTTTTTTTTAACCAATGGATAACTAACCGATGGCGCCCAAACATGATCGGTTTGGTCCGATGAAAACGGTCCATCAGACCGTTCTTATCGGTTTAACCTATCGTGTGTACGCGGCCTTGCACTCTACATTGTGACATCAAAAAAATCTAAATAAAATTTCGGGTTTACATCCACTTTAATTTTAATGGGCTTTAAGACTGGATTTTGAGATTCTTGCCTAAGGTTAATTTTTTTACGGTTTTATTGTTGGACAGGGAAAGCGAAAGATTCAGCATTCTTGTATTTAATAAATGGCAATATAATATGAAAGGAACTGGCTTAAAAAATATATATATATGCTACAAATGAAACCATCTTGTTCTTTTATTAAGGAAAAATTCCTATAATGAAAAACTGGCGTATTTCTGCAGCTTCTCCTCGGCTAGCGGCGATATTACATACCCCTTACCGCGGTCTGTTCTCTCTCACGCTGGACGAAGGACAAAAAGCTTTGTCTAAATGCAGCATGCCGTTCCCCTTTAATGTTGTAATGAGTCATTTTTCCGGTGGAATATTTTTTTTTCTGCCATTTTAGTCTGTTCTGAGCTATTTTAATTTTTTTTTCTTGTTATTTGATTTCTCCTGGCAGGTAGGCTATTCATTTCTGCAGAGCAAAGAAAATGGGAAAATTCAGGGTTTCGATCTCAAGGCAAACCTTTCTGAATAAAAGCCTACAGGTTTTTGTTACCAAAAAAAAAAAAAAAATAACGCTTTCTTATCTACAGGCGGCACCCTCCGCTATTCACAAACAGTATCCTTGGCGGGATAATTAGAATGCATTCAGGCTGGCAGGCTGTCCGTCAAGGTGCGACGCTTTCCTATGAAAAAGGATACTGTGTTTTTCGTGACAACGGCTTGACAACAAATCAACGGATTGTATTGTCAAGCCTTGTAATGTGTGGAGGACTGAGGAGCCCGGTTAGGATGGCGCGGCGGTAAGTCGCGTGGATAGAGCCAGACAATGCATTAAAAGGGTCACATGGTCACTACCTACTGGCCGCCATGACAATACTAAAGCCATGCTGTTCTCCTTTATGAAACCTTGGCCATGTCAAGGCCGCCACCCCCGACTTGGTTGTATGTGCGCCCAGGCATTTGTGTTTTATTATATAAAGCATGAATGGAGGCTGAAAAAAAAAACTGGTTGTGGTAGTTTTAAAAGGCATAGTTACCAAAAAACTTCCTATGCAGCTAAGGGGTGTCTGTAGATAAAAACAAAGGGCCAGATTCTCATACATTTTCGCTGGCGTAGCGTAAGCCATTTACACTACGCCGCCGCAACTTAACAGAGCAAGTGCCTTATTCTCCATGCACTTGCTTCGTAGTTTGCGGATGCGTAGAGTAAATGGCCCAGCGTAAGGCCGCGTAATTCAAAGGGGGCTGCTTGTATTTAAATTAAGCGCGCCCCTGCGTCGATCGCACTGCGCATGCGCCGGCCGGGCAAAAAGCCCAGTGTGCATGCTCCAGCTCACGTCGGAAAGCGCCGGTGAAACCGACGTCAAAACGACGTGATCGTCACTTACGCAATGCCCTATTCGCGAACGACTTAGTAAAACGTTGTAACCGACGGAAAAAGCCGACGCTGACCCGACGCCATACTTAACATGGCATCCGACGGCACCCGACGGCATCCGACGGTACTGCGTAAGGTTACTCCACATCTTTGCAGGGGTAACCTTACGCGGACGAAAACGACGTAAGCGACGACAGGGCGGCGTAAAAGCGTTCGGGAATCGGCGTATTAGCCTCATTTGCATAGGCAAATGAAAAAACAACGTAAAGGCCACCTAGTGGCCGGAGTTGTCATTACATCTACGATCCGCAAGTGTAATACAATTACACTTGTCGGATCTTCACCCGTATCTATGCCAAAGTGATTCTAAGAATCACTCGCATAGATACCCGGTGAAAAAACGGCAATACGACGGGGTATCTGATATACCCCGTCGTAGCTCCTCTGAGAATCTGACCCAAACTCTGCAGTTTGGATCAAAGTTAGATAATGTCCTTGCTATAGGTGTAGGCCCTCATGAAGCCTGACTAAAAAAAATACCTGAGATTGCATCTCCTTCTCTTGCCTTGTTGCCAAGACGTTGCTAATGCCGAGTACACACGACCATTTTTCGGGTTGTAAAAAATTATGTTTTTTTTCATGTCATTAAAAACGATTGTGTGTGGGCTCCAGAGCATTTTTCACGATGTAAAAAATGGCCATTAAAAATTTAGAACATGCTCGAATTTTTCACAATGTTTTTAACATTGAAGTTTTTAGCCTTGTAAAAAATGGTCGTGTGTGGGCTTTAATGACGTGAAAAAAACGCGCGTGCTCAGAAGCAAGTTATGAGACGGGAAGTCTCGTTCTGGTAAAACTAGCGTTCGTAATGGAGTAAGCACATTCATCACGCTGTAACAGACAGAAAAGCACGAATCGTCTTTTACTAACACGGAATCAGCAAAAGCAGTCCAAAGGGTGGCGTCATCCGCATGGAACTTGACCTTTATAGTGCCGTCGTACGTGTTGAAAGTCACCGCGCTTTGCTAGAGCATTTTTTTTAATGATCGTGTGTAGGCAAGGCCGTTTTAACGATCGGGTTGAAAAAAAAATCGTTTTTTCTAGACCATTAAAAATTTCATTTTTTACAACCTGAAAAACAGTCGTGTTTACGCGGCATTAGACTCTTCCAACTGTTATATCCACCATTAAAGTGGAAATAAACCCCCCTATCGTTTTCAGCCAAGGAAGCTGCCATCTTGGCCTCTGTTTATTCTACAACTGCCATGATGCTGCACATGTGATCAGTTATGACACCAGCCATTGGATGGTTTGACAGTTTGGTTGAGAGCACAACCAATGGGAGTGTCATGCCCTGTACACACGACTGGTTTTCCCATCGGAATAAACTCCAACAGTTTTTCTAACGGAGTTCTGATGGAATTCCGCTCAAGCTGTCTTGCATACACACGGTCACACCAAATTCCGACCGTCAAGAACGCGGTGACGTACAACACTACGACGAGCTGAGAAAAATTAAGTTCAATGTTTCTGAGCATGCGTCGACTTGGTTTTGAGCATGCATGGTTTCAATCTGCAGTAATCAACAGAACGCCGGCAGTCCTATTGCTGTCAAATGGCTGCATGGACAATGTGATATCTGTGTGGGTGCATACCCCCAAATCTACCAAGGGTGCGTTCTGGGCCATGCACATGCATGGATGTCACATTAGGAGCAGCGGCTGCATCAGTCTTTGCGCTTCATGAATAGGGATGAGCACCGCGTTTGATTCGAACGTATGTTCGACTCGAACATCGTCTGTTCGTACGTCCATTGAAATTCGAACACAACGGGTCGTTCGCGCCAAATTCGAGTGACGCATCACGGCCCATAATTCACTGCGGCATTGCGCGCTGATGATTGGCCAAGCATGCACTATGACCCGCATGCTTGGTCAATCACAGCGCGCAAAAAACGGAAAGCCATAATTGGCCAAAGCCAGGGTGGCTTTGGCCAATTATGGCTCAGGGGGTTTAGTACACGCCCCACACTATAAAAGGCTGCCTGCAAGGCGGCCTTGTGTAGTGTGTTGCGGCATTGTTAAAGAGATCAGTCCTGTAGAGAGAGAGCGAGAGAGACAGTGGGCCAGATTCTCAAAAGAGATACGACGGTGTATCGCAGGAAACACCGTTGTATCTCTATTTTTTTCCCTGGGTATCTATGCGTGTGATTCCTAGTTTTACTTACGCATAGATACAGTGAAGATCCGACAGGTGTAAAACACTTACACCGTCGGACCGTAGATGTAATTACTTTTCTGGCCGCTAGGTGGCCTTTTCGTTGTTTTCTCATTTGCCTATGCAAATGAGCCTAATACGCCTATTCCCAAACGTTTTTACGCTGCCCCGCCGTCGTTTACCTCGTTTCTGTAAGCGTAAACCTACCACTGCTATATGAGGGGTAGGTTTACAAAGTTCCGTCGTTGCCATGTTAAGTATGGCGTTGGGTCAGTGTCGTCTTTTTTTGTCGGTTACGTCATTTTACTAAGTCGTTCGCGAATAGGGCATTGCGTAAGTGACGATCACGTTGGTTTAAACAACGCTTTCCGACGTGAGCTGGAGCATGCGCACTGGACTTTTTTCCAGGCCGATGCATGCGCAGTTCGATCGACACGGGGGCGCGCTTAATTTAAATACAAGCTGCCCCCTTTGAATTACGCGGGGATACGCAGGGCCATTTACATTACGCCGCCGCAAACTACGGAGCAAGTGCTTTGGGAATACGGCACTTGCTCCATTAAGTTGCGGCGGCGTAGTGTAAATGGCTTACGCTACGCCGCCGCAGATTCTATGTGAATCTGGCCCAGTGTCTTTATTACTAGATAGATAGATAGAGCAGGCAGGCTAGTCAGTTTAGTTAAATTTACAGTGTGTAGAGGATATATATACATCCCAGGAATTGTACATATATTTATACACTGTATAGCTTAGCTAGATCAGTTCTTCCTAATTTACTGGCAGGCAGGTGATTGTGCTATTTAAAGACGTTATCACAGGTATAGACACCCAGCAGGTACAATATTTAAAGGATTTTTCATTTTTTTTTTTTATTTAAGCATCATTAAAATCACTGCTCCTGGAGCAGTGATTTTAATGATGCTTAAATTAAAAAAAAAAAAAATCCTTTAAATATTGTACCTGCTGGGTGTCTATAAGTTGCCTGTGAAAACGTCTTTGAGAACCCGGGTCTTGCCCGAGGGAACATGTATCAATGGAGTCCTGCTCCTGAAAAAACGACCGTTTTTTAAACTTTTTTCAATCAATACATGTTCCCTGGGGCAAGACCCGGGTTCTCAAAGACGTTTTACGACAATGACTTGCATATTAGGCTTTAAAATTAGCACTTTTGAATTCGAACGTTCGAGTCCCATAGACTTCAATGGGGTCCTAAATGTTCGGTCCGTTCGACGGTTCTGGTGCGAACCAAACGCGGGGGTGTTCGGCTCATCCCTATTCATGAGCAAATATGCCCATGTGCATGTAGCCTAAATATCAACAGTAATACCTTGGATTACAAGCATAAATTGTTCCAGAAGCATGCTGGTAATCCAAAGCACTCGTATATCAAAGAGAGTTTCCCTATACGAAATAATGGAAACTCAGATAATCTGTTCCATAGCCACTGTTGGTCTATGCAGTACCACTTGTGGCCAGAGGTGCGGGGGCGCCTGAGACACTCGGAAACACTCAAGCTACGTACACACGCACAGTTTACTCTGCAAAAAAAAAGCAAGAAAACTGCTGGCAGAGCTTTCTTGCCATGTAAACCGTGCGTGTGTACGAGGCTTTCAGGTTTCTCGTCATGACGAGATTCTGGCTCGTGTGTACAAGGCTCTGAGCGTCACCTGCACCCCCACACCTCTTTTCAAGCGTGGTGCTGCACACCCCAGCAGCTGGAATCCTGCTTGTCTTGCAAGACAACGCTCACAAAAAGAGTCAAGATTTTTTTTTAACCACTTAACGCCCGCCGCATGACTATGTACGTCCACAGAATGACACATACAGGCAGATGGGCGTACATGTACGTCCCTGCCTTCTTGCGGGTCGGGGGTCCGAGCGGGACCCCCTCCGCTGCGTGCGGCCGGCGTCTTACCTCCGGGAGCGATCTGGGACGAGGGGGCGGCTGTTCGTTTTTGTCCACCCCCTCGTGATCGCTCCCAGCCAATCCCCTGAGCCTCCGCCGTGTCACTTCCTCTGCCTGTGTAATGTAAACACTGGCAGAGGAAGTGATGTCGGCTCTCCTCTCGGCGGTATTTTCAATCCGCCGAGAGGAGAGAAGACATCACAGTAAGTCGCACCAACACTACACTGACACCACACACATAGGCACACTTAACCCCTTCCGATCACCGCCCCCTGTCACACTGTCACTGATTGCAGTGATCATATATTTACTGATCACTGCATTTAGTGTCAGTGTGACAGTTAGTGTGACAGGCAGTTAGTGTTAGGTCCAGGGTAGCCCTCGTACCCCCCCTAATAAAGTTTTAACCCCTTGATCACCGCCCTAGTTAACCCTTTCACCCCCTATTGCCAGCAATCGTTTTTCTGATCGCTGTATTAGTGTCGCTGTTGCCGCTAGGTAGCTAAAAAAAAAAATTATTGCCATTTTTTTTTACTAAAGACATGTGGCTGAATACATTTTGGCCTAAATGTTTGACTAAAATTTAGTTTCTTCGATTTTTCTTATAACAAAAAAAAAAAATATTGATTTTTTTCAAAAATGTCGCTCTATTTTTGTTTATAGCGCAAAAAATAAAAATTGCAGAGGCAATCAAATACCATCAAAAGAAAGCTCTATTTGTGGGAAGAAAAGGACGCAAATTTTGTTTGAAAGCCACGTCGCACGACCGCACAATTGTCTGTTAAATCGACTCAGTGCCGAATTGTAAAAACGGCTCTGGGCATTTAGCAGCATATTGGTCTGGGGCTTAAGTGGTTAAATAGCTTGTATTGCGAAAAGCAGGTATTGCGAAACGCTCGTAAACTGGGTTACTCGCAATCCGAGGTTCCACTGTAGTTATACCTTTCTGTTACCCCCCCCCCCCATTCCCCTAGTAACTATGACCAGTCAAAACAGTGTTGGGTAGAGAGGATGGGTCATAAAATGATACCTGTATCATTTAAAATAATTCAATAAATAATTGTACGCTTCAAGTCCTTGCAAGATTTGTACAAAAAGACTTCTATTCTTCATCCAAGATCTGGTTGATGATTATCTGGTATGCATTATTCACAGTGCAGATGCAGACTGTTTACCAACCTGCAGCCACCCACACTCCTTGCTGGGGGGGAATCATTATTGTAACTCCAGGGAGAAGATGTATGTTTTTCAAGTTGATATTTATGGATGTGATACTGGTGCCGGAGAACCCTCCGAGGACAGGATGGAGCTGACGAAGAATAAAATCAGGATCTGTTTGTGGAGTCCTGAGTCAGCAGCAAGATCTGAAGTTCTACAAAAGTTATAAAACTTTAAAAACAAACTTGTAGCCACTAGCGCATCCTTAAAGAATGATACATTCAGCATCAAAAGGGAACCTCAAAGGGAAAATGTGATCTTGGTAGAGAGCTTATTTAAATGAAAGCTTTAGGAAATCATTTACACTTTGCATAAGGCCACGTACACACCATCGGACATATCCGATGAAAACGGTCCGCGGACCATTTCCATCGGATATGTCCGATCGGGAGTTTGATCCGATGGCGTGTACACACCATCGGATCAAATTCCCCGCCGCCGGACGGCGCGGTGACGTGGCGGTGACGCGGCGGTGACGTTGACGCCGCCGCGTCACCGCACCAGGAAGTAAAACACTTCCGCGCATGCGCCGAATCCATTCGGCGTCGGCGCGGCGGCGGTGGGGGACGACATGTCTGCTGGTAAGTGTACTAACCAGCAGACATGTCGGGCGGACAGATCCCCACCGGATAGATTTCAAAGCATGCTTTGAAATCTGTCGGATGGAGAAATCTGTCCGCTAGCCCATACACACGAGCGGAGATGTCTGCTGAAACGGTCCATCGGACCGTTTTCAGCGGACATATCCCCTCGTGTGTACGAGGCCTAATAGGAACACTAATTCCCACTTGCGTTTTCTTTTTTTTTGCAGGTTCCCCCGGTTTCCAAGGGTGTTGCATAGGGCAGCCCATTCGCATAAATGGCCTGCCCTATGCATGACAAACGCAACAACAAAAAAGCTCCAGAACCTTTTTTTGGCCGTAGAGCACTGCACATTTGTTTTTAACCACTTCAGCCCGGAGGATTTGGCTGCTGAATGACCAGAGCACTTTTTACCATTTGGACTGCGCTGCTTTATCTGGTAATTGCGCGGTCATGCAATGTTGTGATGTATCGCCACGATCATTAGAGCAAGATCAATAATTCTAGCACAGGACCCCCTCTGTAACACTAAACTGGTAACCTGTAGACATTTTTTAAATGTTGCCTATGGAGATTTTTAAGTACTGTAGTTTGTCGCCATTCCACAAGTGTACGCAATTTCAAAGCATGACATGTTAGGTATCTATTTACTCAGCGTGGAAATTAAATATGAAATACACATGAAAAAGCTGCAACCACTAGCAAGTGCCCTCAACACTCTAAGGGCCAGTTCACACCACATGCAGGCCAGTGCGTTTTTGTTCTGCATCAAAAACACATAGGGCCAGATTCTCTAAGATCCTGCGGTGGCGTCGCGTACGCCATTTACACTATGCCGCCACAACTTACTGGAGCAAGTGCCGTATTCTGCGAGCACTTGCTCCGTAATTTGCGGCGGCGTAGTGTAAATGGCCCGGCGTATGGCCGCGTAATTTAAAGGGGGCGGCTTGTATTTAAATTAAGCGCGCCCCCCCGCCGATCGAACTGCGCATGCGCCGGCCGTACAAATATCCCAGTGCGCATGCTCCAGCTCACGACGGAAAACGTCAATGAAGCCAACGTGAGCAGCATTGACGTAAAGCCCTAGTCGCGAACGACTTAGTAAAACGATGTAAACGACGGAAAAAGACGACGCTGTCCCGACGCCATACTTAACATGGCATACGACGGACCTTTGTAAACGTACCCCTCATATAGCAGGGGTAGGTTTACGCTTACGGAAACAACGTAAACGACGACGAGGCGGCGCAAAAACGTTCGGGAATCGGCGTATCAGGCTCATTTGCATAGTCAAATGAGAAAACAACGTAAACGCCACCTAGCGGCCAGAGAAGAATTACATCTAAGATCCGACGGTGTAAGTGTCTTACACCTGTCGGATCTACGCCGTATCTATGCGTAAGTGATTCTAGGAATCACACGCATAGATACATGGGCCAAAAAACAGAGATACGACGGTGTATCTTGAGATACACCGTCGGATCTCTTTTGAGAATCTGGCCCATAGAAAGCAGGTTATATGGTTTGCAATATAGCTCACCAATGTAGTCAGTTCCAGGGCTTTTCAGTTTCAAAAAAATAGCTGCTGAAACTTTGAAAACAACACTGCAAGTCTATGTAATGTAAGAGGAAAAATGTACATTAGTGCAAGGGCGCCACCTGCAGGCTAATTTGTACAACATCTGGAATTTCATATTGGCCGGTTTCACAGGGCTTTTTTTGTTGCTGGTTTTGCTACCAATTTATACCAATTTAGAAAAGACATGTGCGAAAAACTAAAAAACAGACAAAATAGTTCCTTTTCCAACTTTTATTAAATGAAGATGGCAGTACTATTTTTAATATTAACATAAAGAATTAATTTTTTCACATTAAAGTTTTATTCAGAAACATTGAATATTACAAGAGATATACAATATTCAAGATTGTACATAGAATTCAAGATTGTAAAATAATACGAAACACTTATAAAGGAACCATGAATAGAGAATCCAATTATCAAAAGTTAATATACAACATTTACTGTATATAGCACCTGTACAACATTTTACAAAATAAAAAGCACAGTTACAATTAAGGTTGTCCCGATACCACTTTTTTAGGACCGAGTACAAGTACCGATACTTTTTTTCAAGTAGTCGCCGATACCGAATACCGATACTTTTTTTAAATTTGTCCCCAAATGCAGCCATGTCCCCCACATATGCAGCCATGTCCCCCACATATGCAGCCATGTCCCTCCAGCCATGTCCCCCACATATGCAGCCATGTCCCTCACATATGCAGCCATGTCCCTCTAGCCATGTCCCTCACATATGCAGCCATGTCCCTCTAGCCATGTCCCTCACATATGCAGCCATGTCCCTCACATATGCAGCCATGTCCCTCTAGCCATGTCCCTCACATATGCAGCCATGTCCCTCACATATGCAGCCATGTCCCCCCAGCCATGTCCCCCACATATGCAGCCATGTCCCCCACATATGCAGCCATGTCCCCCACATATGCAGCCATGTCCCCCACATATGTAGCCATGTCCCCCACATATGATGCAGCCATGTCCCTCCATCCATGTCCCTCCATCCATGTCCCTCCAGCCATGTCCTCGCAGCCATGTCCCCACATCCATGTCCATCAATCCATGTCCCCATAGCCATGTCCATCCAGCCATGTCCCCACAACCATGTCCATCAATCCATGTCCCCGCAGCCATGTCCCTCCAGCCATTTCCCCATACCTGGCAGCAGTCGCCGTCGCAGCCGCCCAGGGAACATCACAGCATATAGACACTCCCCCTTGCTTGGGATTGGACAGATCACGAACACCCATCCAATCCCGAGCAAGGGGGAGTGTCTGTCTATACGCGGCGGGAAAAGTATTCTATTTGGGTATCTGGGGTATTTGCGGGAGTACAAGTACTCCCGCAAATACTTGGTATCAGTCCCGATACCGATACTGGTATCGGTATCGGGACAACCCTAGTTACAATAAAATGAATTACACAGTTACAGTTACAATAACATTTATTACATTGTCTACACACGCTCGGAATTTACGAGAACAGATTTTGTTGTCGGAAAATTTGAGAACCAGCTCTCAAATTTTTGTTGTCGGAAATTCTGAAAGAAAATGTCCGATGGGGACTACACACAGTCGAAATGCTCCCATCGAACATTTGTTGTTGGAAATTCCGAGCGTGTGGACGCGGCATAAGAGTGAAGACCTGATGATGTTCATCACCTGTACCCACACTACTCTGCCAAACTTACTGTCTCTTCTGAGCCGCTTTGGGAGAGTTGGAGGCGATAAATGTTAATTTGCCAACCTCGACTCCACAGAGTATCCAGTCTTAATACCCATTTCAGTGGCAGCAGACGTCCCTCTCCTATTTAGGAATCTGACTGACCCCCAGCATTTCCTTCCTTTACAAGGCCAACTACCCTACTCTATTTGCTAGGCTAAGAAGACATGCAGGCATAGTCAGACGTGGGTTTGTAATGGATGGGTAGGATTGCCTCCGTGAAAATGACAGTCCTGCCTAGGTTACCAGGGCCGTTTGAAGGAATTTGGGGGCCCCAAGCAAAATGGGGCCCTCAAGCACCCCCCGCCTCCCCACATCCAAAGCCTACGTTAACGCAACACTAATTTTGTTTTCTTTTCTTACCTCCTGTTTTTCCCTGTAGGCTGCCGGTGTAGCGTGGCCAAGCTCCTCTTCCCCCTGCCTCTTTCCCAGTCCCCTTTCATATAGTACCGGGTACCGCGTGTGGTACAGGAGATTCAGTTTCCTGTCTTCCCAGCCGGACTGACAGGAAGTGAGCACTCAGTGTGCACTTCCTGTCAGTCTGGCCGGGAACAGGAAACTGAATCTCCTGTACCACACACGGTACCCGGCCAGACTGGCAGGACTCCAGGTGGAAGGATGAGGAGCTTGGCCATGCTACAGCCTGGGAAGGGGAAGTTGGGGGCCCCAGGCCAGCTCGGGGGCCCCAAGCAATTGTTTGTTTCGCCTGTCCTGTAGCGACGGGCCTGTAGGTTACTATATTTATTCCATACTTTGCCAATCCAGGTCCCTGTTAATGCCACTCGATGGTTCCAATCCAAAACTCTCCACTTTATCTGCGGTACCAAAGGCCCAAGAATAGCAAGGGCCACGGTGTATGCTCCTAAGGATAATGGCGGACTATAGGAAATACTACGTGGCAGCACAGCTCGCTCAACTAGGCCAACTCCATAGCAAATATTACCGACCAGATTGGGTTTTCCATCGAGTCCCAAGCAAGTTTGCCACTTGCAATGGATCTCGTCCTTTGGGTCCCCCCGAAACATTGTAGGGCTATACTGAGCCCAACACTCTCCCACACACTTCAGGTGTGGGACACAAGCTGCAGGAGATGGTCTCTGCGTTCGACACATACCCCAGAAGCTGCCCTTTTCGGCAACCCCCTGTTTCCACCGGGTATGCAGCCTGACAAGTATAGTTGGTGGCCAAATAAGGGAATGTACCTTACTGGCGACTATTTTAACCACAGAGGCATACGTCCCTCCTCATATTTCACAGGAATTCTGAAGATGTCCTCCACTGAGAGCTTGGACTGGCAACAAATTTACCACTTTCTCAAACCCTTACAGAAGGATAGCTCTGAGGTCGCAGTCCATACTGTGTTTGAAAAAAGGTGCATGCAGAACGCTGCTCTGCGGGGGGGGGGGGGCATCTTGTTATTATATAATTTGTTCATCAACACTAATGATAGATTATCCTACCAGGTGGCGTGGGAAAGAGATCTGTCCATAACCCCTGGGGTGGAGGACTGGTGTAAATGGAGCTTGTGGATTCATAAAGGTATCCTAAATGTAGCCTTGATAGAATCAGGCTATAAAGTCCACGCCAGATGGCACTTGTTACAGGAAAGTTTGTCAAAAATGTATCCTGGCACCTCAAACGCATGTTTCAGGGGTTGTGGCCAAATAGGTACACCATTACATGTGTGGTGGGCGTGCCCTAAGGTTCCCCACTTTTGGATATGGGTCCACCCACTTATTTTTTCAGTCACAATGGTCAATATCACTAAAGATGCGAGTAAAATGCTTATTAAATAAGCCTGTTGCTCTCTGTTAAAAAAAATAAGCCTGTTGAAAATATCCCCCGACATACCCAGACCCTAATTTACTTTATGTTCTTAGCGGTTAAAATCGCCATAGTAACAGCGTGGAAAAGCTCTGTTATAGATATTGGCTTGATAAAACGGAAACTTACATGGATAATGTTGAATGAAATGGTAGTGAGTGTCTAATGAGATAAGCAACCAACCTTTGATAAAATATGGCCCCCTTGGCTGGATTATTTGCAGGTCCCAGGAGAAGAAACCTGATAATGACTGGAGGATCCTCTGGATGGACTCACTTCTTCTTTTCTCTTTCTCTCTTTACCTATTCTATTGTTCCATTCATTCCAGCTGATCTAGGTATCATGTTCTAACTTGTTTCTCTTTCTTTCCCCTTTTTCTTTTCTTCTCTCTCTCTTCCTACTATCATTTTTGTTATAGTTGGGGGATTGGAGCCCCCTATAGGGGAAATGTGAAAACATTTAGAGAGTTATAATCACTGGACTTGGGCTTTTTTATTCTTTTTGAAGGCCTACTCAGTGATTATACAGTAAAACCTTGGTTTGCAAGCATAATTCGTTCCAAAAACATGCTTGTAATCCAAAGCACTTGTATATCAAAGCATTTTTTTACAGGGTATGAAAGAGAAGAGAGGCACCTCTAAGGCCGCGTACACACGATCGAATTTGTCCGCTGAAAACGGTCCGATGGACCGTTTCAGCAGCCAAACCGATCGTGTGTACGGGCTAGCGGACAGATTTGTCCATCGGACAAATTTCAAAGCATGCTTTGAAATTTGTCCGCTACAAACCTGTCCGTCGGATATGTCCGCTGGTTAGTACGGGAAACCAGCGGACATATCCTCCCGCACATGCGTCGTATCCTGTGAATGGATCCGACGCATGCGCGCGGAAGTGTTTACTTCCTGGTGCGGTGACGTAGCGGTGACGTGGCGGCGTCAACGTCACCGCCGCGTCACCACGCTGTCTGCCGGCGGGGATTTTGATCCGATGGTGTGTACACGCCATCGGACCGAAATCCGATGAGACATGTCCGCTCTAAACTGTCCGTCGGACAAGTTTGAGCGGACATATCTCATCGTGTGTACGAGGCCTAAGTGTAGCAATAAGTTGCTAAATGTTGTACCTTCATTAAATGTAACCATATTGCTACACTTAGGCCGCGTACACACGATCAAATCTATCTGCTGGAAACAGTCTGACAGACCGTCTCAGCAGACATATTCGATCGTGTGTACGGGCGAGCAGACGGATTTGTCCAGCAGACAGATTTTAAAGCCTGCTTTAAAGCGGAGCTCCAGCCGCGGGAATTTTTTTTTTAAAGTCAGCAGCTACTAACAGTGTAGCTGCTGACTTTAAATAAGGACACTTACCTGTCCTAGGCGCCCGCGCTGACGGCCCCCCCCGATGCCGGTCCCACGATCGCTCCGGGTCCCGCGCCGCCATTCACACTATGGGAAACAGGCAGTGAAGCCGTACGGCTTCACTGCCCATTTCCTACTGCGCCTGCATGAGTCTCACGCTGGCTTGTGAATGGGCGCGCTGCTCTCTGAGAACACACACAGTTCCCAGAAAGCAGCGCGCCCTATTCACAAGCAGAAGAACAAGAAGAAAACACACCGCGGTTCAGGAAGAGGCAGATTACGGACTTCCGCATAGCAACAGCTATTTCAGGTGAGTATTTTTTTTTTTTTTTTTCAGGTTTTTTTTTTTATTTTTTCAAACAACATTGTAAAATGTTGTTATCCTGGGTGGAGCTCCGCTTTAAAATCCGTCTGCTGGGAACCCGTCAGACCGATATGTCTGCTGGTTAGTACGCTAACCAGCAGACATATCTGCCCGCACATGCGTCGAATGGATTGGACGCATGCGCGGAAGTGTTTTACTTCCTGGTGCGGTGACGTGGCGGCGTCAACGTCACCGCCACGTCACCGTGCTGCCTGCCGGCGGGGATTTTGGTTTGATCGTGTGTACAGCGATCAAACCAAAACAGCCAGCAGACAAATCTGATCAAATCGGTCTGTCCGACCGATTTGAGCAGATTTATTTGGTCGTGTGTAGGCGGCCTTAGAGTCTCCTCTCTTCTTTTTTATACTCATTTGTGACATGACACTTCTCTTATATCAAGACATCGCTTGTATATCAAGGCAAAATGTATTAAAACATTTTGCTCGTCTTGCAAAACGCTCTCAAGCCAAGTTACTCTCAAACCAAGGTTTTACTGTATTTCAATAAGGCCTCGACCTCAGGATCTTTCAGGTTTTTACGTATTGAGACCAAAACAATGCAATCTTGCTTTTTATTCACAATTGATGTTAAAGATTATTGCACCATGAGGCCTATTCTTTTATGTTTCCTGGGGATGTACGCTGGTATTGGAACATTGGGCATTGGGAACGACCTATGGAGATCTGGTTACCTGCATCTGTTATACCTGGCTTGATGTTACCTGGTGTGCTGTAATCAAGGATACCGCTTATATCTCTGGCTGATCTGACCCCTATAATAAGGGTTCACAGAGGAGAGTAAGAGGCCATGTTTTCGGGTGATGGTAGTGGTGGCTCTCCCTCTCCCCTGATCAAGTGTTTTTTTCACCAAGATATATGATACATCCAGGGCCGTTTAAAGGAATTTGGGGGCCCCAAGCAAAATGGGGCCCCCAAGCACCCCCCCCCCCGCATGCAAAGCCCACGTTAATGCTACACTCATTTTTTTTTCTATTCTTACCACCTGTTCTTCACTGTTGGCTGCCAAGCTCCTCTTCCCCCTGCCTCTTCCCTAGTCCTCTATCATATAGTGCCGGGTACCGCGCATGGTACAGGAGATTCAGTTTCCTGTCTTCCCGGCCAGACTGACAGGAAGTGAGCACTCAGTGTGGACTTCCTGTCAGTCTGGCAGGGGACAGGAAACTGAATCTCCTGTACCACGCGCGGTACCGGGCCAGACTGACAGGACTCCAGGTGGAAGTAAGAGGAGCTTGGCCATGCTACAGCCTGGGAAGGGGAAGTTGGGGGCCCCAGGCCAGCTCGGGGCCCCAAGCAATTGTTTGTTTTGCCTGTCCTGTAGCGACAGGCCTGATACATCTCGCGAGTTCACCGCCCTGTGGACTATACTTTTAAGCGCTGCACCTTTTTTCTATTTTCTGTATATTGGTGTTCATCAATGGTTTGTGCTGGCTGCTTGAAGGACTGTGTTTTTTTTTGTTTTTTGTTTTTTTATAACTGTTTATTTAGTTATTATAAAAAGTCTGCTGCGCTACTTAACAACATAGAACAGGTTTAAACAGAACTTTGTTCAGCGCAGGCTGAGAGTTCTAAACTCACTTTAAGGTGACTAATGAGGGAAGATGTGAGAATCCTTAGCATGATCTTGCTGCAGTACAGGAGGCATTCCGCAGAACAAAAATGATAAAAAAAGAAGTAAGTTACTATTCTAGCTCAATTTAAACCTTAGCCATGGCACTTTTGCTTAGGGTTCAATTATATTTTAGCAGGGGTCTCAAACTCCCGGCCCGCGGGCCAGTTGCGGCCCGCAGACCGAGATTTTGCGGCCCACTGACAAGCCCTTCCCCCGGACAGTGTCATACTTTGCAGCGCATGCAGCGCAGCGCGGTACCCTTTCCCTGCAGCCCCCCCCCCCCCCCGTACTCATCTTTGTGTCCGGCAAAGCAGGGGTGTGCGTCATGTGACGTCAGCAGCGTAGGGCGGCGCTGCCGTCACGCGCACGTCCGCACTCGCCCTCGTCAGCAGCGTCCTTCAAGGTAAGCTGCTGCTACTGTAATGCAAGTTAGCAGATGCTATCACAGGGTGGTAGGGGGAATAGGGGGTGCTACTGCTGGGGGGGGGCGGTTGTTGTTGGATGATTGGGAGGCTAGCACCCTCATGTTATTACCACAGGGGGGGGGGTGTTGCTGGTGAATGATTAGGGTGCTACTGTTCATCAACACCCCCCAACCCCCCAGCAGTAGTACCCCCATAATCTTTCAGCTGATGCTATTATCACAGGGTGGTAGGGGGAATGGGGGGTGTTGCTTGTGGATGATGGGGGTGCTACTGCTGGGGGGTTGGGGGTGTTGATGAACAGTAGCACCCTAATCATTCACCAGCAACAGCCCCCCCCCCCTGTGGTAATAACATGAGGGTGCTACTGCCCTTGCAGTAGCATCCCAATCATCCAACACCCCCCCCCCCCCAGCAGTAGCACCCCCATCCTCTGTCAGCTCATGCTATTACCACAGGGGGGTAGGGCGATTGGGGGTGTTTCTGGTGGATGGTGGGGGTGCTACTGCCCTGGCAATAGCATCCCAATCATCCAACAACACCCCCCCTACCCCAGCAGTAGTACCCCCATCATCATCCGTCAGCTCATTCTATTACCACAGGGGGTAAGGTGGATGGGGGGGGTGTTGCTGGTGGATCTCAATCATCCAAACCCCCCTTCAGCAGTAGCAAGCCCCAACATCTGTCAGCTCATGCTATTACCACAGGGGGGTAGGGGGAATGGGAGTGTTGCTGGTGGATGATGGCGGTGCTACTGCTGGTGGGGGGTGTTATTGGTGGATGGTGAGGGGCGCATGATGGGGCATTATATGTGAGGGGCACATGATGGGGGCATTATATGTATGTGAAACCATATTCGCTCAGCCCTGATAGGAAATTTCTGTGGGTGGAACAAGAGCTCAGCCTATCAGGGCTGAGCGAATATTGGCTCACTGCCCTAATAGACTGAGCGCTAATCTATGTGATTGGCTGGCAGTGCCGAAAGAAGAATGGAGAAGAGTGAGTGTGTGTGTATGTGACTGCAGCCAGGGTCATAGGGACTGTCCTGGAGAGTGAACATTAGGGGCGGCAGGGGCGCAATCTGTGACATTTTGGTCCAATACTTGATGCGGCCCAGCCTCACCCAGCTTATACCTCCAGTGGCCCCCAGATAATTTGAGTTTGAGACCCCTGATTTTAGGCTTCTATTTAGGTACAAGGAACTCTGAAATACAGCAGCACAGAAACAGCCGTGTATATTTTATTCATCATGTATAACTTTTGATCTTAACATTATTGTACAAAGGTGAACATATTGTACCCTTTATTTGCTATCCCAGAACGGCAATCGGTAAATATAAAATCGGAGCAGAGAAGAGCTTGTTATCTAGTAACCAGAGCATTTTAGTGTAAAAACGTCCCTGAAGGATCCAGAACACATCGTCATCCACTATCTCCTTCCTCATCTCGCTGATTGCAGTAATTGAGCGTGTTCTGCACCTCCCATAATTCCCGCTGCTTGTCCTCTAATTTGCATTTAGCGGATATTCTCTCCAGCACCGAGAAATGTGATATGGGATTTAAATCTTATCTATCAACATTTTGCATAATCATGTTTACCTTCAAACACAGCCTGTATCTGTGTACAGATGTGCGTAAAATTCAGCTTGTTTGTCTATTTGAAGTTGGGCTTTAAAACTGGGCCACCCTGGTGACAAAAAAAAAGTTTGTTCAAAGGGGAACTCTAGGCAGAAACATAACATTGTATTTAAAATAATGGTAAAGTGCCTTATACCTGAGTTTTTCTTTCAATGGAGAGTTTGGAAGAAAACATTCTATTACCGAAGGTTTGTGGCCTAAAGTAGAAAAGGAAATCTTTCTCGGGGAGTGTCCAGATTATGCGTTTTTTTACCACAATACAAAAAGACTGAATGAATGAATGAATGAATGAAAACTTGTATAGCGCGGCACATGCGAACTGAATAGCCTCTATAGCCGCCGACTGTATCACGGGAGCGCGCCCGCAAAAACTAACCCATATGCGAGAGAGCGCGCATGAAGGGTGTTAGTTCTTGCGAGGAGAAGCCGAGACAGCCGCCAATCCCCTATCAAAAGCCCCCATATAAGGTCATCCATCACAAAGCCCCCATAAAAGATCCCCCATCACAGACTCATCTATTATTACAATGTAATATAAAATTAAATAGTTCAACTCACCATAATGCAGAATGAGTCGGAGCCCTGATGTCACTGTCCCCAGCCAGCGGATTGCTTCCTTACATCTCAGGTGTCCCCAGCGGAGTTCTTCCTTACATCTCAGGTGTCACTGTCCCCAGCGGAGTGCTTCCTTACATCTCAGGTGTCACTGTCCCCAGCAGAGTGCCTCCTTACATCTCAGATGTCACTGTCCCCAGCGGAGTTCTTCCTTACATCTCAGGTGTCACTGTCCCCAGCAGAGTGCCTCCTTACATCTCAGGTGTCACTGTTCCCAGCGGAGTGCTTCCTTACATCTCAGGTGTCACTGTTCTTCCTTACATCTCAGGTGTCACTGTCCCCAGCGGAGTGCCTCCTTACATCTCAGGTGTCACTGTCCCCAGCGGAGTGCTTCCTTACATCTCAGGTGTCACTGTCCCCAGCAGAGTGCCTCCTTACATCTGTCAGATGTCACTGTCCCCCTTCCTTACATCTCGGTGTTCTTCCTTACATCTCAGGTGTCACTGTCCCCAGTGCCTCCTTACATCTCAGGTGTCACTGTGCCTCCTTACATCTCAGGTGTACACAGGTGTCACTGTCCCAGCGGAGTGCTTCCTTACATCTCAGGTGTCACTGTCCCCAGCTCCTTACATCTCAGGGACTGTTCTTCCTTACATCTCAGGTGTCACTGTCCCCAGAGTGTCACTGTCCCCAGCAGAGTGCCTCCTTACACAGGTGTCACTGTCCCCAGCGTGAGTGTCACTGTCCCCAGCGGAGTGCAGGTGTTCCTTACATCTCAGGTGTCACTGTCCCCAGCAGGTGAGTGCCTCCTTACATCTCAGGTGTCACTGTCCCCAGCGGAGTGCGGAGTGCTCCTTACATCTCAGGTGTCACTGTCCCCAGCGGAGTGCTTCCTTACATCTCAGGTGTCACTGTCCCCAGCGGTCCCCAGTGCTTCCTTACATCTCAGGTGTCACTGTCCCCAGCGTGAGTGCGGAGTGCTCCTTACATCTCAGGTGTCACTGTCCCCAGCGGAGTGCTTCCTTACATCTCAGGTGTCACTGTCCCCAGCGGAGTGCATCCTAACATCTCAGGTGTCACTGTCCCCAGTGCGGACTGTGCGGAGTGCTTCCTTACATCTCAGGTGTCACTGTCCCCAGCGGAGTGCTTCCTTACATCTCAGGTGTCACTGTCCCCAGCGGAGTGCCTCCTTACATCTCAGGTGTCACTGTCCCCAGCGGAGTGCTTCCTAACATCTCAGGTGTCACTGTCCCCAGCGGAGTGCTTCCTTACATCTCAGGTGTCACTGTCCCCAGCGGAGTGTCACTCCTTACATCTCAGGTGTCACTGTCCCCAGCGGAGTGCTCCTTACATCTCAGGTGTCACTGTCCCCAGCGGAGTGCTTTACATCTCAGGTGTCACTGTCCCCAGCGGAGTGCAGGTGTCACTGTCCCCAGCGGAACATCTCAGGTGTCACTGTCCCCAGCGGAGTGCTTCCTTACATCTCAGGTGTCACTGTCCCCAGCGGAGTGCTTCCTTACATCTCAGGTGTCACTGTCCCCAGCGGAGTGCTGTCAGCGGAACATCTCAGGTGTCACTGTCCCCAGCGGAGTGCTTCCTTATCTCAGGTGTCACTGTCCCCAGCGGAGTGTCATCTCAGGTGTCACTTTCCCCAGCGGAGTGCTTCCTTACATCTCAGGTGTCACTGTCCCCAGCGGAGTGCTTCCTTACATCTCAGGTGTCCCCCCATTAGAGCCCTTCTATATCCCACCAGGCAGCAGCAGTGTCTCCGCTGCCATTACTGAAGGCTGAGGGGGAACAAATTAGAGGCAACCATTTTCCAGAAGACCACAGACAAGTTATGAACAAGAGGAAGTCTGCCAAGTGGCTACAATAGAAATTGAGCCAGGGGAGGGCTGGCAGCCTTAGGTCTGCGGGGCAAGTCCAGTCAAGTGGCCCATTAACACCTTGTCGATCACCCACCTACCCGTCACAAACACTGACCCACCTATCCGTCACGTACACACTGACCTACCTGACCATTACACACACACTGACCCACCTACCTGACCATTACACACACACTGACCCACCTACCTGACCATTACACACACACACTGACCCACCTACCTGACCATTACGCACACACTGACCCACCTACCTGACCATTACGCACACACTGACCCACCTACCTGACCATTACGCACACACTGACCCACCTTTTTGACCATTACGCACACACTGACCCACCTACCTGACCATTACGCACACACTGACCCACCTACCTGACCATTACGCACACACAGACCCACCTATCTGACAGACACACTGACCCACCTACCTGTCACATACACACTGACCTACCTGACCATTACACACACACACACACTGACCCACCTACCTGACGCACACACTGACCCACCAACTGACGCACACACTGACCCACCTACCTGACGCACACACTGACCCACCTACCTGACGCACACACTGACCCACCTACCTGACTCCTATAAATTCCTGCACTACTCACCCCCCCTCCCCCACATGCTCCTATCTTTACCAAGCCCCGCCCCCCGCTGCACTCACACACAGTCACAGCGCCGCTTCAGAGGGACAGGCTGGAGCAAAGGAGTCCCGGAGCAGCGCTGTGAAATTTTACTGGGAGGAGAGCACTCAGTGGCGGGCAGTGATAGTTACACACACTGCCTAATTAGCAAATGCCGCCGCCCGTGGGGGGGCTATGTTAGTGCGGGGGGGCGGCCGCGAAAGCTGAAAAGTTGCCGCAAAAGCGGCGCCGCCCTTCACCCACTGCCGCCCCGAGGCCTGGCCTCGGTGGCCTTGTGGGAAATCCGGCCCTGGTTGCCGCTAAAGCCCCACATCGGGGGACTCCTCGCTTTCGAGGTTGAAAGATAGGTACGTGTAAATACGCGTCCCTTATATCGATGGAGGCTAGAAAGTCTCCCATCTGGAGTGAGGCTACTACTAAGTGGACAGACTCCATCCAAAAGGATTGGATTAGTGGATACTGATCTTAGTTCCAAAATGGGCCTGGTGTCTCTGTTTGGTGTTTTAACTGTAAACAGGTTTGAGTAAAACCCTGTGCCTTTTTTGGATACAGGAACCTCTAGCTTGGTGCTAGATTTAGAAGAATTCTGGCCCTGGCCTTGAGGTTTGACTCTAGCTCTAGCGCCCTGTTGATGGCGGAACTACCTTGGCGCCTAGACATTTGAGGAAGCAGTCCCTGAAGTTTTAAACGAGGAACGCCTGGTTCTTTTCTTCACAGGAAATAGAGAACTCTTCCCGACGGAAATCTATTGGATTTATTTGTACAGATGATCGCCAAATAAACGTTCCCCCTGAAAGGGGAAACCTGCCAATAACTTCTTACAAGAAAGCTCGGCTGACCAGTTCTTAAAGGGGTTGTAAAGGTAAATGTTTTTTTCACCTTAATGCATCCTATGCATTAAGGTGAAAAAACATCCGACGGTACCGGCCCCCCAAAAAACCCCGTTTTACTTACCTGACCCCTCGAAAGTCCTGCCCGCGTCCCCGTCATCCTCTTCGGTTCCCAGCCTGGCCGTTGATTGGCTAGGCTGGACGGATTGATAGCAGCGCAGCCATTGGCTGGCGCTGCTGTCAATCACAGCGGATGACGCGGCGCGCCGGGGCCGAGTGATACAGTCGGCGGCTATGACCGCCGCTGTATCACGGGAGCTCGCTCGCAAAAGCTTTCCAACAATGCGAGCTTTTGCGAGGAGGAACCGAGACAGCCGCCAAGGGACCCCAGAAGACAGGGTTAGGGGACACTCTGTGCAAAACGAGCTGCACAGTGGAGGTACGTATAACAAGTTTGTTATTTAAAAAAAAAAAAAAAACTTTGCCTTTAGTGTTCTATTAAAGGATCACTAAAGGAATTTTTTTTTTTAGCTAAATAGCTTCCTTTACCTTACTGCAGTAATGGTTTCATGTCCTTATTGTTAATTTTTGCTTTGAAGTTGCTGTAATCCTGCTCTGTTATCCACACTTCCTGCTTGTCTGTTTCCTTATAACCACAGTGCTGGGAGTTTTCTCATGGTGGTCTGAGCTGTCATTACTGTGTGTCTAAAACTTCTCAGAACCAATGAGATTAATTTTAAAAACAAAACACTGCCCTGGATTTGTTTGTTTTTGTTCTGTGTGTCTATTTCTACTTCACAGAAACATGAAGCCAATTCAAAAGTGAAACTAACCTGCAGGCACATTATATGATTGATTTTTATCTATTTTTAATCATTTTGAAAAGGAATCAGTTAACTTGTATGTCTCTATACCCTGTAAACAGTAATTTCAGCAAAAAAAATGTTTTTCCTTTAGTGACCCTTTAAGCCATAAAAGTTTGCGCATATGTAAAGACAAGAGAGACAAGCGAGAAACCTGCTGTATTGAATGCTTTAAAGCCATGTACACACGATAGGTTAACCAGAGGACAACGGTCTGCAGGACCGTTTTCATCGGTCAAAACCGATCGTGTGTGGGGCCCATAGGTTATTTACCCATCGGTTAAAAAAAAGCAAACTTGCTTTGAAATTTACCGATGGATTGATAACCAATAGGTCAAAAACGATCGTTAGTATGCAAAACCATTGGTTAAAAACCTGCGCATGCTCAGAATCAAGTCGACGCATGCTCGGAAGCATTGAACTTCATTTTTTTCAGCACGTCGTTGTGTTTTACGTCACCGCGTTCTGATACCATCATTTTTTTAACTGATGGTGTGTAGGCACATGAGACCATCAGTCAGCTTCATCGGTTAACCTAAGACAACTGTCCTTCAGACCGTTCTCATCGGTTTGACCGATCGTGTGTACGCGACTTAAGGCGTCAACAGCAAAACACAGTGCTGAAGGAATATCTGCCTTATTTTCAGGCAGATCATCCTCCTGGCTAGGCCGTTTGACCTGATCCTTTACGGACTGGCAAATACCAATTGCTGCAACAGCTGGCTGAATAGCTGAATTGGTCAAAGAAAAGAAAGCCTTTAATACCGACTCCAATTTCTTGCCAGCAGGGTCCTTCAGGCCCAGTGAATTATCTACTGAACAAGTTAAAGGAGTTGTAAAGGTAAACACTTTCCCTAAATAGATTCCTTTACCTTAGTGCAGTCCTCCTTCACTTACCTCATCCTTCCATTTTGCTTTTAAATGTCCTTATTTCTTCTGAGAAATCCTCACTTCCTGTTCTTCTGTCTGTGACTCCACACAGTAATGCCAGGCTTGCTCCCTGGTGTAGAGAAAGCCTCTTGAGGGGGAGGGGGAGAGCAGGCAAGTCAGGACACTCTCTACTTTGCAGATAGAGACAGGAGCTGCGTGTTAGTGGGCGTCCTGACACTTCTGTTCGCCCCCTCAAGAGGCTTTCCCCACACCAGGGAGAAGGCCTTGCATTACTGTGTGTAGTTACAGACAGAAGAACAGGAAGTGAGGATTTCTCAGAAGAAATAAGGACATTTAAAAGCAAAATGGAAGGATGAGGTAAGTGAAGGAGAACTGCACTAACAGTAAGTACAGACCTAGGAGCTGACTGCGCAGGCGCCGTATATAGCCGAGTTCTATTTCGGCTTTTTTCGGAGGGCGTGGCGCGCCATAGCCATAGAACTCGGCTATATACGGCGCTTGCGCAGTCAGCTCCTAGGTCTGTGCGCAGGCGCCGTATAGCGTCGGAAAGAGCCGAGTCCTAAATCGGCTATTTTTGGAAGGCGTGACGTGACATAGCCGCGCCATTCACCCGCGGTGGACAAAAATGAAAATTATTCATTTAACAGTAAGTACAGCGATAAAAGAAAAAAAAAAAACAGCATACTGGCGCTGACACCAGTATGCTGAATGCTATGGGACAGAGTAGTTTTAGGGTGAACCACCGCTTTAAGGCCAGTTTCATCGGACCAAATCGATCGTGTGTACGGCCCATCGGACCGTCGTCCATCGGACCAAAGTTTTTGCTTTAAAATCGGTCCGATGGACGCCAAAACGATGGTTAGTACGCAAAAGCATCGGACCAAAAACCCGCGCATGCTCAGAATCAAGTCGACGCATGCTTGGAAGCATTGAACTTCGTTTTTTCAGCACGTCGTTGTGTTTTACGTCACCGCGTTCTGACCCGATCGGATTTTAGACTGATGGTGTGTACGCACATCAGACCACTTCAGCGGTGACCCGATGAAAACGGTTCGTCGGACCATTCTCATCGGACCGGTCTGATCGTGTGTTACGCGGCCTAACTAGGGACAGACTTGGTCCGGGGACAGTGTCCTTAAACCGGGGACTGTCCCCTGAAACCGGGGATGTCTGGTCACCCTAATCTATTTACTAATTAGGTGACTTCTGAAGGGGATTGGTTCCACTAGATTTTAGTTAGGAGTATCAGAGGGGCTGAAAGGAGTATAAAGGGGACTGAATACAAATGCACACTTTTCAGGTATTTATTTGTAAAATAATTTAAAAACCATTTATCATTTTCCTCTCACTTCACAATTATGTGCCACTTTGTGTTGGTCCATCGTATAAAATCCCAATAAAATACATTTACGTTTGGGGTGCGAATACTTTTCCACGGCACTGTATATCATTGACAGTGTAAATGAGGGCTCACGTGAGGCCGGGCTGGGTACCCACGGACAGTTGGGCCTAGCCCGCTGCCCCCTGACCCCCCTCATTGCCCATGGGAAGCCTGTTGTGTGTAAGGAGGGAAAGTTTACAAACTTGCTCCCCATCTCCATGCACTGGGGACCCCAAAAGGGGGATTGTGACATTAGCCATCCTCCTCACGTCAGCCCCATTCCCCGCCATGACAATTAATAGCACAGTGCGGCGTAAAATATGATTTATAAGGTAAAATATATAGAATAAAAACAAACAATAGTATTCACACACATTATTACAGGGCCATTGTCGTTGCCCTGGAAACCCCTCAGGGACCCCCGTCGCCCGCCAGGATCTTCCCACAGACCGTAGGCGGCTGCAGATTCGGCACATGCTGTCCGGCTGCCTGAGAAAAAAAAAAATCTCAAAGAGCGAAATCTGAGGGGAGACGGTCGGTGAGGCTCGGGGGTGAGTGCCCGGCGAAGGAGCCGAGGCTCCGATATTTTTTCCGCGGCGGGGCGGGAGGGGGCTGTGGCGAATGTGCGGCGGCTGACTTTACACGGGCAGGGCCGCAGCTCCCCCTCAGGAGACTCCATTGTTCCCCGCGGTTCGGAAAGCCGTTTTCCCGGGCCTCCTCCCCCGCCCCGCTGCCTGTCTGTCGCGCAGGAGCCTCGGGCGTGGGGAAGGCTGAAGAAGGAGGCCGCAGGAGCTGAGCAGCTTTTTCCCGGGCGCGGCTGGCAGGAGGCGGCGCAGGCTTTGAGGCCTAGTCCTCCCATTTCTCCCCCCCTCGGCCAGACATGAGCCGCCACCGCCGCCTCTTCCACAGCCTGGTGAGTGCACAGGGAGGCCTGGAGAGCCCGGGGAGGGGGGACCTCACCGCTTCCCTACCTATAGAGGCGGCTGCATGGGGGGGTTCCTATAGGGAGGGGGGCTGCTGAATGTAAACAATGCACTCTGTGTTATGGGGGGGACACCTGTTATGAGGCACATAGGGGGGCTGCCATGGCAGGTGTAAGAATGCCAGGTGCCTGGCTGCCATGCCAGGTGTGAGAATGCCTGGCTTCCATGGAAATGCCAAGTGCCTGGCTGCCTGTGGTTTCCATTCTGTTTTATTGACCTGAGCCAGGAGCGGAGGGGACTGCTGATCTGTATACTGCTTGCCGGTCACTGGTACTAAACCAATTTCTGTATTCTCCAGAAATAATCCATGCACATCCGCTATTTGAAGTAGAACTATGGACAGAACTTTTTTTTTTCATTTTGGCCCCTGCCAGACTTTTTTTTTTTGCACCATCTGTGTCTCATTGCATAGATTTCCCTTTGTTTCCTGTCTGAAAGCCAAACAGGAAGTGAGAGGAAATCCTTGCAAATTAAAGGGGTTGTAAAGGTAAAAAAAAAAAAATTCCCTCTAAATGGCTTCCTTTACCTTAGTGCAGTCCTCCTTCACTTACCTCATCCTTCCATTTTGCTTTTAAATGTCCTTATTTCTTCTGATAAATCCTCACTTCCTGTTCTTCTGTCTGTAACTCCACACAGTAATGCAAGGCTTTCTCCCTGGTGTGGAGTGTCGTGCTCGCCCCCTCCCTTGGAGTACAGGAGAGTCAGGACGCTCTCTACGCTGCAGATAGAGAAAGGACCTGTGTGTTATTGGGTGTCCCGACTCTTCTGTAGTATTGACCCGATATAGTGGAGACTGATTCAATCCCATTCACGATTGGTCTGAAGGGGGGGGTTGACACTATCCTTATAGATTTTTGGGAGAAAATAAATAATAGGGGTTCTACAAAAAAGAGCATCCAAATACGCAGCGTCCTCTACCCTTCCCATCTTCAACTATGGTGTGTAAGTTCATCGTTGAACGCCATCATAGGATCCTTATTCAAAAATGTATACATGTCACAATTACTCAATGGGCGACCCATCTCTGCTTGGTAGTATGACTTACTTAGGATGACTAAACCACCCCCCTTATCCGCAGGTAAAGCCTTGCATTACCGTGTGGAGTTTTCTCCCTGCTGTGGAAGTGTTGTGCTCGCCCCCTCCCTTGGACGACAGGAGAGTCAGGACGCTCTCTACGTTGCAGATAAAGGAGCCGTGTGTTAGTGGGCATCCTGACTCTCTTGTAGTCTAAGGGAGGGGGGCGAGCACGACACTCCACACCAGGGAGAAAGCCTTGCATTACTGTGTGGAGTTACAGACAGAAGAACAGGAAGTGAGGATTTCTCAGAAGAAATAAGGACATTTAAAAGCAAAATAGAAGGATGAGGTAAGTGAAGGAGGACTGCACTAAGGTAAAGGAAGCTATTTAGGGAAAACCTTTTTTTTTACCTTTAGAGTGATACTAAAGCTTCTGAAGCACCTGAACGGCGCTTAGGGCTCCTTAGTCCGCTCTGTGTGTCCATCAGCTCAGCGGGGGGTCTCCGCTGAGCTGTCAGGCGGACAGGGCGGTCCCCGCACACTGTGCAGGGATCGCCCCGTCTCTCCTCCGCTATCCCCTATGGGGAATCGGATGGAAACGGACCGTCTGTCCGTTTGCATCCGATCCGTTTGGCCGGACGGAAGAAAAATAGGACATTCTTCCGTCTGAAAAAAACAGATGCGGATCTGGCGGACGTTAGCGGATGCATCATCCGCTAACGGATCCGCTCCCATAGGGGCCCATTACAAGTCCGTTAACGGACTTGTAATTAGCGGACCGTTCGCCTGCTAGTGTGAAAGGGCCCTTAGGCAGCGACACAACACAGGCGCTTTTAACTTATTCCTTGGCTGCTAGAAGGGATTAAACGCCCCGCTAGCTGCTGAAAAGCACCTCTATAACAGCGGTAAAGCACAACTAAAACTAGCGGCGCTTTACCCCTAATGCCGGCACTGCCCCAGTCTGAGAGGGGTCTTGGGTGTATTCTGTTTGAAAGACCGCTGCGCAAATTCATTGTGACATAAAATATTGCAACAACTACTATTTTATTCTCTAGAGTCTCTGCTAAAATTATATAATGTTTGGGTAATTTAATTCACACGGTAATTTTCTAGCAAAAAATATTGATTTTGAACAAAGGTTTACTCTGTAAGTGGTTAAACCTTCCTCATCTTCCTTTTTGATATAAAATAACAAAATGTTACAATGTTTCTCCTTAGCGATGTTGTGAGACATTTGGCAGGCTGCAAGTTTTTTTTTTTTTTTTTTTTTATTGACGCTTTCGACTTGAGCAGAGACCTCTCTGCACTGAATAGAGGAAATAATTTTTTTAAGATTGGGAGAGGGGTAGAATCGTTGATTCTTTAATGATTAATCATGCAGCTCTTGTATATATCAATTTTTTTAATTTTTTTTTTTGCAAAGATCCTCGAGCAGCAGGGGTCTCTAAACTTTTTAAGCAAAGGTTCGGTTTACTGTCCTTCAAATTTAAGGGGGGGGGGGGGACAGGCTGTGGCCAGCAAGAATAGATAATGTCTAGGTGTCAGTGGGAATAAGGAGATTAATAGTGTCCTGTCAGTGGGAGAAAAAATGCCCCATAATTGGTGTCGGTGACCGAAATGATGCCCCACTGTTGGTGTCAGTAAGGTGAATAGTGCCTTTTACAAGAGGGAAGAATGGCCACAGTTTGGAGACCACTGCCCTAGAGAAAAAAATGGCGATCATTGCAATTTTTTTATGTCACACAGTATTTGTGCAGTGGTTTTACAAAAAAAATTGGGGGAAAAAAAATACACTTTAATGAATTTTAAAAGAACACAATATTTACCTCAACTTTTTTGTATAATGTGAAAGATGATGTAACGCTGAGTAACTAGATACCTAACATGTCGCGCTTTAAAATAATTGCATGCGCTCGTGGAATGGCGACAAACTACGGTACCTAATAAATCTTCATAGACAACGCTTTTAAACACCTTTACAGGTTACCTGTCTAGCGTTACAGAGGAGATTTAGCATTAGAATTATTGCTCTTGCTCTAATGTTCGTGGCGATACCTCACATGTGGTGCGAAATACCGTTTGCATATATGTGCGTGACTTGCGTATGTGTTCACTTCTGTGTGAGAGCACGGAGGAGTTAAATGTATTTATTTCACGTTTTTCTTTATTTTATTTTTACACTGTCCCTCTTTATGCCTTTTTTTTTTTTTTTTTTTTGTCACTTTTATTCCTATTACAAGGATGTAAACATCCCTTGTAATAGAAATAAGGATGACAGGTCTTTATGAAAGATCCGAAGTCAGAAAGACCTAAAATCTTTTCTTTCCCCTTTATAAAAATTAAGGCTCAAAAAAAAAAAAAAAAAAAAGTTTTATTTAAGCATTACTCTATCATTTCCAAACTCTTTAAAAATTAAATAACATGTTATTATTTATGGTATTACAGTTTGAACATGCGCTACAGACACAGATAAAGCCATTGTGATATATAAGCAGTGTTAATTTTGACGACAAATCTTGATTTCGTTTTGGTCCTAGTCTTTTGACTAAAATGCTATTTTAGTTTTAGTCGTATTCTAGTCATCTTAAAGGGGTGTTTCAGCCAAAAATGGTGTTTATTAAAAGTCAGCAGCTACAAAAAGTGTAGCTGCTGGCTTTTAATAAACACTCACTTTCCAGTTCCTGCGTTCCAGCGACGCGCCGACCGGAGCTCCGCTCCTCTCTCCCCCCCTCCCCGGCCGGCGTCTCCATCCCGACTATGGGCACCCAGCCGTGACAGCCTTCGGCTTCACGGCCGGGCACCCACTGCGCATGCGCGCGCGGCTCGTCGCTGATTGGACAGGCGATCGCATGGGACCTGTCATTTGTCCCATGCGATCGCCTACAGGGAGGGGCTGGTGTAGGCGATTAAGCTTAATCGCCTAACTAGCCCCTCGGCGGAAGCAGGAAGTGGGACAGAAAGTCCTACTCCCCCCCCCAAAAAAAAATTACATGCCAAATGTCAGGGGGTAAGGAGTGGGATAAGCGGAAGTTCCATTTTTGGGTGGAACTCCGCTTTAATTGTTTTAGTTGTACTTTAGTTGACTAAAATAGTGTGAGTTTTTGTTGATGAAAATATTTTCACAGACAAAATGAACCCTGAATTAAATCACGCATAAAGTGGATGGAAATGTACATCCATTTTCCCTGCATTGTACTGCAAGTCAGTGTGAGGTCAGCATGAGAAGTAAGGTAATTGATGCACAAAGGGCCCTTTAAAGTAATAGCTTTCAGAAGTGGCACATTGCAGAACTCCCTACAGTTGGTGTACGAGTCGCTGTCCAAACCAAAAGTGTTGCAGATGCCTCGTGAATTTGGCGCAAAACATTAAGGCCCCGTACACACGAGGAGACATGTCCGATGAAAACGGTCTGCGGACCGTTTTCATCGGACATGTTTCCTGCAGGATTTTGGTCCGGCGGTGTGTACACACCATCGGACGAAAATCCCCTCGGACAGAGAACGCGGTGACGTATACGTCACCGACGTGCTTAATCCAGGAAGTTCAATGCTTCCACGCATGCGTCGACTCCATTCGACGCATTCGGGGGATTTCTGTCCGCTGGTAATTCGTACTAACCAGCGCCCATGTCCGACAGACATGTTTCCAGCAGACAAGTTTTAGAGTATGTTTTAAAACTTTTGTCCGCTGGAAACCTGTCCGCTAGGCCGTACACACGATCGCATATGTCCGCGGAAACTGGTCTGCGGACCAGTTTCAGCAGACATGTTCGATCGTGTGTACGCGGCCTATCAAGAGGGATTAACGTCAGAAATATGGCACAGCAGCTCTATTGAATTCAGTTGTGTGATCCAGTATTCACCTTCTAATGCTCCCTGTTGTCCTATGTTATTCGTTGCAGATGTAACAGAATGGGTGTGGATTTTGATGTGAAGACATATTGTCACAACTTGAGGGCCACAAAACCGCCCTATGAATGTCCTGTAGTGACGTGTCGTAAAATCTATAAAAGCTACAGTGGGATTGAGTACCACCTCTATCACTATGACCATGATAACCCTCCGCTTCAGCAGCAGACACCCATCCGCAGGTCGAAGAAGAAAGGACGACAGCCTCGCTCCGTTAATAAGCAGTCACCTAGTAACTCTGAACTGTCCCAGTCGCCAAGTCGTGAGGTGATGACCTACGCTCAGGCCCAGCGGCTGGTTGAAGTAGAGCTACACGGAAAGGTCCATCGCATCAGCATCTTTGACAATCTGGATGTTGTTTCTGAAGATGATGATGTTCCTGAGGAAGCCCCTGAGAATGGGAGCAATAAGGAAAATAATGAAACCCCTACTGCAACTCCTAAGTCTGGAAAGCATAAGAACAAGGAAAAGAGGAAGGACTCAAACCACCATCATCATCACACGCCATCTGCGGGCACTACACCAAAGCTCCCCGAAGTGGTTTACCGGGAGCTGGACAGTGAAGTACCAGATGCTCCTGCTCGGCCTTCCTCTTATTACAGGTACGTACAAAACATCCAAGTAACTAGCTGGCTTAGAACTTGAAACAAAAAAAAGGATTTGTCTAGAGCAGGGGTGTCAAAACTTTTTTCAAAGAGGGCCAGATTTGATGAAGTTAACATGCGTGAGGGCCGACCATCTTGCCTGACAATCTTTGAACCATTAAAAATTTGGTCCAAGTGTGTTTGTCAGAGCACTGCTCAACAAGAATTCTCTCGCTTTTGTGGCCCCAACAAATCCCCTGGCTCCACTCAGTACCAAGGATGAGCTCGGGCATGTTATTGGGATATACCGTATTTATTGTTGTATAACAGGCACCTTCACTTTAAGAGGGAGGTTTCAGGAAAAAATATATATTTTAAATAAAAGAACTGTGAAGCAAAATTAGGGTCAGTGCCCATGAATGCAGCCTCCCCATTGCCATCAGTGTAGCCTCCCCATTGCCATCAGTGTAGCCTCCCCATTGCCATCAGTGTAGCCTCCCCATTGCCATCAGTGTAGCCTGATCCATTCCCATCTGCAGCCTCGGAGGGACAGGGGGGTGGTGGGACGAGCGCCAACAGATTGCATACAGGAGAATCTCCTGTTTACTCGGCTGGCCTCTTTAATACAAAGTCCTGCCTCCTATGGGAGACAGAATGTCATCCAATGGCAGCCCAGGAGACGGGACTTTCTAGTACAGATGCCACTGAGTAAACGGGAGATTCTCCTGTATGTAATCTTATGGCGCTCGTTCTGACCCCTGCCTGTCCCCTCTGAGGTAGCGCCAATGAATACAGTATATATCTTTAGAGGCCCGGGGGGCCCGCAAAAGATATATATATATATATATATATATATATATATATATATATATATATACATATACAGAGCTTTTTTTCTCAGAAAATATGTGCAGGAACTCAACCACGACCCCATTCAGATTTCAAAAACAGTAGAAGTGTCTTAAAGGGGCATTAAACACCAGAATTACATTACACACAGAGTGCAGAGCTGTCACTTGTAAACACAGAAACCAGACTTCTGTGTTTACAAGTGATTGTGGTGAGCAGGCACCAAAGGGTTTGAGCCAGAGGTGGTGGAACTGAGTTCCCCCAAGTTCCCCCTGAAAAAAAGCCCTGTATATATAGATATATATATCTATATAGATATATATATCTATATATATCCAAATTACCAGGGGGGCCACATTAAACTGGAAAAAGGACCGCAATCCGCCCGCGGGCCAGACTTTGGACATGCCTGGTCTAGAGGTACACTTTAAGGTTTATTTTAAGTTATGATTATTATGGTAATATTTCTGAAGATGCATCATCCTGCACCTGGTTTCAAGAGAATCAAGATTATTAACACCAAAATCGTAATGCTAGGGATGCACCGATAACGAATATTTTCGCGAGAACTCGTAAAAATGCTCCCGATACTGATACTTTGCAGTGCGATTTGCATCCATACAGAATGAATGGGTGCAAATCCCAATGCAAAAAATTACATGCAATTTGAACAGGAATGTGGTGTGATTCCTGCTTGAATTCGCTTAGTTTCCCGCACTGCTCCTGTGTGAACCCAGAATGAAATCATTATGACAAGCCTGTGTTCACACAGTAGCGGTGGGAAACCTCATGCGTTTCGGATAGGAATTGCACCACATTCCTATTCAAATTGCATGTGTGGTTTTTGTTCCCATTCATTTTGTATGGGCTCAAATCGCACCGCAAAGTATCCGTACTTGGTATCGGTGAATACTTGACCGAAAGTATTAGTACTTGTACTTGCTGTTAAAGGGTATCGGTGCATCCCTATGTAATATATTGCAGCTTAACAAACATTAGATGTGGTGTCTGCATCAGGCTTTTGTTTTTAGGCTTTTTTGCCCTTTGTTTTAACCTGGTGATTTGGCCAGTAACATACCTCCTCCTGTATTAGAGTGCCTCCACTCTGGATGAAAGGGAACAGGGGGCACAGCAGAGAGCAACTTTGCCATTCTGGATGGGAGTAAGTGTTAAATGTACTAGCAGATTTGAAACGCACTAACAAATTGTAGCCACATTTCAGATCATACTTTATAATCGGTTACAACAAACAATTTTTTTTCCTTTTTGGGATAAAGGTTTTGCATAAATAAATAAAAGCTGAACATTTCTAAGCATCCCTGGCAGTGGTATATGGTTTGTCTCATCCCTGTAACTGGAAGAGAGCTTGTTCTTTTTAAAAATAACACACTTACTAGCCAGATCACTAGATGAATATTGAAGTAAGCCTAAAAAGAAAACAAATGCAGCCATCACATCTAAGAATTGGTAGGCTGCAATATAATATACCTCTGCTTTTGGATTTAATACTGCTTTAAATTAGATTTATAGGGTAACTGCTGGCTAGGGATGAGCTCCCGCGTGTTCGCACAGTCCACGTGCAGAGCCCACCAGGAAGTCTGCACGGCGCTGCGCTAACAGGCAAGGAGACATTACCCGATCTCTGCAGCCGAACATCGGGACAATGTTTCCCTGCTTGTGATTAGCGCAGCGCCGTGCAGACTTCCTGGCAGGCTCTGCACCTGGACTGTACGAACATGCTGGAGCTCATCCCTACTGCTGGCAAATAAGTTATAACTGTTTAGGCAGTCTTTAGATTCACACGTCCCTGCCCGACAACAAATCCATGGTGTTGACTTTTTTTATTCACTGTATTTTAAACAACATAGCTTGTTGTGTTTTTTTTGGGGGGGGGGGGGGGTTCTGGATGGCAAATCATTTTCTGCACATGATACACGTCCATTAGGGGTGCGCATCTTCACTGGTCTCACGGTGTAATTTGATTACAAATATCCTGTCCACGATTCTATTCTGTGATACATCACGATTACTGTGCATTGTTAAATACTTTTTATCCAAAATTCAAGCAGTCAGAAAAACAAAAGTTTTCTCCAGAGGCAGAGTAGGATGGTGGGATCAGAGGGATGGATGGAATCAGGTAGAGAAATGGGATCAGTAACACTGGCACTCACCATCTCTTAGACCCCTTTCACACTGGGGTTGTTTGCAGGCCCTATTGTACTAAAAATAGCGACTGCAAACTGAGCCTAAACAGCGGCTGCTGTTTCTCCAGTGTGAAAGCCTGAGTGCGCTAGCAGGACCGCTCTTTGGAGCGGTGAGAGGAGCAATGGGAAACAGCGGCTATACCGCTGGCAATGCGCCTCTGCAGAGGCGCATTCACAGCGGTATTAACCATTTTTCGGCATTAAAACTGCATCGCTAGTGGCCAAAAATGCCACAATTCCGGCGGTATAGCGCCGCTAAAAATAGGGGAACCTTCCTCCCCAGTGTGAAAGGGGCCTTAGTGTCAGTTGATTTCCCCTCCTCCATGCTTCTCATGATGTTGGGTCTCCTTGAGCTCCTCCCCCATGCACTGTACTGTCAGCTGACTTTCTGCTTCAGTGAAGGAGAGGGGACTTTATCCACCATGCTGGCTCTGTGTTTCTCCTGGAGAGGCAGAGCACCACACGGAGCGACAGATGACGTCATCAGGAATCAATTTGGCCAACTCGCAGCATCATGAGCGTCTGAATCGGGATGCATCGATGCTGTGATTATATTCAATACCCCTAATGTCCATCCAGAAGCAAACTATCTTATCAACAGTTGGGTAGCATCACTACTGGGAGTTAAAGTAAAAAAGTGGCAGTAGAGAGATGTGTCACAGATGAAACGGAACATCATATTATAAGGAATAAGTCTATCAAAAGTCAATAAAAAAAATCCATCGGTAATTGGTAAAGCAGCACCCTTCGAGTAAGGCTCTGTATAGTGAAAAACGGGGACAGAAGGGCACCAGACTAAGTGCAGAATTAAAGGGGTAGTTCCCCCAAAAAACTTTTTTTTAACATTGATTGAGGCTCGTTATGTCAAGGGGAATCGGGTGTTTTTTTTTTTAGAAATGAAGCCGTACTTACCGTTTTACAGATGCATCGTCTCCGACGCTTCCAGGTATGGTCTCCGGGTCTAGGCGTTCCTATTTGATTGACAGGCTTCCGAGGTCGGATACATCGCGTCACGATTTTCCGAAAGTAGCCGAACGACGGTGCGCAGGCGCAGTATAGAGCCGCACCGTCGCTCGGCTTTTTTTGGCTACTCGTGACGCGATGTATGCGACCGTCGGAAGCCTGTCAATCAAATAGGCACTTCCAGACCAGACGATCATACCCGGAAGCGACGGAGACGATGCATCTGTAAATCGATAAGTACTGCTTCGTTTCTAATAAAAAAACACCCGATTCCCCTTGACATAACGAGCCTCAATCAATGTTAAAAAAAGGTTTTTGGGGGAATTACCCCTTTAAAGTAAACACTTTAATAGTTACAAGACAATTAGCAACTCGCAGATCAGATGAGTAATATAGGCACAGTGGATAGAGGGTCATCAGTCCCGCAGTTTCTCTAGGCTATCTGTTATTCATGGCAGCCTGGTGCACTGGCTGGGTGCCCAGACAGCAGGAGGCGGCCGATCGCTGCCGTAACCAGCGTGGAACGCATACTGGCGTTGGGCCAGATGTGACGTCACTGCAGAGGGCATGCTGACGTAGGAGGGCAGCAATGCGTTTCGAAAGCATCTTCTTCAGACCTGGTAGGCTGACGGACCTGTCAGTCTGTAGTTCATACCTGTAGGAATTCTCTGTCCCTGTTTTTCACTACCGGGAGTTGACAGGTACTGCTGGAACATGTACATTTGCATGCTTGTATTTAACTCTCACAAGCAAACAAGTGCACATAACCTGACAATGTAACTTTATTGGAGACTTTAATCCTGGCTTGAGATCTTTGATGCAGTTTTAAAACTTTATTTTTTTTTAAGCGGCATTAAAGGTTTATTTTTTTAAATAACAAACATGTTATACTTATTTGCTCCGTGTAATGGTTTTGCAGAGCAGCCCAGATCCTCCTCTTCTAGGATGCCCCGCTGGAGCTCCTGGCCCCTTCCTCTTGCCCAGCTGCTCCATAGCAAGCGGCTTGCTATAGTGGGCTCCCAAGCAACTGCTCTGTGTGCCCCCTCCATTCTCTCCTGATTGCTGTCGATTGCAGCCAGTGTGAGCCAATGACCAAGGAGAGCCGAGGCTCTCCTGCACATAACTGGATCGAGAGGGGGCTGATGGGGGAGCTACACACTGAAGTTTTTTTTTACATTTATGCATAGAAGGCATGAAGGTAAACCTTCAGCCTTTACAAACACTTTAAGTTGACTTTGATTTTTGATGCTAATAAAAGTCAACCAAGGTGGAAAGCTCTGATTCCAGTAATAGACTTCTGTGGCATGATTGCTTTTCCTGATTACCAATAATCTGCTGAAAGAAAATTGTGCATTTACTCCTGTCTAATTTTCCCCACCTGCCTTTTAAGGTACATTGAAAAGTCTGCAGAAGAAATGGATGAAGAAGTGGAGTATGATATGGATGAAGAGGACTACATCTGGCTGGATTTCATGAATGAACGACGAAAGACTGAGAGCCTCAATTGCATCCCACAGGAGACATTTGAATACCTAATGGACCGGCTGGAGAAGGAGTCCTACTTCGAAAGCCATAATAAAGGGGATCCAAACGCGTTAATAGATGAGGACGCTGTGTGCTGTATTTGCAATGATGGGGAATGTCAGAACAGCAACGTGATATTATTCTGTGATATGTGTAACTTGGCTGTGCACCAGGAGTGCTATGGGGTTCCTTACATACCGGAGGGGCAGTGGCTTTGCAGAAGGTGTCTTCAGTCCCCTTCAAGAGCAGTAGACTGTGCTCTGTGCCCAAACAAGGGAGGGGCATTTAAACAGACGGACGATGGGCGCTGGGCACACGTAGTTTGTGCTCTTTGGATTCCCGAGGTTTGTTTTGCTAATACAGTCTTCCTGGAACCTATAGACAGCATTGAGCACATCCCACCTGCCCGGTGGAAACTCACATGCTATATCTGTAAACAACGTGGCTCTGGAGCTTGTATTCAGTGCCACAAAGCAAACTGTTACACTGCCTTCCACGTTACTTGCGCACAGCAGGCCGGCCTCTACATGAAAATGGAACCCGTGCGGGAAACGGGTGCCAATGGAACATCTTTTAGTGTCCGAAAAACAGCATATTGTGACATCCATACCCCTCCTGGGTCTGTGTGCAAACTCCCAGCCCTCTCCCACAGTGAGGGGGAGGAGGAAGATGACGAGGAAGAAGAGGAAGGGAAAGTTTGGAGCTCAGAAAAAGTAAAAAAGGCAAAGGCCAAGTCGAGGATCAAAATGAAGAAAGCTCGGAAAATCCTTGCTGAAAAAAGAGCAGCTGCTCCAGTTGTGTCTGTTCCTTGCATTCCTCCTCACAGGTAAATAGTCATAAGTAATAGGAAACACAAAGTTCATGCTCTGCTTGGGTAGGCCTTCCTATATCTTCTGTTATTAATCCAATACTGAACTGAAAAACTGAACGCCCTTGTTTTTGGGTGAAAAACTGATGTCAGCGCATGTCATCCGCTAACATCCGTTTTTCGTCGTGTTTTTTTAAACGGAAGAAAAGTAGAATTTCTTCTGTCTCAAAAAAACAGAACTTAATAGAGGCGGATTTCAGCAGATGATCATCCGCTAACTTCCGCTAGCCCATACACATACATGTATGTCCATTTTTTATCCACCAACGGATGAAGGGAAAACTGACATATGGAATGCTTGTGTAAAAGGCCCATATACTTACAATTTTTTCTATTTGTTTTCCACACTCCCGCTGATCTGTCCAGCTCCACATCCCATGCCACAATGAAAAAAAATATATATATATCCACCCTGTTCTCTGTGCCAGCCCACCAATGGTATCTGCGCCAGATCTGTCATGGCTTATTTTTCATTGTGTTAGAAACCTTTGCATCATTACCTCAGCTGATGCCATGCTGACGCAATGTTTTTTGTTTTTGTTTTTAAAAGGGTCCCTTTTTCCTGAGAACCCTCAGCTTTCTTTATAGACTACCCAGCTAGTGACAGCCTGATTTACATTCAGCTTCAAACAACGTTTTCTGTGAAGTAAAAAACGACGTTTTTGAAACGTCACTTTCAAAGACGATGTTGCATACACACCATCGTTTTTTTCACAAAAAGCGAGGTTACGTTCACCACTCCATTGAAGCTTGCTTCATAACTAGCTTCTGGGCATGCGCGGGTTGAAAAACGTCGTTTTAAACGACGTTTTTGCTACACAGTGACTTTTTGTGAAACAAAAAACGACACAAAAAATTCAAGCATGTTGGAATTTTTTTTGGGTCGTTTTTTGGAAGACAAAAAACAACGTTTTGCCCACACACAATCAATTTAAATGACGTTTTAAAAAACGTTTTTTTCCATCGCAAAAAACGACCGTGTGTACGCGGCATTACTCCAGGCAAAGATAATAAATAGCCAATCAAAATATAACGTTAAAAACAACTTTTGCTGCACAAATTCACCTTTTTAAAGTGGTTGTAAAGGCAGAAGGTTTTTACCCTAATTCATTCTCTGCTTCAAGGTAAAACAAAACTTCTGCATTCAGTTCCCCCTCCCCATACAGAGGCTTTCTCCCTCATCACTGGCTTAGAGACAGCAGCGGGGGCCATTGGTATCGAGACATCCCTAGCTAGAATTCTGCTTTAATGTAATAGGGAAAGGTGTCAAAAGGCCTGGGAACTCCTTATCTCTACACAAACGGAGCCATGATCGCAGGACTTGTGGTCATTCTTAAAGCGAGTTCCACCCAAAAGTGGAAGCTCCACTTTTCTGCACCAGCCCCCCCCCACCCCCCGGTGCCATTTGGCACCTTTCTGGGGGGGAGGGGGCGGATACCTGTCAAAAACGGGTACTCGCTCCCACTTCCATTTAAGGGGTGCTGTGGCGGCCTACGTCATTTATGGCCCCTCCTCCTCTCCCGCTGCCTTCTGGGAGACGCACACAGGTTCCAGAAAACAGTGGGACCATTTTAAATGTGCAGCGCAACTTGCACTGTGCAGTTTCCCTTATTAACAAAAGTGACCTGAGGAATGCCCAGGGAAAAACCAAGCCTACTTACCGACCAGCTTGCACCCCTCAATCTGTGGTCCTAACACTAAACAATGAGCGTCCCCACAATGGAGGCACATGCATTTTAATGGATAGAAAGGGGCAGGTCAACTGAAGGGGAGCCACCCCTCCTTAAAGGTACAGGAGCACACCAAGCACCCAGCATGTAGCTCAATGGCTGCAAAGGTGTTGGTGCATTGCTGGACCAATATAAACACCACAGGTGAAGCATAAACCTGTCCACCACCCCCATCTATAGCTGGCCATAGCAGTAAGTAGCAATGGAAGGCTAAAGCAGATAACAAAAGTGACCTGAGGAATGCCCAGGGAAAAACCAAGCCTACTTTCCCTTATTAAGGTGGCCTGCACCCAAAGTCGATGGACAGGTCGGATTTGGGTGCTGACATCGCGGGCTCCTTGGACAGGCAAGTTTCCTTCTAATAAAAGTCAGCAGCTGCAATATTTGTAGCTGCTGACTTTTAATACAGGCTGGAACTCTGCTTTAATGGGCAGGATGTGTATTCAGGAAGTTGTGGTTCTTCCTGTCACCCTTTTGAAAGTGCCAAGGTAGCTCCCACTGCAGCTGAAGAGAGCCTAGAGCAGCATAAAGGTGATATGTGAGTTTATTACAGGCGAGTCACATTCAATTGAAACAATGGGCCGAGTTGAGTTGAGTGGAGGTAATTTTCAAGGGCTACATTATAGTGATCGACCGATTTATTGGTGCGGCCAATTTTCACTTTTGTATTAAAGTATCGATCACAAACTTACCAATGTTAACGTTATTGGTTCAAGGGGTTGTACCGGGCTGATGCATGCAGGTATCACCCGGGACCGTTCTTTAGAGCGGACGGTCGGCTTTCTTGTAATAACAACCAATGCGGCTCAGCAGCCACTCAGCTGTTATTAGCAGTGAGCTTCCAGGTTTTCTGTCCCACCGGGAGGCCTGAGCAACCACCCGGCATGTCCGCAGACTGGCTGAAGACCCGAACAAAGCAAGATTGGCTTTGTTCGGGTCTCAGATCTAGTAACCTGAAAGCGATGTCATGACAAAAAATATCGGTCGAACCCCCCCCCTTACTACATTATGTCTGCTGAGGGCTACACCCGTTTTATTCTATGAAAAGAGAATAGCATTAGGGTAATTGACATTATATTGATAATTGCAGCTTATAACCCTTTATCCCAGAGATGGGCCACAAAACATTTCCTGAAGTATTCAAGTGCAAAATTATATATTTATAATTTATATTTCTATAGCGCTTTTCTCTGCTGGGGCAGCCACATTGGACGCTTTCAGTTGAATATCCTACTAGGACCACTTTAAGCCAGTCAACCTACCAGCATGTCTTTGTGGTGTGGGAGGAAACCCGGGGACTTGGAGGAAACCCACACAGGCACAAGGAGAGCATGTAAACTCCAAGCAGATGGTGTTCTGATTGACACTTGAACTATGGACCTCAGTAAAACCATAAAGCCACTATGCTGCCCAGAATTGTATAAGGAGCTGGAGCCTCATTTACTTGAAATCTAAGTTTAGATGCACCGAAATTTCGGAGACCGAAAATTGTGTTTTTGCCATTTTGCCGATAGATTGCCCCGATTTTACCACAATTTTTACTGTGCTAAATTATGTTTTTTTATAGGGTCATGTGACTCAAAAGCAGCATCAAAAACATAACAAGGGTGCGGTATTAATGCATTCTTGCTGTGTTTTTTTGAAGCATTTAAATGGGGAGGTGTGTGTTTGTTTGTTTTTTTACTGTTCAAAAATGCAGTAAGTTTAAAAAATTAACACCACAAGGGACCAGTGTGAAGACTTACATAAAATTTAAAGGGAGACCAGTTGAGGGTCTCAAATAGGTAGAAGAGTGCTGCATGTGGTCTTGTAACTCCAGTTTGACATGTCCTGGCTCATTAGATTATAGAACAGCGGGGGAGGAAGTATTCTATAAGTCAGCCTTTAAAGGGGTTGTAAAGGTTTGTTTTTTATTTTCTAAATGGGTTCCTTTTAAGCTAGTGCATTGTTGGTTTACTTCTCTTTTCCTTCGATCTCCCTTTTTTCTTTTGTTTTCTTTGTCTGAATTTCTCACTTCCTGTTCTTCCTCAGTAAGCTGTTTTGGCTGACTAACCTCCAGCCAGATGATGGTGGAAAGCTTACTGAGGAGAAACAGGAAGTGAGAAATTCAGACAAAGAAAAAAAAACATTTAGAAGGGAAATCAAAGGAAAAGGTAAGTGAACCACCAATGCACTAGCTTAAAGGAACCTATTTAAAAAAAACAAAAAAAAAACAAACAACCTTTACAACCCCTTTAAACCATGTCAAGCTTGTTGTTTAAAGTGCCAGAACTTAAAAAAAGATATCTGTGTTGCCACATGAGCGGTACGCTTCTTAATGCAACTTTTGAGTGATTTCAGATGTTTGTTAGAAGGTAATGCTTTTCATTAGGGTTGTCCAGATACCGATACTAGTATCGGTATCGGGACCGATACCAAGTATTTGCGGGAGTACTTGTACTCGCGCAAATGCTCCCGATACCTAAATAGAATACTTTTTTTGTATTTATCAACATGTTCTGTGAAAATTCTTTGAGTTTTTTACTACTGCGTGACAAGCAAATAAAACATTTTTATTCATTTTTACTCATTTTTATTCTTTTATAATGTCTTGAGTTAGAGTTCTTCATAATTCTAAAGAAAAAATCCTTAGTCTGTATTATGGTTCGAAAACTGTCACATGACATTTAAAAAAAGTATCGGTATTCGGTATCGGCGAGTACATGAAAAAAAAGTATCGGTACTTGTACTCGGTCCTAAAAAAGTGGTATCGGGACAACCCTACTTTTCATCTTGCTATGCTGTCTTCCTTTTTTCCCTAAAATATGCTACAGTGTCTTCTAACTAATATATTTTTGCATACAGTGTCTACATATGTCAGCTGTAATCAGGGAGTTCAGTCTGTTCCCAGTAAATGAAACAAACTCTTGTTTCCTGACTGGTGTCTTTTGATTAGTAATGAGAGTCCTCATTCTGTGCAAAGTCTGAGCTCTTCTCATTTATTGTACACACACACACAGGCAACAAACCTTAATCTTAATGATTATAAATCCACAGTTAGTTGGATGCTAAACTTTCCCTTTGAGGGCTTTTTATACAACACCTGATAAATGCAAGATCTGCAACAAATATGAGCATCTTTTTTGCCATGATTAGAAGAGAGTCGGGCTATGTAGAAAACTAGTTTGAGGGTATTAATGAGCACGTTTTTATATTTTTAGAACTACTGATTTCCCTACTTAAAGCCACACTCCAAAATATGATGCCCCTCTAGCCCATCCTGTAATATTTTTTTTTTTTTTGTTCTTAATGAAGCCAGTTATACTAACCTAAGTCCAGCATCCAGGTCCATTGCTGCTGCCATTTCCAGATCTGAGGGACCACCAATTCAGTGCTGTAGATATGCACCCTTGTCAGCCAGTCTTTAATAGTCCCCTTGTGGTGTCGCTCCTCTTCTGGATCCTGGACAGCCATCAGGTCCATATCATGCAGGCAGTGATGCGGGCAGCTGAAAAAAGGCCCCTCCAGGAGTGTGCAGGAGAGGAGATGGACTCTAGTGATGCGCGGTATCGATCCAGTACATTGCCCGTCAACATCAGTACTTTCTCTGTGGTCTGAATAGATTGATTACAGTGGGAGCCATTGGCCACTGTTGCTTTCAATCGTATCTATTGAGGAGGGAGTGGAGGTGGGATCAGCTGCCCTGGTGTGCTCTAGAAAACAAAATATGACAGTAACATTTTCTCAATTCAAACATTTTCTCACAGTCACAATTTTATGTTAATACTATAGCATGTTAATAGAATAAAAATAATAAAAGAATGAAAAGGGTTTGAGAAAGCCATTTCAAGCTAATGCATTGGAACATGCCACCAACGCCCGTGCTTTGTCGCAAACGAGCCTTTAAGAGAAAAAGATTATAACTCTTTAGTAAATACTGTTATGGTAATAATTGCACCCAAAAATGGAACTTCCGCTTTTCCGGTCCCCATCCCCCTTCTATGTGAAAGGGGCCTTACTGATGAGAAAAGGGGACAGAGATCAGCTGTGTTTCCTTTTATACATCAATTTCAGCTTAAAAACTTCACATCTGTGCTATAGCTACAGCGTGGACCTACTTTGCCAGGAGGCCGTCAGTAGAGGCGATTAAGTTTGCATGTGCCGCGCTATACAAGTTTTCATTCATTCAGTAGACGTCCTCCCGTGCTCGAGTGGCCTGTGCACTAACTGCAGGGTGTGCCCGGCTCGCTCTGTGATCTGCGAGTCTTGAGACTCGCTGGATCGGACTATGGGGTCGATCCTGACCCCTTACCACGTGATCAGCTGTCAGCCAATGACAGCTGATCATGTGATGTAAAGCGAGGCGGTAATCAGCTTTTATTTCTCCTTAAGCTGATGGCGTGAGGAGGAAAAAAACAAAACAATCACCGGCAGCTGACAGAGGGATATCGGTCCCGATCAGGGAGAGCTGCTGCCAGCTCATCTGTCCTCCTTTGTGCCCACAGTGCCACCCATCATTGTCACCTACCAGTGCCACCCATCATTGTCACCTACTAGTGCTGCCTTATCTGTGCCTATCGGTGCCGCCTCATCAGCACATATCAATGAAGGAGAAAAATTACCTGCTTGCAGTTTTTTTAACAAAATATGAAACATGATTTTATTTTTATTTCTCCATTTAGCAAAAAATAAAAACCCCAGTGGTGATTAAATACCACCAAACGAAAGCTCCATTTGTGTGAAAAAATAACAATTTAATTTGGGTACAGTGTTAAACGCACAATTGTCATTCAGCACTGAAAGCTGAACATTTTGGTCTGGGCATGAGGGGGGTTTAAAGCGGATGTCCGCTCAAAAAAAAATATTAAAAGCCAGCAGCTACAAATACTGCAGCTGCTGACTTTTAATATTAGGACACTTACCTGTCCTGGAGTCCAGCGCCATCCACGGTCAGGGAACCAGGAAGTGAAGCGCTCCGGCTTCACTGCCCGGTTCCCTACGCGCTGCGCCCGCCGATTGGCTCCCGCTGTGTGCTGGGAGCTGAGTGTTCCCAGTACACGACAGGAGGTGACGACATGCCCGCATTCTGCCCGAGAATGCTAGGCCGGAAGTGGGTGCAAATACCTGTCTTTAGACAGGTATCTGCACCCCCCCTCCCCTCTGAAAGGTGTAAAATATGACACCGGAGGGGGGAGGGTTCCGATCAGTGTGGAGCTCCGCTTTAAGTGCCCCGACCAATTTAAGTGCCCAGTAAGGGGGGCTTTAAGTGCCTAGTGGTTAATTGTGTAGCAGTCCTATCTTTGGCTGTATAAACCCACGTTTTACTAATCACAGGGATCTCTGTGTGATGAGGAATAATTCATTCAGTTTTTGGGACACTTATCAGTTGTGTGAACGTGTATGAAAAGATCTTTCAGAAGGTGGGAGATTTATAGTACATTTAAAAAAAAATGGCCATTTCACTTCATTTCTATTTAACCTGAAAGTTTTCCTGGTGTACTGTTATAGAATGCCTTGTTTGAAAAATTGTGAAGTTTTACTAAACCACAATTCTGAATTTTACAGCGATCTTGTTCTAGAGGTGTCTACCAGCATATTCCTGATGCAGTGATTGGGTGGGATGCCTTTTGTTTAACAAAACACTGAAAATACTGAATTTATGCAACTTTATGGCTAAAGAGATGTAGGAATAGCACATGATGGGACATCAGTAAACTAAGCTTTATATTAATGTTGCACTTCCACACCAAAATGTTTATATATAGATATATTATAAAGAAAAAAGAGTGGAGAAGGAGTTTTTTTTTTTTTTTCTTTTTTTGAGAAACCCTGTGATTTTTAAACGGTGTTCGATTAGTATGGTAGAATTACACAAGTATTAAAATGTATACAAATTTATTAAAGAAATAAAAAATATACAAAAAACAAACAATGGTAAACAATCCATGTTGATAGCAACATGCCATGGGTATAAACAACTGCCATAAAATCACTCTACTAGTTATGCTCAGATGAGCTTTTTCAGGAGTCTTTTGCCGTTAGAGCGGGTCATACTGAAATTTTGCTAAACATAATGAATGGACAACATGTTGGTATATTTAAAAAAAATATATATATGTTTCAAACATAGTATAAATATTATTTATATATTCAAAATACAGTATATAATTGACAAGATATGGTTTAATTCAATAAACATCAGAATATAGATATGTTATAGTTTGTGTATAAATATAAAATATCTAATCCCATTATATATTTCTTTTTCAGGCTCAGTAAGATTACCAACTGCTTAACCATCCAGAGGAAAAGCCAGTTCATGCAGAGGCTACATAGCTACTGGACATTAAAGAGACAATCCCGGAATGGCGTTCCCTTATTGCGCCGCTTACAGACACACTTGCAGTCACAGCGGAACTGTGAGCAGGTCAGATAGTAGCATGGTGGGTGGGTGGGTGGAGAAGTGTTTCTTTTGTAGCTTTATAATATAGTTAAAGAGATTTTAAAGGAGTTGATAGCTAAAGGGCTCAAAACTTTTTTTAATTTTATTTTTACTGTATAATCCACACTAGTCATAAATCCACTATGTGCCCAATATTCTTTTGCAAGCCCAGTTATTACCTTGTAGCAGTAGGTGTGCTATCAAAGTCTAGTATTCTTAGTCTACATCTGTGTTGCCACTGCTCTGTAGGAAACCTGTCCTATGCAGAGAGCAGAGATGTGGGAGAGAACAAGTAGTTCCACCTACTACAGGAGGGAGGGAAAGGTACAAAACCAGTCAGCCTGCACAAAGAGAGAGAGCAGCAGTGACTAGTCTTTAGTACAAGAAACTCCTGCACAGAGATAAAGTATAGGACTTTAAGGCCTCTTGCACACTGCTGCCTAAAAACGCTCAGTTCATACAAGCTTTTTTTTTTTTTTACTTATCTAATTGCAGCCCATTGTTTTCCAAGTACCTGTACACACAGACCTGTAAGCATGTTCTGCATATTGATCTGTTAGAAGAAGAAAAAAATACAGAAATCTGGATTGCCAGTCGGTATTTTTACGTGTAAACTCAAATTCATGCAATTGCCACTTTCTGCTTGTGTGTGTGCATACTCGCACGTGATACACAGCCCATCCTCCCATTTTATTTTTTTCTGCCAGGAATGTCTGATGCTTATACATCGGTACAGTGTGCAAGTGACCTTACGCTCTATTACCACTCAGTTAAGAAATATTAAAAGGACACCAACATTGTATTACAAATATACAGGTACATCTCATAAAATTAGAATATCGTCAAAATGCTAAATTATTTCAGCAATTCAATTAAAGTGAAACTCGTATATATTCTATAGATGCGTTGCACACAGAGTGATATATATTTCAAGTATTTCTTTCTTTTAATTTTGATGATTATTGCTTACAGCTAGCGAAAACCCAAAATTCAGTATCTCCGAAAACTACATAAGACCAATAAAAAAAGATTAACACAGCTCCCCAAATCATCACGGACTGTGGTAAATTTTGCATTTCATTTGGAAATCAAGGCCCGGGAGTCTGGAGGAAGAGTGGAGAGGCACATAATACAAGTTGCATGAGGTCCAGTGTGAAGTTTCCACAGTCGGTGATGATTTGGTCAGTCGTGTCATCTGCTGGTGTTTTGTCCTCTGTGTTTTATCAAGTCCAAAGTCAGCACAGCCCTCCACCAGGAAATCCTAGAACACTTAATGCTTCCCTCTGCAGACCAGCTTTATGGAGGTGCTGATTTAATTTTACAGCAGGACTTGGCACCTGCCCACACTACCAAAAGTACCAATACCTGGTTTAATAAACTAAGGAATGGTTTGGCACTTTAAATGAGACATATGGATCCATACACCTCCCACCCTGATTCTATATTTAAAAGAGAGGGTTGGGACAATAAATGAGGCATGTATGTCACGGCTAGCAAATTCGTCAATGTTTGAAAAATTTGTGTTTTTTTTTTTTTTTCTCCTAAAACCACAGGTAACAAGACATATAGCAGCGAATACATACATAGGATCGTAAACCATATCAAAAGCATGCTGCAAACCATATATACATATGAAAAACGACATGGCACATTGCATGGTACGGTGTGAGAGACTGTCCTTCATATCATGAGACAAAAGGATGTAGTAAAATAGAATAAAAGAGCATGTTGAACCGTCTGTATAGACATGGTGCATCTATGTAAGCCCGATGCATTTTGTGGAATACCAAATCTTCAGGGGCAGATGCATTAATAATCTACAAAAAAGCATAAATAATTAATATGGTCTAATGATGTGCCTAAACAATGGGGAACAAATGTAGATGGAGGGGACTGAATTGACATCCCTTTAAATACTCACGTCTGCTGTATGTGTGAAACTAGAGGACGAGGACTATTTTGAGATGTCTGTAATATAGTGTATATATAGTGTAATATATATTGTATAATAGTGAAATATGGGCTCAAATTCTGTAGATTTAAAATAAATTGTAAATGAGTGTATAGTAGTGTTTTATATTAATGAAAGAGAGAGGAGTCCATTACCAAATGAAATAGAGGACATGGACGAAATGTGAGAAAGCGGGTATATCCAGAAAGCGTAACCATAGTGTAAAGAGACACTATAAAACGAATTAGTGATGTGATGTAGGGAGCAACCCCACATAACGGCACAGAAAAATAAATAAACGAAAACAGGTGCTAAAAAAACAAAACATGGAGGTGGGTAGAATGAGACTCGCAAAGTGATTACCTTAGTGTTGTTATAGGGGGCCATGGTCCGTCCAAAGTCAAAGTGCATACGTGTACAGAATGTGCTACCAGGGAAACTAGCTACCACCAAGTGAGGGTGTTAAATGCTCCCAGCATGTCCCGTCCTGGTTTAATGATCATGGTATCGCTGTGCTTGATTGACCAGCAAACTCACCTGACCTAAACCACGTAGAGAATCTGTGGGGTATTGTTAAGAAGAAGATGAGACACCAGACCCAACAATGCAGATGAGCTGAAGGCCGCTATCCAAGAAACCTGGGCTTCCATAACACCTCAGCGGTGCCACAGGCTGATCGCCTCCATGTCACGTCGCATTGATGCAGTAATTCATGCAAACGGAGCCCCGACCAAGTAGAGTGCATACTATACTGTACATGGACATACTTTTCAGTAAACCAACATTTTTGTAATAAAAATCCTTTTTTTTATTGGTCTTGTGTAATATTTGAATGTTCTGAGATACTGACATTGGGTTTTTTCGCTAGCTGTAAGCCATAATCCTCAAAATTTAAAAGAAAGAAATGCTTGAAATATATCACTCTGTGTGTAATGAATCCATAAGTTTCACTTATTGAATTACTGAAATAAACTAACTTCTTGATGATATTAGAGCTGCACAATTAATCGTTATCTCGATTCAACCCCCCCGTCGATCTCCAATGCAGAGTTTGCCGAATCTTTTATATAACAAGTAGAGAGACTTTCAGCTGTCAAAAGAAAATATCTGGGCAGTCTGCCAAGTTTTTAACAGGAAAAATTGTAACTAATGCTTCCTTCTAAGTGCACACTACAGAGAGCCATCTTAATGTACATTACTGAAGTTGCTCCGACTTCAGAAAATGTTTCTGTACTACTTCAATCCGACTTGTAGGCAACTTGTACCCATAGATTTCAGTGGAAGTTGCCTCCAAAGTTGGATCTCTGTCTTAACTGAAGCAACTTTACATGAAAAGAAAATGGTTTACCCAGGCAAACCCCTCCCTCCCACAGCGCTGATTATTCTGTGAGTGGCCACAGCCAAAGTCGCCTGTCCTGGAGGCAACTTTAAGTTGCGTTGTAAGTTGCTCGAAGTCGCCTTGTAAAGTCGTGCTGTAAGTCGGGTTGCACCTGTGTGAACCGGCACTAAGATGTAAATGCAGGAAGTTTTAACCAGTTAAAGCCTTTTTCTGACACTTGTTTAAGTTAAGATCCAATATTTTTTTGCTAGAAAATGATTTGGAACCTCCAAACATATATATTTTAGCAGAGACCCTAGGAAATAAAATGGCAATTGCTGCAATATTTTATGTCGCACTATATTTGCCCAGCGGTCTTTCAAAAGCAATTTTTTGGGAAAAAGTATACTTCAATGAATAAAAAAACAAACAAAAAAAAACAGTAAAATTAGCCCAATTTTTATTTGTTTTAATGTGAAAGATGTTACGCCACGAGAATCGTGATCTATCTTCTAAGCGAAAAAAATCGCGATTCTCATTGTAGCCAGAATTGTGCAGCTCTAGATGATATTCTAATTTTATGAGACACACATGTATGTATATGCCTCTTGTATTTTGGTTATGTAAGATTTCAGTTTAACAGCAGCCATCACAAGGTGTGAACACGGTTTTCCACTAAAATAACTCTGTACACTGTGTGGAGTAGTAATGCCTCAGCTATCTATAATCCTTTATTTCCATTATGGAATGTATTTGGGGGCACATAGAAATGGCTTCCAAAAGTAATGAAGCTTGTATGTCAACATGCTTTTTATTTTATTTATTTCTAGAGTGTGTGTGTGTGTGTGTGTATAGACACTTATTTTTCTATATAAAACATGGTTGTGGAAGTGACAGGCTCCTTTTTAATGTTTTTTTAATCCTGGACAAAGTTAGACACGTAACAAGTCTGCACAAGCTTTGCTGTGCACTGTCTTAAATCATTTTGCATGCCCATATGGAATTTTAAGGGTACTGTTACTTTAAAAATGAGCCTGTCATTGCTTGCATCTGGAGCTCCTAAACCATATGACAAAAATACAGCCTAGGATATGATGAAAGCTGGGTAAGTACTTTATTATGAGTGCGGATAAACAAAAGCGTTTATTCTCCCAATAGGATATCAAGTGGAGAGTACCTTTGTCTGATGAGACCTCTGTTCACCAGGGAACAATCTCTAAACCAAACGAAGAGATTGGAGAGCAAACATTGAAGGTGACTATAAGGAGACTGCATTGTATTGGCAGTTGATGACTTTAAACTTTTACTTTCGTGGGGGGGAAAAAATGGCAAAGAAAAAATAATACAACATATACAATTGCGACACAAGTCATATTGTAATTAATTGTTATTAAAAATTACTTTTTCCTTTTCAATCTGCAGCTCTGTAATTTTCTGTAAAATGCAATTCAATATGGCTACCTGGAGGTGTTCTGTACACAGAATGTGTACAGAACAACCCACAGAAACATAATTTCCATCTTGTATGATTGGCTCACTGATTTTTCCCAGAAGCCTACCCTAAGATACAAGTCAGATTTCAGGCATCCCTTGCAACAAAAAATTAATTTTTAGTAAGATACTCCAAATAGGAAATCACTTCTAAAGGGATGCAGGCCCGGCAATTTTCCTCATTAGAGCTCTGCAGGTAAAGCAGATGATTTTTGAAAATTAGGAAACCACTCCCGTTAGATTCACTTTGCCACATTGACACAGACAAACACACAAGGATTTCTTCAGAAAGGGTCCTTTCACACGGAGTGGACCGTTTTTGTGTCCGTCGGCTCAGCGGGGATCATCCGTAATCCCCACTGAGCTGTCAGCAGAAAGGGCGATCCCCGCACACTGTGCAGAGACCGCCCTGTCTTTCCTCCGCTCTCCCCTATGGGGAATCGGATGAATACGGACCGTGTGTCTGTATTCATCTGATCCTTCAGACGGAAGAAAAATAGGGTTTTCTTCCGTTCGAAAAAAACAGATCTTTGCGGACACGGATCTTTGCGGACGTTAGCGGATGCATCATCCGCTAACGGACGCAATCCCATAGGCATGCATTATAAGTCCCTAAACGGACTTGTAAAAAACTGACAAACAGTCTGTCCGTGTGAAAGGGACCAAAAACAAAAGGTAGGAATTTGCAACAAAGTTTGTTAAAATCCCTACAATGTACATAGATCATTCAGAGGGGAATGTTGTTTTTTTATTTTTTTTATTTTTTTTTTCAACATAAGTGGAGTCTCTGTTTAACATTGAAATTCCATCATTTATAATTTCATCACTATAAGCACCTGGTTCATGTGAATTTATTGTATTATTCCTGTATTTCTTAGAAGAAAATGTATTATTTGGTTCTGACTTTGATTCCCTGATATTACTATTTCTGCAGGCCCTTTTCACACTGGCTTAAAGGGGTTGTGAACCCTTGTGGTTTTTCACCTTAATGCATTCCATGCATTAAGGTGAAAAACCTCCTGTCATGCAGCAGCCCCTGCAAAGAGCACATCCGCTCCGGACGGTGTCTCATGTCCTGATTGGTTGGATAGTTTGAAAGCAGTGCAGCCATTGGCTCCCACTGCTGTTAATCAAATCCAATGATGTGGGGGTGGGGCCAAGTCCTGCTGTTTGTGTCAATAGACGCAGCAGCAGGACTCGGGAGCGTGCCCGCATTGGTGTCCCGAAGGAGAACACTTCTCCGGTGGGGCACTCGAGAAGAGGAGGAGCCACCAGCGCCACTGAAGGAAGCAGGAGTAGCTATGAGCTTGTTTTTAAAAAATTCTGCAGACTCTGCCTTATTGCCTTATGCTGTCACGACATCCATTCACAAGGATCCATGAATGGGAGGATTACCAATCCCATCTTCCACTGTGGCAGAGGGACTTGCAAAACGCTGCAGGCTTGAGTGCAATTTTTTTTTTTTAAGTGGTTCAAATAAATTTTGTAGTTATACTTGCCTGCTCTGTGAAATCATATTCTCTGCATGCCCCTGTAGCAAGCCCCGCTTGACGTCAGAGCCGGTTTATACAGTTGTGATTTACCCAGATGCTTGGACCGGCAGCTGACTCTGCCTTTTGGCAATCCACTGGGAGCCTGAGCCAACCACTCCTGCTGTTTTCATAGCTTTGTGCTTCAGTGAGTGCTGTAGGGGCAGAGCAGACAACCGGTGACGAGCTCTTGGTAGCTTGAAGACCGAGGGCTGAGAGATCAGCAGTGTTTAATTGTTCAGTTCTCGGTCTTGGAGCCAGCGGGGGACAAATCCACCTAGGTGAGTATAATTTTTATATATATATATATATTTCTTTTTTTAACTTTTTTAACATACTCCTCTTTTAAGGTAAAAAAAAAACCTTTTGACTTTAAAACCACTTTAACAGATACTGGTATTGTTTAAAAAGTGTTAGCTAAAGTTAGGATTGAATTTGTTAATCAAATATGTAAAGTTAGGATTGAATTTGTTAATCAAATATGTAAAGTCTAAGGGCCAGTTCACACCAGATGCAGTTCCGTACAGTTCCTTGTGCTTTTTTTTCTGCACAAAATGCATGCACAGTGTTTTCCATGTATTCCAATGGCTCTAGTTGGCATCATGCAGTCAGGTTCCGGTCAGTTTCTGCACTGGAAACTGACTGCTTGGTGTGAACCAAAGCCATTGGAATACATGGAAAACACTGTGCACGCATTTTTAGTGCAGAAAAAATGCACACGAAACTGTACGGAACTGCGTCTCGTGTGAACTGGCCCTAACTGAATCTACTAGTCCTACAGCAGGCCATACATTGATCATAAATGTGTCCGGTGCAGCAGGGAATGTCTCTGCTCAGCAGAAGTCTATTATTTGATTATCTTCTGTCAAAAGGCCATACCGGAAAACCTTTTATGATCAGTGGCTGCAGCTGCTGCGGTTGCTGCTCTCAGAATACAAAGTTCTGTTGTGGAAAGTCCTCCCATTCACCCGCTGGCTGAAAGAAGACGAAACAAACAGCATATGGCCAGCCTAACACTACGCTCTGCTGCTGTCCAAGGGTGTTGCCCCTCTATAGATAGAAGAGCCACCCAGGAAGTGTTACTGACCAGGTGACAATAAAGAAGGGGGGGGACACAAACGCCTAAAAACGAATGCCACAAAATCTAATGATCGGTAGCTGCATGATTTAAAATAGTTTTGGGGTTTGGATATGCTTTAAATGCTTGTTTTTATTTTGAGGTGCATGCATTTTTTAATTTTGGCAAACATACCCCGGACAGCTCAATGTAGAGAGAACCTGTCACCTGCACAATACGTGCATGCTTGTAAACCACCTTTAGGCGGTAGCAATACAGTTGAGTAAATAAAAAAGATCTGTGCCAATACCAGTTTAAGACCGAGTAAGGGTACAGATATTTTTCTTAAGTACTGGCTTTTACCAATTACTGATATCTATTTTTACTGTCATGTGATGGATGTATATTATATAATTTTTTTAAACATGAAAAATTATTACCATTTTCTTTTATAATTATGAAGATTTGTTGCTTTAAAGTGGTGTTACTTCCGTAAGCGGTTCATACCAGTGCAGCTTTGAAATTTCATTTATCAGAAGTCAATGCAAGTCTTGGTGGAATCGCAAAAAAAAAGATATTGGTTTTAGTATCAGAGCATTTGTATGAGTACTCGTACAAATGCTTGGTATCGGTGCAACGCTAAAAAAAAATGCCTACATATGTGAACCTAGGATGATCTCGCACCTATTGGGTAAAATTATTCAATCCGCAGTGAGAAGAAGAATTCTAGGGGCATTGTTTACACAATTTTTTTTACTTAAAGTTGGTTTATTTATTTAATCGCCTAATGTGCATGGACACATAGGATAACGTTGAGCTGCTTGTACAGCAAAACTTCTGTAGAAGCAGAGTTTTTTTTTTTTTTTTTTTTGCCAGTGTGCATGGACCTTTTTAGGCGTGCTTTTGATTTTTGACTGTATTTACAAGCTCAGATTCCTGAAGATAAGCATTGTATGGTCAGGTTCCAAAATGTAAGCTTGTTGTCTGTCCTATATTAATATAATTTTTTTTCAGTTTACATAGGTGGTGGCCAGCTATTTAAGAAGAATTAAAAAGAACATTAATACTATTGTATAAGAGTTTCCTTATCTGTACCTAAATCACATGGCCTTGTGTTTTCATGACACAGAGTTCAACTTTTTTTTTTACGATTTTTAGACTAATATATCTGTAGTGTCCTTCATCAGTATGGCAGCTTAGGAAGTCAGCTCTGTTTGCCTGATTGTACTTTCGCTACAAGAACTTTGCCTCTGTTATACTATTGTTTAAAGCAGAGCGGGTACCTGGTTTTGACAAGTTCCCGCTTCCACTTTCGGCTGAGAACCCTCTCCTTCCCGCTGCAGCCAGCCCAATCGCAGAATGCAGTGCGCTTTGCGCAATGTGCAGTAGGGAACCTGCTGTGAAGCCGCAAGGCTTCCCTGCCAGTTTCCCCTAGTGCAGATGGTGGCGGCAATAGCCAATTGAAAAATCATCTCGGGTGAAGACACCGCTGGATTCCTGGGCAGGTAGGTGTCCTCATATTAAAAGTCAGCAGCTACAGTATTTGAAGCTGGTGACTTTTAATTTGTTCTGTAGGAGCCTGGACCTCCTCTTTTAAAAAGTTTTATTTATATAAAACTCCAAGCCTAATAAATGTTATTTTTCAACAGAAAGACTCTACGGACAAAAACTGGATGTTGAAGGAACAGTTAAAGTCTTGGCAAAGGCTTCGGCATGACCTGGAGCGGGCACGCCTGCTGGTAGAGTTGATACGCAAGAGAGAGAAGCTGAAGAGAGAAACGGTACAGGGCGATCTAGTGCCTGCTTGAGTACATCTTTCTGCCTGCACCGTCTACCAGCATCCCATGTTGACTTTCCCTCCTGTTTTGTTTATTGCAGATTAAAATACAGCAGTTGGCTCTAGAGGTTCAGCTAACCCCTTTTCTTATTCTCTTGAGAAAAACATTAGAGTTGTTGCAAGAGAAAGATGCCAGCAATTTGTTTACTGAGCCGGTTCCTCTCTCCGAGGTAACAGAACTGTACAAAGTAAGAATCAATCTCCATCCATCTTTTTTTGCATTTCATGATTGTCATTAATGTATATTGTCTATCAATTTATCAGGGTGACTTTTCTACTTCGACAGAATTTCAGCACATCAATACTGAAATTCAGCTGAGCCAGTTTAAAAGACAAGGCTCCTGTAAGGAGCCAGCAACATTGGCTTAATTCAAAGAAAAAAAAAGTTAGATAGCAGCTGTAGGCCTCTTGGTCACAAGACTTCTAGTATTTGTTTAGTCTCGTGATAAGTCGTAACTTTAACATTTTAGACACTTATTTTTCCTACCCCTTTTACGGGTTGTACCTGCAAGACGGCAGTGACAGTTCAGTTTCAGCGTATTATCTTTTTGACTTGGACATTAAAGTAACTCTCGCATAAAAGGGCATGCCTGCGTAGAAGAATTTAAATATTTAATTATTTTGCTGTCCATGCTGGTAAACACTGCTCTGATGAAAATAAATTGTCCCATGGTGTCTGTTTGGAAAGCAACATTTCCTGGAGTCTTCCCTGTCCCCTGCTTCTTTCAATAGTTCTTCTCACTGATTCTGTCATCACTACCGTGTCCTGTAAAGATGTGGGGATCAGTGAGAGGAGCCACTAAAAGCTGCGAGGGGGCAAAGGAGATTGACACTCCTAGAAGTGTCAGTTTCTGAACAGACTTTGTGGGATAATTTCGCCTGATCAGAGCAGTGCTCAACAGCACAGACAAAAGGAGAGGTAGGTATTTACAGTTTTCTTGGCAGGTAACACTTCTATTGGGATTTTATTTAAATGACAACATTTTGTTGAATCAAACCATGTGTGCTTAAAAGCTCCCATTCCCCAGCAGTACATACTCACCTGTGACCTGAGCCCGTGCTACACATGAGAGGCGAGTCCTCGATCTTGTGTAAGTTTAGAGTATTTTTGAGTGTAGAGGGATTTTTGTTCCTTGATTCTGGTGGTTGAACAGAACTGAAGGGGGAGCAAAGGAGAGATGAGTATGTGCTGCTGGAGTGGGGGGGGGGGGGTGGGGGATTAAAGAATTAGGACAATCCTGTTACTTTGCATAGGTTGGCCTTGAAGATGGCTTATGATTTGTTGAGGTAAGGCTGATATACCTGGCCCATGTGTAAACCATTCCCAATGTTTGCCGCTGAGAGAGAATAAATGGTTGGAATGGAAATATAACTTTCTTTATGGTCCATTGAGGGACAAAGAAAGCCTTTAAATCTTTGGTTTTACTGCCTCCTACAGGAGGATTGAACAGTGGGGAACAAACTGTACCTCCGTCCATGATGACCTCTCCTATTGCAGCTTGCCTCGTTTTTTTGCTAGTATCTTCAGAGGATTCATGTATTTTTATTTTTACATTTTTTATTTTTTTTAACTCTTCTGTGTGACTTATTTTTTGCTAGCATTTTTTTTTTCTTCTTTTTTAAGTCAAGACTCCTCGCTACATCACTACTGGAGCTTTGCTTCTGTGACTGCAGCTATTAAGCACCATCATCTTTAGTCTGTTTTTGGAGTACCATGTCCAAGGCCTACTTGACACAGAGATAGCCTAGACGTGATCTTTAAGGCTGGGTTCACACTTGTGCAGTGCAAATTTCAGCTCTGTAATCTCTGCAGATAGATAAGGGAAGTGTTCAGCAGATTAGCTCCGTTTTTGCTGCGAATTTGGAGACCTGGGAGAAGTTCCGAGTGAGAGGAGAGTGGGGGAGAAATGTATTGAGCTGTATGACAGAAATTCCTGAAGATAACTGAACACATCTGCGAATCAGCTGCTTACCCATAGAAGATAATGGGACTGAATTCGCACCTGAGCCGCACCGCAAGGCCTCCACAACGCATACGGATTTCCGGCAATGCGCAGTGCGAATGCATCGCACATATGTGAACCAGCCTCATTAAAAACAATGTATTTAGAAATGTTCTGCGTTTTGGATGCGGTTGAAACCGCAACCAATTCGCATAGGTGTGAACCCAGCCTTAATGTTGGATTTTACTGTAGACACTTTCAATAGCTGCATTGCGTTTCCAAGGTTCAGAGCCACTGGCATTGCCTTCGCACTCGCTCTATCTCTGAATACTGTTGTCAGACTGCCTTATTTACGTAGGTCATGGGACACCTTTATTCCCATTGTTTTTTGACATGGAGAGGGCGGGTGGTAAAGCTCGGACTCGGCTCTGATTTGTTCTGCTGGGTGGAATGCCACATGCGCTTTTCCCCGCCATAGAGCACCAAGGAAACGTCTCCTTGCTTACAAAAAAGTACTCCGATTATTTGATCTGTGGTCACCTATGTCCATCCAACCCTCACCTGCTACCAGCTTTCCAGGTTTCATGAGAACCTGAGGCCTTGCCTATTACTTTGAGCCTATATGTTGCCTTACCTCCATGTGGTCGCAACATGTCTGGTTCTAGACACAGAGTGCGTGTGATTAGCACAGGGCCAATCGGCACTGTCCAAAGTCAGGGGTCATGCAGTCTCATAGGGCATATAGAAAACTTCTCCTACAAGCTTTAACCAGTACTTGGCTGAACACAAGACAGGCTCTAACTGCTGACGATAAAAGGTATTTAGCAGTTTATATTTACTAACATATTAGCATGTTCTGTGTACTGTGGGGGACCAGATATAGTGAATGCATGGTCCTGGGTTTAGTAACACATTAAGAGACAGGTACAGCGACCCCCCCCCCCTTTCCATCACACAAACTGAGGGTGCCACATGGAGCGTGGCTCCCTCAGAATAAGGTGAAAATTATTTCACCTTGTTCTGTCACTCATAAACATAACCAGCATTAAGCCCTTGCAGTGCATTGGGGGGGGGGGGGGTGGATTTGTGGGATATTGGGATATCACCTGAGTCTCATCGTGAACAAGCAATGTGCACGGGAGACTTGGCTCTTCTGGGACTCTCCCTCATTGGCTGAGACAGCAGCGGGAGCTAATGGCTGCTGCTGTCAATTACAGCCAGTAAGATAAGAGGGGGGGCAGGTTCAACACCTGGCTCTGTGTTTGAATGGATACGCTTAGCCGTGGCTCAGGAGCGAGCCTGCTCGAGTGCTCCCACAGAAGAGGAGGATTGGCTGCTCTGTGCAAAACCCCCCAAAAAACAGCTTTTGCCTTTAATGCCGCTTTGACTATCTTAGCAGCTGATGTTGGCGGATAAATAATTCAGATCATGGATTCCAGCACCTGGGATTCATAGATCACCTGACTCCTCACTCCTATGTGGAAATAAACTGCTAATTCCTCTCCCCCTCTAAAGTGCCTGGTTTACTATATCCACCCACTTTTTCAGTAAATCTCCATATCATTTTGCCTATGTTTATAGAAACCAGTTGTTGAACATTTTTTGTTTCAAGAGTACCTTACAAATTGTTTCTGCCCTTTTAAGGTATTGGTGTTTTTGTATTTTGTTTTTCTCCGCCTCAGGTACCAGACTACCTAGAACACGTTAAAAAGCCAATGGACTTCCAAAAGATGAAGGTTAACCTAGAAGCTCTCCGCTACAAAAACTTTGACCAGTTTGAGGAGGACTTCAACTTGATTGTTAACAACTGCATCAAGTACAATGCGAAGGACACCATCTTTTACCGGTCAGCTGTCCGCCTGAAAGACCAGGGGGCAGCAGTGATCCGACAGGCTCGCCGTCAGGCAGAGAAAATTGGTATCGATTTCGAGACAGGAATGCACTTGCCCCAAAACAAAGCAGGAAATGAGACGGGACGTCATAATCGGGAAAATGGTATGTTCATTTTGGTGGGCCTTGCCTTCTGAAGACTTTCCTCCAGCCAATCCTTTTGTAGGTTTTGTATAGAGTAGAGAAGATTTGGAACATATTTCAGGTTTTAAAAGCTGTTTGTGTTCCCGTTGCGCTCTCCTCTCTTTCACCAATTTTGTCTGTCAACTTTCCTAACATTAAGGAAACATCAGCACATTCTTGCCTTATGTTCATCTGTTGTATGGAATAAAAAAATGTAACCCCATTTATTTTCTTTATTTAACCCCCTGTCACCCATGCTATAGCTGAAAAACAGCTACAGTGTGGGCTTAATTTGCCAGGAGGGCGTACATGCACATCCTCCCGTTATGGGGCTGCTCATGCGCCCACTGGAGCGCGCTTTGTGATCACTGAGTCCTTCAGACTCGGCTGATAACAGATCGTGGTAAAGGGACATGATCACATGATCAGCGGTGTCCAACACAAGACGGTTAGCGGCTTTTCTTGCCTCGCGCTGATGGCATGAGAAGAAAAAAAGAGCGGATAATCGGCTTGTGTTAACGAGGCATGGGCACTAATTATCAGCGCGGTTCCAACAATGTCCACCAGTGCTGCCAATCGGTGCCCATCAGTGCCTCCTCATCAGTGAAGGAGAAAAATTACCGGTTTGCAAAATGTTATAACAAACTATGAACATTTAGTTATTTAAAAAAAAATGTTGTTTTTTTGCTAAATGGGGAAAAAAAATGTAATTGCCTAACATCAAGGGCAAGGTCTGGCACCTTTTTATGTTATCGATTATCTGCCAGTTAGTTTAGTGCTTGCAGGTTTACTTTAAAGCTAATAATGCAGCTCTATATTCGTTAATACATTTATATCTATTTTTCTTGATCGTACATCACGGGACACAGAGCGCATAGTCATTACATATGGGTTATATGGGTACCTTCAGGTGTGGACACTGGTGTAATCAACTTCACAGGAAGTTCCTCCCTATATAACCCCCTCCCACTGAGAGTGCTTTAGTTTTTTCGCCAGTGTCTTAGGTGTTGGTCACGTCTAGCTGTCCCTCGGAGGTCTCGGGACCCAGGATAGCTAGCCGGATCCGTCCGAAGTGCTTCAGAGCCAAGATGTACGGTACCCGGGCCCTGCTGGAGTGGGGTTTTGCCTATAATGCCTCTCCTTGGAGGGCTGGATTCTGGGCTCCAGTGCCTTAGTCTCTTCCAAGAACTAAACGCTACTGATGCCAGGATGCTATATAGGTCCAGGGGTGTGGGTTCCTTAACACAGGACCCCGGTCCCTGAAGGTCCAAGACAATACCCACGGAGATGGGGGAAGGCTGGGCCTCTTGCATTTTGCAATACCCTGCGGCGTGGAGCAGGTAAGAGGGAACCTGCGGGACTTGGTTCGACAGTAGGTATCCCCCTGGGGGTTCTGGGTTGGCTAACAGTATGCTGGTGCATCAGCCACTATCTCCACTATGTCTGTTGAGGCAGGATGGGATTCTAATGTTTACCCAGATAATATGTAAATATATGTATACTTGTGTAAGTTATATATTTTCTACTCACCCCAGGTCTGCCTGTTAACACTGATACTGCAACCCCACATGTTTTAAAGAGGAAATTGCTGGTAAAAAACTCCTGTTTCTTAGGAAGCCCATGGGGACAGCTTCCTCGCTGTGTGTGCACTACAATAAGATTAGTGCTTACCTGGTGTCTGTTGGTGCTGCATAACGCTGGTCCATGTTGTTCCTCTGCTCTGCTACCTCCATGTGGTTTCAGCGTGGTGCGCACGATCGTGCGCGCGTGTGTGCGCGCATACGCGCGCGTGCACGCCGCCTTTTATAGCGTCGGCGTGCGTCGGGGGGGGCGGGCCAGCAGCGTCAGGGTCTGTATAAAGGAAAAACTTTTCTCTGGCTGGTCTTTCCCTCCTGGAGGCAGAGGAAGAAAGGATACAGAGCGTGCAGCTGGGTCTTTTGGCCACACAGGGACACCTAGTGGCGGTTTTGTGGATCTTCAGGTCTAGGACTTAGGTCCACTATTGACCAGAGAAAAAAAAAAAAAAAAAAAAAGTTTTTTTGCTTAAAGGGACTCAGCCCTTTAGATCCAGCAGTATCTGAGTCTACCTTGGACTCCGGCTAACGAGCATTGGTGTGTCAATACTCACAGGTTTCCTCGGTATTGCCACCTCCCAGGCGGGTAAAAAAAAAAAAAAATTTTTTGAAAAAAAAAAAAAAAAAAAAAGAGAAATATAAAAGAAAAAGAGAGAAATTAGTTCTTTTTCATTTTTCTCATACCTGCCCTCATATTGGTTACTCCTAGCTGCAACAGTCAGGTGTTGGCTATAGGGGTGACCCAAGGTTGTACAATGGCTCCAAAGGGATCTGGACCAGCCAAGGCTGCTAAAGGTGCCAAAAAAGCAAAAGGGGTCTCCATCGGGGTCAGAGGGTTTGGGCCAGGCTTCTACGGCCCCACCCTCGCCAGTCAGGACACCGAGTGGCATAGTACAAGAGCCATTGGGGGTGCTGGGGGCAGAGGCGGCCCCCGATCCACCCATTCCCGTTTACGTGACGGAAGAAATGCTAGCAGCCACCATGTGTGGGCTAGAGAAAAGGTTAACTGCGTTGCTTTCCCGTCCTTGCCCAAGTAGCAAGCGGGCTAGATCCCCCTCACCCAGTGTGGGGTTTTCAGATGCGGAGGTCTCCTCTTCAGAGGAACGGGACCCACAAGGGGATCAGGCAGACCCAAGTCCCGACGGTTCAGACAGGGAAAATTCCACTATAGATGAATATTTTTCGGCCTCTCAAGCGGAGGGCCTGTGGATCCAGTCTTTGACAGATATGGTTCGCACTGCCTTTAAACTTCCAGTGCCAGAACTAGTAGCCCCGGAGGTATCCTCATTGGGTTCTTTAAAGGCTCCATTAACTGGTGCATCTTTTCCAATGCACCCCCTTCTGCGGAACGTGATTTACCAGGATTGGGCTCGACCTGATAGAATCTTTGTCCCTCCTAAAAGATTCTCTGTTCTCTACCCTATGGAAGAGGAATATGTAAAGAAATGGGCTCTCCCTACAGTGGACGCAGCCATTTCCTGCGTGAATAAATCCCTGACTTGTCCGGTTGAAAATGTCCATATGTTCAAGGATCCGGTCGACAAGAAATTCGAGACCCTACTGAAAGCAGCTTTCACCTCAGTAGGTGCCATGGTTCAGCCAGCAGTAGCAGCCATTGGTGTTTGTCAGGCCTTGAAGGATCAGGCAAAGCATATATTGAAGGACATGCCGGCTCAGCATACTCATGAATTAGCAGAATTCCCTAGGGCTCTCTGCTTTGCAGTAGATGCTATTAAGGACTCCATCCAACAGGCATCCCGTGCATCTCTACTGATGGTTCACATGCGTCGTCTTTTGTGGCTAAAGAACTGGTCAGCAGAGGCACCCTGCAAAAAGCTTTTAGCAGGGTTTCCCTTTCATGGGGGAAGACTATTCGGGGAAGACCTAGATAAATATATCCACACCATATCAAGTAGAAAAAGTACTTCCTTACCGGTCAAGAAAAGACCGCGTGGGCCCACGTTTAAACGACAGGCCATTGCAGGCTCGGCCCCTTCGACTTCCCGTCAGTATCGACGGCCTCCCGGGCGGTCAGCAGTTAATAGCCGCCCACAGGGACAAGCCGCGGCAAACAAGAGGCCCTGGTCTCGCAAGCCGGCTAAACCAGTCATCAAATCAGATTCATGAAGGGGCGCCCCCACTCTCTTGGGTGGGGGGAAGACTTCAGTTTTTCTCCGAAGTCTGGAAGGCCAGAATTCCCGACTCTTGGGTTCGGTCCGTAGTAGCCTCGGGCTACAAACTAGAGTTTCGAGAAATCCCCCCTCCTCATTTTCAGGGGTCAAGTCTTCCAAGCGACCCGTTAAAGAGGGTCTCTCTCGTAAAGGCGTTGGATCGCCTCTTGCTCCAAGGAGTAATTGTAGAAGTACCAACCCAAGAAAGGGGTCTGGGATTCTACTCCAACCTTTTTGTTATACCAAAACCAAATGGCGACGTCAGGCCTATATTAGACCTCAAACGCCTAAATCGCTTTCTAAGGATTCAGACCTTTCGTATGGACTCCATACGTTCAGTGACAGCCAGCCTACATCAGGGCGACTTTCTAGCATCTATAGACATAAAGGATGCATATCTGCATGTGCCGATTTACCCAGCACATCACAAGTTTCTTCGTTTTACGATAAACCAAAGTACTAGCCGTCCTAAGGACAGAAGGCATCTTGGTCCTAGCATACCTGGACGATCTCCTGGTTATCGACAATTCAGCTTCCAACCTCAATCATGCAGTAGTCCGCACAGTGCGGCATCTAGAAGAGTTCGGGTGGATTGTGAACCAAGAAAAATCAAGGTTACAACCCACAAGACAGTTGGAATATCTAGGCTTTCGGTTAGATACAGAATGCCAGAGGGTATTTTTACCTCAAGAGAAGATCAGGTCGTTGATTCAAACGATTCAAATAGTCTTAGGCAAAAAGAAGCCGACTATTCGCCTATGCATGCGACTGCTGGGGAAGATGGTGGCCGCCTTCGAAGCAGCGCCCTATGCCCAGATCCATACCAGAATTCTGCAAGCAGCTATTCTCTCTGCTTGGAACAAGTCCATACAGGCATTAGACCGTCCATTAGTTCTTTCTCCAGAAGTCAGGCACAGCCTGTACTGGTGGCTGATCCCTCAAAAATTATCAAAAGGGAAAACCTTTTGCCCCATCTCGTGGAAAATAGTAACCACAGATGCCAGCCTAACAGGTTGGGGGGCAATCTTAGGAAAACGGACCCAGCAGGGACAGTGGTCAGAGGCAGAAAGTCTGCTTCCCATCAATGTCCTAGAGATCAGAGCTGTTCGGTTGGCCCTGGTCGCCTGGACTCTCCCCCTGCAGGGTCTGCCAGTAAGGATACAGTCCGACAATACCACGGCGGTGGCATACATAAACCACCAGGGGGGCACAAAGAGCCTGGCGGCTCAAAGGGAAGTAAACCTAATTTTTGCATGGGCCGAAGCCCATGTACCCTGCATCTCAGCAGTGTTCATCCCAGGGATAGACAATTCTCAAGCAGATTTTTTGAGTCGTCAACAGTTACTCCCGGGAGAGTGGTCTCTTCACCCCCAGGTATTCCAAGAGATTTGCCAAAGATTCGGAGTTCCCGATGTGGACATCATGGCAACAAGATTCAACAAGAAATTGGACAAATTCGTATCCCGAGCCAGGGACCCCTCGGCCTACGGGACCGATGCGTTGGTTTGCCCCTGGCACCAGTTTTCTCTCCTGTATGCGTTCCCTCCACTACAGATGATTCCCCGCCTTCTACGAAGGATCAGGGTGGAGCGCAGGCCGGTGATCCTGGTGGCCCCAGCCTGGCCCAGAAGGGCTTGGTACGCACTCATCGTGAGGATGTCAGTAAGGGCACCGTGGCCACTCCCCCTGCGCCCAGATCTGCTGTCTCAGGGCCCGATCTACCACCCTGCTTCACAGCAGCTAAATTTAATGGCTTGGCGGCTGAATCTCTAATTCTTAAGGGCAGAGGCCTCTCTGCCCAAGTCATATCTACGTTAATTCAAGCTAGAAAGCCAGTCTCTAGAAATATCTATTACAGAGTTTGGAGAACCTATGTGGAGTGGTGCGAGTCTCAAGGAGGGCATCCTCGCAAGTTTTTTATTGACAGGATCTTGCGATTCCTCCAGGTTGGCGTTGACAAGGGGTTGGCTCTTAGTACTCTAAAGGGGCAGGTGTCTGCCTTATCGATATGGTTTCAAAGGCCTTTGGCCACACATTCGCTTGTGAAAACCTTTTTGCAGGGGGTCTTGCATGTAAATCCCCCTATTAGAGCTCCCCTCTGCCCCTGGAATTTAAATCTGGTCTTGTCAGCTTTACAAAAGCAGCCGTTTGAACCTCTGGCAGAAATCCCTCTTGTGCTGCTAACCCGAAAGTTGGTTTTCTTGGTGGCTATGGCTTCGGCCAGAAGGGTCTCCGAGCTGGCAGCCTTGTCTTGCAGGGAACCGTACCTTATTCTGCATAAGGACAGAGTGGTTCTGCGGCCTCAGCCTTCTTTCCTTCCTAAGGTCATATCCAGTTTTCACTTGAATCAGGACCTAGTCCTACCATCCTTCTTTCCTACTCCCCAGTCCAGAGAGGAAAGATTGCTTCATACTTTGGATGTAGTCCGAGCCATGAGAGTTTATCTCAAGGCTACAGAAAAGATTCGGAAAACAGATGTGCTTTTCATTCTTCCGGATGGCCCCAAGAAGGGTCAGCCGGCTGCCAAGTCTTCCTTGGCTAGGTGGATTAAGCAGCTGATTTTTCAGGCCTATGGTCTGAAGCGCGTTCCACCGCCCTTATCAGTTAAGGCCCATTCTACGAGGGCCATGAGTGCCTCTTGGGCGGCACACCATCAGATCTCTATGGCACAGGTTTGCAGAGCGGCAACCTGGTCTTCCGTACATACGTTTACTAAATTTTATAAGTTGGACGTCACAAAGGCTGCGGACGCAGCATTTGGGCAGGCGGTCCTACGGGCAGCAGTATAGAATCCTCTGGCCGGTTCACGCCCCCTTTTTTCTGTTGGTGGAGCTATTTTACCTCCTGATATAGTTTCTGTTTGGCTATTTTTGGCCTTACGGTCTCCCTCCCTTCATGGAGCATTGCTTTGGGACATCCCATATGTAATGACTATGCGCTCTGTGTCCCGTGATGTACGATCAAGAAAAAGGGATTTTTAATAACAGCTTACCTGTAAAATCCTTTTCTTGGAGTACATCACGGGACACAGAGCTCCCACCCCTCTTTTTGGGAACATTGTGTAACCTCAGAGAAATTGCTTGCTACAAAACTAAAGCACTCTCAGTGGGAGGGGGTTATATAGGGAGGAACTTCCTGTGAAGTTGATTACACCAGTGTCCACACCTGAAGGTACCCATATAACCCATATGTAATGACTATGCGCTCTGTGTCCCGTGATGTACTCCAAGAAAAGGATTTTACAGGTAAGCTGTTATTAAAAATCCCTTTATTTTAAATGCTAGACTTGACTGACAGGCTCCTTGTGCCGCCTCCTCCTCCTGCTCTCTGCTGTACAGATTATACAGTAGACTGCAATAGGATGCTACTCACTCATCAGTTACTTTAACTGCTTGTAATTGAAATAATATATTTAATGAAGTATTAATACAGGCTGAATTTTTTTTGTATTTTTATTTTTTTTGTATATATATCTACCTGAAATTTAGATTTAAAGTGGTTGTTAACCCACTCTGGCTGTTTACCCCCTATAGACCAGACCATATTTCAAATTTCTGCTATGAGTCTGTTTATGAGTCTAACTTTGTAATTACTTACATATATTGTTTTTTGGGGTACAATTTGACCCTAATATTCTCTGAGAATTTTTTTAATTTGCATTTTAAGTGGAAAAAATGTAAAAATCTGAAAAAAAGTGTATTTTTTTTCCAAGTCTGGTCAGTAATATACCATGTACCATTAACGTAAGGAATGCATTCACATTTTATTCTGCTGCTTGTTCTACTTACTGTAACATTAAAGTGGTGTTCCGCCAACTGAAAAAAAAAAACATTAAACGCCAGCAGCTACACATACTGCAGCTGCTTGCTTTTAATAAATGGACACTTGCCTGTCCAGGAGTCCAGCGATGTCGGCACCCGCAGCGGATGTTTCCATCACCTGTGGGGTACTCCACCACCATTGTGGGTACGAGAACCCGGCAGTGTAGCCTTTCGGCTTCACGCTGGGAACCCTACTGCGCATGTGCGAATCCCCGCTCCTGACTCCTATGCGGGGGAGGAGGAGGGAGCCCCGTGGTGACATCGCAGGGACTCCCGGAAGTGGGAAAGGATACCTCCAAATTGTGGCACCGGTGGGGGGGGGAAATAAGATGAGCGAAAGTTCCACTTTTGGATGGAACTTTGCTTTAATATTACATTTTTGATACAGAGCATGTTAGTTACCGTATATACTTGAGTATAAGCCGAGTTTTTCAGCCCTTTTTTTATAGCTGAAAATACCCCCCTCGGCTTATACTCGAGTCAGTGTACCTGAAATTATTGAGAGGCTGCGGACGTCGTTTAAAACTTGCGGTCTCCTCCTGGTCCCTTCTGTGATGGGCGGAACTATGTCTGCTGAGAAACGCCTATCACGATACTTCTTTCATGGCTTAAAATATTACATTGAATTGTCATTGAGATTGTCTGTCAGAGTGATCGTTTAGTGAGGAAGGCTTCAGACTAGCTCCCAGTCATAGGATCTCAAGGGTTGTGCACAGACGCTGAGTAGGAGATGAGAAAAGATAAGATGCATTGCAGTGCATACAAGACGCATCCTGTTTACAGATAAGTTGGTTTTGTGGATGTTTGTAAGACGCCCAAGGTAAACAACTGGTTAATGCAAACACCCCCCCCCCCCCCCAATGTGTGTTTTATTAAAAAAAATGCCTTACCTCATTTCATAGTGGTTCTCTGTAATCACGTGACTGTCCGGCTCTCTCCTCTCCCCATCTGACAGATGCAGCGGGCGGGGCCGAGATTCCCCCGCTGACATCAGCCAGGAGGAGAGACCCGGTAACGCGATCGCCAGGAGCTGCTCTGAATTGAGGTAAAGAGGCATGTTTTTTTACAAAACACACAGAGGGGGACACTGCAGCTATGATAAACTGGTAAGTTTACATAGGGGAGGGCAGAACCAGCCAGATATTTCAGGTGATACAGGGGGCCAAATTACACAGCACAAGCACTGTGCTGTATAACACTCTTTAAAGGAGCAGGATCCATTTTTATTTCTTTTTTATGTTAATGAACACTTGAACTGTTTTAGTTATTGTTTATAAATTTGAATTTTTAGTGCAATGAGTGGCGTATGTACACAAATTAGAAATGAGTTCCGCAACAAGTCGAATTGGAACGTCCAGGGTGACTTTTTGTTGGCATCAAACACTTGGTGTAGCACCCCTGAAGATGAAGAGTTTGAAGTACAGTGCAGAAAATAAGTATTTGAACACCCTGCTATTTTGCAAGTTCCCCCACTTGGAAATCATGGAGGGGTCTGAAATTGTTATCGTAGGTGCATGTCCACTGTGAGAGACATAATCAAAATAAAAAAATCCAGAAATCACAATGTATGATTTTTTTAACTATTTATTTGTATGATACAGCTGCAAATAAGTATTTGAACACCTGAGAAAATCAATGTTAATATTTGGTACAGTAGCCTTTGTTTGCAATTACAGAGGTCAAACGTTTCTTGTAGTTTTTCACCAGGTTTGCACACACTGGAGGAGGGATTTTGGCCCACTCCTCCACACAGATCTTCTCTAGATCAGTCAGGTTTCTGGGCTGTCGCTGAGAAACACAGAGTTTGAGCTCCCTCCAAAGATTCTCTATTGGGTTTAGGTCTGGAGACTGGCTAGGCCACGCCAGAACCTTGATATGCTTCTTACAGAGCCACTCCTTGGTTATCCTGGCTGTGTGCTTCGGGTCATTGTCATGTTGGAAGACCCAGCCTCGACCCATCTTCAAAGCTCTAACTGAGGGAAGGAGGTTGTTGCCCAAAATCTCGCAATACATGGCCCCGGGCCTTCCTCTCCTTAATACAGTGCAGTCGCCCTATTACATGTGCAGAAAAACACCCCCAAAGCATGATGCTACCACCCCCATGCTTCACAGTAGGGATGGTGTTCTTGGGATGGTACTCATCATTCTTCTTCCTCCAAACACGGTTAGTGGAATTATGACCAAAAAGTTCTATTTTGGTCTCATCCGACCACATGACTTTCTCCCATTACTCCTCTGGATCATCCAAATGGTCATTAGCAAACTTAAGACGGGCCTTGACATGTGCTGGTTTAAGCAGGGGAACCTTTCCGTGCCATGCATGATTTCAAACCATGACGTCTTAGTGTATTACCAACAGTAACCTTGGAAACGGTGGTCCCAGCTCTTTTCAGGTCATTGACCAGCTCCTCCCGTGTAGTCCTGGGCTGATTTCTCACCTTTCTTAGGATCATTGAGACCCCACGAGGTGAGATTTTGCATGGAGCCCCAGTCTGAGGGAGATTGACAGTCATGTTTAGCTTCTTCCATTTTCTAATGATTGCTCCAACAGTGGACCTTTTTTCACCAAGCTGCTTGGCAATTTCCCCGTAGCCCTTTCCAGCCTTGTGGAGGTGTGCAATTTTGTCTCTAGTGTCTTTGGACAGCTCTTTGGTCTTGGCCATGTTAGTAGTTGGATTCTTACTGATTGTATGGGGTGGACAGGTGTCTTTATGCAGCTAATGACCTCAAACAGGTGCATCTAATTTAGGATAATAAATGGAGTGGAGGTGGACATTTTAAAGGCAGACTAACAGGTCTTTGAGGGTCAGAATTCTAGCTGATAGACAGGTGTTCAAATACTACTTTGCAGCTGTATCATACAAATAAATAGTTAAAAAAATCATACATTGTGATTTCTGGAATTTTTTATTTTTATTATGTCTCTCACAGTGGACATGCACCTACGATAACAATTTCAGACCCCTCCATGATTTCCAAGTGGGGGAACTTGCAAAATAGCAGGGTGTTCAAATACTTATTTTCTGCACTGTAGCTCTGGATCGGATTGGCAGAGAGGAGGGCACAATTTAAGTGTAATAAAAACATGTTTATTAGGGTGAGACACATGCCAACTAGCATTACCAGCTAAAAACACTGGCTCATCAAAAGATTGGGGCCTCTGGTGGAAATCCATAAACAGCAAGCATGTCATTGGCTCATATGCACCCACTACTATTTGGAATATACCACACTTGGTGCCCCTGGTGTCTCTTCTTGGCCCTACCAGTGACTTTACCAACCTACCTATTGTGTTGTCTGCAGCCCAGGCAGCTTGCTGTGTTGAGGCTCTTATGTTTGAGCCAATGTTTTTAGCTGTTAACCACTTGCCCCCTTCATGACCAGGCTATTTTTTGCTATTTGCGCTGCGCTACTTTAACTACCTCAATACTGGGCACTTTCACCCCCTTCCTGCCTAGACCATTTTTCAGATTTCAGCGCTCTTAGGCCTCGTACACACGATCGGACATATCCGATGAAAACGGTCCGCGGACCATTTCCATCGGATATGTCCGATCGGGAGTTTGATCCGATTGCGTGTACACACCATCGGATCAAATTCCCCGCCGCCGGACGGCGCGGTGACGCGGCGGTGATGTTGACACCGCCACGTCACCGCACCAGGAAGTTAAACACTTCCGCGCATGCGCCAAATCCATTCGGCGGCGGCGGTGGGGGACGACATGTCTGCTGGTAAGTGTACTAACCAGCAGACATGTCGGGCGGACAGATTCCCACCGGATAGATTTCAAAGCATGCTTTGAAATCTGTCGGGTGGAGAAATCTGTCCGCTAGCCCATACACACGAGCGGAGATGTCTGCTGAAACGGTCCATCGGACCGTTTTCAGCGGACATATCCCCTCGTGTGTACGAGGCCTTATACTTTGACGATCGTGCAAAACTGTACCCAAATGATTTTTTATCTTTTTCACCACACAAATAGAGCTCTCTTTTGGTGGTTTTTAATCACTGCTGGGATTTAAATTTTTTACAAAAAAAAAGAAAATTTAGAGAATAAAAGTTTTTTTTTCTTAGTTTTTGTCAGTAAATTTTGTAAAAAGTAGTGCTGCAACTAACAATTATTTTCATAATCGATTAGTTGGGGCGATTTATTGTTTTGATTAATCGGTTAATAGCCTTAATAAAAAAAAATGCATTTTTAATAAAAAAAATTTTGGGGCCAATTTGTTGTTGGGCAGATTACAAAACACAAATTTCCGCAAAAACACATTACATGCTTTTCTGCAGCTTCTCCATTGAAGTATATTAAACCAAAAAAAAAAAAAATAGCACCGTTTTGCGCTAAAAAGTCCTTGCCCTTTCCAAATACGCAGCAGCTGAAAAAAAATCATGGATGTGAACATGTCCCATAGGAAAACATGTAAATGAACTGTAGTGTGTTTCTGCAAAAAGCACCAAAAAACAGAGGTGTGACCCCGGCCTGAGATGTTTAGTAACATAATGGGGTTAAAAAAAAAAATAAGTACAAAAAGAGCAAATAATTGCTACTGTAAGGGGCTCATTTTTTTTACTGTGGGACAGTGAAAGTTATATTTACAGTAGGGATTTGCTTTTTTTGTACTATAAAGGGATAAGTTTAGTTTTTTTAACCCCATTTTGTTACTGGCCAATTAATCGATTATAAAAATTGTAATCGATTAATTTCATAATCGATTAGTTGTTGATTAACCGATTAGTTGTTTCGGTCCTAGCATAAAGGTAATTTTTCTTTTTTACTAATGTGCGCTGATGAGGCTACACTTATGAGCACGGATTAGGTGGCACTGATGTGGAGGCACTAATATGCTGCACTGATTGGCATCACTGATGGGCACTGCTGATCACATGGTAAAGGGCCGCAGCTCTTTATGATCCACACACTGCATGCCCCCCATGGTCGCGCATCATATGATGTCCTCCCAAAACGAGAGCCGCACCGTCCCTCCGTCATTTGACAGTGGGCGGGTGGCAAGTAGTTAACAGACAATTGCGTGGTCATGCAACACTGCACCCAAATAAAAATGTTTTATATAATTTATTTTCACACAAATAGAGGTTTATTTTAGTAATAATTGATCACCACTGCTTTGCAGGGAAACACAAACTGTCCCATCCTCGCTGACAGGACAGAGTTTATATTCACAGAGCTCTGTCCCGTCTTCCTCTTCCCCAATCACAGTTGAGGCGGCGTGCACACACGCCCCCCCCCCCTCCCCCCCAACCCAGGAAGAGGTGAATCACGTATTGGATATGTGATCTAGTGCAGGAAAGCCGCTCTGCTCCTACATGATTTGTAAGTTGCCATTTTGTCTTTTCACCCCTTTAAATATGTTTATACTACACTTGGATCACTCCCTCCTCTCTGCTAATCTATTAGATATTGCATATGACTCAACTATTGTTTATAGGGCATAAGTCTGAACTTCTTATTGCAGAAATAATGCAAATAATATTATTGTTCACTATTGGTAAATCACTCCTTTGTTTCTCTCTGCAGATTTTGAACGGACTCCACAACCGGACAGGCGTAAACCCCTTCCTCTAGAAGAGCAGCTGAAAATCCAGCTAGCCAGGCTGGATGAGGTGAACTCGGCCAAGCACAGCATAGGAAAAGCACGCCAAGCCAAGATGATCCGGAAAGAGATCACATCGATCCGCCGCAAGATGGCCCACCAACAAGAGTCTAGAAGGGATGGAGCCAATGACAGGCACGGTGCTGCCAGTGGCAGAGGAGCCCTGCCTTTGCGCGGCCCTTCAGAGAAGGATGGACAGACGGACAGTGCTGCAGAAGAGAGCAGCAGTCAGGAGACGGGGAAAGGTACTGACCTGTGTTAATTGACTGCTTTCTGTTCTCAGGGGCCTCTTCTGCAGCTCTGTTTAGTTTCAATTCTGTTTACATTTGTGTGTGTGATTGTTCGCTTTCATATGGCACTTTTCTGTTTTTGTTTTTTTCTTTCTTTTTTTTTTTTTTTAAATGTACTCACTACCATAGTTGGGCCGTGTGTGACTGTACAGCTCTGTAAGTCCCATCATGGTCTTCTGGAGATCCATATGTTGACTAAGCCTGCTTTATAGTGTATAATGATATGCACTCAGCTTATCTTTATGGAAAATCACTGTTCGGTCTGTGTATTTTCAGTCCGTGAATGTGAAACTGCTGCTATTTCTGTTGAGTTTGATCATGTGTTTACATAGTTTGTTACATAGTTTGTGCCTGAATTTTTTGTGATAGCGCTTACCTAGAAATAGTTGAGATAATAACAGCTTAAAATGCACCTTTTTACTGGCCTGAAATGGTTGTTTACAAAAAAAAAAAAAAACACTAGGTAGAGACCTTGTCATTAAAGCACACCTGTCTCATGTCAAAGGAAGCTAAGTACACAGCTTGAGAGCAGGTACTCCCCTGTACCAGATGTCTCCTTTTAGGGCCTGCTCAGACTAGTCCATTGCAGTAATGCATGCATGTTAACATGAGTGACCCTGTGACTTCAGAAAGAAAGCAAATCTATACATTAGCCTGTGTATTGAAACACGGCCACTTGACTGCTCCCTGACCGCTATTGCTTAGAATACTTCTTCCCCCTGGGGTTTTTCCTGCTGGTTTGCATGTCCTATAGTGACGAACAAGCCAACGTGAGAAAACTTTGCAGGTATTCACGTGCCTGTAAGTGTAGAATACCAACAGTGACCACGGGCAGTGAAGCAACGCCGTTTAAAGATATGGGCCATCAGAAAGGTAAGTTATAGATGGGCTTTTTGCAGGGTTGACCTTGTGGGTATTTTGATTGCCCCAGCATTAGTTCTATGCAATAATGGTGGTTTTACTATCTGCTCAATCCATGCATTATTGTGAACAGGCATTTAGAGTTCCTATCCACTGCCCTGTCACTATAGGGGTCCGTTTTCCACAGGGGATCTGTCCACTGATCCCCTGCTGAATTAAGAGGAACCAGCGGATGACACCACCTGCTCTGCTCTATGGGCTTGAATGTAAACAGACCAGCTAGGGGAGTCGGGGAGCGGAGGGACTACATTCTGGCATTCAAAAGGTCAGAAATGACAAGAAGGTGCCGGCTGTGATAGGTTACTATCCACTGACATGTGACAGGTGAAAACAAATGCTTTTAGAGCAAGCTATGGGCGTCAGTTTCTGGAATTTAATCTTTTGTGTATTTTGGATTCATCAAGTTTGTCCTTTGTCTCATTCAAAGGGTCTCCGGTCTGTTTATTTGTTACCATAACAATGCAGAGATTACAAATCGTAGGACTTGGACTCTGCTTCATTTTGCACCTCAGAACATTAGTGACACCAAAAACTCTTCTACAACTTAACATCTTTACAAAGACTATATACAAAATAAGCAGACCTTATTACCATGAGGTCTGCTTCACTAGTACATGTCGATAGGATTTAGTTTAATTCATTTAACTAACCTCTCTATCAGAATACTTTTAAAATCTTCACAAGTTTAAGAAAAAAAACAGACATGAGTGGCAGAACTTTCCTTCTGACACTCATGTAGCATACCATTTACTGCAGCAACTTGGGCGCTCCTCATAATTATTCAATTTTGAAGTATATGTGTTGGGGCAACCTTGTACACCCAAGTAAACCCACTATTTTCAGTCCACTAACCAGTGTCTTAAAAGAAACAACCACCCTCTTTTTTTCATATGTTCATTTCACAGTAGAATACTTTGCTCCTGGAGATTCTTCCCATAATGAATGATGCTTCCATATCCTCCTTCCAACATAAACAATCTGTTATTGGACAAACCAATGATGCAAAAAAAAAAAAAATACAATAAAACACACACACACCCCATAAAGAATAATTGCAGGCATCAGCACAATATACATCATTACATTGGTCCAGCTTGGCCGGTATACATTGGTCCAGCTTGGCCGGTATACATTGGTCCAGCTTGGCCGGTATACATTGGTCCAGCTTGGCCGGTATACATCATTATGGAATTATTAGTTAAAAAGGCGTTTATTTATTTTTAAAATTATACAAAGAATTAACATGCTAATAAAAAAGATTTTGGATTATATCTGGTTTGGCACTCCATTTAGACTTTTTGCAAGTGGATCTTAAACTTTGAGTCCCCTAGGTAAGGCGTACCCTGTTTTAGTTGAGAACGGCCTCCCCAGAGTCGCTGAACCCCAAATGCGTTTGGCTTTTTTATACCGTGAACTACTGATAAATTGAATCCGGCACCTCTGATAAAACATGTTCTGGACTACAGAAAAAATAAGAGCCTTTGTAACCCATACCACTCAGATGCTTTCTAAGCCCTGGTTCACATCAATGCCACTTTCAAACTGTGTTACGTCACTTGAAGTAGTGCGATTTCAAAGTCGCAGGTGAGCCCAATTTTAGGTGCTGCTTGAAAGACATCTGTGCGGCTTCATGCATAGATGTCTATTGTAGTCACAACTGAAATGGGCAAAAGTAGTGAAGGAACTACTTTTACAAATCGGTGCGGCATCGCACCGATTGGAACTGTACCATTGCGAGCAATAGGCTGCGACTTGTGCGTTTCAACCTGTCAACTCGCTCCAATGTGAATGAGGGGTTTAGGTTTCCGATTTGCACTCTCAGGTGGACTATGGATACTATCGACAACACAAAAACCCTCTAAGCAAGGTACAAGCCAGACCCATTTTATAGAGACACTTTACAGCACCGTGCAAAGAATGTAAATTATTTACTGCGATGATAAGCATCATTTATCACAAGGAAATGACAATGATCTGTATAGCCGCACAGCAATCAACAGTCCCCCCATGATTACAAAATTGAGAACTGGTTTATAAAACCGTACAGACAGTTCTCACTTTAGACACTTTGGGAAGGTGAGGAGTGGATTTCTTGCAATGTGCTGTGTCACATGAATGTAAGGAAGTGACCATAGCAGTAAAAGTAACAATGAATGTATACACTGGATATATATATATACACTGTATTTTCAGCTTTATGTGAAAAAGGAATTCTGAGGATTTTGTATTCTAATTTTTAGTTTTAAATAGTGATTTTCATTCAGAGTTGTTGATAATATATACTGTATATTGTAAATTATGTTGATACTGCTAAAATAAAAAAGGTTTTGCTAACCTTAAAATTTTCTTTTGGCAGTATAGAAAGAGCTAAGGGGCAGCTCCAGGCAAGAATAATCTAAACACACCGTCATGTGATATCTAATGTAATTCACATACTCTTGTAATACAGCCAATCCTCTTGTGCTATATGGTTATTACTTGGCATTAAGAGGGTGAATGGCATTTCTGTATGTAGATTCTGTGTCCCAGCCCCACCTCCTATTTCCTTTTCGGACTTCTTGTAGATATTACCACGTAGGTAGCATCCTTCTCTCTCTCTTCCTCCTGTGTGCCAGGACCTACTATGGCTAGGTTCACACCTGTGCGGGTGGTGCTGCTGCGTGACCTGCACAAATGCTGGCAGCCGCAACCACCCACACAGAGAAAAGTGTGACCCTAGGGAGGGTATTATTTAATCCTAATGTCCTGCACTGGAAATCGCACCCGTACTGGGAACCTCGGTTCCCGTGTGGGCTGCGATTTCAAAAATGGTGCAGGGACTTATTTTCTTGCGGGGTACGGCAGCCCATTCAAATGGGCTCTTATGCCGGCACAAACTGGCTTAAAGGATTTGTAATGTGATTGGCTTCCCTCTTCCACACTATACAGGTATAGAAATGTGCTGGAACCCAGAGTAGACAGAAATCAGCAGTCAAAATTTAACTTTTAGAGGCAGCTCTCTGTCAACTGTGGTATCCAAAAGGTCCCTGGAGTAGTCTGTAGACCTAGGAGACTGAGAGCGGCAGAAAGCTTGATTCAGCCCAATAAGAATTTTATTTTTCATAGCAAGTAATAATAAAGTGTTTTGGAGTATTAAATGTCCCCCTAATCTGGGGTTGTGCGCTGGCAGAAAATTGTAAAATTATACGAATGGCATGGGATGCAGGTTGGCAAACTGACAACTAACTGGATTTCATGCTATTTTTGTATCTTTGTTCAGTATAGGTCTGGCCATACATTGTACAATTTTTCTTTAGATTTACTGAAACCATTTATAATATGAGGTCAAACCTAAACACTTTTAATCTGTATGCAGTCAGGCAGTCACTTGTACTGCATAGTTGAAGGTAAATCTACAGGAAATTGATTAAGAAAATGTTATAACGTATGGCCAGCCTAAATCTGGAGTTACTGCCGGCACACAAGCCCTGATGAGGAAGGAGATTTTAAGTCCCTAAAATTAGTTTTTGTTATAGATTACTTGTCATGAAAATTAAAATTCCTTCTAGAATGAAACAAAGTATGAGGCCCCGTACACACGACCGAGTTTCTCGGCAGAATCCAGCGAGAAGCTCGCTGGGAGACATATTCTGCCGAGCAAATCGGTTGTGTGTACACTTTCCGCGAGCATCCCGTCGGGAAGCCCGTCGAGCCAAAATAGAGAGCATGCTCTCTTTTTCCTCGTTGTTCAATGAGGAAATTTGGCTTGACGACCTTTTCGACCGCTCATCGGGAACCTCGTCGGGCGGAACGATGAGTTTAGCACGACGAGGTTCTTGGACGTGTGTACGCGGCCTAAGTTCCCCTTTATTATATGCTATATTTCGGGTGCAGCAAGTGACTAAATAACCTGCTGCCTTCCCAACCGATCCCCCATTGTGACAGTGGAAAGGGGGGTTCTTTCCCCACACCCGCTGTTTAAAAACCGCACGGTTGAAAGAATGCATATGTTTTAAAAAAAAATCATCTGTTCATTTAGGGTGGCCATACATGTTCAATTTTCTTGTACAATTTTCCTTTAGATTTACCAAAAACCATATAACATAAGGGAAAATCTAAACTAAACTTTCAATTGTATCCAATTAGGGTAGGCCCTTGCATTACATAGTTGGAGGTAAATGTAAAGAAAAATTGTACAGACAATTGAAAGAAAATTGTATAAGGTATGGCCAGCCTTAGTTTTGCCTGTAATTGTTCTTTGGGCTCCAGTAACACTTTTTACAACTCCAAAGTTGCCCCAGCTTTGGAGTGCGACTGTGACGCATCTTTGGATGGGTGCAACTTTGATACGACTTTTGGCTTTGACCAGTGATAATAGACAACTGTTGCATTGTATAACAGTCAGGTACGACTTTCACGCAACCTTTGGGGGGTAACAAATAGAGCTTTCTTTTTGAATCGCCCGTGCGGTTTTTATTTTTTCTATGAAAAAAAGAGGCAATTTAAAAATATATATATATTTTTTACTTGTTGCTATAATAAATATCCCATTTTTTTTTTTTTTTATATATATTTTTTTCTCAGTAAGGCCGATGTATTCTTCTACGTATTTTTGTAAAAAAAAAAAAAAAAAATCAATAAGACTGCTTTGCCAAAGCACCTACAAAATAGGGGACATAATTATGATTTTTTTTTTATATTTTTTTTTTACAAGTAATGGCGGCGACTGCGATTTTTTGGGACTGATATTGCGAGACACATCGGACACTTTTGACACATTTTTGGCGCAACTTTACAGCGAAGCTATAAAAATCCCTGTATAAATGTGACAGGGGTTATATGTTAAAATGGTTGTGTTATTTTGACTGGAATGCTGTCTCCCTATGTACAAGAGAAACAGCATCTGTCACCTCACTGACAACGTGAACTGTGTTTACACTCAGAGTCACGTCCCTGCTGTCTCACAGCGATCGCTGTACCTGACGGACATCGCGGCCGCCGGGTCCCACATCCTCGGTTGCACTGTTTTTCCCCGCCGCGCGCCACGTGGCGCGCGCCGGGAATTACAAGCAAATCACGTCCAAAGAGGTCAACCCGGCGCCTCAGGTCTGCGCTGTTCACGTCTTTGGACGTGAAGGAGGATTGAAGTGGTTAAAGACCTAAACAAACATGCCTGGCCTGTGAGAACTTTTTCAGCATTTAATGTTTTTATTCTCCCTGACTTCCTCACCAAGAGTGAGGTAGAAAAATACAGCATTGCATGCCGTGTGAGATGAACGATGGAATGTATAGCATAATTATGCAGCCTTGTGATTGTACCTTTTTATCTACTGGAAGCAGGCTGCTGATCTCTCCTTCTAAAAAAAAAAATACTGTTTGCCTGGCCTGTCTGTTGGTCTAATAACTTCAACATGTAACGCCATTGATCTAGAGCAGTGGTTTCCAAACTGCGGCCCTTTGCTGGCTTTTATCTGGCCCTTCGGGCATTATTCCTTCCACTGATACCAACTATGGGGAATAATCCCACCTCTGAAGCCAATAAAGGGGCACAGTGCCTCCCAATTTCACCAACATTAGTGTCCAATGACATCAGTGACCGGGTACAATTCCTCTCGATGGCACTAACAATAAGGTCCAATGATATCAATGATGGGGTACAATTCTTTTCAATGACGCCAACATTAGGGCCCAATGATATCAATGACTGGGTACAATTCCTCTCGATGACACCAACATTAGGGCCCCATGACATCAATGACCAGGTACAATTCCTCTCAATGGCACTAACAATAAAGTCCAATGACATCAATGACTGGGTACAATTCCTCTCAATGGCACTAACAATAAGGTCCAATGATATCAATGATGGGGTACAATTCTTCTCAATGACACCAACATTAGGGCCCAATGACATCAATGACTGGGTACAATTCCTCTCAATGGCACTAACAATAAGGTCCAATGATATCAATGATGGGGTACAATTCTTCTCAATGACACCAACATTAGGGCCCAATGACATCAATGACTGGGTACAATTCATCCCAATGACACCAAAGTTTGGGCACAATTCCGCAACAATAGGGTCCAATGACTGGGCACAATTCCTCTCGATGTCATTGGATCCAATTGTGGGGCACAGTTCCTCCCACTTACATCAATGATGGGGCACAAATACTCTCACTGAAACAAACTATGGGGCATTATTTTTCCCCACTGACATCTGGAACTTTTCTACTCGCACTCTCCACAGTCCTCCCCTCCTAAAGTCTGAAGGAACATAAACTCCCCTTGTTTAGAAAGTTTGGAGACCCCTGACCTAGAGCAAGAGATAGCAGATTAGGAGCTCAGATTTTTTTTCTTTGAAACCAAAGGCAGCCAGGCAGTTAGCATTTTGAACAGAAGGCCAATTGCACCCAACTGCATGTTTCTTTTAGACCGGGTTTCATACAGTATTCTGTACATCAGTATTGAGACTAAACATATGATACTGGAAAGTGGGAACCTACAAGTGCTGAACATACATTCAGGCATCCATAGGAGTTCCCCAGGAAACTTAAAACTGTATTTTATACCGATCTCCCCTTTTCTGACATCATATTTGGCCTGCCTTTCAATCCTTCCATGGCTATTTATTATGATGTAACTATGCTTGGAAGTGTCACCATCCAACAGTGTGACTGTAGGGACAAGCCAAGCTCTACTTCTGGAACTAAAGATGAAATTTTCCAGATCCGTGGTGCCAATGTCTGTCTGCTTTGCAGTAACATTAGTTTTAGTTTACTCTCAGTACAGCTGAAAGGCCAGCCATACAAGGTTTGAATCTCGGCCGGTTCAGTAGGAACAGACCGATATTGCAACTGTGTATGGGCATGCTGAATGTACCAAGGTGATTTGATCGATCAACTTGGGTACAACCAGCATGCCGGGTTTTACCTGTGATTATAG